>CM062230.1:26163948-26876597 GCA_031216235.1 Syzygium jambos
GCAGCGAATCTGGCCGTCGGCACCTTATAATTGCCCCCACCATTCAAAACACGCGCACGGAAAAAGGCCCTGTTATTTTTACCTCAGGGATCTGTCAATTCGATCCCATCCCATCAAACCGAAATGCCACCTCAATTTTGCCTTCCATCATCCTCTGTTTTCCACCCTTTGTTCTCCCTTTGGGCGAGGAAGAGAATGAGATCACGTTTTCAATTTTCAGTTTCCTGCTCAGCAAAAGGGGAAAATGATCAAGGACATGAAAAATGAGAAGATCGTTGAGCTTTCACCTATTATTCTATGTTGCTGTGTTCTTGACAATGTACTATTAGAATTTCAAAACACCGTGAGAAAATCACATGCAAAATCATCTGTCAAATATATTGCGGAATTTTGACAGTATCTTGATTTCAAAAAAAAAAATAAAATTAAAATTCGCGCATCACAAAATTAAAGCCAAGCCAAAAACCAACCTAGACACACCCACGGTCCTAAAAATCTTCAACTTCTAAGTCGTGATCTAATACATCTCGCTATCCCGTGACTATCCTATTTTGTAGATATGGATCGAAAAGAAGGAACTTATAAGGTGCCCCAGATAACATAATTTTAGTGTATGTAAATCAGGCCTTATGGACCTCGCATGGGTTCAATAAGATCCAACGGTTCAAATATGTTGGGCTTACAGCATCAGGTATATCTAATGACTTGTCGAGGAGAGAGACGCTTCTAAAACTACCATGCTAGACAATTTTTTGGATGGGAGAGAGAAACGTAATTCAATTCCCAGGCAATACAATAAACGGGCACCCGGACTATCGGATAGAGCACCTCCCAAGACTACAAATTTGCAATGCAAGTCTGGGCCGAGTGGAGCACAAAGCCATCTTATGCTTTCATCATTCAAACTTTGATTGTTTACTCAGAAAATGGAGGTGGCGGCGACGCCAATCGGTTGGGATCAAAGAGGATGCTCACCAAGGACGTGGATCGGTGGTGTCACGATAGGTGGAGATGAGAGGAGCACACGAGCTTCAAAAGGGACTACAGGTGGGCTGGGCTTTTAGATCCATTAAAAACCCATTTTATGGGTCGTCAGTATTCATACCCATATTTACCTATTTAGCAAAATTTAAATGGGCACCTTTATAGGGGTGAGCATGGTCCGCGTAGGCGATTCCCAATACGAAATCGGGAACCGCCCACTAAGGATCGGTTCCGAGAAATTGGAACTAGGAACCGTCCGTCGGTTCCATGAATCTACCCGAAAACTAGACCGCCGATCCGGTTCCCAGGTGGGTCTGTGAAACCGGTCTCACCAAGTTTCACGCAAGTGGAGGTGACCGAAAGTGAGAAAGAGAGGCGATGAACGGCTAGAGGTGCGACCGTAAATTGATGGGAGTTGAGAGTCGAGCTTCAAATTAGGCATTTTATGATTTTTATATTTTTAAAAATGTTTTCTTTTTTTTGGTCGAAATTTTTCTTAAAAATTATATATGTGCATATATATATTAGCGGTCCGGTCCAGGTACACGGATGGGCAGTTCCATACCTAAAATCGGGAACCGGATCAGTACTCACCAGTTCTAGTAAATTAGAATCAAGAACCGGACCGATCCTCATGGGAACCGCTGGTTCCGGGCTGATCTGGTCCGATTCCGGTGGTTCCCGGTTTCTTTGCACACTCCTAACCTCCATAGCCTATCTTCGGCATCTCCGACACCGCCTATATACACGCAAGCCTCCGTCTCCAGCAAGAAGCTTGGCCAGAACTAGCAGCAACGGTCTCCGATCGTCAAGGAATGCGACGGCAATCTCAAGCGGAAGCATGAGCTGCGATTAGACTCGGGGAAGATCTCCCTTTGGGACCGCGACCAAGCCTTCTTGCACGTCGATCTATTCCAGGAGGGGGTGATGTTCGGGGACAAGCACATCGGCGAGGTCCATGTGCCGCTCACGAATCTGGCGGAGTGGCTAGGTTCGTGAGCTACCAGGTGAAGAATCCGGAAGGGAAGCCTAACGGAGTTCTAAGCTTCTCTTATAGAGTGTATGGAGGGGAGAGACTCACAAAGCGGTGGCGATCGAAACTGCACCGAGCGTGATCATCGATAGATATCCGGTCATTAATCCACCTCCGCGTAGAGAGGATGGGGCCACTTCTTCTCCGAGTGAAGGAATGGGATTTGGTGGTGCATCACTTCAGCTGCTGAGAGCGAGGAATGGGGATGGTTCAAACATGTAAGAATCTATGCTTTTGGGTGAGAGAGAGAGGGGGGTTGCTTCTCTATTCACTCGTGTTCAGGTTTAGGTTGGGGCCTTTCGGATGGAGCCACTTTTTCTAGTTTTCTTCTATTTATGATCTTCTTCTTTTTTTCAAAAATGAAAAGATAGTTAAATTTTTGGGATATGTTCACTAAAAGTCCTAAAACTTATTGCGAAAGTACAATTGAGTCTTAAAACTTACAAAAAATGCAATCGAGTTCTAAAACTTGTCAAATTGGTTCAATCAAGTCCTAAAGTTAATACCATCAATTTATCTACCGGGAAAATGCTGACCTGGCATTTTAAAATGAATTTCTCTCTCTTATGTGGCATTTGTTATTATTATTTTATTCAAATCTTATATAAATTGAATTAAAAAACCAAAAAAAAATCTAAAATTTACTTTGAAAAACAAAATTGAAAAAAAAAACTAGGGCTAAGCTGGGAGTTGTTGCCGCCGCCCATCGCCAGAGGGGTCAGCTGAGGTCGCTGGTCTCAGACAAGGGTGGCTGGCCCTCGCCAGCCCCGGGCGAGGGCACCCAGATCTGGGCGACGCCGGCCCTCGCCCAGGCCTGGCGAGGGCCGTTGACCCTCGCCCGGGGTTGGCAAGGCTTGCCGGCCTCCGGCGAAGGCCAGACGTCACCCAGATCTGGGTGCTCTCAACCCAAATATGGGTAGGCGATGGTCGCCGACCCCAAGCGAGAGCTGGCGTTGCGCAGACCTAGGTGCCCTCACCCGGGTCTAGCGAGGGTGGTCGGCCCTCGCCCGGGGCTGGCGAGGGTCGGCCACCCTCAACTAGCGCCGACGACCTCATCCGGCCCCTCCCGCGAATATGCTTCTCTCTTATTCTTTTTTCCAGTTTTGTTTTGTTTTCCTTTTATTTTAGCCTTTTAATTTAATTTAAATAAGATTTGAATAAAAATATATATAAATGCCACATAGGAGAGAGAAATTCATTTTAAAATGTGACGTCATCATTTTCCGTTAGACAAATTAACGATGTTAACTTTAGGACTTGATTGAGCTAATTTGACAAGTTTTAGAACTCGTTTGCACTTTTTATAAGTTTTAGGATTCAATTGCACTTTTGCGACAAGTTTTAGGACTTTCAGTGAACATATCCCTAAATTTTTTTTTGATCTTTCAAGCTTTATAAATTCGTGAAAATTAGTACATGATTTTACATGTCAATGTTTATAGAGTGATTGATTTTAAGAGATGTTAGATACTTCAATGTGAAACTCGAAAAATTTGCAACAAAGACAAGTCGAAAATTTTATTTAGAAACTTACACAACTACTAAAAATTTTATTTTTTACACTCTACACGCATAGCATAAAAGTTATTGTTTTTAGATATTAATGTGTTTTAGTGACGTGGGAATGGGTTGAATATGAATCACTAAATTTGTATTCCATATAATGACTCAAAAAGAGTCAAATATGTGAATTTAGGTTGGACCATTTTCGACCCAACCCGCCAATTTGACGCCCTATTCATTTCCAATGAAAAGATAAATAACCCTCCTAACAAAGAAGCAAACCAATACGCCAAAAACACAAACGCTAAGAAGATGATAGAGGAGGGGTGGCACATATGACCAGGCATACGAACCTAGCCCATCCGTTTGATCTAACTTTGCTATCTCTGCATTTACTCATAGCATTGCGGAGTCGATGAACGTCGTAAGTAGAGATTCCATGAGAATTGCATCTTGAACTTTATTTTATGCTGAAGCTAAGTTTAGTCGCAACATAAACATTGAGATAGGATAGCATAAAAAATGTGCGGAGATTTGTTATAACCTGCAACTCTTTTGGGTGAATAAGACACAAATCCATAGGCTCATTCTGTTCTTACTCTTTTTTCTTTTTCAATATTTCTGTATTGAATTCATCCAAACCCCTAAGGCCACGATGGTTTATCCAGCTTTTTATGCGAACCTATCCAGGTTTATCCCGTCTAAAGTGTGTGGCCCAACACCAGTCCTATCCGGCCTTTTATCCGGGCTGCAAAACGTGCCCTAAGATTCTCCACCGATCTACGGATATACTAAATAATATGGCGAACTATAATTAAGCCTTTAAACAAGTCGATCATATTTAACATCCAATAACTTACCACCACGTCCAATATACCAACTTTATAGATCAATCGTTATCACATCTACCATCGTCCAAAAGGTAAAACCCATCGTCATTTATTAGCTGCAGTGCGTGCTAAACGATCTTGAAGTTGAACTTGCACGGTCTGAGAGTCATGCAGTTACATGTGGATCAACAGTTGGCCCCATTGAAGCAGCAGCCTATCTGATCCGATTTCAAGAACCATCAGTCAAACTATCAAAAGCAAATTAACCATCCAAGTATGGCATTGCACTGAGAACAGTAGCTATTGATGAACAAAGCTGCTACTGAATGTAATATGCAAAGAATGGAACAAGTTGCAATCACGATGCTTACACCGCGCCAAAACCGCGAGCGTGACAACTTAAATCTTTAGACCATGGTGTCCAAGGAAAGGCTAAGGACAAGTAACAACGAGAAAATTCTACGGTTACAGGATGGAGTTCCATATCTGGCTCATGCCCATTGATAATCTGGATGATCTGCAGCCAGCATTAAAAGAAAAGCACTCGTCAGTTAAGACTGAACCAGAGCCTAAAAACTAAAATGAAACTTGACACTAACTCATTGGCAATCAGATAGGCTAGGCCAACAGCAATCTCCATTCACGACACTCATCACACGGGTGGAAGAGGGGAAACCAACGATTCATGGCTAAGACTCATCTCAATGATATCAAATATGAAAAACAAAAAGGACATAATTTCAACAGAAAGATAAAATCAAAAAATCTTTTTGGGTGGGTAAACATTTTACCTCAGCCCAGGTAATGTATTAACAGAACCGACTCTAGTTGTAATAATCAGTCGCGCAAAGCAAACAGCCACTAGAATATTCATCCATTGATAAAGAGAAAAGAAAGCTCTTTAAACTTCAGGAAATAAAGATTGCTTTATATATCAGTTGGTAATATCATCCAACATTAAAGGCCAGGAGAGTGTCCATGACCATGAAGAGTGCAGTTGAAAAGAAAGAAGAATATTATTTGCAAAACAATTTCTAGTGATCCATATTCCATCAGACAATCCTTTAGACCAATTATCTCAAAGGCAACAAAATAAAGTCGAATGAAAGGAGCAATCATAAGCGACGGAACAACAATAGATAAGTGATTGCCAAGAATTTTCTTGCATTATTAGCTTATGTCAAATGCTCATCAGTCTCGGTCAAAGAAAAGAATTTGCTACTCAGCATGACTTATCAAAAGGTGGTAGTAGATATATAAACTAGCACAATGTCAGATGCAGACTTGAGAGTCCTATTTACTGTTTGCGCACACTTACATACTGTGTGAAAAACTATGAGTTGATACCAAAAAGGACTAGCTCTCACTGGGGGAGGAAAACCTTCCTATTTAATAGTACATTCTTTTGTGAGCCACGATGTGACCAAGTTGATTTTGTTTGACAAACAATTTGTATGTCGACCATGCCAAGAAAACTGTTTTCCAAAAACATTCAGGTGTCCCCGTTGTTAAAGTCGGGACGCTTATAGGCGGATACATCTTTTGCACCACACCTCTTTTCCATTTCCCTACAGCCGGTAACAGGCCTTTCTCTCTCACAGACCCCCGAATTGTCAACAAATCCCAAAAGAAAAACAAAACCAGTAAAAATCTTTAATAGCAATGGAAAGGAAACAAGCCAGTTAGTCAAAATGGAAGTTTTAAACAGAAAATCATAAATCAGCATGGCTCTGTGACATCATAAGGCACTAAACACCCAGCCAATAATTTATCTAGTATCTGCAAATTCCGGACAGTATTATTATGAAACAGCATCAGGAAACCATTCCACCACACCCCTGAGTGCATAAGCAATTCAAAGAACAATATACATTATGACATTGGATCCTTGACAGCTCTCGCTCTTTCACTTACAAATCTCATGCCATTGCCAGCCGGCAAATCGACACGAAACTTACATTGCCTGAACAAATTGAAATATTCAAATCTTCATCAAGTCATTGAGCAATCGAACAAGCATTACCTCAAACACCCTCGTCCGAACGAAACTGCACTTTCTTGAAGTCTCCACAATCCAAGCTCAACATCGACTTCCGCCTGGAAAATCTCTTACGTCCGCACAGTCACATTCCAGCACTCAAAATCGAAACCTCAACTAGCACTGGCAATGCCCTCATTGAACCGACAAGATCAAGAACTCAATCATTACCACTAAAATCAGTCTTCCTCGCCACCAGTTCACTAGCCTTCACATAACTCACACCGCCACGTCCACATTTCACCAAATCGTCCAAACCCAACTCGTCAAACCATCCCAAATCGAAACTTTCACTCTTACCAGCCAAACAAGCCCGCGAGATCAACCGCCTCACCACCGCCCTCTCGCTCACATCCCTCTCGCCAACCACGGCCACCCTCGCGTCCATGAACGGCTTCGAGCACTTGTCCACCGCGAAGCCAGCGCACTTCTCCTTCGCCGCGACGAGGCAGGACTCCATCTCGCGCGCCTCGCACTCCTCCCTCCGCTTCAGGTCGACCTTCCGGCCGGCGAGCGGGGCCCACCAAGGGGGCGCGCAGCCCCGCGATGCGGCGACCGCGCAGCCGATCCTGGCGCCCTCCTCGCACTGCTCGAGGATCTTGGACTTGGAGGACGCGAGGGCGGCGGACCAAGAATCGAGGCCGCGGAAGGCGAGGACGAAGGGACCCGAGGAGGGGTCGTCGGTCGGAGCGGCGGGCAGGGGCCCCCGGAGGAGAGGGAGAGGGCGGGGGAAGACGGCGGTGGTGGCGGAGGGCGAGTAGTCGTCGAGGTTGTCCGGCGACGACATAGGTTTCGGTTTCGGTTTCGGACTCTAAAGCTGAGGGGTTTCGGTTTGTCTAGAGCAAAGGAATGGGCCGGGCCGGGAAAAGCCCGGAGATGAGAATTATGGGCCGTTGTTTCCTAGACCGATCAAAGCATGCGCTGGGCCACTCGTGGCCAGGCCCGTGGGTTGTTCAGGCCCAAATCGTGCCAGCCCAACTTGTCGATAATCAGTAGCTGTTGGGCAAGTGATCAGTCGTACGTTGGTTATAGAAAAATACAAAATGAATCGGGTCGAGCCCCACCAAACACGAGCACAAGCCCCTTCCGACGCGATAATAAACGTGCCAAACCTGACAGGAAGTGGATCATACTTGGGCACAGCCCCCTACACGAGGGTTAGGTGATTTCCGAACTTTTAATTTAGAGATATGTAAACTAAAAATTTTACAATTTATCATGAAAGTACAATTAAATCCTAAAACTTATAAAAATTCAATCAAGTATTAACATTTTTAATTTGAATTGACCCTAAGCAAGGCTTCAATGGCCCTAGGCGAGGTAGGGTTGCGCCCTCCCCTAGATCCGGGCCTTCAAGCCCTCGTTGGGCTTTGAGAAGGCCCAGGAAACCTTTGCCAGCCCTTAGTGGCAATTGCGGCTGCGGCGGCCATCGGCAAGTCCCTTTTTTTTTAACTTGAACTTTTTTTAATTTAATTTAATTTGGTTTGTATTTTGTATTTTTTACTCTTGAAAATTATTTTTTAATATTAGCCCAATACGTAACGTAATTTATAATTTTTAATTTGTTGAACGTAGGACTATATTGGATAAATTAAAGGGAAAAATTCGCTGGAAATCCTAAAACTGTAAGAAAGGACGTACACTTTTACCATCTTTGAAATCTTCCGTCGATTCCTTATTACCGTAAGATGGAACAAGAAAACCTGCGTGAGAAAAAAATAAAATCTCAGACACACGTGAGAGCGTGCCGGATGCCACCCTAGACTCTCTCCCCCTCTCTCAAGGCAAACCGAGCTCTATTTCGGAACTGGAAGTGATATTCTGCAGCCGCTCCCTCCTTCTCCCTTTCTCTCTCGCTCACAAGTTCCAAGTTCTGGACTTGAAGGTAGTTCTCGCTCTTCAGTTTCGCAATCTTGATCCTTTTTTCTTCAGCCCCTCTTAAGATTAATTCAGATGTTGCACTTTCGTTCATCTGTTGCTTCTCTTACGATTGTGAACTCTTGATTCGTAAAATTCCGATAGTTTGTTTGTACGAATGTGCATCTTCCCATGGCTTGGAATCGAAGAGTGGAGTGATAAGGGTTTTGGGTTTTGTGGGTCGTGAAGTATGTACTTGCGGGTTGGCGAAAGATGCGATTTTTTTTTTTGGACGACCTATGTGCTTCCACTGTGTGACAATTCAAAGTCGAAAACTTTCCGGTGTATTCTTGTGGATTTGTAGAGACAAAGACAAGGTTTTATATGGGTTCTTTATAGACGAAGTCCATTTTGTGTTTTGCGCTTTTGGGTGACACGTTATGATCTCCCATTAGAGATTGGTGTAACAATTTAATCTGCGAAACTTCCCTGTATAACCTCGTGGGTTTCGTCTGTAGAGACTTAGCATACTTGTGTTTATGCTTGATACCATTCTCGTACTCATACCTTGGACTGCAGGTGTGTGTTAGAAATTGGTTTGCTTGGTTTATTAATGGCCATTGACCTCACTATCTTTTCCTCTTTTGTACTCTCCTTCAGCATTTTTGAAGTCGTGGGACATGACTAAGAGAAAGAACCCTC
Source organism: Syzygium jambos (assembly GCA_031216235.1). Classification (NCBI taxonomy): domain Eukaryota; kingdom Viridiplantae; phylum Streptophyta; class Magnoliopsida; order Myrtales; family Myrtaceae; genus Syzygium; species Syzygium jambos. Next base: position 26,172,896 of record CM062230.1, read on the forward strand.
TCGTCTTCTTAGATGTGTCTATTGATGGGGATCCTGTGGAGAGAATTGTTATCGAGGTATACCTAGAATAGAAGTCGGTTCATTTAAAAGATTTTTTTTTTGTCAATGTCATTTTTCTGTAAGAAGTCTTGACTGTTGCTGTCTATTGGAAGCACTTACAATTGTGCCTTTTTCTGAGTCTTGCAGCTCTTTGCTGACACTGTTCCCAGGACGGCAGAAAATTTCCGATCACTCTGTACAGGTTCATTTGATCTTTAAGTTTGTCATGATTCAAAATTATTAATGCTGGTATGGTGTACTGTGTACATGCAATGCCGTTCATCATTTTTCTCTAAAGAAATTGATTAGAGTCTCCTTCTATTAGCATTAGTAGTGAGCGTTCTTCTTCCATGCAATAGGCTTATACTATATGGGAAAGTATGCTTAGGTCGTCCATTTCTGTCCATTGGACGAATTATTTCTTTAGTCAGAGTTCGAAAGTGAACTAGATTTCTCATCACTGATTATTGATTTTGAATGAATTTTATGGTGGCTCTCTGTCCAGGCTTGAAATGGATTTGATGTGGATACCATGTTGCATAGTCTCTGTTATCAAAGTTTTCATTTAGGTGAATAAGAGATCTCTAGATTCTCCCACTGCGTTTAACAAGGGTATGTCACTTATTGTGAGTCTTGGTTAGTTGGTCCAGGAAAGATATATCTAAAAGACATGACGTGTAATGTTACAGAGCATGAAAACTAGAAGCTCTGATTTGGCTCAATTTTACTACCAAGGTTCTTGGAAGTCATGCCATCAATTGGCAAGCTCCATGATGCTTTGCTCTTTATTTTCTTGCTCGCTTCCACTCTAATATGAGTGTAACTAAATGAACACTCTTATCATTCTGTCGGTGTAGAGTAAGCAGTAAGGGTTGCATTGGCATTTTGTTGATTGTTGATAGTATTTTCTATTCAATGTAGGAGAGAAAGGAGTGGGGAAAACTACTGGCAAGCCTCTGCACTACAAAGGATCGTCCTTTCATCGAATTATTAAAGGGTTCATGGCTCAAGTACGTTATTTTGTTTCTTTATTGATATATATTTTTTCATGGTCGTTCTTGTGATGTAAATTTTAAGCATAGTCTAATTGGCACAATTAGCGGTCATAGTCTGCCAAAGATACTTGCTACTAATTGCTTCACCTTCTGACTGCATATAATTGTTGTGTCCACTGCCTATTGAGCCTTTATCTCTGAGAGTTGAAGAAATCTTGTCAAGTTAGTATAATGACTTAATGTATGCAAGCATATCGTTCAGATGTATGGGCCTTATTACGTGGCTTGAGAGTGCTAGCAGGTTTAATGAGGTCCTGATTGTAGATGAAAGGATGTGAGTCTGTTAAGCTAAGGGGTTGAGTGTTGCTTGTCCATTGGATTGCAAAATCTTTAAAATTGGTCTTGAAAACTGTGAAGTTCAACGATGAAATAAGATTGTCAAATACACTTGTTAGACCAAGAGAAGAAGAAAAAAAAATTGTTCAATGCACATTAACAGTCATTTTTCTGTCAATAATAGCATCACTTGGCATCTATTCCCTGCCTTGGTAGGTGGGGGAGGCTGCTGGCCATTGCTTTATCTTTTACATGGCTTCTAATTACTGTATATAGAATAATCATATTTTTTTTTGGGGAAAAGAAGCTATAATTAGAAGTCTGAAATCTGAAGAGGCCAGTTTGTGGGCTATGGATGATGATTTTAGTAGGAAGATAGCAATCATTAATACATTCTTAATTTTTTCCCTTCAGTAAAAGCGTCAATCTCGATAGTCTCAGAAGTCATGAACTTCTTGCAAACGAGAGTTGGAGAAAAGTTGAAGCTGGGAAGCTGGCCAAGAGTGCTAGCCAATTTTAGGTGTCTATTAGTATTGTCATAGCCATTTGAATATTGAATGTTCTATTGGATGAGTGATTTTAGAGTCACTAGATAAGTTGTTACTTAGAATCCTTTGATCTGAAGGTTCAAATTCCTTTGTGCACTCTGTTTATGTGATGCGTATAACTGGAAGCTCATTAATCCTCTTCACTGTCATCACAGGGTGGTGATTTTTCAAATGGAAATGGTACTCTTCCCTTCTTGTAAAAATTCCTAATGTTCATGATTGGATAAACTGTTTTTGACTACATAGTCATGATTGGACTAGAAGAAGGGATGACCCATTTTGGATTGCAGGCACTGGTGGAGAAAGTATATATGGAGGGAAGTTTGCTGGTAATATTTCTCCATCAACTTGACTGCTTTTTGTTTACTACCATTTTAGTAATTTAAGTTTTTCATACATCAGATGAGAATTTCAAACTAGCACATGATGGACCTGGTCTTCTCTCTATGGCAAATGGTGGGCCAAATACCAATGGGTCCCAGTTCTTCATAATATTCAAGCGCCAACCTCACCTTGATGGGTACATTTTTCCTTTTTAAAAAAAAAATTGTAACGTGCTTTCCAAGTAGTTAGCAGTACTCATGGCCATGTTACTGTTCTTCATATGAATATGATGTTTAAAACTTATACATGTTTTTCCTGGCAGGAAACATGTTGTATTTGGGAAGGTTACGAGGGGAATGGAAGTTGTGAAGAAACTTGAACAGGTAGGAAGTGCTGATGGAAAACCCCTCCAACCAGTGAAAATTGTGGATTGTGGCGAGACTTCTGAAAGAAGAATTCAAGATGCTGCTGTGGAGGGAAAAAGTAAATCTGCAACACTAGAAGGTACTTCTGCTTTTGTACTGCCCTCAATTTGCTACCTTTCGTGGGATGACTATTATGACTCTCCTATTTCCAATGTGTAATAGAATTTTTTTGATCAGCGAGAAAGAAACGATCCGCAAGAGATTCCTCCTCTGAATCCCAAGGAAGAAGACGACAGAGAAAATCCCACAAGGAGAGAACAAGGAAACGGAGGAGATACTCTTCATCTGATTCATACAGCTCTGAGAGCTCTGAGAGCGATTCTGAATCTTATTCCTCAGACACGGAGTCGGAATCCGAATCGCATTCTGAGTCATCGGTATCTGATTCAAGCTCGAGTGACGAAAGGCGCAGGAAAAGGAGGTCAGCAAAAAGAGAAAAACTTCGTCGGCAAAGAGGGAAGGATAGTCGTGGGGAACGAAAGAGTGCCGGATATGACAAACGATCAAGGCGCAAATCCAAACGGTTGGATTTATTTGAATTTTTTGTTTGCTACATTTAAGTTTTGGCACTCAGCCCAACTGCTTTTTGTTCGCTACGCATTGAGAATGGCCATTTTTTTTACCTTTTTGTTTTCAGGAGTTCCGATAGTTCAAGTGATTCAGAAAGTGAAAGTTCTAGCGGTAGGAGGGGTAGAGATGACAAGAAGAAATCTTCTCGACATGACTCTGCTCAAAATATTAGCAAGTCAAAAGATGCCGAAGCAAATTCTCCTGAAAATTTAGGTATGTCAATTCTCGGAGTTGTCTCCTCACTTGTCTATAAGGAGTTTGTCCAATTGGATCTCTGCTGCTTTTGACTTGGAAAAATTTGCTGTAGAACCACCAAGGAATCGTGAAATCAAGAAAGTTGAGGACAATTCGTCACATGAAGAAGGTGAATTTTCGCCAAAGAATGATGTTCAGCATAATGGGCATGGTACTGATGCAATATTTGGTAAATATGATGATCAACGTCCCCGTTCAGATGGTTCAAAGAAGTCCAGGTTTCAGCACTTGCCTTTCTTATGTGCTTTTTTCTTAGTAGAAGGTTTGGGCGTATTTTCATTGTTCAGAATGCTGCCCAACACTTTCTGACTGATGCAAACTTTTGGGTGTTTTCCTGAAATTCAGCGGAAGCATGAGGGACAGCCCCAAAAGGTTGGCCAACAACCTCCCTGAGGGAAGTCCATTGAGCAGTCCTGTGCGTAAAGCCTCTGAACCTTCTTCCTCTATTCGTGCCCGCAATCCATCGAGAAGCCCTCCGCCAGATGGTAATTCGAAGCGCATTAGAAAGGGCCGTGGCTTCACAGAACGTTTCTCCTATGCCCGTCGATATCGTACCCCATCTCCAGAAGATTCAACTTATAGGCCCAACCATTATGGTAGAAGAAACTTTAATGACAGGAGGAATGATAGGTGAGCTGGACATTTTCATAAAGTGGTATGGCCAATTTTATGTTCGCTATCGCTTAGTGCTTGATGGACTTATGTAGGTATTCAAATTACAGAAGTTATTCTGAGCGCTCACCACAGAGAAGATATAGAAGCCCCCCAAGAGGCAGGAGCCCTCCAAGGTTCTCTCTCTTCTTTGAAACACACTTTTGCTCATGCTACTAGTAGAAGGCCTGTACAAATCTTTTTCTTTAACTAGATATTAAGAATTTGAAGTACAAGTTATTTGGAGGCTCACTTGATTTCCACACTCTAAATAGTTGCGATGCACCCTGACTTTTTAAGTTGATGAAAATAACCTCAAGAGAACTAAGCGGTGAAAATCATAGAGGGAAAGGTTGAAAGAGATTGTTTATTGAAAAATGCCAATATATAAGACTGCCCATATTAATCAAAACAATGTGATTTTATTTTCCAACCTTGTGTTATTTTCCTTTCCATTCTATACCCAACTTCATGTTGTCTCTTCTACTTGCGTATGTTATTTTTGGATTTTTCGTGATGATATTGAATCTTCACTTGTTCAGTTAAAGGTATAATACGTATACCTTCAACAGATCCAAACTTGAGGAATTTCAAGGGCACAACGGTACAAAGAGTCGAACTGATCGATAGGAAAAAATTGGTACATTGATTCCAAAATTTTTCTTTCTTGTTCCACACAAAAAGCTATCAATAACCTATCTTGGACAAAACTTTCTTTTTTGGGAAGAATCTTGGCCAAAATTTAAAGTTTGCAACTTTAACATTGATTATGACATATAATTATTAGAGATTGAATTTTAAGGGAAGGATTGTAAATAAAATTTTCCATAGACACATCATAGTGTGAATGTTATAAATATTCTTTTAAATTAGAATCCTGAGCATTAAATTTATTAAGGTGCTCAAATCTTAAAGAATTCTTGTAAAAAACACAGTAGAAGAGAGAAGGGAGAACACTTAAGAAAGGTAGATGAAAATCCTGAGATTGGTTGATCCATATGATATGTTTTTCTCTTTCGTCAATCTTACTATTAATGAGATACCAATAAGGGTTATTTTGGACCATTATAATTTCAGGGCGTGTGTAAAGTTATTTGAGGGGTGGAAATATTGTGAGCCTATTTTAATAGTGTCTGTTTCTGGTTTTAACTTTTTTTTGTCAATCCAAAAAATTTTAATTCATGCTTTTTTGTATGCATGTGTTACTCTGTGTTAATGGCCGCAGAGAATCTCTTGCAAACTTACCCTGCATTTATATATCAAATTTCCAACTTTGTTTTTGCCTTAAGAGTAATTAGAATAACAAAACAATACGTGATTCCTTCATATTAATTGCTTATTTCTCTTGTTCTCTAAAGATGATGATTTTTGGAGCCATCGTATAGCACAATTGTAGATTGTTCTAATTGCTTCAATGATTTTACTAACGTTGCAAAACCCTTAATTTTATCCTTCCACAAGTATTATCGTCTTTGTACCGTATTTAGATACTTTTTAAATGCATCACATGTGGTACACACAAACATTAATATACTGGATGTAATAAGTGGGTCTTTGATTTTGTAATAAACTGCTTTCTTTGCTTCCTAAAGTACCTCATGGTAAATATAATAAAGTTTGATTGCTCATGGAAAATTACGTCAATAAAGTAAATAGATACATTTGTATGGAAAAATTCACATACTTCTCCATTATTTTCATTTCTATCGATCCCCCTACCATCTTAAGACACTTCTCCACTCTCAAATGTGTTACCTTTTACTGTTTTACATGAGTTTTCGTAATCTCATTTTTAAAAAATAAGAGCAATATATCTTTCATTACAGCGTTTTTAACAATTTATGGCTACAAATAAGTGCAATTTGCATGTTGACTAATTCTATAGTAAAAATTAAGCGAAGGGGTGTTCTTTTTTTACTGGATATAGATGAAACGTTTGTACTTACTGCACATGTTATGTTTGTCCGGCTCCTCGTAGATACCAACGAAAAAGAAGTCGAAGCAGGAGTAGGTCTCGCAGCCCGGGTGGTAATAAAGGCCGCTACCGGGGTCGGGACCAGAGCAGGAGCAGGAGTCGGAGCCCATTGCGTGGTTCCAGTCCAGCGGATAAGCGATTGCCACTGAGCGAGAGGTTGAAATCGCGACTTGGGACCAGAGTCGATGAGCATTCTCCGCGCAGAAGAAGCTCCTCCTCGAGAAGCCACGATTCCTCAGGATCTAGATCCCCTGATGCAGTGCCAGACAAGCGCGAGGGCAAAGCTGCCCCTGTATCTCCTGTAAGGTCTCGATCCAGCTCCCCTTCTGGGAGGGGGTTGGTCTCCTATGGCGACGCCAGTCCTGATTCTGGGATCAACTAAACGGTTCTCCACTTTTTGCCATCATCACTCTTGGCTGAGAGATTTGATGATCTGTGGAGTACTTGCACCCAACGTGTTGAGTCCGGTGGACTCGCATGATGTCTGCAACTGTTGGAATGAACCGAGAGTGGCTGGGGCTGGCCTCACTCGTTCAATATTATGTACTTGGTAGATGAAACTTAACGAACATAGCTGCTTGATTTTTGGGAAGCCATCTTTCTGAGAATTTCCTGAAACTATGGCCCTCTCATTTGCATCTTATAAAACTTAAGTAAGACTTGGATTGCTGCTGGTGATTTGGGTATGTTGCAATTTGCCATGACTGAATGGATTTTATCTATTTCTAGGGTAATCTTTGGTGGTGGTTTGAATGCTAGTTTTCTCAGTGACAAAAAAAACTATCGAGCTTGCATGGGGATCTCATCAAGATAGCTTGTGTAGCGTTAGCGTGCCAGAGACAATCGCAGAGTAAGCTCTTGGGCGAAATTGAACCTCTCGATTTTGGAGTATATTGGCCAGGAATTACCTCCAAAATTTGCGATAGATCAATAAAATCCAAATCATCATTTTGCCGTTCTCTTTCGGTCTAAAGAAATTGCGCAATTGAGATGGCAACTGCTACGATTATACGGTTTCTTCGTTTTTAGATTTGAAAATAAGGTTAGAAACATGCTTTACTTTTTATGCAATACCTATTTGCCTACCTTTACTGTTCAAAATACAACTTACCTACTTAAAATTTCATTTTGAAGATCATTTTGCGCCTTCACATCGTTTATTTTTATATTTTTATCTACGAAAATGCCATTTTCTTTCCAATATTATCCATCCTCGAAGTTTTAAATTCTCATATCTACCAAAATCACTCGAGATTGACCGAAAGCCAAAACATTTAAACCAGCGAAGCAAGATGCTACAATGAGTTTGCAAGGGAAGGACAATTTGGCCTTTCTAATGTCGGGTTTTGTTCGAAGGCATGTGAATGGTACTTGTAAAAACAACGACCCGTAATCGGGCTTTTCGTAATGATTGATCCTAAAACTTGGCTAGGTAAGTTCTTTTCCAGCACAATTCCATCCTTTTTTTGCCCATTTTCTTGGAATTAGGTACTTCAAAAAAAAAATTACTATCAAGTTCTATTCTTGTTGAGATTCGCTACTCTTATAAATTCGAATTGTTCCAAGCCTAGACATCAACACTGCATTGCCCCAGGAATCAAGATGACCACGCCAACGACCATTACCAAATCCTCGTCCGCCAATTTTTCTTGTCTTCTTTCGGTTGCGTTTCCCTCTAACGTAAAGAACCAATGCAATGCTCTTGAATCTTACTTCACAAACACATGCCCGATTTGGGAAATGCCATGTCATTTGTCCCTTCACTTCAGGATTCCAAGAACAGAAGCCAAAAGAACAGTGGTCGACACCCCAGAAATTGCAACAGTAGATCGATTGTCATACCAAGGTTGATCTGTTCAATTTCTTCAGAAAAATCTAAACATATCGGATTCCTCATTCCATAGGAATTATCATCCCTCGGTCCTCAAATGCACCAAAGCTCCCCGATTGCATTTGTTTTCGGCGGTAATTCCAGTGTTGCAAACATGCTGCCGTGGTGTTCTCCGCCCCATCACTAAGCAAAGACAACAGCAAGAAGTCTTTAGCAAACACTAATTTTGACGATTTTGCCCTCATTGCAACGCAATTTGGTTCACTGTTCACACATAGTCCAAAGGGCTCTGACAAGATTTTCACAACTTGCAATACCTAAAAGAGAATAATTAAGTAAATTTGATCGGTTGTCCAGGCGTGCAACAGCTTAGCCTAGAAACGACTCACCACGCCAATCTCCGCATCCTAACTCATATATAAAGAGTAGATCCTCCTTCAAATGGAATCATCACTCCCTCAGTCCTATCAACTCCCTTTGTTTGGAGGCTGAAATCAAGAGAGAGGAGAGAGTATGAACCTCCCAGAGAACCTCATCCCCGACGGTGGGAGCCCGGAATGGATGAACAAGGCCGACAACGCTTGGCAGCTGACGGCAGCAACGCTCGTCGGCATACAGAGCGTGCCGGGCCTCGTGATCTTGTACGGGAGCATCGTGAAGAAGAAGTGGGCCGTGAACTCGGCCTTCATGGCGCTGTACGCCTTCGCGTGCGTGCTCGTGTGCTGGGTCGGGTGGGGCTACCGCATGTCCTTCGGGGACAAGGGCATCCACTTCCTGGGCATGCCCAATGTCGCGCTCGACCAGAAGTTCCTCCTCGCGCAGACCTTCAACCATTACAAGTTCCCCAACGCGAGCATGGTCTATTTCCAGTTTGTGTTTGCCGCGATCACGCTGATCCTGATCGGCGGGGCGTTGCTTGGGCGAATGAACTTCCACGCGTGGATGTTGTTTGTGCCTCTTTGGTTGACCTTCTCGTACACGATCACGGCATACAGCATATGGTCCCCGGGTGGTTGGCTGTCTAAGCAGGGAATTATTGATTACTCCGGTGGTTATGTGATCCATCTTTCCTCGGGTGTGGCCGGCTTCACTGCAGCTTACTGGGTAAATGAATATCAATACCATGTCTATAATCCTCTCTTTCCACAACTGAAATAGGACAGCTAGGATTAGAATTGCACGGACCTTATTAACATATCTGATTCGAATTTAACCTTGGCAGAGCGTGGTACCTAGGCATAAAGATCCCTTGACTATGTCTGCTCATGCTTACAAAAATTATCAAATTTTCTACACAGGTAGGGCCAAGGGCAACCAAGGATAGGGAGAGGTTCCCTCCCAACAACATCCTCCTCATGCTAGCTGGGGCCGGGTTGCTGTGGATGGGATGGACCGGGTTCAACGGCGGGGATCCTTACACTGTCAGCACCGATGCGTCCATGGCCGTCCTCAACACCCACGTGTGCACGGCCACGAGCCTGCTGACATGGCTCTTGCTCGACATCCTCTTCTTTGGGAAACCCTCCGTGATCGGCGCCACCCAGGGCATGATCACCGGCCTGGTTTGCATCACTCCCGCCGCAGGTATAATGTAAAAATATCGCTTTAATTAGAAGCACAAATTTAAAAAGGGTACGGACTCTTTATATCTACCGTGCATACGGTAACTATAATAACTGAATCTTTTATAGCATTATCTCGAAACTCGCCATGCATTAATTAGAAACAAACTTTCTTTTTGCTATGCACACACAGGAGTCGTCCAAGGTTGGGCAGCGATCCTAATGGGGATCATGTCCGGGAGCATCCCGTGGTACACCATGATGGTGCTCCACAAGAAGATATGGCTCCTAAAGCAGGTTGATGACACGATGGCTGTGTTCCACACCCATGCGGTCGCCGGCAGCCTTGGCGGCATCCTCACAGGCTTCTTTGCTGAGCCCAAGCTGAACCGCCTCTTCTACCAAGACCCCCCAAACTGGCAGAGCTACATCGGCCTCGCCTACGGGGTCCAGATGGGCCACCTTGACAAAGGGTTAAGGCAGATGGGCATCCAAATTCTGGGCATTGTTTACGTGATCTTCATCAATGTGATCATGACAAGCTTGATATGTTTGGTAGTGAGGAAGATCGTGCCGCTGAGACTGGCCGAAGATGAGTTGCAAACCGGGGATGACGCGATCCACGGCGAGGAGGCCTATGCCCTGTGGGGCGATGGAGAGAAGTTCTCGTCCTCCAAGTACAATTCGGTCCACGGCATCGATGAGTTCCCGTCGGTGGTGCCTAAAGCCGGAGGGGAACTGCAAATGGCTTAATCATGAGAGATCGATCGATGACATGAGAATGAGATAAATTTGGCTACGTTCGGTCTTTTGTTTCGCTCTTTTCCTATTCTTAATTAAGGAGCGAGAATAGAGGGAAAAGTTGACTTTGATGTACTCTAGACCAGAAGTTTAATAAGAATGGAGGTCTTTTCTCTTTTCCTTTCACAAGTTTCATGCGTTTAATATTGATTTGATTTTTCGAAAGGTTAATACCACGGAAAATCCTAAACTGATACATCTGTGATAAATTTACTTTGACAACAAAAAACCCAAAACTTGTACATTTGTGACACATTTACTTTCCGTTAAATTGGATTAATATCACGAAAAATCACAAATTGTTACATTTATGACAAACGGAAGGGTAAAATCACAAACAGGTACACCCGTTAGCTGTTATGTGTCATTTAACTCAGAAATTTGACGAAAAAATTTAACGGAAACTAAAAGAGGGTAAATTTGTTACAGATGTACCGGTTTGAAATTTTTCGTAGTATTGACCCTTGTTTTTTTGTGTTTTTTTTAATTTGCTTATTTTTAATTAAAAAATCAGATTTAGACAAAAACGGTATCGTTTTAGCCACATAGAAGAGAGAAAATAATAAATAATAATATTAACCAAATTGGACGGAATTAACAGAATGGCTTGATTGCACGATTCCACCGAGTTAACAAGTTTAGAACTTAATTACATTTTTTAAAAGTTTTAGGATTCAATTGCACTTTCTTGGTAAGTTTTAAGATTTCTAGTGCACTTATCCCATATTTATTTGTAAACATATAACATATAGATATTTCAAATGGAACTTATATATACATAAAAGAAAAACTATTTTTAAGTACTTATTAGCAAAATATACATAATTCCAATAACTTCTCGTACATTGATCAGATATTTATTTCCAAATTATGTATACGAATGAGACATACGTATCGAATGTCGATAAAAATTAGAGATGTGAAAGAATTAAATATTTTGCTATATGTATAAATGCACAGGGACATCCGCCGACCAAAACGATGTTCTTGCGAGCCGACTAAGGACGTCCGACCATTGCTCGTCAAATTTCCTTCCTTTCTCGCAGAGTCTCCACGTAACTTCATGGACAATGCGAGTTGCATTCGAATTCCCTCTCGTCTCCTTCGATCTTGTCCCGTCCATTTCGTGCTTACCAAAATCTTGCACCTGGTTGGTCGCAAGCCTCGAGTTTTTGAACCGATGCGGAGTTCTTTTCCCGCCAAAACTGGGGGGAAAGATCATCATTTCGGCTTCTTTCAGATGGAACAGGATTGGAAGATAATCTGTACGGTTAGGTGTCTGCATTTTGGGTTTCATTGTACAATATAGAGGCAGTCGGCTTTAAATTAAAGACAGCATGCTTCTACATACAAGTCATGATCGTATGCTTTCAACCACAAGTGTTTTTGTTCGGGTTTCCGGTACACAGTCATTTGTTGCTCCTGTCCGAGGCTATCCCGAATCGACATTAATTTGGACACGCTTTGTAGCCCAAAAGATTGTTTTAAGGGATTCTGGGTCTCTGAATATCAAGCTAGAAATCGGTGCGGTCAGACGAATAGGAGGAACAGAAAGGCCCATTATTTATCTGGATAAGGGAGGGAAGGATGTCTGAAACGCTTTGTAACCCTGTGACATGGGGAGAGAGGCAAATACGCAGTTGACCATTGGCTTCTTCGCACCCGATTGCGCGAGGTCCACGAGTAAGTTTGTTTCTTAAATTGTCTTGCTCGCCTATAGCACCATCTGGTTTTGGCGGTTGATAAAATTTGAGACTGCATAAACAGATATGATAGTTAAGGAAGAGATATTTTATAAAATCACCGTGCTTAAGGATCGTCATTTGCCTGTAAATTCCCACGAGAGTGTCGACCCATGCTGAATAAGATCTGGTAGAAGTGGAGTTTGACGATTTGCAGTGATCTTTGACTACTGTTTGATTGTGGGGGACAGAACTTGTCCCGATAATGTAACCGAGAATATGAACAGTTTTCTAATTATATTTGGTAGAATTGCTTGGTTTGATAATGGGAAAATGACACAAACAATTCCTGAACTTTGACCCAATGTGTAATTTGATCCATGAACTTTTAATTTGTTTAATGTAGTCCCTGAACTTTAGCCTAATATTCAATTTGTTTCCCGAACTTTTAATTTGTTTAATATGGTCCCTGAACTTTTAGAATATGTTCAATTTAGTCTTTGAATTATTTGAAAATGTTCAACGTAGTCATTTCATTAATTTAAGTTCGGGAACTATATTGAACATTTTCATATAGTTTAGGGACTGAATTGAACATGTATTACTTTACCCAAAAAAAAAAAATTGAACATGTATTAAAAGTCCAGGGACCACATTGAACATATTAAAAGTTCAGGGACCAAATTGAACATTAGGCTAAAGTTCAGGGACTACATTGAACAAATTAAAAGTTCATGGATCAAATTGCACATTAGGCCAAAGTTTAAAGACTGTTTGTGTCATTATCCCTTTGATGATTGATGATTGCATGTGACAAAACAAACTTTAGTTATCGTGGCCTTGCTGTTTTCCTATTTGACTATAAATATAAGACAAATTTTGCTCATCATTTACATTTTGGGAATCTTAAGTGCTAGAGAAAATGCGTGGCTCGTCACTCGTGGTCATGGCTCCTAGTCATTTCTCAATTGGCAACTGTTCTTCAGTGTGCTTTCACACGTTTTAGCAGAGCAGCAGCAAATAGGTGCTGAATGGGATTAGTGGTGAAGACCTATGAAGCAACTTGCAGTAAATTGTGTGGCACCGAAGGAAATTTGTTTATGGATTTGTGACCCTAAACTCCTTTCTCGCGCAATTTTTAATCTCATAGTTATTTTCTAATGTGATCGGTGGCATCCCAGTGCACAACGCTCCCCGCACTGTGAGGTCTGGGAAGAAGTTGATGTATGCAACCTTACCCCTGGTTTCTCAGTGAGGCTGTTTCCTGACCTGAACCTGTGAACTCAGGCCACTATGGAATAACTTTTTAGCCCTACAGCAAGGCTTGCGCTCCAGTTATATTCCAATGTGATAAGTGGGAAAAATTCCATTTGTTGAGGAAGGCAGAGTTTGTATCTAGCAAACTCAGAATAGCATTATATGTTGCCGCATGGTTGTTTTTTTTTTGGTAAGGAATTGCTGCATAGTTGTTGATATCTGAGAAGAACGTTTATGTCTTCGTGAAGGGAATGACTAGACATGGTAATTCGTCTTAGATAGTAATCTGCTTCCTGCTACACGGTGTGACTCTCATGTCTTTTTTTCCTTCATAACATGAATCTTCCCCGCTCATCTTTTAATTCTAGTGCACGTCATGCCCCCTCTGTTTCTGCTGCCTCACAGTTAAATCATCCAAGACGGTTTCAAAACCTCATTATTGAAAAGATCCACTTACAGCTGAACGTGTTAGTGGTTGAAAGTGGGTTGGATCACTCGGTCACTCTCTCATTGAGACAGAAAAGACTGCTTAAGAATCTTAGCAAGGTCTTTTGACACAGCTTATGAAAGGTGGGAGACATGGATGGTCCACTTGCTGATCTTGAACCCTACACCAGCTCTTCGGTCAAAACACTCAGCTTTCAGAAAGAAGCTGATTGGTTTTCGTAGAAAAAGTCATCATGAAAGCCAGGCTATGATAGTATCAAGTCCGTTCTTGATTCAATCACTCAAAGAAAATTCTGGAGGATATATTTGAGTCTTTCACCCGGTCGAGTCTCCAAGTGGTGGGAGGATCTGGTTTGCAGATGTTCTTATATCTGAGGATCTGTCAAATTCAAAACCTACTTTCTGTTTTTGGCTTCGTCTATGTAATGTGGTTGCTTAATCAACGTACATATCTTTTTTTATCAGAATTCATATGTTGTTTTGGTTATTCACAATCTTTATGATTATCTTACCGCTGTAGCCTTTTGTACAAGAGTCAAGAGCAAAGATGTAATTGCCCCACAAAACATTAACCTCATGTTTCAGATACATGCAGAAGAACAGATTTTAAACTTGCAATTGCTTGTTAAAAAGGGAAATTCCCTATGATATTGTGAGGGATACTATTGGAACATAAATGATTAAATTGGATTTCACGGTAAATTTTGAAACTTGTTACAGCTAATGAGAGTCAGTAAACCAACATGCTTACTGAGCTTGGAGTCGGGAGAAGATCTGATGATAGAAATTCCCAAAGGATGGCCAAGCACTCAAACTCGCTCCTATGATGAATTTCAATTCTCAGGTGCCTTTCTCATATTTTCTGTTAATGCTGAGAAAGAAAAGGTCTCATCTTTAGTCGAGTTTTCTTTTCACTTTTTCGTTTTGCTATGTTACCATAATAAAAAACAATTTATCTGGCTCCAGTTATTGCTGGGAATCAAGATAGGCTGTGCAACATACTCAGGAGGAGAATGTTGAACTATTACTGATCGGAATTAAGTTTTTAATTATTTTCTCCTGGAGATTTGATGAAATTTGGAACTCGGCAGGAAAAATCATTTTATAAGCTATCATTTCTACAGTTAAAAAACTTTGATGTAACTATTGCAACATCAAATTTGCTCGATAGAGTCCCATTAAGATGACCAGTGGAAGTTGTTGATCCACCGTGTATGTGGCTGACTCCACTTGAATATCTCCTGCATGTCCTTAAACTTGGTTAGTATGATTGATGAAGAAACCTGGACTCTATTGCTTTGCAGCTTGGTAATGAGTGCCTTACTGAAGTAGCTTTTACACTGCAAGAGTATACCTCTATAAACATGGTGATAGGCATATCTTGACATATTTGGATATATAATTTCTTGGGTGATAAATGTAACGAACAACTAAAAGGGAAAATAAATCTTGGCTAGGCCTTTGTATATCCACTACAAAGAATTATTTGGGTCCAAGTTTGGTAATGGAACTGTCCATCATTCCCCTTCTCTGTCTCTCTGCATCAACTGGTGCATTTTTCACTGTGCTTTTGCTTTGCCTTGCCTGCACGATTAACATGCTCAAGATTAGAACCTGCATTCTTAAATGTACCTATTTTACGAGTCTGTTTTCACAGTAAAAAGAACGAGGAAACTAGTGTGTCTCCATGCAATTGTTCATTTGGCGTTGCGTATGCCTAGAGAAGTGAGTTATTGTTTTGAGTCATTACATAATTTAAAGCATGGCTGTTTAAATGCTGGATCATCACTTATCGCTGGCGGATCTTGCCCAAATACCATCTGGCAACTCATGTCATCAAAATCTGCAAATTAAGTTGTATTCTAATATCAGCACCAGTCAAGAATAAACATATCCACACATGCGCACACGGGTGCATATGTCAACATATATGCTCATCAATGCTCTGCTACTTTGCCCGTGGTTTTCTCCAAATCACTATGTATAAATAACTCTACACTTAATGATAAATAATTGGCTCATGGAAATTAGAAGTCTTTGATTTCTTTTCTTTACTATATTGAGGAAATTTAGGTGGAGCTGTAACATTGACAAGACAGGCTACGAATGATTGGCTTCATGGAATTACACGAGTTTCAGTGCCTTTAAATTAACGTAGTGGATTTCACTGCACGAATTTATCATTTTACATATTAAACTCACAGGCAAAGATCCAAGAATTGATCCCTTGATTTAATTTCTATGTACCTGAGATGGGATGGCTATACCTGAAGTTTTTGCACCCTGAGTGGTTCATATATGGGACCCTCCAATGACATGATACCATGGCCTCCCACGTTGTAGTGCAGGTACTGTTCTCTTCATATTATGATGTCTTTTCCTCATTTGTTTACTAATGCAGTAGTCTGATGGCAATTTTTTAATTAAATGGTACTAGAGTATGTTCCCTTGTGCTGATTTTCTTCGGGGGATATGATATCAGTGTGCTACTAGTAATTGTGGACCTCAGTATGGATGATAGGCGGTTAAGCCTTCCATCCATGAAAAAAAAAATATGACCTGAATGTGTATATGTGCTCAAACCGTTTTCTATCTGTCATGGAAACTCTCTTGTGAGTTCTATTCATCAGCTGAGAAAATGCAACGGCTTCATCTACTAGGAATGTTTAGGCAGCCTTAGTTTAACACAGGAAGGCATGCGCTTATAATTAACTGCTTTTAGGCAGAACATTGTAAACTGAACATAATCACATCCTGTTTTGTTCAATTGTGCCAATCTAGAAAGAAATACTTACTTGGCACCATGTTGACTGGCACTCCTAGGGAGTCTTTGATAAATGTTTGGCAAGGCATTTTACAGAGATTAAGGCACATGCCCACACAGTTGGTTTCTTCCAAAAACCTGCCAGGTAAAGAAAGGTGAAATTCTTTCCTCTTTATTCTTTTCTCAATTGGGTGATGTAAGGCTTATGCAAAGTATGCATGATTCTGACAATGGATATGATTAGTGGGTTACGACGGAGATGATTCGGGCCATCATCGTGATTAGAACAAAGTGTCCGTGAGGCACAATCATTGGAGCAGATTATTTTAATGCTGAAGTGTGTCTCGTTTTGCTAATTGCTATAACGAGTCAGCTTAAATCTCTGCAGAAGTAGATGTTAAAGGGTGAAAGTAGAATTTCACCTGCACTTCTTTATGTGGACGACATTCTTTTCTCTTCTTCCATCGAGCTCTGATTCTCTCACCTGATTTCAATAGGAAAATGATGAGATTGCCGCCTCCTGACACGATACATAAATCATTATTTTTGTGCCAAATGCTTTCTCTTGGATTAGCTGCATGTTTCCATGTGTAAATTCGCACTGAATAAAGACTCATCCCATACTATTCATTAAGCACTTTAATTCCGTCCTGATTTAATTTTTCATTTCCATGCTTGAGTGCTGTTTACCTATATGTTGCACTCTCAAATGGATCAATGAGGACCCTACACGCATACACTTCACTGATGGATCAGATATTTCTAAAGTATTTGCTTCTTCCGAGGCAAAACATTTAACAGCCTGATGTAGAATTCAAAACATGATTTAGGTAAAACACACGCATGGAAACAACTTTTTACACCAGATTTAAACTCAAATATCATTCCAAAATGCTCCATACCTACCCCCTCATCCAACCCAACCCCCCCCCCCCCCCCACCACCACCACGCGCGATTTCTTGTGGCGAGTTTTTATATGCTTCTTCAAACTCATCCACCTCTAGACCCTCAAAATTTAATGAATTTACATTTGAGTGACGATGGCCAGTGGCCACTCTTAACTTAGGTTGATCAGGTTCATGGCCTAGACATGAAGCAACCGGGTCACTCCTACTCTACGCTCACTTTTAGAAACATCCAGAGACTTCTGTGTCTTCTTCTTCTTCTTCTTCTTCTTCTTCTTCTTCTTCTTCTTCTTCTTCTCTCTCTCTCTCTCTCTCTCTCTCTCTCTCTCTCTCTCTCTCTCTCTCTCTCTCTCTCTCTCTCTCTCTCTCTCTCTCTCTCTCTCTCTCTCTCTCTCTCTCTGAAGAATTAAGTTGGCTAAGTCTCATTCATGCCTTATTTTTTTTATCTCTAGGATTGTATGGTTGTCATGCAAGAATAGAGGACTTGCAAGGGAGATGCCTGACAACAGCTAGCAATGTGAAAAGAATTTGCGGCTTCAAAGAGAGGCGTCCAAGGTGGTACTCCATATTCATGCACTTTGCCTCATTAATTCCTTGTTGTTAATAAGGACAAACTATAGGAAAACACCATAATTTACTCAGTGGCAGGAAATAAAGTTCGAAGCGTTGAAAACTTTCTTGGCCAAAATTTTATATTGCTGGGTCGGCCACTTCATGCAGTCAAAAAGGTGTGGATCTATGATTGTTGCTACCGTTCATGGCAGAATTCATTTGGCTGACCAGCGATAGGGTGCAGGGCACATAAAATAAAGGGTGGTTTGCAAATTGTGTACTTTCCTTTCTAATGCCTAAGGTGTGCATAATCAAAATGAATAGGCTTATAACTTTTAGGGGGAACCTAAATCAATACAGGTCCTAGGGTTGGTGAAACATTTTGCTTCGTGCAAATTGATGCCATCTCCCGCGAATCGGGAGAGGCTCCGGAGAGAAGAGTCGAATCGTGCATCTCTCTCGATTGCCAATGTGGATCCATGACCACCATGTTCTCGCTCCATGGGTCATGCGAGTGGTGCTTAGACCAGGTGACAAGTCCATAGTGGTGGATCATATTTAAGAATCACTTAAAATAACTCTTCCATCCAATATGGGACTTGTGGTTTCACAAATTCCTCTACTTAAATCACTATGTCCCGGTCAGTATTGACCCTCCTATTTGATTAGTGATTCTGTCCATGCTCTTATGCCACCAAGCTTCCAAAATGAAAACTATCACATGAGCTGGTGACTCATTTGAGTGATGGATCTCAATTATGAATCGTTCGAATTGTCTCCCCCATCCGAATGTTAACACCGAGGGAGCGAAAATGCATGCTGTATCTTGAAATTTGACTCATACATCATATCCTCTATTAGTACGGGTATTCCACATTCAACATGTACTAAACTACTAATGATCTCAAGGACTAAATCTTTCATAGACCAATTTAGTGTAGCTCGCTTCATTGACAAGACAAAACTCAATGTTAACTGCACCTTCTGACCCTTGATCTGGGACTGCATGATGTTAAAACTGGAAAGTGCTACTGTATCTTCCATAACGACGTGTGTCGTTACTCTTTGTAGCCCCATAAAATGAACAAAGATTGAAAAAAAAAGGAGAATAAGGACGGCAGCAATAGATAACTTGATCGTAAGTCCTAAATTAATAATAAAAAATTATTAACGATGACTTCCCTTACCTCGCATTTTCCGACCAACCAAGAGAAAAACACAGTGGTGAAGGCAGCAAAGTATTCCCTGGTGAATTTAGACTGAGGCAGCAATGTCCTTATCTGCACTCGATTATACCAAGAAAGAAGAAGTGTTAAGTAGAAAAATACAGATATGACTAATTGGGGTACCTATCAAAACTAATAAAATAAGGTAATTTTTGTTCCTTTTCGTTATGTCCTACGTACTCAAGGTGGCGTTATATCTGGGGTACCAAAGGATCTCACCGTGGCGGCATCTTTCAGTGATACAAAACCCAGAATTTAACTTGGTGAATTCTTGATAATAGTGCATGTGTAGTTCAGGTAGCTTATATGCGTAGCATATGCATCTACAAGAGTTTGCTTTCATCGTTGAATTTCATGTAACGTGATGCTGTCATTCGGCTTGTCTCTGCATTTTTATAGCTAGCACGAGAAAACAAAAGGAGATAAAACACAAGCGACGTGAACTAGCCATATTCAGGATTGGCCTCGGGAAGGCTCTTTCGAGAGCTGAGATGACGAGTTTGCGGTGCTCCGTCGGATTGAAGCTCTGGTATGCGGCTGAGGCCGCCTCCACCAAGCCCTCATACCCGCTCTTTTTGTTCCTAATACCTGCAAAAAGCAATCAGTACATATTTTGCTCATATCACAACGCTTTCTTCCCTACATCGTTCCCTCATGAACTGAAAACGAAAAGTTTTATTTTCACCCGATATATATATCTATCCGAAATACCAACCTATAGCGGCTTGAACGCTTCGAGAGAGATGATTAGTGGCCACGAGATCGAACCAGTTGTCTTTGTACTCAGTAACAATGGCATCTTCTTCCGGCCTTATTGTTGTCGTCGCCTTCTCCACGACTTCCGCTATTTTCCTGGCGGGGCTCGTCAAGACGGCAAGAACCGGAGAACACAGAGGCTTTTTAGCGCGTCGGCAGTGAGGGCGATCGCGGGCCGGCATAAAAGGGCTCATGCTCTGATGAAGGAGCCTTGCTTCCATGACTACCACGCTGAGAGATGGAGAACAAAGGAAGATAACAAGGGCCTTGTGCCTGATGTTTGTGCATGGACAGGGTGGTTTTATATACGTATATATACCAAAGTCCGGATTAGAGAGAGACCGAACTTTCAGGACTGGCGGGTGGAGTTTTGGAGTTTTGCGAGCATTAGAATCTCCGCCGTAGCATCCACAGAACCCATGAAAGATGCTTCCGTTTCCTCTTTGTTTTTCTTGCGAATGCAAGGAATTGTTGGTATCTGAAATGTAACTTTCTGTTCTTGCGAAATGGGCTGTTTTTATAGCAAAGAAAAGGACCTCTCCTGCCGGAGAGAGAGAGAGAGAAGATCAGGAGGTGTCTTTTCACTTAAGCTATTCATTTTATTCATTTATTAAGAATGTTTAATGGTTGGTGACGATGAACATGAGGGATCTATTGTACCCGAAACTGTCATCACAGCAGTTCCTAAATACCAAAGTGCTTATTATAAGAGCAACCAATTTGTCATATTAAAAGGTGACGTGAGTTCCAGCCTAACACGTAGTTTTTGACCAGATGTCATGGACCCCTGCATGATGTTACCGACTCCTCTCGAGCAAGATAGGTACTTTTTATCATCTATTGAACTCGTTCTAATAAAGACTAGCCACTCCTTGTTGGATACAGGTTGAGGGTCTAGCATCCTCCATCGTGTCAAATGAGGGTCCGATAACCCTTGCCGGATCTAGAGAGATAAAGAGAAGCCAGGGGCATCCCCGACCCTTGCAAACACAGCGGGTTCGGCGTGATCCTTGCTATGGTGACTTAGCGAGGGGTCAACCGACATTGGTCGGGGCAAGGCACACCATGAAGGGCGCCCGTTGCAACTCTTGTTGGGGTTGGCCATCCGCGAGAGGGTAGTGGTGGTCGATCGGAAGTAAAAACTCTCTCTCCACTCCCCCTATTCAGAATGTGTATAAATAATGAAAGTTCGAGGATTAAGGCGCCATTTGTTTCGCACAAAATGAATAATTTTGAATACATTTTCCTAAAAATGATAGATAATATCACTTATGAAACAATTCATAATTAAGATTTCTAATCATTAAATTAATATGTTCAACTTCATATTGTATAAGGACTTTTTAGACAAAAGTTCAAGATTTAAACCCTACTCCGAATTTTGCTTTATAGCATAAGAGACTAATTTTTGAAATTAATCTCATTTCCTAAAGTTCAAAGTAATTGTGTACACAGAAAATACATTTATCAACTATTGATCTTGATCGAACATATCTACTCTCCATAGTATCAAGCTCAAACTTGAAACGTCGAGCTTTGAGCTCGATTGAGTCAAATTGAGCACATATAGAGTTTCAACTTTCGAAATTACTTTGCACGTATGTAAGTATCAACTCGGCAGGACTCGACTTACTCTTGAATTTATACAATGAAGTTGTTGTAGGGTTTAACCGCAGAATATGGAACCCTAAACAGGATCTATGTGTATATTGAAATTGAAAAGGAATTTCAAAACGTACCTTTTGCATATCAAAGATAAATCGGCAACCGATTGTGTTTGAATTAGCGCTCCAAGTGTTGCACCTCTACCAGTATCCACACACACGAACGGAATTCTCCAACGATGCACGTGATAAATGCGAAAGATCTTGAAGTTCCTTTTTCTTGAACGCCGAATGGAAAACGATTCTCTATCTTAGAGTTTCTCCTGGAGGCACTCTCTCTAGGGTTTTCCCGTTCCTTGGAGGCATGAGACTCTCTCACTATCTATATATATAGAGCCTCATAGGAAACCCTAATTAAAGGAAGTGGGCCGGGCTATTTGGGCCCCCCAAACTATCCACCTCCAATCGTACATGTAACGTTATCTCATAACGCGCACGACCGCGTTGATAATTTAAATAGGAGAATAATTTAATCTTTGTCACTGAAAGAGTCTACAAAATAGGGAATATGTTCCAATTTGAAAATCAACCTTTTCCCTTAGACTTTAATGAGATGAAAGTATTTTGATAACTCTATAAAAATAGAGTTATTTTATCTACTTTAGGCAATAAATAATGCAATATTTGTTAGAATATATTTGGATTTCCTTTTATTTACTTAATATTTCCTTGTTTATGCAGAATATTGAGATATGGAGAAAATAAGGAAAATATGGCAAAAGAGGAAAAAGAATATGCGATCCAGAGAAGAGTTAGAATATGGATATTACATTGGGAATTCTGCGATTTATTCCCTAATTTTATGCGAAAAAAGAAGTAATTACCTTGTGAGAGGAGTCTTGAACGTTATTATATAAATAGGATAACTTGGGGGAACATAGAAAAGGGAAAGGGATCGTTTTTGTTTTCAGTGTTCTGAGAGTTTTTCAAGTATTTTGAAGAGAAGACAAAAGTGATGACAGAATTCTTGTTCTTTGATTCAAGATGTTTGATTTAATTTCTATTTTCGTTTCTTCTTCTATTATGTTCTAATTTTCTTTGTTAGAGCTACGATGTAGCCTAACCATGATAATATGAATTTCATGTTTTTTTATGCTTTGCAAATAATTTCATTCATGTGAGTTATATATTATTGTGTTTAATGCGTTTAGGTGACTGGCCACCACTTGAATGATCTGATGTATATATTTGAGACTGAGAAGTGATAATATGCAATTGCTCCTTATAATATATAACCATGAATTAAATGTGGATAGAAATATACCACGTTATTTGTGTAGCTTTCGGTGATAAGGTGGTCCAAAAGATTCATTGTAAACCGGGAATATTCACAGATTTTAATGCGCTTATGTTTATTTAAATTCACATAGAAATATAGTGAATTGATAAACTGAGTAGGTTTGCTATACCTAGAGATAGGATAGTAAATAGATTAGGAAATTCCGCTATCACATGCTTGATATTGTTTTTGTATGTATAATGATCTGAAATTCATATCTAGTGGTTATGGTGAAATCGGATGCTCTAACATGTTTTACCTGATTGATTATCTACCTTTAGTTTATAAAATTTCATTTTTAAAAATTGTCAATTTTTATTTGTTCTCAATTATATTTTGATCTGTTAGATAAATTTTAGAATTAGTCTATTTTTAATATTTAATTGGTTTATTATCATCAATCTCTGTGGGACGATGCTCTTCTTATCATTATATTACTTGTTCAACACGTTCATTGACACGTGCAGAATTTTACGATCAAGTTTTTGGCGCCGTTACCGGGGATTGTTTATTTAATACCAATTAATATTGATACCGGATAATTCTAAGTTTAATCTAGCTTTTATTTTTTTTTTCAGAGTATACATTGGTGCATGACACGTAGCCAACAAGGAAAACTTACTGAGTTTGATCCAGAAATCGAACGCACATTTAAACGGCGCGTCATAAGCTACAGCTGCTTTTTGATAATGCAAGCTGGCCATCTCATGTTACTGTTTATTGTGCTTGGTCGCTCATATTACATAGTTTTTTTTTGTATGTGATGAATCATTACGTTTTATTATACATGAGAAATATCATACGTAATATTATAATATTATGAGATATATCAAAATAAATCCAATATTACATTTACAAGATGTCCATACAGACTCTTTCATTATGCACAAATATGAGTTATGTTTAAAAAAGAATAACAAAAGGAATTACAACTTTCTAAACTACAACAAGAGCTCATCTTAAGCATATAAAACATGGGGCATGAATAGGTTAAATATAAAATCATTGCGGTAGATTATGCAGAGAATCCACTAATTAATATATCGAGCGTCTACACGTTTATTTTCCTTTTCGAGTGCTTTTATTATTCGATCAAATCAATCACGTATCCAGAAACGAAGAGACTCGCATCGAGTCTCATCAAAATATGCATGTTGCATATTCTTGTTGATTCTGTTCGTGACACTACCGTAGCACCATGGTTTTTCGGATGCGTGTACACACGAATATGATCGAACCAATGCTTAACCATTCGAAACTAATTAAACCCAAATTTGCTCCTTAGGAAAAAATCAACTTCTAGAACGCCTGTTCGGGCAATAAACTTTCTTGAAAGCAATGCTTAATTGCATGGATATGGTCGGTTTCTTTTTGATTATTTCTCGGAGAGACATCATGGTTGGCTGGAAAAGATTCCTTAAAGACAGACTTTGCTCTTTGCTATCTTAGCTTCGTCGAAGGACAAGACCAATGGAATTCTTCTGCATTTCGGCATCTAATTATTGAAACGAGGATCTGGTTCCGTTTTGTCATCATGCGCTCCAAGTTTACATGGGAAATAGAAAGCCCTCTAGGTCACGTTTGGCGCGTTGCCGTGATCAAATCAGTGAAGAAACTCGAAATTAGGCGGTCCGCCAAAACGATTAGGCATTTAATTTCCGTATCTAGAAAACAGGAAGAAAAAAATTAATTTAATATTAGGGACGGGAGATATGGACATTAAACCTATTTTAGGCATAATTCCCTAAAAAAAACTCCAACTTTAAATCTAACTTCGGTTTTGCCCTAAATCTTTTTTTTCTAAAAAAATCACAAACTCCAATCTGCCCACTACCAAAATCCGACACTAGCATATGCGGATTCTGATAATGAAACTTTAACTAATCCTAATTGATAATTTTGAGGAAACTAGTGGCAATTTTTTAACGTGAGGTAGATTTGAGACTTATGATGAAAATTATGATTGTTTATATTAAAGAAAAGTTCAAGACAAAATCGGGATTATGCCTGAAATTGAGAGTTTTTTAAAGAAAATAAACCAATTTTATTACATACCCATCTTGTAAACGTGGTGCGTGATGCATTTATATAATCATGAAATGACCTCCCAAATTGCTGTTAGCAGAATAAAATGACACACGTGCGACATGATCTCTACGACAAGACGAGAGGCATATCTCCTAGACAGGTAACTCGCCAGCTGTTGCCACCGCATGAAGATACCACATTCGTACCATCTATTTCCATGTTCATTTTTCCATCAAGTTTAGCCTAAAACTAAGCTTTATACTTTCGGTAAAAAAAATAATCATGAAACCATTTGGTTGTCTCGGTCTCGTGAGGTGTAATGGTAGGCTCTTGGCTGACTCAACTGCAAACATGCTATAAAAAGCTTATTGATGAACTATATGTTGTCATTTACCCATCGATCTTCCCTTCCACATCCTTCCTCCAAATCATGTAAATTGAGATACGACAGCAGAAACATAATGGCCCAATCCAACACTAGGGGATAAAAGGACGAAGTTCATTGCTGTGCTATTTAATGTGCAGAGACAGATGAACAGGCGTTACCTAAACAGAAGGCAAAGTTAGAGACCGTCTTGAGTTGATACAACTAATGAAGACACTGAACACGGATGGGGTCGGTTTGTTGAGAATAACAAACATCGAACGATTACCAGTATCACAAATTAAACATCATTCTGACATAAACCTAGCTATTAAAAGCACCAAGGACCTCGTCTAAAACTAAAGCTACACATAATCCACATATCAGAACAACAAGCAGATAAAACCCAGTTAAGAGAAGATGATGTTGATGTTGATGTTGATGGGGATTTTAGTTCCAATTCAATCCTTGGTGGTTTTGTTGATCAGGGACTTGTGGATGTGAGGGATGACGCCACCACCCGCAATGGTTCCCTTGATGAGAGTGTCGAGCTCTTCATCCCCCCGGATGGCCAGCTGTAGATGCCGCGGGGTTATCCTCTTCACCTTCAGGTCTTTGCTTGCATTGCCCGCAAGCTCAAGCACCTCGGCTGTCAGGTACTCCAGAATGGATGCCAAGTACACGGCTGCTGTCGCCCCAACACGGCCGTTTGCGGAGATCCTTGTCTTGAGGTGCCGGTGAATCCGACCCACAGGAAACTGATCTCAAGCATACAAACCCCAGAACAGGTTACTCGACCAAGAAGGTCAATTGCAATCAACATGCATATTTATGGTGAGAGCAAAAGGTTTGATTATAATTATTAGCTCTTCTAAGACATCAAAAGGCATTCTATCAGTATTATGCATGAAATGATTCTCAATTGCAACTAAAATGAAATGCAAGTAGAACCAAACCTTTTAAGATGGTACCATACCACTGTCAATACTTAAGAGAAAACCTCTATTACTTTCTAGTGAAACATGTTAAGCATAGTTGCGAGACATAGTGGCCAAGCAACTCTTTCATCTGTTCAAAATCCTTTTCTTTCACATCCATCCACTAATTATGAGACTAATTATAAACAGTTCCAACATACTTAAGTAGCATTAAGCAGTGAAATAAACCGAATCAGATGAATGACTACTACCTAGCTTCACACATTTTGCCAGCTCAGCAATCAAAAGCATAAAGAGAGGAAAAAAAAAAAAAAGCTCTAACAATGCAATCTTCCAGTAGATCTCCTAAAAGATAAAACGAGTAAACATCACCCGCCTGAAACAATTTCTACCTAAGCAGAGTATGAACATACTCAAGATAACATATACACTAATATTGCTACAACCCAATCCATTACTAAATGAAAACTCATCACCTAGGCTCGTGGTCCTGTGGATTTCCACCCACCATGCAAATCAAGATATTCTGAAGTTCAAAAAACTCTGTAATTCATCAACCACATGTAAACTCTAAGGTTGTTTATACGAATCGAACATTCCCCAACACCCAAGTTCCCAACTTTATGTCATATAAGATTGGACAACGGTGCGCTTATGAGAAATCTAAAGAATTAAACACTTTTAATCATCCCTCGTTAGCGCGCTTATGGGGCCCCCTCAATTCTGTAAAAGCTTCGACCTTTTTCCACTACCGTACATAAAATCTGATGCTCCACCACTTATTACAGAAACTCAACAAAAACTACTAACCACTATCAAGGAAGATCCAAAAACATGATTTTTTTGTACAAAAAAGGAGAAATTTACCTGAATACCAGCACGAGATGAGCGAGAGATGGGACGCTTCTTGTCCTTGTCCTTGTCCTTGTCCTTGTTCCCGGCCGCCGTGGTCTTGGCAGCTACAAGCCCCTTTCCACCTTTCCCCGCCATGTTCTCTGCCCACGAGAAAACGAAGAACGAAAACGCGAAATTCCCTTCAATCTCATGCCACTCGAACCAAAAGATCAGATTTTGACCCAAGAAAAAAACGCCAAAAGATCAAACGAAATTACGAAATTATGAGCATCCTCGAACGGATAGCCTCGAAGATCTCTCAAATGGACGAGCTCTCCAAGTGGGAAAGACCAAAAAGCGAAGAGCCGAACCGCTCGAACACCATTTTCGAAAAAAGAAAAACAAACGCGGAAGGCAGATGCAAGAAAGACGTGGGTTTTGACGAAATTTCGAAGCTCTGAGCTGCGACTACACGGACCAACCGAGAGCGAAGAAGAGATCTGACCGGAGAGCGCCGGAGGAGGAGGGATCTGAACCGAGGGAGGCTCGCCGGAGAGCGGAGAGCGAAAGGGCGATATGGCGAGAAGGAAAAATGAGCAGATGGAAGGAGGGAATGCGTTCTCCGGAAGCTTTTTGACGAGTGTTTTTGAATCGGGGCGAAACCGGGCTTGGCGGGTCAGCTTGGGTGGGAAAAAACCCATTTTCGCGAATTTTTGAAAAATTTTTACCCCCCCACCCCCGCCGGTTCTGATTTTACCGAACGCTCCCTGCGAGTTCGTCCGAATGACGGTTTTGCCATTCCTTATGTCTCGCACCATATCGGTCACTGGGCCAAAGGGCGGGCCACGAATGGGCCGGGCCCATGATTCCAAGTAAACCGAGCTCGAGCTTCTTGGGCCGTGTGTTTGCGATTTACGAATTGATGCGGATCCTTTTTGGGCCGATCCCAAGAGAAAACCGGGGTCGAACATGGACATCCTTGCTGCATCGTTCACGTGTTAATTCATAAAGTAATCCCTTAAAAATCTCAACCAAACAATATAGTATATTGTTAGTTGCATCAATTTTAGTGGTAACTTCTAGAAAATACATTATGTATTCATATAAATATTACCACATTGAATCCTAAATAAGAGCATCTATCAAATAACTAAATTAAATCGCTAATATAATAAGAAAATTCTTTACATTTGCGTGTGCACGCATATATATGTATGTATGAAGCAAACTTTTGTAACGGTTGTCTACTGTAAAAGACCAAAAATCCTCATGATATACATCAAACTTTTCTACCCCCGTACAATCACATGACTAGACCATACAAGAAGGACGACATGAAATGCGGTTGATATTTGAACACTCAATTCACATCTCACGGGATTCAAACATGATAAATTCAATTGTAAACAATCGGAGAACATGACAGGAGAACACGAATTTCAAGTATATGTTATGTCAAACGAGATAAATTTATCAATTTATTTGTGCATATTTAAGTGGTGATGAAATAACTATGGACCAACAATACCAAAAAAAAAAAAATCTACGGACCAAGAACAATTTCCTCGCGCACCTTTAGAACAATTTAAATGTCTTTCATCCATACTCAATTGTATAGAGGTATGCAAAGAATCGGAACCGCATGTAACCGGCCTGAAACCGATAAATCCCTATGGGCGGTTCAATTCTAGATTCCTGATTTACTTTTTTTTTGGTCGGATTTCCCGATTTACTTTAACTAGTGAGTACTAATCAAGTTCTTGGTTTCACGTGTGAAACTATTCACCCAAATTGGATTAGTACATATATATTATACGTATTTTTCATTTTTTGTGTTAAAAATTCAAAAACCCTAAACTTACTCTCTCTCTCTCTCGTTCACGAGAATATATTCAGTGGTATGATACTGCCAGGTCATTGTCCTACGTGGCGTATCTATTTCATTAAGAAGTTGACACGTGTCAAGTGACGTGGAAAAAAAGAAGAAGAAAAAATAAGTTTTTCAAACGCGCGCGCTCTGTCTCTTGTCCTTTCCAGCGTCTTGTCTTCTCCCCCACCCTCTCTCTTTCTTTATTTCAAAGTTTCAGACCTCAGGCTTCACACCTCCCTTTCTTCATCTCGCAAAATCTGAGGATCATCTCTGGATGACCATCGCCGAACGTGCTGCTGGAAAACGATGGAGGCTTGGTGGAGTGGAGTCGGGGTCAGAGGGATGATGGCACGAGCTTCCCTATGAAGACAAGGTCGTCGGAGAGAGAGACTGACGCGAGTCGTGGTTTTAGCCGGACGATCCAGAAGAGAGGCGAAGTCGAACTCCCTGTCGACGTCGTCGCCGTCCTCGACGCCTCGGCTGGTCCGTGCCAAGATCCAGACCCGACCCGCTTTACACCGCCGGGGCTGGCTACTCGCCCCTATAGGACCCGTCGCTCAATTGGAGCAAGTACCCAGCCGAGCCTCGAAAACGAGCTTTTCGAAGCAAGAGATTTGATCAACTTCGCGAGAGAGAGAAAGCTGGGGTCTTCCGCACCTCATCCTCGGCTGGCCCACATCATGTTTTTTTACGTTCCTACAAACTCTCACACTCCCCAAAATATGCTCTCTCTCGAGAGAGAGATAAGAAAATCTTTCCCTCAACCTATTGCTCTCCCTCTCTCTCCTCACCCTCATCACCCTCCACTCCCACTCCACCGAGTTATCGTCGTACTCATCCTTGTCCCTTGTCTCGCCCTCTGCCGCCCATGCTCCACGCCACCTGACGACTTGTGCCCGCCCTTTCCCACCTCTTGCTCTACCCTCACCCTCTGCCACCATGCCCCCATTCTAGCTCCCACCGCATTGTCACCGTACTCATCCTCAACCCTTGTCTTGCCCTCTCCCACTACTGCTCCATCCCACCTAACGATCCACGCCCGCCCTTCCCCTCCTCCTCCGCCACTCCCTATCCTTTCTTCACCTCTCTTGGCTAGTTCCATGGATTCATCCGAGAATCAAATCGAACCGATGATTTATTTCTCGGTTGGATCTAGAGATCAGTGGGTGGTTTTCAGTTCCAATTTCGTGAAATCAGCTTTTAGTAGGTGGTTCCTAATTTCACTTATCGCCCTTAATTTTTAATAGATTTTTTTAATCTTTTGATTAAACCAATAAATAATAGCAATAAATCCAACTCATTTAATAAATTTCTACATATTTTTACGCTTAAATAAAAACCAAAAAGTCGGTTGCCATTTTCGTTTCGTTTGGAGGAGACTCTGTTCTCAATTCACCACGGCACATCTCCTCCTTCCCCGGTCTCTCTCTCTGTCTCTCTCTCTCTGCGCCCAAAACCACCTGATAAAAACCTCGACGTCCGCTAAATTCACCGGAGCTCAGTGAGTCGCGAACTCGCCACCGAGTTCGCCGGAGCCAACTCGAGAGAGAGAGAGAGAGAGTCAACAAGATCCAAATGGACAGCCACTCCTCGCACCTCGCCGCGCAGAACCGATCGCGCGGCTCCCAAACCCCTTCCCCCTCCCACTCCGCCGCCTCCGCCTCCGCCACCTCCTCGATCCACCTCAAGCGGAAGCTCTCCGCCGCCAACGCCAGCGCCAACGCCGCCTCCGCCGCCGACGACCACGCCCCGCCCTTCCCTCCCTCCTCCATCTCCGCCGACACCCGCGACGGCGCCCTGACCTCCAACGACGACCTCGAGAGCATCTCCGCCCGCGGCGGAGGGGCCGGCAACGACTCCGACGACGATTCCGACGAGGAGGAGGAGGAGTTCGATGGCGACAACGACGGCGGGTCCTCCCTCCGCACGTTCACCGCGGCCCGGCTCGAGAACGCGGGCTCGGCCGCGGCTCGGAACACGAAGATCAAGGCCGAGAGCAATGCGACGGTCAAGGTCGAGAAGGAGGACTCCGCCAAGGACGGTGGTAATGGTGCCGGTGTGGGAGCTCTGGGGCCAGCTGCTGCCTCCGGCGCCGGTTCGGGCACCGGAATTGTGCCAAAGGAGGATGCTGTGAAGATATTCACCGAGAATATACAGACGAGTGGAGCTTACAGTGCTAGAGAAGAGAACTTGAAAAGAGAGGTAACGTTCGCGGTAGTTTCATTTTCCTTGGTGGAGAGTTGGAAGTAATTAGATGGAGTTTCGAAGCATTAGAATTTGGTTATTCGGTTTGAATTTAAACGTTTCAGGGAGACCCTGATGAGTTGCTTCTAGCACTTTTAAAACCCTCGAATCACTTGCCCTCCAAAAACCTTTAGGTGTCCGTATATCCAATGAAGAGCTTAGGTGTACTTATTGCAGGGACATTTGAATGTTCATTCTCAAGAGAGTCAAATCCCTCTCTCTTTTTAAAAATGCCGGTCCAATCATATGAGAAAAGAATGACATCTATCTACAAGCATCTCGGACATTGCTAGTAAACGCTGAATTATGTTGATTTCTTTTTTAACCGTGTGACCTAAAGGACGATGGCTCTGGTGTCTAGATAAAGTGGTGGGTGTTCCTTTCTGTTGGAGATTTCTTACGATCAAGGATCGTTTCATGATAAAAGGTCTCTCTAGAAACCGTCACATGGTGTCATAGAGAACGGCCATCTTTGCAGCTTCATTTCTGAGCGAGGGCTCATCTAAATTTTGCAGGAAGAAGCAGGAAGAC
Source organism: Syzygium jambos (assembly GCA_031216235.1). Taxonomy (NCBI): domain Eukaryota; kingdom Viridiplantae; phylum Streptophyta; class Magnoliopsida; order Myrtales; family Myrtaceae; genus Syzygium; species Syzygium jambos. The sequence continues at coordinate 26,204,550 of CM062230.1, forward strand.
TCAAGTTTGTGTGCCTTTCAAATGATGGTGTCGATGAGCATATGATTTGGTACTAAATCTTTTCATTTATTAAATGTTTTAACACCCAGGGAGGTTCGCTTTAGTGTTCCACTGTAGGCGAAAACCTTCTTTTCCCCCTAATTTACAGATACAAAGTTTGTGCAACAACGGTGAAAAATTGCATTTGCCCTTCCCCTTTGTCTTGACTTTCAAGAAAACACAGCGTTCATTAACTTCCTTGGATATCAGGTTCTTGTGTAAATATTTAATTATAGCAAGTCTTATCCCACTCCTTCAATGTTTCTCTTGGTTCTCAGGTTAATAGGATTAAAGAATATCTTTGCCAGGCAACTTCCTAATATGCCAAAGGAGTACATCGTGCGTCTTGTTATGGACAGGTATTACCATGACTTGACATGTTATACCCTCATTCTTTGTATTTAAAGAAGCTTTCCACATAAATATCTAAAATTGAGTGGGGCAAGTGTTATATATTGCAAGGTATTCACGAGAATCCAATCATTACAAAAGCCGAAAGAGAAGTAGAAGAAAATAAGATACTGGAATCAGATTAAATAAAAAAAGGTTTTTTCCTACATTACAACTACAAATGTTTTCACATAACAAAGAAAAATACATTCCGGACTAGTGCTCTTAACTAAAGGGAAAAGGCATTGCCCTTTGGCTATTCCATTTTTGGTAAATAGGATTGGAATTTAGCATTAAACAAATGAAAGGAAGCACGAGGGCACTCACTCTTAGCAGTTTAGTGAGGTCACACCATAAACCACCACAACAAGGCATAAATGTATAGCCACAGGCACAGGTTACTTTGAAAATAGTACCGTAGAACAAGGTCCATCTCTGTGTCAGACTTTGTATCTTTGAAGTCACTGAGCAGGTTTGATGTTCTTTACATATAGGCATTCTTTTGTTTCACATAATTTCATCTGGCGGTCAAACTCTTTCATTTTTATTTCAATGCCAGATGGACCATGTAAAAACTTCTTTCCTTATCTGAAGGAAATGTTTAAAGAAACTAATGTCAGTATGAGCATGATCTTTTGTCTTAGGTTATTCATGGCTGAAATTTGCTCCAGAATGCAGTTTTAGTGCCATCTATAGCTTTACTTATCTAATTGCTCGATGTTCAAGGCACTAAGGCAGTAATACCTATGGGTCTCGCAAGATTCTTTTGGGAAATATACTAATCCTCTCTTTAAGTGATCATACTCATATTGCATTTGCAGAAGCCACAAGTCAGTAATGGTTATCAGATGGAATCTAGTTGTTGGTGGTATCACTTACCGCCCATATGCCAGGTGATGTTCCTTTTCATTCTGCAGTGCTCTTCTTTCTTCACTTGACTCTCCTTACTTTTGTTGCTATTATTTAATAGTCAATTTAGCCTGCTGATCTTCTGTTGTTGTATATACATGTTCTGGAGTTAGCAAAGCCTAGGATAACAATATCACTTAAGTAAGATGCATTGTTGAATGCATAGCTTGTAAATGAGCAATCATTCATGTGATAGCGTTTGTTCTCTTGCAATACCCTTTTCTTTTCAGAGCATTTGGACTTATGGGTGCCTAAATGGACCTAAATGATTAGAACATTAAGTGGAATACTGCGTATCTTGGTGATACTTTCTTGACATTATACTTAGAATTCTCCATTACTATTTTGATAGAAATCGTGGTTGGGCTTAGAAGAAACAAGAAAGGTTTTGACATGTTTTGCAAACCTTTAGAATTAAGTTGACCATTTCTTATAATTCTGGCTATTCATGGAATGGAACCCACCACGTTTTAAAATCCTCCAATCCCGAAACAACCAGGCCAAATGTACTTTCAAGTGAACCATGGAGATAATGAAAACCGAGGAATTAACAATGGTGCCTTCTTTTGAGTAGTGATTTTTTCTCTCATTCTCCCTTTCTTTTAACTGGTGGCAACTTATATATCCGATTTGGCTACACGATGTGATTCTTGAGACTAAAACTATCTTTTCCTTAACTATCTCACAGCCAAAAGTTCGGTGAGATAGCTTTTTGTGCAATTACGGCTGATGAACAAGTAAAAGGTTATGGCACGAGGCTGATGAATCACTTAAAACAGCACGCCCGTGACGTTGATGGGCTAACTCATTTTCTGACCTATGCTGACAATAACGCTGTTGGTTACTTCATCAAGCAGGTTTAGTTTCTGACCCGTATCCTATGATTTGTGCTTTATTTATAAAATTGTTCAAATGGCACTTACTGGTTTTTGCTTTGTGATATATGTGGATGTCCTATTTATTATTTTATGTATAAGAGAGAAGAAAAAGGGAATGAACTAAGTTTATGTATGAAAGAGTGGTTGTGGTCCATCTTTCTTTCAGAGAACGAGTGCTATGTTCATATACAAGTTGTTTGGTGAGTTAAATTGGTGAAAAGAATGGAGATGGACTTCCAGATACACATGCTCAACTTTTTTAAGATCACTGTGGTGAGTTTTATCTGTGAGCCGGCACAGAGCCCAATTTTTTCTGGCACTTGTGACTTGCTTTTTTCCCTTGATGAAAGTAGTTGCTTGAGAAGAAATAAAGGGTGCTAAATAATCTGTAAAAGCATGCTTAAGGTACGATCATCATTTGATGTTTGAATCCATCTACCTTATTTCAGGAATTTCTACTGCTAATCTGTTGAACTCGTATCTTTTCTGTTTCTTTCCTCATTCTTACACATATAACATATTTTTATGCCCAAATCTCGCTGACCACCTCTCAGTTGTTGTAGATAGTAACCCAGTCAATTAAATGGATAAAACCAACTCTTTGTCAACTATCCAACACAGAGAATACGCATCAGTCATCACGATATTCGTCCTCAATTTCTCAATTTTTAATATGGAAAATGGGTTGTAATTGCTTTAAGGCATTGAAATTGAGTAAACAAATCCTTAAAGCAGGTATTGCAAGCCAATGAGCTGCATAGCAGTCCTTGGCAGCACTTATCCATGCCTATTACATTTACAGATGCAGTAAAAGATTGTCTTCCTTGTCTCTTTGGATGGTGGACTTAGCAGCAGATGTATTGAGATTTTTTTTGACGACTTTCTACTCCGTTGAGAGGTTCTCTGCACTTTACTTCCAGTTTAACATAGGTGTTGCAAGCCAATGAACTGAGCAGTGGTCATTGGCAGGACTTATCCATACCTATTTCATATGCAGTAAAAGATTGTCTTCCTTGTGTGTTAGGATGGTGGACTTAGCAACAGATTCATTACCACTGTGCTAAGATCATGACGACCTTCATCTTGATTGGGTCATTCTCTTTTGCATGATTTGAGTTTTATGCTGCTATGTATCATTATAGAAGCCGTTGACCATGGTAGTTTGATTTCTGTTACATATGATGCTTTGTTTTTGTTAATTCTTGTCAACATGCTTCAGATTGTTTGCAAATTAATTGATGTTCTGGTACTTCAGGTATTCATAATTTGTTTTATAGCTGATGGAAGTGTTTTTTTTACATGTGCAGGGTTTCACGAAAAAGATATACCTGGATAAAGATCGATGGCACGGGTGATACTTCATACCCTCTAGATTAATTGAAGTTTTGAAACCATTTATTGCATTTTTTTTAACTGATAACACACAAATATATTTCACACGCAAAAGTTTTTATTTAATCATTTTCATATATCATCTCTTCTGTCCTTTTTACCATCCATGCTCATAAATGTGCAATCTACATCCCTCCACTTCAACAAATACGGATAGGAATATTTGAAGGAAGAAAAGAAGTGTGCTCACACGTGCGTGTTGTAGTATCATCACATATGAAATTTTCTAACTATTGCCATGTTTTGTGTCTTTATTACTTTCGCATCTCACTATTTTCTCAATTATTTACGGGAGTTTCAGAACCTAGGTCCAAACATGCCATAAATTCAATAAGAGAAAAAAGTGGTGGGCAATTGTTTAGTTTGTCTTCTGCTGGTGTTGCAGGTATATTAAAGATTATGATGGGGGAATTCTTATGGAATGCAAAATTGATCCCAAACTTCCTTATACAGATTTATCAACCATGATTCGCCGTCAAAGGCAGGTAAAATTTTGTTTGCTCCGTTTATGACATTTATTCTTTCCAGGACTTGTTAAGGGGGAAGAGCAACTGCATTCCGGTTGAAACTCAAATAGCTCAGAGAAGTATCTCTTCAGGAGATAATTGCAGCCTGGATAAGTTGATTTAGTTGTATAATAGAAAATATGGTCTGCATAATCCCAAATTTGTGGCTTACCTAGATAAATTGTCATATCCAAGAAATTGAACATCTCAACAAATTTGTAAGAAGATTCTAAGAGTCAATTATTATGTGAAAGCTTGACAGTATAGATGAGGCTTCTTTTAACTATTTTTGCACCATTCATGGTCTGAGGGGTATCTCAGTGATAAGAATATTCATTCAGTACGAACTTCCCTATGAAATTGCTGCATATATCATGAATCAAATATTGGTTAAATGCTGTATATTGTATCTGAGGCTCATTAATTGAAGTGTTTGTATTCATATAACTGCAACAATCTCTCTCTCTCTCTCTTTCTCTCTCTCACGCACTCACGTGCACATACAATTAGGATGAGTAAAGGGTGAGTTGTTTCATATTCCATCTGCAAAAGCAATTTATTTGAAGCAATCTAAGTTATTGAGCATCAAACTATTCAATTTGCATGCTTGCTAAACAAAGGCATCTTTCCTTATGATATGGTTTAGGGAAATGGATGGAAAAAAGACAACTGGACAACACTAGCCTTCACCACTTAGCTTCAAAGAGAAATGATGTATACCTCTTTGCATTCTCCTGTCTGAAACAAGAGCATTGTAGTTTTGTTAGAGTGAGTTCCACTCCCCCTGCAGTTCCAATTCATCTTCCCTTCAAGTCCTTCCATACTGCCCATCTTTTCTCAAAGGCTATCGTTTCCATGCTTGTGCATTCCTCACAAACCAATAACCCAAGTTGCTCATTTTCTTGATTTACACATGGCAGTAATCACATTCTCCTTCAGTTTTGATCTTGACATCCTCAGATACATGTCTGTTCAGGCTGTCACCTACATCCTCAGATACTTGTCTGTTCAGGCTGTCCCTGCCTAATGGTGACATTAAATATGAGAACTGACTGTACATGAGAGAAAGTTCTCACTTTTTGTATACTTCCAAATTCTGTGAGTACTGTAGTTGGTAAAGAATGATATCACATCACTGGGGCCTGTGCATGGCTTCAATATATCATTTGCAGTCATGTGAAACTTTTCTTGCTTTCTTCTAGCGACCTGCTAGGAAATTCAGTCTTACTTTTCTATTGCCTTGACATGTTAGCATTGTCAGTCCAGATTTTCTTCATTTGATTTAATTACCGTCTGAAGTTCGGATCTTTATATTACTGAAAGAAGCTGCTTATGACTCTTAAATTGGTAGGTTGATCATGTTATTATACTGTTGTTTTTGGTAGGCGATTGATGAAAAGATAAGGGAACTCTCTAATTGTCATATTGTCTACCAGGGGATCGATTTCCAGAAGGTATAAAGTGAAATCACTTCTACTCTTTTAAGCACCATGTTATCGTACCTTAAAACGTGAAGATGCATCAATAGTGCTATTAGGTAATTGATAGAGTTATAAAGCAATTTCACTGTTTCAAGTTGCCGTGTTACTTTGATTAATGCATGAGAGCTATGTTCTTTCAATTGTAAAACCATGATACTCGCTGTTATGAACATATCATATGAGTTATGATTTCCCCGTAATGCTCAATGTATTCACTTTCTTCGATAAACTTCTAAGCATGGAAAAGAAGATTCTCGATAACTGAGATGTATGAGGTGGAGGAGTTTTAACATGAAATTGCAACATAGTGATTGCAGTTGCAATCGGATGAATCTTTAAAGACCAAGTCCCGTAGCTGCTTGCCATCTCTATTAGTCAAGTATCCAGCTTTGGAAAGTAATCACGCCTATCATGGCTAGTCAGGTCACTTTAAATTGGAAGTCTTAATTCACTTTCTTTGCTTTCCTTCCTTGTTTCATAGTATCCAGGTTGATAGTGATAAAGCCTTTTCCTAGTGTCTGCATCTTTTCTTTTGTTCACTTAGTTCGGCTAAAATTTTTGTGCATCGTATATCTTTCTGAACTTGATTCTGATCAAATAAGTTCTTTGCTTAGAAAGATGCAGGGGTTCCCCAAAAATCCGTCAAAGTTGAGGAAATCGCTGGCTTGAGTGAGTTCCTTGAGTTTTTAATGACTTTCCAGTTGGCTCGTTTCCTCACACTTATCATCCTTTCATTTTCATCAATCATTTTTGACGTGGTAGGTTGGTTCATGAGCTGAAAACTTGAATGACATGCATTATATGTTTTGGTACTTTTTGTCTTGATGAGATTCAACAGTTCTCACCAGATGTAATTTGGCATGTCAATTTTTTTCCTATAATAAGATGATATCTATAATGGGGAATCGTTTGCTTTTTCCCATTATCATGGGTACAGCCAGGTGTTTAGTAATAAACTTCTAAAACTATATTTTTATTCCCCTTTACGGCCATCTCAAAATCTGTTTGGTCACTGTAAATGAGAATATGGATTTTAAAGTAAGAGAGGTTTAAGGAATTATAGAAACTCCTGTATACACTTGGTTTAGGAAATGAATGAATTAGCAGTGGAAGAAGAATTACAGAAACTCCTGAATGCGAGAGCCTCTCCCACCAAATATTCATACGAGTTTACTAGTGCCATACTGTCATGGATGAAATTAAATACTCTTTTACCAAATTCCACATGCTGAACAATGAACTGCCTTGAATTAGATTTCTGTTTGATGTTCACTTTGATTATTACCATAAACAACATCAGTCGACAAAGATGCTCAATTTATTTATTCATTCGATGATTTATTCAGCTTGAGTCATTTTTTTGAAGATGTTTTATGCTCAGATTGTTAGATGAGCATTTCGGGATACTAATTTTGTGGTGCATCTGATTCTAGGGGAGGCCGGGTGGACACCTGATCAGTGGGGCCATTCTAGGTTTAGAGGATTGAGTGATCAAAAGCGGTTGACTTTCTTTATGCGCCAACTTCTGAAGGCAAGTAGTGAGCTTTCTTTGTTTTTTCTATCAGTTTGCTTCATGGCACCACTCTGTAAACTGGTCAGCTGTCAGTGTGCATATTTCATAAATCTCATCGACTATCATCTTGCCTTGCTGGTGGTGTTGGTGTTGTAGTTATCTTTAACATATCTTATGAAAAACAGGCAATGCATGACCATGTTGATGCCTGGCCATTCAAGGAACCGGTTGATGCTCGTGAGGTCCCAGATTACTATGACATAATTAAAGATCCTATGGGTGAGAACCTGGATAAGCTATTAACTTATGTTTTGATAAATGTATTTCCTTACCTGAACTTGCATTTAATGTCCATACATACAATCTCTTGTATGCTCATGATGGCATGCATAAGCTAAAATTGAGAATTCTACTACTGCTTATAGTGTATGAGTCACCGGAATTGCATTTGATGGGGATGTCTCGCCAATTCTATTCACTTGTGAGCAGCATGGAACTGGATGCTCGCTAAGCAATTAGCCTTCATGTAACAGTACTGCATGGCGATAGTCGTCGTGATATTTGTGTTCATTCTTTTTATGGTGCATAGATTGGAACTGCTTCTTGTCCGGTTGCCCAAATGCATGCGTTAGCTTTTTGGCAGGGCTGAGTCATATTCCTGGTCTGTTCCGCCAGTTCATACACAAAGCATATATAGTTTTAGGGGCGCAGAGTTACCTGAAGCATGATGCACAGTCCACTAAAGGTCGAGTTATGGGTAGAGGAGCATGGTATTACACTGGCTACAAATGTGGTACATGTGGGGTACAGCTCTTTGGTTTTTTGTTGCAACATGTGTTGGAACATGTAGTCAAGGGGGCTAAATATAGCACCAAAGTGTTGTCTAGGCTGATGTGAAGTGTTACCACTGGTCGAATCCAGGAAAAAACGCTTGATTTCATGAAAAAGAAATAAAATTGTCTCAAGTGTTACAGTAGTCAAACCACCTGCAGCGTAATTCAACATAATGACAATGCCCGGGATTTTACTTACTATTGTAAATCCTATACTAGACCGTGGGCTAGACTTTTAAGAATAATTCCGCTTGCTTTTCCTTTTCCACTCTTCTACATTACATTGAGGTGTTCGTTTTTCTTCCTCTTGCAATAGTCCTGCTAGATAGCTTCAATGATGAGAAGCTGGGCAATTATTGATTTTTCGGTTCAAGCAACTTGCCCATTTTGCTCCTTATTGCAAAGCTAGTGGCAAAGTCAATTGGCCAGAATCCATCGCTTGAATGAAGCTAGATGTATTGAGCCTCTTTCCCATCTCTTTTCGAGGAACAAGTGGGCAGGGGCATGGTAGCAGTGTCTACTTTGCCCTCTGCCATGATGGCTCATCATCTGAGGCTGCAATGTTTGTTTCCATGCTCGGTTATTTACATAGCGCACCATGACGATCCCCATCGCTAAAGCACCTGACCTAGGATGTGCATCCGGGATTGGGGTTCCCAGAGGGGTGTTATCTATGCTGAAGAACTGGGTAGAGGAAATCGCCTAAGATCCAACCTTGTCCGGGCAGGGTAGTTCTAGCCTCACAAATTTGTCATGAATTTTTCCCTTCTGCAAATTGTAGTTTAGTTTACAGGTTGGACCTAACTGGAATTAGCCCAACATCCACAGCTGCTAGAGCAAGGTTCTGCCAGCCTGCCATTTCATCAGATTTAAGAAAATTCAGCTTAGACATAATGCTGTCAAACTTTCATGGGAAGTGCAAATTCTAGTCTTTTCCTCATGCTCTTCACTGCGGCATATGAAAATTGTCCATGCATTTACTTACTGAGCTGCAATAGTTTCACAACTTATCATGGCTTTGCAGATTTAAAGACAATGAGCAAGAGGGTTGATTCAGAGCAATATTATGTTACACTTGAGATGTTCATTGCAGATGTCAAAAGGATGTTTTTAAATGCACGCACCTACAATTCCCCAGAGACAATATACTACAAATGTGCAACAAGGTAAACTACAGTCCTCTTTTTCTATGTTTTTCGTCAACCTTTATGTCAGATGAAATGATTTACTTGACGTGCAGGCTGGAAGCTCATTTTCAGAGCAAGGTACAATCAAATCTTCAATCCGGTACTGGAAAGATTCAACAATAGAGTGTTCGGTAGACTGGAGGACCCAACTTTACTTCTCTATATTTCAATATACGGAGCTTTAGACACTTCCTCTGATTCATGATTGCGCGGGGGCAATAACTAACTCTGATTGACCATAGGACTGAAGGGTGATAATCATATCCTCAAGAGCTGGAAAAATAGTTCTCCCCTTATGTAATGTAATTATGATGCTTTTCACTTTCTAACTCTGCAAGATGAAATTCAACCAGATTGTGATATTGATATCCTTTCAACTCATCTGTGTGACGTGGGCCATCAATTTTTGTGCGGTGGATACTATTTGGTGAGACTGGGAACTGAACCTTTTGTGTAGAGCATCTAGTAGGCTAGAGGGAACATGAAAACTTTATGGAATCTGGCTGCCTTGGCCCGTTAAAAGGATGTACAGACACGGGACATTACTATGTTAAAATCTCATGCTTCAAAAGGTGCGTCATCATACATCACGATTCTGTCTCTAGACCATGTATTAAGGTGGGCGCACACATGGGGTGATTTTGTGATGATTTGTGTTGTAAATTTGCGGCCATATATGGATTTGAATTTAGATGCGTATGTGCAGTACCTTACGTCTCGCAAAAAGGCTTTCTGTTTTGGATAAGTGGATCGTTGGGATAGTTTCCTGTGTGGGGTGATTAGATTACTAAGATATATGACAAGTCCACATGTTGGGTTACTTTTGATGGACTTCAATGTGAAATGCAAAGGTAGAAAACGTTTCCTAGAAAATGGCAACTCTTTTTCCCTAGGCAAGAAAGAAGAATCGAATGTATTGTATGTGAAAAGGAGAAGAAGCTCGTATCCTATAAACCTCCTTTGATCATGCTATTGTAAATTGATTTGCATTTCTTTAGAATTTTTTTTATTGTTTATTTTCTAGCCACTAGCGAGGCTGACCTCACTAGTTGCCGGCGAGTTCGGGCCTCGCCGTCACAAGGAGGTTGAGCCTCGCCAGCCACTAACGAGAGTGAGCTGGATGACTAGCGGGGCCAACCTTGCTAGTTCTCACCTTTGGCTGGTTGTTGGACCGGCGATTGGCACAACAACTGGCGATTGGCTAGAGGTTAAAGATGAATGGATAAAAAAAAATAAAAAAAATAAAAGAGAAAATAAAAAATAAAAATATATTTTAAAATTACCATGTCATCGTTGACCGGTCATCATTGGCCTACCAAAAATTGGCCGAATGAGCAAAATTGACATAAATGCAAAAAATTTAAAATTGAATTGATGCAAAAAGAAAAAAATTTAAAAATAAATTGACATGATTATTATAGATTTAGAACTGTTTTGATAGTTTCCCCCGAAAGAACATCGTTCTTCCCCTTTGGCGCCGGATAATGTAGCTTTTACGTCAGTACCCTCCACCGAGGCTACATGCATTGCCGATTCGCAATGTTGAGTGTAATTGGGGATCGCCTTCGTATGTCGAGCGTGTGGAAAGCAAGTCCGAAAGGAAATTACCCTCCTTCTATCATCTCACATCAGCAAAACAGTAGTATCTCGAAAGGAGATGCGACTCCATGGAAAAATACGTAAACCAGAAACAGTTCTGGTGCGCCATACACTCATGAGAGTAAAGCAAAATCAACGAGGGGTACAAAGGGGCCCTAACAACATTTTGGCCTTGCATTATTGTTGAGAGAACAAATTGCAGCAGATTTAGCATGCATCAAGGTCCCGGCACGGAGGAGGTTTTGGCTCGCTTAACAAAGTCGTGTTCCCTCCTTCCGGTCCACACTTGATGCGCTTCGGATTTTGAGTGCCCGGCTGTGAAAAAAAAAAAACAAATGAGAGAGTAGAATATCCAGGGACACGCCATTGGTAAATTATTCCACTATAACTATACAAAGGTAGACAAGATGCAGAACCTAAGAGCAAGTTAAAGAAAAAAGTGAATCTCTTACCGGTAGCTTCTCCCCTCTTCTCAACAGCTCGACTATCTCAACCACACGCTCAGGAGTGACGTCTTCCTGCAAAATGAGACATAACAAAGTGGTAACATAAAGAACACTTGCTCAAGCGTTCAAATTACTTGAGCAAATGAAAACTACAGTGGACCTACATAATAATTGTAAGTATATCCTTCTGATCCGTTGGAGTAATCAGCAACAGTTATCATGGGAGCATTAACACAACAACCCTGCCCAAAAAGCAAATCAAACAATTTATTCTCTTAATCTTCAACTGCATATAAGCAACATAACTCATCAAGAAAAATACAAGCTGGTGAGAGCGCTATTCTTTGAATAGAAAACTGATACCAGACTTATATATAATTCTCCACAAGATACAGGTGAAATCAGTAAAGAAGTAAACATATACTGACCATGCATTCCATTTCCCCAACAGAGAATAAACCATCCTTGGTCACTTCTGCGCATCAAGAAAACGGGGAAGTTGTTGGTTTCTTGATATTATTATGGCATCAAATAAATGATTGTTTGCTATATTTAGTAGAATATCATGGCATTGCATAAGACTTGCCATTGCGCTTCACTCCCAAGTGTTTCAGTAAGGCTGATTCAATTTCACGTGAGCCACGAATCATGCAAGGGGTCGTGCCACAGACCAACAGGTGGTACTTGCCCACCTGCAACAGCGTAAAATAAGATGATGTATTGACGAGTTGTGATTTCAAGGGCACACATGGATTTTGCTTCTCACCTTTGTCCGGTTAAACATTGAATAAAAGGTTGCAACTTCATACACACGGATAGGAGCAACTTCTATGACCTTAGCAACCTGAACCAATAAAACATATTCATAATAAACTTATCTGACCAGTATAATTTTCATAGGTACATAATCAAACATAAATCATGTTTTTCCATGAGCATTAAAGCATTAAATCTGTATGATTAGATGTGGCCAAGACTGTCGAGTAACTGCATAACAAGAGAGAGACTTGATAGCTAAAGTTCGTATATGCTGAACCAAACACCGGGGCACATAAAATTTTAGGGGTAAGAGAGCAAGTATAAGATAAGGCAACTAAGCACAATAAAGAACACTATGCAAGCTTTTGGAAATAAGCAGGGATTGGTAGGATCTCATGACCCACTCTCACAAGTGACTTTAGCACTGGTGTGTGTGAATGTTAGCATTTTTTCTTCTTCTTTTCTTATATTGGCAGAAACAAGTTGGGTACTTGTTTGCTACTTATACTGGAAACACAAAAGACCCCATAGATGCTGTATAAAGAGGGTTATGCCTTTTATCAGTGCAGTTGTACACTCACTCCACTGTGTATATAGGCAAAATTCTTGCTTCAGGTTATGTATGTCATAAACAGACGCAGTGTTCAACTATTCATACTCAAGAAGATGCTTCCAGCAAGAGATTTTGGCATACTAGACAACTAAACATCAAATACCTTTCCACGTGACAGAGCTAAAAGCATAAAAGCAGTTCCCTTCTTCTCAGAAAAACATTTCCTTCAAGCACTTCTCTTGACTTAGTCAAACAACTTAATGTGGTAGGCTACAGCATGAATGTCAAATAAGCGATAGCACAACACACATCAGTTAAAAAATTTTACAACCTAATCTTTGGCCAATGAGATTGAGACCCAAAGGTACACATCACAAAAATGAAATGAGAACCGGAAAGATCAACAAATACAAGGAAAAACAAAGGGGAACTCGTAGTTACTTCTACTGACGAGCACATGTTTGTATAAGAGAAACTGCCTTGATAGTTAGTACATCCGTGCTAACTGCTAAGACTTCAAAACATATACACAAGATTGCTAAACAAGCCAGTACGGCTTTTCTTTTTACAACTGATAGGCATTCTTTTGTGGATCCTTGCCAGCTCAAAAACATCCCAATATATCATGGGTTGAACTGTACTGACTATTGATAGTTGCAACTTGATTGTGTAGAGATCTTCAAATTCTGGGAGAACATGTAATCTTCATTACTATGCTTCACCAATGTGTACGCTTATTGATCAAGGCATATCAAGGAAACTCTGCTATTTTTCACCTTTTTATGTGTAAGGATATAAATTAAATTAGATAGTGGCTATCCAGATCTGGTATGAATCATCTAAACACCCATGGACCAGACAACAGGAGACGCACCAAACAAACTACCAATGTAGCAACACATGCATAAACAAATGATTAACGGACATTAAGATTTATGGATTTTACAGAAGCATATAGTCCTGACAATAATTGACATTCAAAAAAAGTATATACATCATAATCAACATTTTCCAAAATTGAGTTTGAGAAAAAAAGTTTGAACATTCTGCCAAGTCCATATCATCAAAAGTGACTGGACTTGGAGGAGTTAGCTTGGTGGATTACTTTTTGAAGAAATATGAGCCCTTACTTTTACTTGAGAAACTTCCAAATTTTGAACCTTACCTCCACGGAAAAAAAAAATTTAAATAATAAACATAGTTGAAAATACGTAAGATGGCGTCCTATCGTGCATCTGAGCACATGACCTTCAAGTTTGACAAGCAGAACCCAGAATTTTCAGTAAAATACAGAACTGGAATGTGATATTTGCTTCCTGTGGTGATTGCCTTTCACCTCTTGTTCCAACTAGATTGTATAATACAACATTCAATGCATTACAGTCTACAATCTAAGAGAAAAAGAAACATCATGGTTTGAATTCTATAATCTTGATACTTGCATTACAAATCCTACCGATGTCTTTAGCTTACCATGACAACGAAAAAAAGAATCTCAAGATCATGGTATAAAAAAAGAGAAGCGTGAAAAAAAAATCTCAAGATCATGTCACAAAAAAAAGACACAGGTGTAAAAGAAAGCTATGTGCATAAAGACACATCTCATGAACTCATCACTCTAGGGATTTTTTTATTTCTGATAGATTGAACTCATCACTCTAGGGATATTAGCAGACACATACACATGACACAATGTCAAATATACTCTTACCTCTCAAAAGAGCGACCAAATTGACTCTCCTTTAGGTGAAAATCTTAAAGAATACAGGTATGTAGACATTTTGTGAATCAACGATAGCATACCGCATTCATTGCTGAAACTGGAAGCCACCCTCCATGCTGCTGTTGTGCAAGATCAAGCAGGGGGATAACAGCCGATTGCTTGTAATTAGATGGGTAGTGAGACAATATCTCCTTAACCTACAGATGCATGGGCGAATTTTGGACTCCAATCAGCGAACAATCTAAGAAAATGAATATAAAGATATATTGATGGCATCCCAATGAATCATTGCAAGTTACGAATCATTTATGGCCATTCAAGGAATAATTATTAGCAAGAAACGAACCTCAGAAAAGAAAAAGGCTCAACATCCATCAAGATTATTGGGTGAGCCAATCCAAATGGTAATTGGAGAAAGGCAATGCTATTGCTGGCAATATTAACATCTCTATGTCGCAAAAGAAGATCTACAATGGCACTTGCTTAGAAATGGAAACTAGTGGAAAAGTACACAGTTCTTCATTCTTCTTGTTAGGCCTAAATAATTACACGAGCAGCACAAAAATACTCCAACTCCCTTGCCTCCCCAACTACGTATGATGACATAGGCCTATAGGAATTGCATCAACAGAGAAGGTATAAGGTGCAAAGCCCCTCCAATTACATTCATCCAGTTATATAATGCCGTCTTTTTTTCTGGAATAATCAGTTATAAACAGAAGCATCAGAGGAAGATTCAAGGTTGCAAACTTTCACACTTGACGTTGTATCGCACTGGCTTTCCCACGAAGATGCAGTACAACAATAACTAGTATAAAGGACGCTATTGCATTCTATTTTCCACAGAGTCCGAGAATCACCACTCGTCCTATTAAAGCTTATTGCCAGAAGTTTGACAGTTCTAAGCATAAATTAGGTCATATATGTCAAGCACATAGAACTTAGAATTTCGTGTCAAAGGGTACCCACAAGATACAACTGGACGCAGAATCTAGTAGAAGTAGCGAATTGCAGGTTCCATGCGTTATTGGCACCTCATGCCAATATGCATATGAAGTCTTTGATGAGCCCATAGCTCAAGGACCTGGAACCCCAACACGGCCACACGAAACAACGTATCCTAAATCTCTGATGTTACAATAAGACTCGCTCCATTCTCCCTCAACAGGAAATTCCTCTCATTTCTTCAAAATTTGACCAAAGTAATGAAGATTTTAAACCACATTATCTAACAGCCCACTCCCATACTCAAAAAGACTGATAAAAAATATAGCAAAAGGAACAGGAACGAACTCAAGTTGGGTCCACCTGCACACTAACTTCATCCGGTCTAACACAAAGAAGCAAGGGAATTGATCGGGACAATCCACAAACTGAAGGTAATCGGAGCTACCTTGTTCTTATTGGCATCCGAGAACTCCCACGGCAGGTCCGGATTGTTATCCGGCGAATCAAGGTGCTGCGTCACGCGCCCGACAAAACATCCCAACTCATCAGCCGCACAGTCCCAACCGCTCACCGAATCGACTCAAACAAACACAAAGAAAAGGACAAAGAAAACCTCAAAAAACACGTCGGACATCAACTCACGTAGTTCAGAGCAGTCGAGAACGGCCGAGAAACCTGACGAGAAACCACAGTGACGGAGGACGGAACATCGATCAGCGGCGGAATCGGGAGGGATTTCGTCGAGAAGAAAAGACGGGGAAAGGGAATCGGGCGGAGGAGGAGGAGGAGGAACCTGAGGGGATTGACGGAGGAGGACCTGGCGGATCTCATGGAGGCGCTTCGTGGCCAGGCGAGCGAGCATTGTCGGAGGAAGCTTTCCGGTCACCGCGCCGAGCGAAGACGACGACGACGACGAAGAAGAGAGAGAGAAAGGGGGGGGATTGTTGCTCGAGCTGACGCCGAAAATGTCTTGAGGTCTCCGATGGCAGTGAGAGAGAGAGCAAAACGGGCTTTCTCAATTGGGCCGGTTTCGGGTCAAGTCCGGCCCATCGGATCTCGACTTCGATGCCTTTTTTTTTTTTTCCTTTCTTTATGGGTCGGGTGTTTTTGTGTTGCTATTGGAATGTCGTGCGACAAACAAAATCAGGGAGGGATGATGACACGAATAGGTCCCGAACTTTAACTCAATACGCAATATGATCCATGAAGTTTTGGTTTGTTCGCTGTGGTCCGTGAACTTCACCCCAATGTGCAATGCGGTCCCTGAACTTTCGATATATGTTCAGTTTAGTCCTCGAACTATATGAAAATGCTCGATATTATCCTTCCGGTGATTCAAGTTCAGTGACAATATTGAAAATTTTTATATAGTCTATGGATTAAATTGAACATGCACAGAAAGTTTAAGGACCATATCGAACAATTTAAAAGTTCAGGGATGACATTGCACATTAGGCTAAAGTTCAAGAACTCTATTAAACAAATTAAAAGTTTAGGGATCGCATTGCACATTAAGCCAAAATTCAGAGACCATTATGTCAAATTCCCACAAAATTAACATGCATAGGTAACAATATCACATCCAAAAAACCAAAGCACAAGTCTCTTTTCTATTGTGTGGAGAAAGAGAGAGAGACCGACGGCCTATGTTGGCGTCGGCGGTGCCGGTGTGGTGGAGGTCAGCAGCGGCACCGGGATCATCGGCGGAAGAGCGGAGAGAGTAGAGAGAGAGATCCGTAAGGGTTTAAGAGCTTCGATTTTGTTTATCTTTACTTCATTATTCACATTTGATTGATAGATATCGAGCGGAAATGGTCATCGTGTTTAGGAGCAAGAACGTCGACGCTGCTACCTGATTGTAGAGTACAACTGCTCCTTATTGTCCATTACTCCAAGTCGGACCTTCCTGTATTTTGTCTTGAGAAGGTCGAGACTCGTTGGTTTTTGTAGTAACTCTAGTTTTAGTTTTCTACAAATCAAAAAGCCTTTTGAGAATTCTCTTGTAATTTTTCGAGTCCTCTAAATTATTGTACGTGCAAACAAGGACAGAAAAATGAAAAACAAGGACAGAGCGTCGAGGGTTTTTTTCATATATATATATATTTCAGTAGAGTCAGTATGGTAAAGCAAAAAAAACTAGAGGCTGAGGCGTGGGGTAGAGGGAAGAAAGAGAAAGGAAAAGGTTTCTAGAGATGGCTGAAAGGATTTGATTTGGGGTTGGATGAGCACAAATAAAGTGCTCACGTGTTGTCATCTCGTACTTGGAGATAGCAGATGGAACCGATATATATGGAAAACCGGCTGATCTGCATCTGGAAAATGCATCCGGGCAAAAGGAAAGAGAGAAATTTGGAGAAAAGCAAAAGATAGCGAGTCGAAGGAAAAATCGGACTACTTAATTTGAGTAACTGCTCTTGTTAAATTATGATAAATTGGGTTCTAGAACAAAGGAATCAATTTTGCTGCGAAGAATTGGTGAAAGATTCGATCGACAGAGATTGATTGACGAAACTCGCCAACAACTTTTCGTACATAGGACGGTACTTGAGTAAAAGTGAGCAAACTAAATCAAATTTTCGATACGCAAGCACCTGAACATGTCGTGATTAATGATTACTTTGGCACAACCATCATCGTTCCTTATTGCGAAAGTAATTATATTCATTGGTTATGTGCACAACGGTTGAATTGCGAAAGTAATTATATTCATTGGCTATGTACACAACAGTTGAATTGAGCAAGCGGTCTATCGTTCCAAACTTTAAATCAATTTTATTTTGCACTCAACTTTTCTTACATTCGTATCTTAATAAAAGGACAATCGCGCCGCATCAAGCATAGGGAAAAAAAATATGGAGTTTCAATTGGAAACCAAGTTGGCAAGGACGGTCGTCGATAATTGCACAAGTCTAAGTCGTTTTTTAAGGAATGTCTTCTGCACTCCGCGGAGTATGCAAGATAAAAGGAAGCATTCCAGTCTCGACAAGTGCTTTTTCTCCTTTTATTGAGAAGAAAATTTGGACAACAAGAATCTGACTAGATCTGTGTGTCTTGTACCCTATGTTTGTACAGCTTGCAAATCTCAAGAGCTTGTACACACGTCTTTGTAAAAATAAATCTGTAAAAGCCGAAGTGGACTGAAACCATTGCATGGCAGTTTCAGATCTCCGCGACCCAAAATCGCTCTCTTGGGTTCGGTCTCCCCTGGTTTCAGCTAGTCATTAATGTCTTCTCCGTGCATCATCTAAACAGCAACCTTGAAAACAATCGACAGAAGCTTCAATGGCTATGTTATGTATGTCTTGTTGCTGGGTCCACCTCTCATGATTCTGAGTCGCTTGCACGTGGACGTAAACATACTGCATCATCAAATTGAAGAAGAGTTCAAATGAGGGAATATTGTCATTCTGATAAGTATAATAGCCATGCCAAAGCCTAAAAAAGGAAACAATCGAACAAAGGATAGGATAATATGTAAAGAAAATACTTACTTCCAAGGAACATCTCCAACAAGCATCCAGTCCCCATCTTTGTCTTCATAGGTGGGCGAATAATCAGACCCCTCGTCCGAGTAATCACCTGTGAAATACAACGATATATAACCGAATTTATTTAGAACATCATAAGATCGTAACCAAATTTAAAAAAATGAAAAGTCTACTGCATATATGTCGAAATGTATATGCGGTTCTTACCAATGGTGATGTTGAACATATTTTCCAAAGATTCCATGAGGTCCTGGTAGCTCTTGTAAGTCTTGAGATCGACCTTCCTGAGGTAAGGAGCGCCGTCCAAGCTCACCTTCACGAAGCCAGCCCCCGCGACACCCTCAGCTACCTCGGCATTCTTCGTCGCCGCCATCTTCTTCCTGTACGACCGGACAGGCGGCCACCCAACTATCGGCGCCCTGCAAAATAGCCACACACACCGAAGGTTATCACCGATCTTGCTAAAGTTTCAAATATCGTACCAAAATCTTTAAGTGTCGAAAGTATAGACGATGCGTGTAGAGCTGACTTTGAAGGGGGAGGGACACCAGAGCCAGGATTGCCCTTGGAGGCTGATCCCTCATCATCTGCTAAAGCCCTCTTCTTGCTATTGAAAGCGGGAGACTCCAGCTTCAACGGGGGGTCCTCCTCGGTCCCAGGAAGCCCTAGCCTCAACTCAGTGGCCTTCAGGTTGGCCTGATCACACTCGCCATACCCGCTGCTCTTAGACCTCTCCATCCCGATCTCCCCGATATATATGGCTCGGCTCGACCGCGACGCGACGCGTCTCGAAAAGCTACGGACGACGAAGCTCGAGAAAGAAGAACCCCGACTTCAAACACCACCCCCACTGAGTTCTTGATGAGTCCCTTGCCCTCTGCGTAGAGCGAGATCTTCAAGCTCTGCTCGACCCACGAGTTGTGTCTGTTCATGCAAAGTATAAATAGGAAAGGGTTGGAGTTGATGATCGATGATATGGATCTCCGTCTCGAGGTCATTACCTGTCTCTCCCCTCGCCTTCGTGCCCCAAGCGAGCCTCGCCGCTCCGCCACATGACGCCCGAAAGACGCGTCCGACCCGACCCCTCCAATCCGGACGCGCCACGTCATCGCGTTGACCCAAGTCCTGCGGTGACGATAATTACTGTTTTTCTTGGGGCGCGCGAAGGGAAAGAATCTTTTCTCCGTGGCGGACGGTGGGGACGGGTGACAGATCGCGCTGCCGGTGGATGGAGGGGCAGCGTTCGGGTGCGGTGCCGTCCATGGAGGGGACATCGGGGGGACAGGCGGACCCGACGGAATTGAATACCCGTGGACCGGCGCCGGACGGCTGCGATGGGGTTTGAGGGGTGCGGGGCGGGACGAGGGGCGTCGGATCTGGTCGGGGGAGGGGAGAGCAAGGGGCATGTGCGGTGTGGGGTGGGGGGGCCGCCCCCACGTGGGTGTCCCTGATTGGATGGGGGCGAATAAATCTTTGCGCGATTAATATTTCGGCGGGCGCCTTAGTACATTTCTTTTTAACTACAATAATAATAATAATATTATTATTTCTCAAAATTAATGCCAGAATCGACATGCCGTCGGTCTAAATAACCTGGAGAGTGTGGGGATCCGAAAATTCAATTATCTTGACTTTGGATTCGATTCTATTTCTTATTTGATTTTGTATTCTCGTGCGCTCCCATTTGGCCATCAAAAAATTGGAGTGGGCAAATTTTGGATCCATCCATTATTGCACCGGCTTTTATCGGGCCAAGCAAAAGGAGATTGATTGTACGCACTTGGAGTCGCAGACACCCCGATTTATCTTGATTTGGGACTCACACGATCTCACGATTGTTATGTGATGGGTTCATTTATGTCAATAGCACGCAATGACTCCTTTGAGTAAGAAGGGTAAAAATGTGACTATGTTTAGAGAATTGTCACATCCTAGAAATATTAGGTGGACTCAACACTAGGAAAAGCCATAGTAAAGGTTGTTATGGGCCCGGTTGCCATGACATTAAACGAGAATATTATCACGTGAAAAGCGGAACTACAACGAAAATTAAGACTCTACATGAAAGAAAAGAAGATATCTTTATGATTTGTTGAAGACCTTATTTATTATCATCGCCGATAAGTCTTGATACCATATTAGAAAGTCTTATAAAAAAAGTTCAAATTTATTGATAGAGAAATGTCATATGTTCATAAACATGCCATGTGTGATACTTTAACGGCCTTTGCTTTGGAGGTGATCGGAAAGAGCTCTCTATCTCAATTGCAAAAGAGAAAAGAGAATGACAACTCTCTCCCACGCAAGCTCATGGAATCAAACCCTTTCATTATAATGTAATTGCAGTAGCATCGGAACCATATGAGTTCACTTGATTTCCGTGACACAACAAGAAAGGATTTTGTTAATGAGTCTTCTTTAGATTCAAGGCACCCGTTGATTAAGTGACCTCGTGAGGAAAGACCACTTTTCAGACCCATCGAAAACCTTTTAATGATGCATTCTACTCTCTTACAATGTATGCACAATAGGTGTTATTATATACTCGTTACCAACTCTTGTCTTGGCAATAGTCATAGCAAAGTCTAGCTAGATATTAAAAGTCGAAAGTTACTGTAGTGTCCTCCAAGTATACGATCCAGCTCACCAAAAAAAAGAAAAACACGTGACACCGTGGTCAACATATCGAGAGCCTCACATCAAGCTACTCTTCAGAAAACTCGCGTACTTGACTAAAGACAAAAAGTTGAGGCACTCGATTGAACAAACGGATCAAAGCTTTCCTCCTCTCATGAAGCAAAGCACATGCACAAGGTTGGTCTAGTGCAATTTTTCCCTCTTGCTCTTGAATTATTCTCTCTCCTGTAATATCAATACAAGGATCGATTTCTATGCCAATAAAGCAAACTCCTCATTTCTTGCAAGTGCCACTGCACCTTCGAAGGTCCCAATAAAACCAACACAAGCAAGTCTTGGAATCCCAATCCTCTCGTGCCCACCAAAAGGTGCCACAAATGCAACCAATAGCTCAATGCACTCGCCCACACCGACACGCTCACCATTCTTGCATTCAAGAGAATGAAGGAGGAATTGGACAGATCAAAGGGCTGAACGCACCATAGCTGCACAAGAGACCAAAATCTTTCTTTTGCCCAACACAACACACGCTCATCCTAGTCACCCACGCACGCTTTCCCTTGTGTAGACCAAACGATGACATGTAGGGTCCCTCCGAGCCTTTGTCCTCCTCCCCCCCCCAAGACAACTACGCGGGATCAGCTTGAGCTACTGGAGGAACGTGCGAGAGATTCTATCACCTACACTCCAGTTATAAGTCTCCATATAATGTCGATCTCTGTCCATTCGCCAGTCCAGTCTAACCTAATCATGTTTCGGCATGCACTGGATTTTGCCGGACGAACGAAGAATTCTAAGATAAACCCTTCTCATTTTGAGATGCGGTCACTAATTTCGTGAAGTACCCGATGAGGATCAGATAAGATGCGAGTCGAATCCCTGGTGGGTGGCCAGACAAGGGAATTGATCTTGGAGAGGTTTGTACGTATCGTCTTTTGCTTTGATCTAATGTAATAAGGTTTTGGCCCCCTCGGTGCCGCCGGCTACTACTCCCTCCCTCCTAGCACCACTCTAAGAACGGACCATTGATCTAGGGCGGCTTCAAGTAGAAGGTCACACATGGTCGACAAACCCCTGGTCGAGTCCATCACCACACAATTCGCCAGAGAGAGTGAGAGAGGAAGGCGGAGCCGGGATGCGCACACTGCACGGGATACGACAGCGAATGGAGATCTCGATGTTTTAAAAACCCACATTTTACGTACACCCTGGAGTTTCAAATGCTCATGATTTGCGTCCTCATCTTTTATGAAGGATGCACAGGAATGGGGAAAAGTGCCAAAAAAGTCCTAAACCTTTTGCATTAGTGCCAATTTAGTCCTAAATCTTTTTTTGGTGCCAATTCAGTCCTAAACCTTTTGTATTGGTGCCAATTTAGTCCTAAACTTTTTTTTTGTGCTAATTTAGTTCTAAACCTTTTAAATTGGTGCCAATTCAGTCTTAAACCTTTTGTTTTTGTGCCAATTTAGTCCTTCCGGTCAATTTTGACTGGAATTTGCTGACGTGGACGCCTGTCGGCCGGCGGCCGGTCACCGGTGCTGACGTGGCGCTGACGTGGACAACTTAAATAATATTTTAATAAATTTTGAATTTTTCTATTTTTTTCCTTTTTTCTTTTTTTTTCCACTTTTTTTCTTTGTTTTTTTTTTCTTTCTCTTCCTCTGGCCGGTTGCCGGTTCGGCGACTGGCCAGAGGCTAGTGGCCCGCGAGGTCGAGCTCGTCGGCCACTGGCGAGGGCAAGCTCGCCCTGGTCGGGCGAGGCTCGAACCCTCGCTTGAGGCCGCGGCGAGGGCGAGCCTCGCCATGGTCGGGCGAGGGCGAGGCCCGACCTCGCCGGATCTGGCGAGGGCGAGCCTGCCCTCGCCAGTGGCCGGCGAGCTCGACCTCGCCGGCCAGAGGAAGAGAAAGAAAAAAAAAATAAAAAAAGGAAAAAAACAGAAAAATTTAAAATTTATTAAAATATTATTTAAGTTGTCCACGTCAGCGCCACATCAGCGCCGGTGACCGGCCGCCGGCCGGCAGGCGTCCACGTCAGCAAATTCCGGTTAAAATTGACCGGAAGGACTAAATTGACACAAAAACAAAATGTTTAGGACTGAATTGGCACCAATTTAAAAAGTTTAGGACTAAATTGGCACCAATGCAAAAGGTTTAGGACTGAATTGGCACCAAAAAAAGGTTTAGGACTAAATTGGCACTAATGCAAAAGGTTTAGAACTTTTTTGGCACTTTTCCCCACAGGAATGAGTCTCTTTTTTATTGCTCCAAAATTCTTAAGAGTGCAAACTGCAAATTGCAAATTCAGGATGCTCATCAATAAGTTCTAGCATTGTGAGTTAGTAATTATTGAAAACTTAACATTTCTTTTTGTAACTCTACCTATAAAGTGCTTCCTTAAAATATTTTTGTTAATTTCCCTCGATATTATAATAATATTAGTTATATATAAAATGACCTTACATCATATAACAATGACAATTCGAAATTTTTTAATTATTCAAAATATTAATTTATAGAAAAAATCCGCATATCAATTTTACACAGCTGAACAAATTGACGCCGTCCAATACACAGTTTTGCTACCGGTGAATTTAGTATAATACCGCCAATCACACTATTTAGTCGCATTGAGCAAAGTTTCAAAATGCATGATTGACGAGTTGGGCATCATGGAAATGAGTTATCACCGTTGCTCGGAGATGCTCCTTAACCTTATCTATCGATCATGGTCAACATCATCACCATCTCGTTAGAATACTTAAATATTAATCAAACCTTGATCCAATAGTCACTTTTAGTTGAGCTAAAAATATCCTCACTTACCTTCTCTTTACAATCCTTTTGGCCCTATGATCTTAGGCCAATCCCATATTTATATACATTGAGAGAATTACAAGATATGAATTTTGAATTACTCATTCATCTTAACAACTTATTGAACTTTTAGATTAGTTCGCAGAGGTTCTAGAACATCAAGATTCCTCTTTGAGTTTGACCAACTTGTTTTAAGAGGAGGGGCTATATAATACCAGAACCCACTTGGAACAAACTGACCCTTTACAATGATTCTTCTTCTACTCCTTTTCTTAATGATTTGTGTTGTTGTATATCTTTTAGTAGGAATGATCACCGACCCAGTGCATAAAGTAACGTGCCTCAATTGATGGATAATCATTGCATCATTATTTTTCACCCATAGAAAAAAAAGGGAAAAAAAGAATTAATTACATTAGTGAAATGTTTAATTGCATAATATGGCATTACTTAATCTTATGGTCATTTATTATACTTAGGAGATCGTGATAGACGGGGGTCGACAGGGAGACATAGAGATTCTCTTGTATTATGGACGATACAAATATGAGAATTGAAAATTGTAAGAAAGCGGGATGGGAAATTTATTGCGATAATTGTCCAAAAAGTCCTAAATTTATTGTACATCATTCAATTCAATTTTAAACTGTTCAATTTGGCCAATTTAGTCCTAAACTTCTTGATGATTCGTCGATGTAGTCCTTCAAACCAATTTTGGCTAGAATTCGCCGACGTGAAAACCGGCAGCCTTACGTGGGCGACCAATGAGGACCGGATCGAGACGACCGGCGATGACTAGATCGCCATGTTAGTGATACCGAAAGAACCGTATTGACGATTTGTCAAAAGGCATTGGATCTAAATTGGTCGTATCGAAAAATGTCATGATTGAAATGACCGACGTATAATAATAGGTTGAGGATTTTGTTTGGATAATTTTTCAAATTCGATAATTTGTGATTTTCATGAAATTGGTGCATAAAATAGAATTTCGGTATTTATGGCCTAATTCCCTAAAAAACCCCAAACTTTACTCTTTGTCCCAATTATATCCCTAACTTTTTTTTGTCTCATAAAAAACCTCAAACTTTTACTTTTGTCCCAAATCTACCCCGTTTACTATTCATCTAATTTTTTAATATTATTTTATATTATTTCGAATTTTTTTCTTTTTTCTTTTCTTTTCTTTTTTTTTTGTTTCACCTTGAACCTCCGGCCGGTCGCCGGGGGCCGGCGAGGCTCAGCCCCGCCGTTGCTGGGCGAGGCCGGCCCCGCCGGCAGCTGGCGAGGTCGGCCTCGCCGTTGCTGGGCGAGGCTCGGCCCCGCCGGCAGCTGGCGAGGTCGGCCTCGCCGTTGCTGGGCGAGGCCGAGCCTCGCCGGATCTGGCGAGGCTCGGCCTCGCCGGCTGCCGGCAGGGCCGAGCCTCGCCAGATCTGGCGAGGCTCGGCCCCGCCGGCAGCTGGCGAGGTCGAGCCTCGCCGGCAGCTGGCGAGGTCGGCCTCGCCGTTGCAGGGCGAGGCCGAGCCTCGCCGTTGCTGGGCGAGGCCGAGCCTCGCCGGACCCAGCAACGGCGAGGCCGACCTCGCCAGCTGCCGGCGGGGCCGAGCCTCGCCAGATCCGGCGAGGCTCGGCCTCGCCCAGCAACGGCGAGGCTCGGCCTCGCCCAGCAACGGCGAGGCCGACCTCGCCAGCTGCCGGCGGGGCCGGCCTCGCCCAGCAACGGCGGGGCCGAGCCTCGCCGGCCCCCGCCTCCGGTCGGTCGCCGGACCGGCGACCGGCCGGAGGTTGAAGGTGAAACAAAAAAAAAGAAAAGAAAAGAAAAAAGAAAAAAATTCGAAATAATATAAAATAATATTAAAAAATTAGATGAATAGTAAACGGGGTAGATTTGGGACAAAAGTAAAAGTTTGGGGTTTTTTATGAGACAAAAAAAAGTTGAGGATATAATTGGGACAAAGAGTAAAATTTGGGGTTTTTTAGGGAATTAGGCCTATTTTTAGTTGAAAAGTGGGACGCCCTGCAACGGCGCACATGGGCCAATACCACCAGTTCTCACACGTGGGGCCCCCGGCTCTTACGCAAGCCCCGATCGAGTGAATCTCGCCACATGCTATTGCCCACCCGCGGTTCCCCACGCATTTCCAACCCCCCGCTCCCTTTTCCTTTTTAATTTCTCGTTTATAAAAATAAATTAATTAAAAAAAATCCGGTAATAAAAATATTTTTCGTATTTTTTTTATTGATTCATTATTCCAAAAGATATGAGCATCCATTTTTTAAGAAAAATGCTTTCAAAATTACTAATTTTTCGCGGAACAAACGGAACATTTTCAATGAAAAATATCTTCATTATCGATAACAATTTATATCTAATTATTCTCGTCTCGTGGACAATGAAAGTATTCTTCGTCTTTTCAATTCCGTAAGAGATTCAAGCGATCGTTCTTAAGAAAAATGTTTTGCAAATCCTTTATTTTTCGTCAAGAAGAAGCGAGCCCTTAGATTCTCCTTTTCTCTCGCGGATGGGTAAAACCCATTTCATCGGGAATCCCATGGCTTGGACCTCACGTAGCGGATCATGGCCGTTGGTATTTACGGATCTAACATGGATTCCACATGCAACTAGTGTTAGACAGTTACGATTTACTCGATTCACCGGACCCCGGATTAGGTACGAGGGGGCGCTCACCGCATTGGGCTCGTCAATTTTGAAAAAGTGGGGTCGGGTGAGTTAGGGTGCGCATGAATACCATTCTGTGCCCGGGAACTATTTCTGAACAGAAATGATTTTTTTTTATTCTGTACCCGGAAATAATTTTTGAGCATTTGAAGGCGTTTGATAACTGTGGGTCACGACGGCGAGGCTCGGCCTCGCCTGATCTGGGGGAGGCCGACCTCGCCGTAATCAACGGCGAGCCGCCTCGCCTAGGCGGCGAGGGTCCAGCCCTCGCCCTCGCTGGCAAGGGGGTCCCTCGCCTTCGCCGGCGGCCGGCGAGGGCCGTAACGCCCTCGCCGACCCTGGGCTGTGGCCGGTCGCCGGCCGTCGGTCACCGGCGACCGGCCACAACCCAGGAAAGAGCAACACAAAGAAGAAAATAAAAAAAAAGAGAAAAAGAATTGATTCTCAAAATTGTGCCGAGAAATAAGAAGCAGCTTTTTTTTACTTCTTGTTTCTCTTCCAAAACTGTTTCTGGGCACAAATTTTTGCAAAAATGTGCACGGGAACAAAAAGTTTACCAAACGCATTTCTGTTCCCAAATTATTTCTGGGAACAAAAGAACAGAAATTTTCACTGTTTGGCACGTTACCAAACGGGCCCTTAGCTAGTGATCTCTGTTCGCCCACCCAATAAGAAGAGTAAACAAACAAATGCTTTTCACATTGGCTTTTTTACTTTCTGGGACATAAATTTTATTAGCAAAATTATCGGCTCTCTTACACATACTAGAAAGTGAGCATGTAAACGTAATAAATCAATGAAAAATGAACAAAATAATACCTAAAAGATTTCATCCATTTTAGTAATATAAATCCTAATTGTAAAGAATATATATGTGCGTGTGTATGTGTCCCGATGAAGTGCTTAGTGTCGACATCTGCCGACTGTACGCACAAGTGTTCAGTCTCTCTCACTCTTGTAAATTAGTTCGGTGAAGAGCCCGTTGAATCGAAAGTTCATTTGGGACCCAATACAGAAAATTTCAAATTAATTTCTTTTAATTTGTTTGGAAACCTTTCTAATTAGCTTGGTTCTCAATAATCTTACTCCTGCCCATCATGAATCAGCAGCTCTGTACTTGGATTTGGAAAATATTTGTTATACATAGCCTCTAAGTTCCTGCAAATGGAATCGTCACATGGACCACATAGCTCAAATTATTGATCGACAGATGCTTCGGGACAGCATAACATGGCCTCAAATTCCTTGGCTCGAAATCAGTGAGTGGTCAAACCCTAACATTAAATGAAATGGATGAGAAGTTAGGTTAGGTACATACCACTATGATCAGCTGCCATGGTTGTATGGATGTATGTAAACATGAGCATCTGTGGTGATTGATTGTTCCCACCTTGGACCATATGAACATTAAATACGAGGAATTAATTCATGAAATTGAGGAATTTAATCAAATTGACCGCTCTTTAGCCTCGAGCCACTTATCAAAACTTAGGTTTCGATTCGGGTCCTTGCTATGAGGAACAATGGAGGCCGAGGTGGTGTGCTTGATGGGTGTCGGTGAGAGTGCGAGCGGGAGATTTTGGAATTGATAATCATCTTTTTTTGAGATATTATAAATTACTTTTGCTATTATTTTTCAAGAAATTAGTGGCCATAAGTAGCCACAACCAATATATTAGCAAAAGGGATATTTTTTTTTAATGAGATTGTGGTCATGTTCTAATAAAGCAAGATAAAATTTCATGCAATAAATACAAGAGTTCAAAAGTTTATGCATTTTCGTCTCCACTATAAAAAGGTAACATTGATTTTTAAGTTTTTCTAGTGATTTTAGCTTGAGTATATTACATTAGCTATAGTGGCAAGATCGAAATAATTCCATTACATTTTCACAAGACAATCCACCTTGGCTAAGAGTTGCCAAGAGATCGGGTCGAGTCACGGCTTATGTTAATTATATTTCGTCGCTATTCTTTTCTATGTTGATTCAAAAACAAAAGACTTGTTTGATATCTATGGCGTCTGGTTTAAAATTAATCTTTTTAAAAGGGAAAAAGAACTATTAATAGCTCATCTGCTTAAAGTGCACGAGCAAGTTGAATCTTGCTAATTCTCGCTAATTCTACTTTTATAAATTATTGGTAGTAACTAGAAATTTTTTGCTAAAAAGAACAAAGACAAAGGGGGATATTATATAAAACTCCCCTTGAACTTTTTTGGGAGTAGGATATGTAATTTGTTCTTTAATCTTCAATTGTTATACGATACTCCCATTAACTTTTATTCTGTTACAGCCGTTAACTCTCTGTTATTTTTTCTATCAGCACATGTAATGTAAATTAAATGGTAAAAATATATTTTTATCTCATTTATTAACAGAGATCTCTAATTTACCCATAAGGGCAGAAAAATATGAAAAAAATACAAACTACAAGAAAACTAAGTTAATTAAAATACTAATTAGTATAAATAATAATTATCAATGATACGATCCAAAAAAAAAGAAAAAAACTATTTAACTGTTATAAATATATATAGCCATTGGAAAGGAATGAAAAACATTAAAGATAAAAAGGGAAAAGACCTCGATAACAAAAATCTCTACTTAACCCTTAAGTGCAGTAAAATATGAAAAAAAATACAAAATGCGAAAAAAAATAAGTTAATTAAAATACCAATAGTATATAAATATCACTGATACTGTAAAAAAAATAAAAAGTGTTTTAGATTTGATAAATATATAGCCATTTTAACAGAACTAAATAAAATATTTTAAGGAAAAGAACGAAAAAATTAAAGATGAAAAGGGAAAGACTTTAATGACAAAAATGTCAGATGACAAAAATTGCTTGCTCATTATATATATTTAAAGGGTTAATTAATGTAAGAAAGGATTGATTGATAATAATATATATAAAACAATTAAAAAAAGATATAATGTCTTCAACTCATAAAAGGAAATGATCAACCGAAATTTAAACGACAATTTTGTGAATCTTTTCTATGCCAATCTTTTTTTTTTTGCATAATTAACCACTTACAAATACACAATGAATATCAGATTTTTGTAATTTGGGTTTTCTCAACTTTACTTAATTGTGTTTCCTTTCTTATGTATCTTATTAGTTCTATTAATGAATCCATCAAATACACTGTTATTGATAATTTATTATCTTATATTAATATTTCAATTAATTTATTTTTGTCCACTTTCTTTATTTTTTGACTTTTTTTTAAAGAAATCACGGGAAAAAGAGAGATCTCTCTAAAAAATTAGATGAAAATACACTTTTACCTCCTAAAAGTCATGTACATTGAAAATGCTCACGGAAAATATAATAAAGGGTTAATAATTTAGGAAAATGATTCTTCTTTCAAAAATCGAAAATTATTTTCCTTAGACATCGATGTTCGGGACGCTAGGCCCGAAAATTGTAGATATGGACGTTGGCCATTTTACGTGGCATGACTGGCACTAACGTAGACAATTTTTACAATTTCTTAGTAATTTTTTTATTTTAATTTTCTTTCTTTTTCTTTTTCCTTATTCCTTCGCTGGCCGTCGCCGAGGCTCTATAACTGGTGGAGGAAGAATAAAAAAGAAAAGAAAATATAAAAATTATTAAAAACTCACAAAATTTGTCTATGTCAACACAGCCGTGTCATATAGGACTGTCGACATTCATTTCAGCAATTTCATACCAAATGAGATTTTTTTTACCAAAAGATGAAAAATATTTTCCAGTTCATTTTCAAGTTTCAATGAAACATCGAAAAATATTATCATTTTCCTAAAAATGATTTTCCGAAAAAAAATTTCTAGAAGTGTCACATTTTCCGCAAAACAAACGAAGCCTTAATTAGTATCCATTGTTCGTGCAATAACCTTGTTTTAATTAAAAAGGTATAAAATTCGTCATTTGAACTTTAATTGCATTCGACCAAAAAAAAATTTTGATTGCAGCAGTAATAAGTTTCGGAGCACTTTTAAAGATAAAATTCTTTTCTTGTAAAGTCGAATTCTAATCTCGTTTTTTGATAAATTTACAATTAGAATGATTTATTACAATGAACACTCTACAACACACATTTAGTAATTTCGGATATATTGAGACTGTTCTACTAAATCAATATATTGAGTGATATGGCATACAATAAACCTCTTTGTATAAGTGGGTCATATTTAACATCAATATCAACAATAGGCTATCAAGATATTTTAGTATATCAATTCAGTAGATTAACTCCCAAAATTAGCACAATTGATAAGGGTATCAGAAAATTTCTAGCTGAGCCATTCTAATCCTACTAACTGCATACAAATTCTAGATCGGTATCATTGGCATATGTCAAAGGTTTGGATTTAACCGGTTCATAGAGTTTACAAGGTATTTCATGAGCCATTTTACGCTTGCGCTTTTAAGTTATAAAAAAATGATTTAAGTATATTGGTACAAGCCACGTGGATTAAACTCATTTGGACCGTTGATCATGTAGACTTCAATCCTTACATAATAATGATTCAGATTGTATCGGTTCACATGGTACCATGCACACCAACCAATAAAAAAAGAAACACCGAGCAACTGCACCCATATAAGCACCAAATAGAGAGAGAGAAAGCAAGAGAGAGAGGAGAAATGATGGAAGTGGGACTGAAGATGGGTGGGAAGCTGATACAGAGCGAAGAGAGAGATCAGAAGAAGAAGCATGAAGAAGCAGAAGCAGAGGAGAGAGAGACAGAGCTGAGGCTGGGGTTGCCTGGTGGCAACAATGGAGGAGGATCCGGATCTGATGAAGGACCAGATTACCAAGTGGTGGTGGGGGCAAGGAAGAGAGGCTATGCCGAGACTGAGGTGGACTTGAAGCTCAACCTCAATCTCTCTTCTTCATGTTCACCACCACCACCATCATCAGCATCAGGCTCTGATCCAAATGACCAAACCAACTCGTTGCCCAACAAGCTGGACAAGAAGACCCTCTTGCCTTGCGCCACTTCTGATATTCCTGTCAAGCCTCCAGCTAAGTTAGTGATTTCCTTAAAAGTTAAATTATCTACTTTATGTACCATGATTTCATTTTCTCTTTCCTTCTTTGCCTTTGGTGTCAAGGGCTTTTCAAGAGTGTTGGTCTCTCGTTTCCCTTTGATTTGCTTCTGCTTTTCTTTTCCTCTCTCGGTGTTGCTTCTTCTTCTTTCTTTTCTTTTCTATTTAAATTTTTGGGGGAGGTTCGCGAGTGATAATAGTGGATTTCTCAGTTTCTGGGGATGAAGATGTAATAAAAGAGAGAGAGTGTGAGGTAATATAGATCTCAATCATGATCAAAATTTGGTCTCTCGATCAATAACTAAGCATATAGTAAAATTTGAAAAGCATAAAATACAGATAATTTAGTAATTATCTGTTCCCATTATTTAAATTATTGAAGCGCTAGAATGGTAGAACTTGTTGAAAAATCTCTTCCTTACTACAACATAACTGTAGACGAGGGAAGCCATGTCTATCTTCTTGCACAGTCATGCACGCTTCCTGATTGACACCGCACAGTGTTCCAGAGAAAGTACTAGCAAGTCATGAATTCCATTTTACTGTTTCTTGTGATGAAAATCTATTCATAACAATAAACCATGTACCCACGCTCTTTCAAGGGCCCAGGTGGTGGGTTGGCCGCCAGTCCGATCGTTCCGCAAGAACCTGGTGGCTGCGCAGAAGAGCAGCACCGAGGACGCGAGCAGCGGTGGCGCAGCCTCCTTTGTGAAGGTGAGCATGGACGGGGCGCCGTACCTGCGTAAGGTGGACTTGAAGATATACAGGACCTACCAAGAGCTGTCTGAGGCCTTGTGCAAGATGTTCAGCTCCTTCACCAACGGTACTTAATTATCCTCAATTAAATTTCATTATTACATTCATTTTCAGAAGGGTTTCTTCTTATACATTTGCTTCCAGAAAAACCAAACCTATAATTCTTCAATACCCTAAACTAAAATTTAGCAAAAAGCCAGCACAAAATCTCACTTGTCACCCAAAGAAAAATGACATGAAAGTGCATTAGCTGCATAATTTCGAAACAACCCTTACTTCACCTTTCTTAGCATTCTTCAAATGTCTCATTCGGATTTTTATACCGCCAGAAATCTGCTTACCTGGAAGATGGGGTAATAAAACTCGCATGCATGTCAGTACGCGATTGATCATCGGAGAAATTGATCCTAAACCAGAATCGTTTAATATTTGTTTCATCAAGATTGACGTACATGGATTCAATTGGAATGGTTGTAGACATACATTGACAAAGTATCTTTGAGTACCCATGTAAAATTCCTATTGTAATTTGTGTGTAAATGTTCATGTCGATGCTAGTGCTAAACGTGAGATCCACGGTTTTAATATTGGAAGTGGTGTTTTCATGGGTTGGTTTGAAGGAAGATGTGAATCCCAAGGAGTGAAGGATTTGACGAGTGAGAGCAAGCTGAGGGATCTTCTGAATGGCTCTGACTACGTTCCCACCTATGAGGATAAAGATGGTGACTGGATGCTCGTTGGTGACGTTCCCTGGGAGTAAGCATTTTCCCATTTTTCCAAACCCATTTTTATTTTATGAAAGACTCACGAACCCATTTTTTCATTTGCTTTCACAGAATGTTTGTTGAATCTTGCAAGCGCCTCCGTATAATGAAAGGGACCGAGGCAGTTGGGCTCGGTTAGTATCTTTCTATCAATTTATGGAGCATTTAATTCTACGTTAAGAATTAGGATGTAAGCGATAAGTAGTGTCGTTCCATAATAAATGGTTGAGCATTCAATTTGACCGATATATGCACCACTTTTTCTTTGTTTCTTTATATCTATTTATGTTATTTGGTGTTAATGTTCTTTTTCTTTTGGTTGGGTTTTTTTTGGCTGCAATATTCAGCTCCAAGAGCCATGGAAAAAAGCAAGAGCGGAAGCTAAAGAAAGTGTGTGGATGACCCACAGCCTGCTCCTTTGATCTGGTGGTTGAAAGACAGCACAGATGGATTGAGCAGGTGGTGATTTGAATGTGTCTTTTGCATTATGTTGTCTTGTGATTACGTTAAAGTTGGAGTTTATATGTTTTTGAATTTCATCAAATATGAACCCTAAAAACTTTATGACTCTTTCGTATGTCCAAAGACTCAGATTTTGTCTTTGCTTTGTTGTAGTGTAAAACCTATGTTGTGTGGCGCTAGCCTAGCAATAACATGTACCTATGTACCGTGCTTCGTTGTAGCTGGTGTGCTTTGTTTCCCATGATTTCTCCTTTTGCCTATTAATTATTTTAATTATTTTAAATGTATTAATTAGTGGTTAGTTTCAAGATTCTTTATTTGATGTTGGGTTTTAATAAATTGAATTTGTGGGATAGAAATTAGTTGTGGACGGTACAGAGCTGGGAACATGTTTGATGGCATGTTGGAGGAGGGAACATCAGCATGTGCTCTTTTATTGGGGCATTTGCTCATACTCAATTTCTGTTTTTTTTTTGGTTCTCAAGAATTATATTTTTTATTTGGAAAAATTTATGGTCATACTTAATCCAAAACCAGGAAAATAAGATTTAAATTTTAGAGGGGGAATATCGATTTCTATGTGCCAATTAGAGAGTCAGTGAATGAACATTATCACAAATTTGACCGATGACTATGGACCAATGGTCCCTTGTTATGAAGACATCAAGGGTTGTGAGTCATAAATGGCTAGGATGTAGCTGGCAATTTCCATGTTATTGGTATGCTTGGTTCGGCTTTGAGAGAAAGTTTTTTGAAAAATGCGAAAGACTTTAGGTGAAAGGGGTTTTTCAAATTGTAAATAGTTTTTGATAAAGTGTAATTTAAAAATTACATTCAGAAGCAACTTTGACTTAAATGCTGTTTGGAAAAAACTACGCTTTGTAAAGGATTTTTATAATTTTACTAGTTCTTTTTTTTATTTTTAAATTCACAAACCTTTTCGGCGAAACTTAGCCACCGGAGAGCTAAATGGGACGGCAGCCAACTGCCAGTGAGCTAAATGGGAGACCTCATGTGAGGGCGGTGGTCGCTCGCCATTCGCACGCTAACGGCTCACTAGTTACACGCCGGTGGCTAAAGCCTTCACCAGCAATGTTAGGATTTTCGAGTATATTTTCGTAATTATGAAAGTATAGTAAGGCTAAAATTGGAAAAAATAAAATTTTATTTGCATTTTGGAAATGCAGCATTTCAAAATACCTCCGTATCTATCTTGAGCTAAGGTCTTTGGAAATGCAATTACATTTCATCATAACTCTAAAAAAAAATTGCCAAACGCCATTTACATTTGCTCAATGGACTTTGAGGCCCCAAAGATCTTTGGCAAAACCGGACTAAATGCACCCTGCATTGCTTGCCTTTTTATGATCCACGTGATCGTAATTATTGATTAGCACTTGCCTGTCTCGCCCCCTAGAGGTACTATGGTATTGACATAGCTGGGAAAAGAATGGTTGATAGGAAAGTGGAAAGTGTTCTTTTTATACTTTTTGATATAGCATTCGGGACTCTTTGAGCGCACAATTAATCCGATTGGATGTGATAATCCACCCGTCAACACATACAAGGTAATTAGACAAATAAGTTTGATTTACATATCAATTTGGGATAGCGTGCATTTGTTTCACTAAAACAGTTTTCTCCAAATTAATTTTTCGGACTTTCACGTGCTTGGTTCGTGGAGAATACTTCGTCGAGAAAAACTTTTAGGGTCAAAGAAAACAACCATACTTAAATTCAGGTAAACGAATTCCCTAGATATAAAGGAAATCAGTTTCCCAAACATGACGAGTCCCCTATCACAAATGCTCAGTAGCCTCTTCACCTTTTATCATAAAGTTCAATGCGCTTTTAAGCATACCACCAAATACATGAAAACTATCTACTTTCCTTGAAAAAATTTTATACGGAAAGTATTTTCTTTCAGCATGAATATTTCGGCAAAACGAACTCACCATCATTTGGTGTTTGATGACTGTTGTCATTTGTAGGGTTAGGCCGATATAAGTAATATCAACTGAAGGGTTTAGATAAGAATTCCTCTGCATATATATAGAAGAAAATAAAAGTAGCAGACCAACACTTCAAATTACGAATGCCCAGGAGACAGGAGAAGAAGAATGCAACCATCATGGTGTGGTCGCCATTCTTCATGACCCTCTCCCTCTTCTCTGTCTCTACTGTGACGTGAACAACGATTGCTCAGCCATTCCTGCTATGTTCGGTATTCCACGATCGTCCTAGATGATTTCTCATCCTATTGTATCCGATCTGAAAATCTGAATCACCAAACATGACTTTTTTTTTAAAAAAAATCCGGATCACTTCAAATTACGAATGTCCAGAAGAGAGGAGAAGAAGAATGCAACCATCATAGTGTGGTCACCATTCCACACTAGATGATTTCTCATCCTATTCTATTCAATCTGAAGATCCGAATCACCAAACATGAAATTTTTTTGAAAATCCGGATCACTTCATGATTACGAATGTCCACAAAGAGAGGAGGAGAAGAATGCAACCATCAGAGCATGGTCACCATTCTTAATGACTCTCTCTCTCTCTCTCTCGACGTAAACAACGATTGTTCAATCATTGCCGCTATCTTCAGCCGGATCGTCCTAATTGTCCTAGATGATTTCTCGTCCTATTTTATCCGATCTGAAAATCGGGATCACCAAGCATGGCATTTTTTTTTGATGTAAAAGTCCATCAGCGTTGGAAATCTTTTAAATACTTGTTCGGATCATAATGGTTATCGAAAAACACAAAAGCAATTAATTTATTGAACAATAGCGCAAGTTCTTATAGGATGCTTGAGCGTGACTCGCGTGTAAACAGTCATTTACGTGCGCCACAATTTGTTCTTCACAGTTCACTTTCTTTGGAAAATTACATTTTGGAGCCCTCTTCAATGTGCTCTTGCCATTGACTTCGGCCACAGTCACGATCGATCTCTGACCACATAGGGTAGCACGTAAGGTACCCATCCACCAACTAATACATAAAGTAAAAGAAGTCATTTAAATATCAAAACAAATAAAGTATATGAATGCAAAAGAGGAAACAAAAAAAAGTAAGGGTGGAATTGAATCGAGTTGTGCCGATAAAGTGTCAAGCTCGAACTCAACTGGCAAATGTAATGCTCAACACTTTACTCAAGCTCGATCTAGCATTAAAATTTTAGCTCGAGCTATTTGAATATTTGGCCTAGTCGAGCTCTAGCTTGCCTTGGATCGCGCAACTTAGGCGACAGCGAGTCCCCCTTAGCTCAGGTCATTCTCATGTAAGATCAACTCCAGGTATGACAAAGGTGGAACGGCCCTAGCCGGCAACCTAGTCAATCTCCGAAACCCGAGTCACTCTCAGGTGGAGATTGCATTGGGCAACCCAAGCAAGGCCCCGTCTGCCCCCGCTCGAGGCAACCGGCGGCAGCGGTGGCGGCTGCAATAGCCTTGCCCTCCATCCACGCCCTTCCTCTCTCTTCTTCTCCTTTTTCTAGTTCTCTTCCCCTTTTCTGCGTTTTTTCATTCTACAAGGTAAGTCTTTTTATTTTAAAAGAACTTCAATTTATTTAGCAGAATATTCATGTTTATCGTTGGGACGACGACACTTTGAATCAGTTATATTCCAAAAAATCGAAACATCATCAGACACGCTGCAACAACTCCAGAAACTTGTAAAAATCTAATTTGCTGATTCCTTTTTAAAGATAAAAAAAGCCTCTGTTCGGAAGATTTTGACAGCTGCACTTATCCTAACATCTATCTCAGCCACTGGACCACAGGCATAGATGCATCGCATCGGACAACGTGGTTTTCATACACCTAATGATGATAGAGATTGCACTCAGCTCCCATCCCAGATGGCCCTAAAATTGGTGCACCATCCACATAAAATCAACAAGTCTCTTCTTCTTGCTATACATCCCAAGTAGTTAATGTTCGAACTCTCTCCATATCAAACCATACAGATTGCCCAATCGCTGTACAAATTACACCCAAAAAAATGCTCAAGCAGAACAGTGTTTTGACTGCACGGATAGCAAATTAAGGGTGTGTTTGGTTCAGCATTTGGAATGCTACTTTGGGAATGCAAATGCCTTTAGGTGAAAGCCCTTTATGGGAAATGTAAATGGCGTTTGGTAAAAACTCATTTGCAAAGCTACTTTGACCCAAGTGGTATTTGGTTAATTTTTTTCACAAATGGGCTTTGGGGGGTTTTTTTAAAAAAAAAGGCAAAAATATCCTTCGCCGGATCCGGCGAAGGGCTACGGCTCCGACGAAGGGCTACGGTCGCCGGCGAGCCAGATCTGGCGCCGGCGGCCATCGCCCGTCGCCGAGCGACCCCCGGCGAGGGACGCCGACCTCGGGCGACCGAGGCCTGAGGTCGCGCGACCTCAGGCGGCCGTCGGCCTGGGGTCGCGCGACCTCAGGCGGCCGTCGGCCTGGGTCGCGCGACCCAGGCCGACGGTCGCGCGACCCAGGCGGCCGTCGGCCTGGGTCGCGCGACCCAGGCGACCGTCGGCCTGGGTCGCGCGACCCAGGCGGCCGTCGCCTGAGGTCGGGGGACCCAGGCGGCCACGCCTGGGCGATCGCCCGACCCCGGGCGACCGTCGCCTGGGTCGGGCGACCTCGCCGGACCTTCGCCGTCGCCGGCCCTTCGCCCTCGCCGGAGTCCCTTTGGTGAAGAAGATGAATAGTAACGAGAGGGCAAAGCTGGAATATTGAAATTTGAGTGAGGGTAGTTTGGGAAGTATAAAAATGATTTTGACATTTGGTTCAAGGCTGAAAGCCCAAAGCTAGTCTGGCCAACATTGGGCTTTCAGCATTGAAAATGCTGAGCATTTTCAATGCTCAATGCTAAGCGTTTGGTTCATCATTTTTGGGAAGGGGCTTTCGGGGCCGAAAGCCCCTTCCCAATGCTGAACCAAACGCAGCCTAAAACATTTGCAAACATCATTCATTAACATAGAAACAGACTGAAAATTCATCGTGCAGTAACACTGCCCAACGGATTGCATATACATCTTAATGGCGTTGACAAAGTTTAATCCTTGGCGTGCACTCCCCAGAAACAAACGATATTCTGGCCCATTTGTGAGTTAATTCCCTAAACTAAACTTTAGGTATGCTCTCTCTTTGACTGCTTTGTACAGTTCAGTTGATTGATTTTTTTCTGGCTGCATTCACCAGAAAAGCACTAGTTGCATCCTTTCATCTGGACCACAGCATTATCTTCATTATTACTCAATAGAGAGCTTAGGCATTAGGTCTAGATCATTTAAATCCCAAGGGTTTGGAAATCTGACCGACCTTGGGATTCTGATTCCTTGAAAATGCAGACACAGAGAATTCACGTTTGGAAGTCAATTGATTTGATTATCAAATCGGCATTCTTCTTTGACTTCATTATAAGTTCCGCATTGGGTCGATCATTGTATTCTATCTGCAAAATGACTTTCAGCACTCAACCAATGGATGATGAAGAGGTTAAGGGATTTATTCAGTTGGAAGAAGAGAAGACCAGCATACCCGCCATCTAGCAACATCTGGAGCCTTTCCTGCAAATAAAAGAAAGCCAAAGTATGTCAATATCTAATCTAATTCTCCCGTTGGTGATCAATCAAAGAAGAAATCAACAGAGATATATAACCAAAAAAGACAACTGGAACTCTGGAAGAAGCAACCACCTGTGGAAATATGTCTCTTTAGAACTCTTTGCATGGCTTTGTCAATGTCAACATCAACAAACCTTGCGCAGAAAGAATTACAATGCTTAAATAACATTCTTCAGCCGCAACATTATGAGATCACAAAGTAATTGCAAACATAAAACTTCTCTCCTAAGATGCTATTCATCAGCTGCCTGTCAATTGAACTAGTGCATCCATAGACGAGATCTCAATTCACAAACAAAGCAGCAATAATAACCATCTAAAAATACGCACCACTAATGCAAGACTGCAAGTGGATCATTCTAATGTAACTGGACCAGAGTTCAAACGGCAAAGGATTAGACCCTGGTGTTTTATAAGTATGCACCAACATCATAGCTACTCCATGATATTAGTTTTTCAGGTCAGTATCACGAGCAAAGATTGCAAAAGATCAATAATGAACTTCACTCATGGAAATTCCTACCTCATGACATGATATTCTTTATAGCTGTTATGGTAGAGAGGAAAGAAGGTACACAGATGCCATCAAACATGCAGCATTTGTAGACACTTTGCACATTGATAGATTTGTGATGTTTAATTGTGCTTTGTGATTTAGACCAAAAATGTGTACGATGCATATTTGCCACATCTTTCTGAATTATTTTAAGCTGTATTAGGAATAAGTTGATAGGTAGATATTGAATAAGATGGTTGACGTTTTATGAGTGTATATATGCTCTATCAATAGAGAGCTCAAGTGATTTGAGCAACAATCTAACCAAAAATTATGTCCCCTATCCCTCTCTGCTGTGTTTCTAAAATCTTGCCATATCATGCAAAATATGACTAAAGCTACTAGACTTTCACATGGGTTGTCTGGACCAAAGAACCATGTGGGCGGGCATATCTCCCAAATAAGAACGTTATAACTGAGCATAAAATAAGCATGGGTGCCTTCGACTTGAATTCAATGAGAGAGCATGCACAATCTCATAGAGGGCCTGAAAGGCCGCAAAACCGAAAGTTATACCACTTCTCATCAAAAAAGGATGACAGATCCTCCCAAACCCCTTCTTCCAACAACAAATAATTGCCTTCAACAATAATCACTTTGTGCCTGCAAAACAGGTGAGTGTTACCCTTGAACCACATACACTAATTTCCACAAACATGGAAGTTGCTTTACTAGGGTAGCACACTATATTTCTCGCAATCCGACATTTGGAACATCTGCAATCTTTTATTAAAAGACTAGCCAACAATTCCAGTGTACTCTAAACATTTTTTTGCACACAATTAGAGAGATTCGCAATCTCTCACAAAAGTGATGGTAATATATGGAAAAGTTAGAGACATCTTGAGACAGAGACAATTTGAGTTCGAAATCTGCACAGAAGAAGAGGAGGTAACTGTTCTTCTTGGTTTGTCTCACAATCAACAGAGCGAAAAGGAAGTTTATTAGGAATTGACCAAAGCTTTTTAATAGATTTTCAATGCATTGTTTTCCATCTATTAGTTTACAACAATTAGAAACATAATCATGACCCTACTACACACCATTAAACAATTAGCAACCTTCTGTATCAATAAATTGTTATGCACCGTAATAAGATTGCCTAGTGCATTTATTTCGCTATCTATATATCAAAAGCTAGATGAATCGATAGTGAAGATATAACAACTACTTACTGAAGGGTCACAAAGATATCATCTTCTATTGGATCTCCAATGCCGTGATCAAAGGATGGTGCATAAACTGATCCCTTGAAAAAGATACAAAGAAACAGAACACTTTAATGGCAAGGAATAACTTGTAAACACCTCCTTGGGGTTCCAACCCCCCTCCCCCCCCAAAAAAAAAAAAGAAAAAAAAGGAAGGAAAACCAAAATTAAGGCTTGTTATCTCAAGCATTTCAATTCAGACATTAACAAGAATTTAGCAACAAAGTTTAATCAGCAACCAGTTTTCTCGGGTTATTCTTTTTCGTTCCTTAAAAAAACACTTTTTGTTCAGCATGATAAACAATCGGAAAGACCCAACACTGGGTTAAAAAGTCCAATGAGGAGTGGGCAGCTAATTCGTAGAATATGGATCGAAAATTTTACGAAAAGAAAACTACATTGGTAGATGCAATTTCCAACTCAAATCACCTGATCCCTCAGGTTTTTGAGACAAGTAAGCAGCAGCTCAGGGTTGAATGTCCATGGAGCTGAAACATCACACAAAGGCTCTGTAAGTTACTATGCAGAAGTCCCCAAATATGGTAGTACAGTTACAAATGTCTCACCTCCTCTCCTTGCATGTGCTTCCTCCGGGTCCTAATATCCAAACAATAAACCAAAAAATTGGATCAGTAATGTTCAGAGTTGAGGTATGTACAGGATGATAGGTAAAATAGACAATACGCATTTCCATGATCCTCGTCGGAGTGTAACAAAAGGTTGTAGGAAACATTCATCAAAA
The DNA here is from genome assembly GCA_031216235.1 of Syzygium jambos. Taxonomy (NCBI): domain Eukaryota; kingdom Viridiplantae; phylum Streptophyta; class Magnoliopsida; order Myrtales; family Myrtaceae; genus Syzygium; species Syzygium jambos. Next base: position 26,246,478 of record CM062230.1, read on the forward strand.
TATTGCATTGGGAGAAAAGGGGCTAACTTGAAAGTGGGATAATTAAGTACCATCAAACTGCATTGCATGTATATCTTCTAATTAATAGCACGATTAGTTGCAGTGATGACTATTACATTGCAGGTCTATTAAAGGTTGACTGCCCATTGTAGTGTTTCCTTGTAGGAATAATATTACAGCTATTCCATGGCCCCTCTGTCTAATAGTTATAACAACCTGTCTCTTATAGCTATTCTCAAAATAGCCCCATCTCTTTTCTTCCACTCAATCTACCAAGTTTAGATACTAATCATATTATAACTAAATTTCTTTATATTGTTCCTAAATGATAACGCCAAGTATGATTTTTTTTACATATTCAAATATTATATGATTAACATATAACATATCAAATAATAAGTGAATAAGTGACGCAATAATAATCATGTTAACTTGACAATAGAAAATTATTTATAATATCAATAATTAATCATAATATGATATATGTTAGTCGCCCGCTATCAGGTATGATTATCTAATTTTCAAAATTATATATTATATTATTCATAATATAACAATTATCTTGATTGCTAATTGTAGTAATCAATGCTCAAAATATCCTACAATAAATATTTCAATTATACTACTAATTATGTAATGAATAATTTTTATCTTAGTATAATCACATATTATGTAATTAAATTCAAATGATAATCATAAATTAATTATTAAATAATAGATAAATATATAAAGTAAACTGCAGCATCTTAATAATATATAGGGTATTCAACTCATCATTAAAGTGATAATTACCATAATATAATATGTACTTTAATATAATCATATGTTATGTGCTTAGCGTTAGTTTTTAATCATTAATAAATTATCAAAAATAAAATCAAATATCGCACACAATAAATTGTACATCTAACAATACATATGGGATATTAAACTCTAGAATAATAATGATGGACTATTGAAGTGATAATAATTATGTTGCCTCTAAATCCGATTTTACGGGTATTTTGGAAAGTCTAAGGTTCTTCCCCCCATTTTTCATGTCATTCCTGAAACCATGCAGTGTAATAGGTATTATATTACTTAAACCACATTACAACATAATAACTATCACATTAAATTCTCATTCCATCACTATCACCAAACGGGCCATACTCTTTATACAAGAATTGAGGTTGATGCTTGTCCAGTTAAGGATAGCTAATCGCGATTTCTGACTTCCTATTCTACTTTCTCTTTTTATCTCTACTGGTTGTATTTCTAATGTTGCTCATACATCACAATTCACAGAATAACTTCAACAGTAGGTCTTTCCCCATACCCGCCATGTGCATCATCATCTTACTGGATTTGCTTTATTATGTACATTTTCAAAAGCAATTTCTCATATTTATTCCCCTTTTCGCTTCTTTCCTTTCACAAATGTAGATGCAACCGGCACGGAAGAGGCTTTTCAAGTTTTATTGCTTACATGGAATAGACAGCCAATAGGACCCTCTAGCTTGCTCATCATTGGGCAAGCTAGCTTGACTCTTTAGACCCGTTGGTTAAGTAAACCACTTAAAAGAATCTGTAAATGGGCAGGGTCTGATGAATAGCTGGAGAGGGGTTAGATCACTAGTACATAAACTCGCTCAAGGGGTTACCGGACTTTAGCTTCTTATAAAATACCAAAAGGGTTGACTTGCCTCCATCTAGAGGTGATCGCTGAACTTTTCTATACATCACGCTACATGTTGACGCTTCTCATTTAAGAAGAGGAAAAAAGGTAACTAACTGTAACACAAAATGCAAAACCCAGCATCTCATTCAAAGTCCTAATCAAACAAATGCAGGCAGCTTAACTCCTGTACTTAAGAATAGGGTTAACTTATGAGAACAACTATAACTTTTGTTCGGGGAGGGGGTGGAAAATCCATACAGCAGGTTCCACCCCCTAAATTACAACAACATCACCAGAAATTGCTTTGTGACAGCAATCTTACTGCAAACCATCAGAAAGAATTCTGTCGATCTATAAAAGTTACGATTTCTAAAAGACCACAAAGATCTTTCCTCTCAAATAGGAAAATTATACATGTGAATCACAGAGAAAAAGAAAACGTTCACCTTCATAGCATCTAGCTCAGAGCGATACAAATGGAAGCCATCCATGGGAAGGACTAATGCAACATCCATTGGTTCCACTTGAGAATCAAAGGAAGAAGCCTTTTGAGGCCATAAGTTATTAACTCTTTGTACTACCTCTGATGCTAGAGTGGACTTTCCAGCACCAGGAGGACCGGCCAAACCCAAAATATACCTGCAATACTTGAATTAAGTTATTCCACAAAATTTGGAACAAGCATGATCAACATGGTCAGATATGATAAACACTTTATACAAAGCTATGCACTCAGTCCAGTGGAAGTGTCCCATTAATTCCCTTTTTTTTTTAAAGCATAGTTTTCAAGTTATTAAATTCATTGAAGGAAATGGTATATGAACATCATAAACCGTTGTGTCTAGGTTCGAATTTGGTCTTGTAAAAATGATGATTGTGGAACATTTATCAGGATTAGTCGCCTGCTTTTAGTTCGAGCGAGAAAGGGATGAGAGAATGTACATGAGAGGGAGAGGTAGTCAATGCAGAAGTGATTGACTAATAGTGAGGAAAACAATACAAGCTCCAACCTCAGCAGTATTCTGACAAAAACATTGACTTTCGTTGTAAGCAGTGTTCGGCCACAAAATGATTCAAGATCGAGAAGGAAAGGTTCCAGGCATGGTGAAGCTCCAGTCTCAGCAGTAATTCTAACAAAAACATCGACTTTTTGTAGCCAGTGTTCAGCCACAAAATGATTCAACCTCCAGAACAATAGGTTCCCGACATGGGGAAAGAGACACTCTTTAAACAGCTCAGTCCGTTATTTCCATTGATAAAAGTCATCTTGTCATTATTTATCGGGATATCATCAAGCATCCTTGCAGCTCTAGACTTCTTCGCTCAAAATTGATCTAGGTTCTACTTGGGTAAATCCATGGTGTTTCATATAGAATAATTACGTACAAAATGAGAAATGCAGTGGAAGTTAAGAAGAGCTTGAATAGGACCAGATCGAGTGAGATCGATATACATCATTATGAGGACTTGAGCAATCGGTATTTATATTGTACCCAACAATGAACAAAATGTAATAAATTATGCAAGTTTTTACGCAGTTCAAATAGCTTCAACTTACTTTGAATTAGGATTTGATGCAACTGCTGCTGTAGGGACTAGGCGTTTAGCCAAAGCATCATATACATCATCCATGCACCTAGCAAGTATAAAGTAATCAGCAATCAAGCTTTTCTGCAGCAGTTGAAACAGATAAACAAGAGATGAAAATTGGTTCTTTGCTTGGGAAGGGTGGATTATAGGTAGAAGAAATTTGTGGAAGGCTTATAAGGGTCAAAAGTGATTTTCCACTATTTAGAAAGAGGAGAAGAAGTTGCGGGAGTTGATTTTGGGGGTAAAATGTTTCTGTGGGGCGAATTTTAATCCCTCCAACTTTGGACAGAAACAGAGAAAAAGACACAATTTAATCGAATTGCTCAAAGAAACCTTAAAAATGAAACTAAATGGCACCATAAATGTTATGTTAGTAGTTTAGTTTCATTTTCCTTCTTTGACATTCCACCCATACAGACGGGCGAGAAGATATTCTTTATATTCCTCTATTTCCAATCCGTCTGATACGTCTTCCTTTTCAATTGCTTCTTCACAATCTTTTTTTCACAAACATAGTGAAAAGGAACAGGAACAACATACTTCCAATAAAATCTAAAAAAGTGAAAGTAGAAGAATACATGGGAAACAAAACCAATCAAATCCATACAGTGAAAATCACCAACTAATGCTACTAAGTGAAGAGAACTACGTCGTTGGCTGGCTGTTAGTAGAACCTAGCGACATTAGTTACACGTTTTGACATCAAGTTAATTGCTTAGACATGGACAAGACATTTAGACCATGTGAAGTCATTACTCATTTTACACGAAGTTATAGACCACACACTTTACCCTCCGTCAAAATAATATGTGGTTTTCCCTATTTTTCCCTTGAGATTTCATAGCATAAAATGTAAATCTCGAACAGAAGGTGAAAAATATAAGTTTTGAAATTAGAGAGTGCAAAGTGTAGTTAAGGGGAAAGTAGAGATTAAGCTTTTGTGATTATCCTAAAAGATTTTCATCGGTAGGATATTGCCCTTAACAATATAAGTTCAGATATATCCTAAACAAGTGCCCTGGGGGAACTCTTTAACATTTTCAAAGCACAATTGATGACCCTAAACAAGTGCCCTAGGGCAACTCTTAACATTTTCCTTTTTCTACTATGATATATACACACATGATGCTTCGCAATGAAAAACAAAGCAAGAAGGATTAAATGCATCTAAAATCTGAAGCAGACAAATTAAGCATGACTATACACGAATCACTTATATGGCAACTTAAAACAGCAGTGCAAAACAGAAGCCACTTTCTGCTGTGATATAGAGTGGTGCATGCTTTCAGAATAAGCAAATGGATAGCCTTCAAAAAGAAGATACCCGGCTGACACGGTAGGAATTTCTTTCTTCTGGCTGCAGAAAACCTACAACTTCCAATGGGCAGGGGGTAAGGTGGGTGGAAGAGAAAATATGATCATCTCATCACATCAACAAAAGTGGAAAGATTCTGAAAGAGAGAATCAGTTATAGCAACTATGGGTCAGTAATCAATCAGACCTTTACGCAACGATGCTTTTGAATAGATGAACTGTCTCGACCATCTAGAGTCTTTGCGCTACTTCCAGATGTTGAAAAAACCAGAACTTGCAGCCGTTTGGCAAATCTTATCCTTCCATGCGTAAATGTATCTGGAATCAATGGGAAGTTCATCGAAGATGGATTAGCAAATTCACAAAGCGATACAATACAAAATACTTTCTGAACACTAACAGATCAAATTCGCGCTCTCATGACACCTTAATTATTTTCAGGAACTCAAGACTCGGTGCACATAGCAAGAACTTAAGTGAACAAACCGACGAGACCTTATGATACTGAGTTCAACGACAGCCGAGCAAAACTCGAGCAATTTCTGTTCTTGGACCTGACCGGCCGCCTCATTTCCGTTCTTCCGCTGCAGAGTGAGGTACCGATCAACCTCATCCTCTCTTGAACTACGGTTCCAAGCACTCGTTACTTGTAATTCCACAATCAGGTTCCATACACACACTTAACTTAAACCCGCCACAAAAGGGTAATCAATCAAGTTGAGAGTACGCAAAATTCAAGCTTAACCCGATCGTTTTCGCGATTCGTCACCTCGGAATCTGCAGCCTATTCAAGAAACTACATTCGATCGCGTTACTGGGTTCTAGAATCGCCAATTCCAAGCGGATTCAAACGGGAAAAAGACTGCTTCTAAGGAAGACGATGCCGCGCGACAGAAGCGGATCGGCGGCGGTAAACGAACTCCGGCGATCGCGAACGAGACCGAACTGAGAAGTACACGCGATCGAGGAGGACCTGAGGAAGGCGGCGAGAGATGCGCCTTGGAGACGGCGGCGATGGGAGAGACCTCCATTGCTGTTGCTTGCGAGATTCGCAGAGCGAGAAGCGGAGCGGCAAGAGCGAGGTGAGGATCGCGGCGAGAGCGCCAAGCTCTGCAAGGAAGGTGAGCAGGATGGAAGGAGTTGAGATGGACGGCGCTGATTTTTTAGGAAATTTAATTTTTAGGTTTTGACATAATAAAATTAATCAAATGATTCTGACCAAAAAAAAAAATTAACCCGATGATGACTGTTATGCTAAAGGTCCGTACAACGAATATTGTCGTGCCATGTCATTTTCTCAAATCATATGCTTAAAATTTGTCCACTGAATTCTCTTTTCTTTTAATTATTTGCCGGAGCTTCAGGTGGTGCGTTTTTGTTCTTTTACCCTATTGCAATACCAATTTCTTTTCCTAATCTCCCGAAAGTTTCCATGGAGTCATTTTTTATTTTCATTAAGGAGAAAAAGAATATCAAAGGAAGTCTCAAAAAAATGAGAAAAAAGATGGTGGAATTCGACAGTTTCCAAGTTAAAAATCTCCTAATGCTCAAATCAACTATGCGAATACAAGCCTGTCAAACTGGGGTATAGGTCTGCCAGTTGGTTGACAGACTTGTGCAAAACACAAATAGATTTGCAGGAAGCCCAGACTTCCCCTCTTATCATCCTAGCCGTGAGGGTTACTATACCTGTCTACCCGGAGATAACCAACTGAAGTTAACGTTATGTTTACCTTCACCACTCAAGAGGCTCCATGTTCTCTCCAAATCTTTTCCTTTCCTGAAGGGAGAGAATATAGAGAGAACATGAGAACGAGCCTCCATCATACCGGGGAGTCTTTTCCCCATATTTTTTTCTTAAGCTTTTTAAGGTCGTGCTCAAGACTGAAGGGGTTGACGAGGAGGAAATTAGTCAGGTAAATATGTAATACGGCTTTTATAGTTACTTCATTGATAAGAGTAACCTTTTGATGCCCCTCTTTCAACAGGGGCTTTACATGCATGACCTTTCGTACTTACATTTACCAAGTGTTCTCCACCAATTCTTCACAAATGAATGGATAGTGTCTCGATCCTAGTGATGTGTTGGAAGTGGCAATATGGACGATATACCCACTTTTTAATTCAAATATGTTGCGTTGGGTTGCACATAGTTACAAAATCTTCCATTACATAGATTAAACTTGGTCTAAAACATAGAAGCCTGGTCTTACATGGGTGTTAATTGGTCTAGAACAAATCCATTTTCCACCCACTTTTAAGTTTTAACCGTAAAAAAAAAAATCGATTCTTTTTGTTTCGCGGAAAATGAATGATTCGAAAAATATTTTCCTAAACACAATCACTTGTATTGTTTAAAAAACAAACGAATGAAAAATATTTTCATCGTTCATGAAAATATTTAGATATAAATTATTATCAATAATGAAATCATTCTCAATTGACTAATTATTTCACGTGTGAGAGAGAGAGAGTTGGGCGATGCGGCTGTTCAGTAGTTGCAACCAAGCGACCACCTTGCAACCACTTCTAACTTCTTGAAATTCATCTCTAATTCTGCGTACTTTCTAAAATTTTTCGGATATATTATTTATATTATTACTTTCCTTTGAAAAAAGTATGTTATAACAGAGTTTTTCATATGGATGTATATGGATTTGCCGTGAATTGACCAGCACACGGGTCGCTCTTACCGCATTACATGAAAATAGGTAAATATGAGTTAAACGGGTCAATTTGATTCGGGCTTGTATATCCGGTGTTCCAAACTCCACACAATCCACCCGTTTAAAAACTCCATAATTGATGTGCACCATTTTCACTCTTTTTCAATCAAGCGTGACCATCTATTGGAGGCCCAGCTGCTCTACACGATGGTCCATGTAAGCGGGGTGATCCTCCGGCTTGGGGCGCTCGGGCTGCATCCAACGGCCGTCGTGGTTCCGGACCAGGCCCTTGTTGCGGTCCTGCCTCCAGAAAGGCGGGACCAGGTGGTGGTCCTTCAGGAAGTCGGCGTCCTTGTTCACCAGCGCCGGATCTCTCCCGCTCGCTAGCACGAACCTCTGCCCTTTTCCGTGGTACCTGAAATCGCATCGTCATTAAACATTATTAATTAAAAAACATTTAATTAGTGAATTCCCAAAATTGCATCTCTAATCATAATTTGAAGACATAGATTGTAATAATGCGACATCGTCGGGGCCCTTCCTTCTAAGGGAGACAAAAGCAATTGCGATTGCCATGCGAAGAAACACTGCGATCTGAGTTTCTCGAACCATTGCGGAAATGATTTCCTTCGAATTTCTCATTTTAATGTTCAATTAGTGGCGACGTTGTTGAATGCATGAATAACATGACGTTTTTTCGAGACGTGCACAAGCAATCGATATCAGCTCTGCGATACGAAACTTGTGTTCGATGTTCATAACAGGTCTTATACGTAATCTCTTTATTAATTAATTGATTAATTATTTTTCTCTGAGGACACTTTTAATGTATTGTAGATTATTGTGAAAGTAAATGTGACGAGGACCGTGCTTAGTAATTTTTTATGCCTCAACCGCAATTTGCTTGCTTGAGCACATGTAAGTCAAACGTGTGACGCTCATAATAATAATAAAAAAAAAATTTGTTCCGTACATCGCCATTAATGTTAAACAAGTATCTGCCAAGGCATGACGATGATGATGCACAGTATTTCGACTGTTTTTAAGAACCAAACTCATCAAAAATGGAAACGAATCGGTTTTCTTTCTAGCCAAATTTTGAAAAATTGTCCAAATTCCAAAAAAAATTATTAAAAATAATTCATGAATTTACGTATCGATGTCGACATGTTACGAACGTTTCAAGATAGAAAAACTTAAAAATGCATGTGTCGCAAAATTTAGAATGATACATGAAAATTAATTCATACGATCGAATGATTTTAATGGGAGACCGTCACACTTTCTTGGTGGACTCAATCGATGATCAAGGAGATCCTCCAAAAATTTTCTTTTCCTAGTTTGGCTATAATTTGATGAGCTAAACCAGCCGTGATTAATAATATCATTATCGCCTCCACCTGTAAGATAATGACAAACAACCGTCGGATGGTGACCCTTGTAATGTGTTTGATCGACTCGGATTTTATCTTAATTTATTATTAATCATATAGTATTGATCACTCCGAGTTGGACGAAAGCGAACTTCTTAGTCTTAGTTAGAAACTATCATTTAATCAAACCTAACTAGTAAACTTGACTAGAAGATCCTCGACCCCGTTTCGATTTACGTGGAATCCTCAATCATGCTAAGAAAGTGTTCTGTTTAGCCAATGTCCGTTAGCCAAATTGGACGGGAGTCATCCTAGGTAAGGAGTCGACGTACCCGTCGAGCAGATGCAGGTGAGCCTCCAGGTTGTGGGCGCAGGCGGGGTCGCTGGTCGGCTTGAGGAAGGGCGAGCGCTCGTGGTCCAGCTCCAGCTCCACCCCGACATGGGAGTAGCTCCACGGCAGCCCGCCCGCGAGCCTCATCACCGCCCGCGGGGACCGCTCGTTGAGCACCAGGCCTGGCGACTTGGGCACGAAGTCCCGCGCGTTCACCACCCTCAGCACCTTCGCCCCGAGCGCCTCCGCCCTCTCTTTGAACCGCGCGTTCCCGACCCGGGGCCCCGCGAAGGAGAACACGCACACCGGGACGGCCCGGCTGTCCCGTCTCACGTTGATGCCCGTCTCGGCGACATCGTACGCGCTCAGTATGGCCAGCGCGCTCCCCAGGCTGTGGCCCGTCATGGTGATGCTGAGCTCGTCGTCGGGGTACTTCTCGATCTGGCGCTTCACTTCCGTCAGGATTTGTTCCCTAGCCGAGTACCTGGTGAACTTGCAGTCGTCCTCCTTGTCCGTGTACAGGCTCAAGAACCCGGACTCGGCCTTCACCCCCGGGTCCGGGCATGGCACCTTCTGCGAGCTCACCGGCACGAGGTAGTCCATCAGGTCCGCCACCCACTCGAGCCTCGTGACCGTCCCCCTCCAGGCGACCACGATGTCCCGCCTCCCCAGCCGCTGCGTGGTCTCGTCGTCCGAGACCGCCACGTACCCGATCCAGTTCGCGTGCTTGCTCCACACCTTGGGCCACCGCGACTTCTTGAAGAAGTTGGGCAGGTTTACGTTGGACGTCGCGTACAGGTACCGCGTGACCTCGTACCCGACGTGGCCCTTCATGTCCAAGCGCTCGAAAAACTCCTGCTTCGCGTACCTGCCGGAGAAACTATACCAGTCATGTTCCGCTTATCATTCTAGGAACAGACGCAGATGAAATCAATGGCCATGCAGAAACATATATATCTGTCGAAATCAACTCGACCTGCAGCTTCCGCAATACTTGGAGAAGGGGTCGAAGTCGAACGCGTCGTAGCACGCTTGCGCCATCTCGCCGTACCGGATGAGCTCGGATCTCAGGAGCGGGTCCATGGGGTCGAGCATGCCCGCCCAGTCGTCCTGGCCGTGGATCTCGCGCCACACGTCGGATAACCGCCCCTCGGGAACCCGGGCAGCTGGCCTCGCTCCCCCATCGCCGTCTAGATCCACCAACCCGCCAAACTTCTCTCTTTCGAGGCGGCCCTTGTCCTCGCCGCCGTCGACGACGACAAGCGGTAGAGGGTCGCCCGGCACCTTGGACAAGACCCGGCAAATGTGAAGAGGGTCCGGCGATTCTGCAGCCTTTAGAGTGCATCTGAGGAGAGGCTTCTGGGGGATGACGGCACGGTGGTCATGTTGGCAACTTGGTGGTGGGAAGGAGAGAGCGACGGAGGAGAGAGAAGCGGCCATGGCGGAGATGAGCTGAGTTGAATCGGATGTGGGTTTGATTTACGGCCATGTGGTGGGGGTTGGTTCCCCGAGAGTATCAGAATATGTATTCATAAAGTGATCATATCTTTGGAACCAGCAATGCACCAATAAAATATTATTGGTGCATTGCTGGTTCCAAAGATATGATCACTTACGAATACATATTCAAATACTCTCGAGTTTCAAGGAAGTTCCTCGTGGATTTTCCATCACATGTGGCGTTGCTATCGAAAAATTGATATCGCGATTTTGTAAATTGGGGTTTAAATAAGTAAGTTATGTGAAAAACACTTGAGATAAAAGAAATTCATCAGCCGAAAATAATCTCGGTATGTTGAATTTCACGTTGTTGCGAAATTCATTTCTATGCTCTAAAAATAATTACAGGGATAGATACAAGAACGTAAATTATGATTCTTTTTTGAAAATACTCCATGAATGATATATATTTTTTGTCGATCCAAGATGAATGGAATTTCACTTGCATTTTGAAATTTTTTTTTCCGCAAAGCTTTAATTGAATAAAATTTGCAATTTTCAAAGTTCCACGTCGAGAATGTACCTGTGATTTTTTTTTTGTTTTATTTTATCATCCCATTATGTGTGCATGTATATAAAAGACAATTTCTAATAAAGAGCTTGATGGTGATATGCACAACAAAAGTAAAAATTGATAAACATGGTGATTGTGTAAAAATTTGTTCATGTCGAAATCTTTCTAGATTCTACTTGACAATTAATTGATAAATTTGCTTAACAATCAATTTTTTTGGGAAATTTCTCTCTTTGAGCTAATTTCTTGGTAAGTGAAATACAAATAAATAAATAAAACATAATGGCTTTAACATATACAAGATATCCACAATAAATATAAACAAAATATGTGATATTCTTAATTATGGCAAGTGGATCCTACATAAATATAGAAAAAGAAAGTAAAAAAAATTTGGAGCCACAACTTGCATTTTGAAAAGAAAAGATTTATTTCATGCAAAGCCTTGAAATAATTAAATTTCATCTCTTAAAATTTTATGTTGGGGGATGTAAGTGTGATTCTGTTATGAAAGATCTTTCAGGGGGTTTTTGCTTTGTTATTTTTTATCAGTTTGATGGTGATATGCATAACAAAAAGAAAAAAAAATAACAACATGGTGATTGTGTAAAAAGTTGTTTATGTCGAAATTTTTCTGGATTCTATTTGACGATTAATCCATAAATTTTTCTCTAAAACGTAAAGAAGAACTAAGCTTTTCATTTTTTTTTTGGGGAAATATCTCTTTTCGAGCTAACTTCTACGTACGTAAAATTTCAAAAAAAAAATAGTGCCTTCAATATACACGATATACCCATAATAAAAAAAAACAAAACAAGGGATATTCATAAAAAATAGAAAAAAGCTAGAATGAGAAGAAAAGTAAATAAATTTGGTGACACCATTTGACATTACAATATGTCTAGTGAAAATGGGTTGGCTTCCCCATGTCTTATCGTGGAGGTCTAATTACTGGAATACCCTTAATATTTGCCCCTCTTATTTTGTCAATTAGGGTTTTAGATGAGATTTAAGAAATTTTCGCATCTCTCTTCCGTCGCTGTTTCCCCCCGCCATCTCCGCGGCGTCCTCTCTCTCTCTCCCCTAAAACTTCCGCCGCCGCCAGCCGCCAGCCGCCGCACCATCGCACGCCGGAGCGGCCGAGGCGATCGACGGTAACCGCCGCCGATCTCGATCGTCCAAAGGCTGATCGAGGCCTCTCCCTATCCAGCTTCCTTCGTCGTCTGGACCGCGAAAGAAACCCGCGACAGTGAGCTCCTCTCTCTCTCCCGCCGTTCCATATACGAGTGATGTGATCCGAAAATCTGGTTTCGCGCTTGAACTTATGGTTCGGACCGAAGCGTTACTGGATTATCGGACTTATGCACGCGGTTGTAGCGTTTAGCTTTCAGTTCGATGCTACCATTGATGTCTTTTTCTGGAATTGTGGGCGGTGGAAGCTCCTCGTGTCTTTTTTGTTGTTTGGTTGCTGATATGCAAAAGTTAGCCTTTTGCATGTATTAGGAGATGACTTGTTTTGGTCTTGTGGAATCCTCCTGGTGATGTGGGAGTTCTGCTTCCCAGTTCTGGATGGTTGCTTGCATTCCTCTCTTGTTTGGAAACTACAGCGACATTGTATAGGCAGCAGCAGCTATAGGCGTCGAAACCCTGAATAGTGAACCTCAAAATCCTGCAGGCATTGATTCTGATGAATCATCTGTGGGATTCAGAGTCGGTTATTTTCTTGTTAGTTCGCTGATGTTGGACCGCATGCTTGGTAGTAGGGAGTGATGTATTTTATTTTTCGACAGAGATGCAATTCAACTGAACCCTGTTGATCTAAAGGATCATTACGAGTTGCATTTTTGATTGATGGCGTTGTTGTCGAGCTGTCATCTAATGCTCTGTTTGTTCTTGCAGTACCGGTCATTTCGTTTTGTTGGGAAAGATGAGTTTGATATCTCAGAATATTGCTTCTAAGATAAAAAACAAGAACAGAAGTGATGAAAACCATGAGTCTGCGGTGTTGAAAGAGAAAAGGGTGAATGACGAAGGAAGAGACTCGGATGCCGACACCTCAAGGACGACGAAGAAGAGGAAGAAAGGGAAGAATGGTCATGTTGAAATTGAAGAGCAGAAGGAAATGAAAAAGCTCGAGAACTTTTTGTTCGGATCCCTCTATGCGCCTGTTGAGTTTGGGAAGGAGGACAGGGAAGAAGTCCCGAATGTGGCCCAGAACGGTCCTGCTTTATTCTTCACTGACCGTACTGCAAATAGTCAACTTTCCGTTTATGAGGAGGACTCTGAGTCCTCGGATTGTATGAATGATGAAGAGGAGATGAAGCAAAAAAAACCTGTTTGGGTGGATGAGGAAGAGGGAAAGGCAAATATTAACATAGCTACTGTTAACAGATTGAGAAAACTGAGGAAGGAAGAGAATGAAAGTACTATATCTGGTTCCGAGTATGTATCAAGATTAAGGGCTCAACACGTTAAGCTAAATCCTGGGACCGAGTGGGCCCAACTTGATAAGAAAGATAGCTCCTATGATGACGAATCATCTGATGAAGAAGAAAACGGGGTTGTTCTTGCCGGGAGACACGAGGATGCTGAACCACTGGGCAACATTCTTCGAACCGATGAAGACCTAGTGGTGAAGCGGGGTGCAAAACTTTTGCCTGGACTTCTTGAGTATTCAAGGCTTGTGGATGCAAATGCCGAGGATCCATCAAACGGTCCGATTAATTCGGTTCAATTTCATCGGAATGCTCAGTTGCTGGTTGCTGCCGGACTAGATCGAAGGCTTAGATTTTTTCAAATTGATGGCAAACGGAACACAAAAATACAGAGCATCTTTCTTGATGATTGCCCTATCAGAAAAGCATCCTTCACACCCGATGGATCTCAGGTCATTGTATCAGGAAGGAGAAAGTTCTTTTATACTTTTGACTTGGTGAAAGCAAAGGTCGATAAAATAGGTCCCCTTGTCGGAAGGGAAGAGAAGAGCCTGGAAGTCTTTGAGGTTTCTCCTGATTCTAGTACAATTGCATTTGTAGGCAACGAGGGCTATATCTTGCTAGTTTCGTCCAGGACAAAGGAGTTGATTGGAACATTGAAGATGAATGGAACTGCTCGCTCCCTAGCTTTTGCTAATAATGGGCAGGAATTGCTGAGCTCAGGTGGTGATGGGCAGGTCTATCACTGGGATTTAAGAACACGAACTTGTTTCCATAAGGCCGTGGATGAGGGCTGTATCAATGGCACGGCACTTTGCACTTCTCCCGATGGAGCATTGTTCGCTGCGGGTTCAGATAGCGGCATCGTGAATGTTTACAACAGACACGAATTTTTGGGTGGTAAGAGAAAGCCAATCAAAGCCATTGAGAATCTAACAACTAAAGTGGATCTCTTGAAATTTAATAATGATGCCCAAATATTGGCTATCTGTTCTGGCATGAAGAAGAACAGTTTGAAGTTGATACACGTCCCATCCTTTAGTGTATTCTCGAACTTTCCTCTGCAAAATAGGACGCTGGATTACCCTCGCAGTGTGGATTTCAGCCCGGGAGGAGGTTTCGTGGCTGTAGGAAATGCTGCTGGAAGAGTTTTGTTATACAAGTTGCACCATTACAATCGAGCGTGAGATTCAAAATTGAGAATCGCCATCCTAGAATGAAGTGCCTGGATATTCCCCCTTTGTGTTGAAGGATTTGTTGGTTTGGTGAAGGTTTCTCAATCAATCGAGGCTATGGATGTTGATTGCTTCACTCCCTTTGGTAACTTATTGAGATGACACTGAGAATTCTCACTTCCTCTGTTTTGTTGGCCTTTGGTATTGTTTTTCCTTTCAGCCTGCTCTCTTCTCACTGACCCCAGCCCAGACGACCCTCTTGTCCCTGAAATTGCTCACATATAAAAACAACAGAGAAGCTGATACGAGGAAACCAGGGCATGGACACAGAAGTATTCGTGGGTTAAAAAATCAGGTCCTGCCATGTTAACGTGCGTGTAGGCAATTGAACCTACATGATGACTGAAAAACATGTAGGCAATTGAAAAATGCTGATATTCATGCTTTAGAATCTAGATTATGTTGAATTAAACCCAACAGTAGTGTCTGAAGTTTTTCTCTGTATTTGCAGAACTATTTCAGCTTTGATTATTGCTGTTTGTGAGCTTTACACTTTTTGGCTCTTCAGTACACTGGCAATCTACTTGAACTTCGGATTGAGTTGTGTGGAAATTGTCTGTTGAGGGTCTTGTTCTGAATATTACTTTCATGAATCTTCTGATTCTTTACCTATAGTATTCTTATGTTCTTGCGAAATTGATCTACTGAATGATTGTGGCCCTCGGTGAACTGCTAGCTCATATGTCCGTCGCTGCTACTGAAGGACAAATGTCATTTTCAGTTTTTTCTAGTAGTATGAGTAACTTTGTTTAGTGATGAGGCAGTCATCATTGAAACATACTTTCAAACAATCATGTTAGTGATTGCACGACCATATGTACCTGTCAGTGTCCTCTTGGATATTTAACTGAAATGGGAGCTGTGAAACATTCGTGCTCATGGACCTATTGCTTTAGTTGGATGAAAAAACAGTGCTTTTCACCCACAGCATGAGTGTGCTCGAACTCCTTTTTTAGTTTTTCATTTTCAGATTTATTTCTCACTTCAATGTATCTTACAATGCGAGGGGCCGAGGGCACGAACTCTGAGATACAATCCTGAATTCTCCTCAGACTTGCACCATACACTTTGCTCATTATCCAAATCCACACAAAAAATCGTCCTATCTAGGATGTAGCAACTTCATCTAGATTCTCCTTGGCACCTTCCCGTTCCAATTTCTCTGCAATTCGTTTGGCAATAGTTTCTTCTGCTTCTAGTTCTTGCATGTGCTCCTCAAAGGCGATCACCAATTCCTCGGTGAAGACCTCCTTGCTGGTCTCGCAGAGATTTTCAGACTTTGGCAAAGAATAGGTGCTGAACTTAGGAGTTGTGTAGGCTCTAGGAGAGTAGACATTCCTGCTGGAAACTCAATGGCGGTCGCAATTGCAAGCGATTCAAGCCTTTTTGCGAAGGTCTTTCTTTCGAATCCTTTTGCCGTCACATGTCTCTCTTCTTGAGCAACATCATCTTTGGCAATTAATTCATCACTGTTGCGGAACTCCAGTGAACTCGGCATCACTTCTTTGGTTTCTGATCCTGAGGTCAATAACATGATCGAGTCATCTTTTACAGCTTCATCGTTTACAATTTTCTCGTCCACCAAAACATCATCTTTTGGTGATGTTCTATCCACCGTCTTGATGTACTTGTTCTGAGGGCCGTGCATTGGAGATTCAGGATATGGTATTTTCTCTTGGTTCTCTGAGACATTATCGTGAGAAAAGCTTGTTGACAAAATCCTAGCCAGCAATGCATCGTATTCCTCAACCGTATGAAAGCTTTTTGACAGCCCCGCACCTATACTTCCACTAGGGTCTATCTCTAGTTTTGCCATGGTTCTCAGCATTAGCTGAAAGCATTTCTCCTTCGAAGAATGAATGCCAACTTCTGGACGTTTAGGTGGTTCAAAGTTATAGGATTCTAAATCTTCATGGATGTGCTAAGAAACTGCCGCTTTCGCCTGATTTCCTTCTGTTCCTTCTTCTGAAACTGATGAGCAGTCAGTTTGTATCACTCTCGTACGTAGCTTCGGTCAATATGGGGTTTGTTTTCACTCTCAATTGATACTTCCGCACAGGAGCGGGTTGGCTACCGTGTTAGGTGTTAGCAGTACATAGAAGCGTGAGGAATTCGTTGTTTCCCTTGTTAGAGGTGAAGATATCTTCCATCGCTGTTATGGAATTTGCATATACTCTGCAAGCTCTTACATAGCTCTTCTCCATAGCTTATTGACTGCGATACAACTTTTGAGGAGATGCAGCCTATTCTGATCGAGTTAAGTACTGCAGAAGTCAAGTTCTTGATGATTGTTATTAGGTTATCGCATTTGCACAAATGATAAGACCTTCCGGTTTGCATCCTTGAAATGGGGGAAAGTCTCAAGCTTTTGAATTCGCACCCATTAATTAATTAGCAAGTAAATGCGCTCATCGTGTCGCCCTACAACAACCGATCTTCTCTCGTCACTTTTTTGTCTGTTACATTTGTTTTAGCGCATGTTTCATGGACCAATTTAAGCAAATTGTCTTAGAGAAAAGAAAAATGAAGGAAAGAAACAATTGTTGTAGAATTTTCTGAAATGGAGTGATTAGATTCAAGAATTTGAAGAGACAACCTAAAAAAAATCATCTGCACAATTAGAGAAAGACAAACACTCAGTAAGAATGTGCGGAAACCAACATGAAGTTCCAACTTTAGTTGTTGGACTTTGGAGTTGGTACTGAATATGGAAGAACATACAAAGACGAGGCGGCGGATGTTGTGATCTTGTCAGTCCAACATCGCTAGGTGTTCTTTGGCAGCACATTGCAAGCCTATTGAATTTCCTCTCGTGTATGCTTTTTGCTTGAACTAGTACAATTTGCCTTTTCTTTATTGTCGCTAATAGTGGCGGTTGCTCATTGCTCAATGACATTGGAATTGGGAAAACAAGCCCCACTCCCTTCCACTTTCTAAATTTTCTAGACAAGATAAGGTAAGCTCATTTTTTCCAGGAAATCGAGGACTAGACAGAACAACTCATCTTCAAAATGAACTTCCAGGTCTCTTTTCTTCAGCAGAGTATCTTTCAAGCAGAGTAACATATCAATGGAATTTCTTTTTTTCTTTACTAACAGAAGAACTTTTACTTTTCTTCACTAAAAAGAGAAGATTTGTTCACATCGAATTTTCTAGTTTGGTCAAAAGTGCAAAATCTTAGGGGTTCCAAGGACCTTATGTACCGAAAAGAGAAAAATTAGATCTTGCCTTGCAGCATGTGGAAGTGGAATCTCACACTGCATTGATACAGAAGGTCTCCGAGAAGCTAGTCATATTTGTTTTTTTTTGATAATCGAGGTGTCCGCGCGACCGGCAAGCGATGACTCAGCTATAAACCGGCGGTGATGCACGACTTCTAGTCATATTTGTTGATTTCCGAGTAATACATAAAAATAGAAACAGATTGTCTTGAGTCCAATTCTTTTTGCCAGCATAAAAGAAAGCAAGATTCCTAGGAAACAGAAAGCAGATAATATCTTCAAATGAAACGTTCAGGTTCATTTTCTGCAGAATACTCTTAAGTGAGAGAGAGTGAGAGAGAGATCTCCATGGAAGACAATATACTTGGTGGTGGAGAGAAAAAAGGAACAAAAGCAAGAGGTATGAGTCTTTCAGATGAACTTACCACGCACCTGTTAGTCTAAACTGAATTGTCCGGCTGTTGATGACTTACCCGGTTGTGGGGATCGACCAGGACTTCCACTTTCAGTTCACAGCAGAGACGTGGACATGGAGGCATACCAGAGTGAGGTTCGAGAGGGAATATTTAGTAGAGAGATAGATCCTGAAGAAATTGCATAGTGTCGCTGCTGTGTGTAAATGGTGGCAGAAAAGTCAAATGCAGGCTGTTGGAGATGAATTCACTCATTTTATAGCGAACAGGAAGAAATCAAACTTCAAACACTCACGGCTGTGTGGCCAGCGATGCCTGGCACGTTCAATGATGCTCTTTATCCACATGAGGTCACTGCGCAGGCTATGATGTCTGTAGCTAGCTTTTTGGCCCATACTCATCATACATTAGGGAAAAGTGCCAGAAAAGTCCTAAACCTATTATATTGATGCCAAATTAGTCATAAACCATTTAATGGTGCCAAAATAGTCATAAACCTTTTGACCTAGAGCCAATTCAACCCTTAATAAATCATGGTCGGTGACAAGAGATGTGTTCTTCATGATGAAGATTGATATAGCCTTAGCTGTAGGTTCATCTCATGTCAGACATTTTGGAATGCTAAATCTTAGCTGTCTCTTTGCTGTTTGTGATCCTATTTCGACATATGATGTATTTGGGTGTTGATCTGAGATTTAGATGTTATTCATTCATTGTTTCATGGTTCTTCTTTTGATATGTGTGCGCGCACACGCTGGGAGATTGAGAGATAGAGCAAACAAGAAAAGCTTAATCAATCACCAAATAAAGATGCATCAATCTACCCTCATAAATATCTCTAAGCCTCAATGAGTTAAGAAGGCACCCAGAGACCCTCTTCAACTAGTTCTCATCCTCTCAAGGGTAAATCAAGGTTCTTTGACCAATCAAAAGCCTGTTCTATTTTTCTCTCTCAACTGTATCTCCTGCGGGTGATACTTATTCAGCTCTTAAAAAATTTGTATGACGAGTCCAGTAACAACAATTTCACCAACTTCCTTAATAAATTGTATGACTCTGAGCTTCAGCTAGGATCTCTCTCGACATTTTCTGAATTGATGATATCAGAACCAAGCGGAGTCCTCTGCTTCGCAAATCAAGTTTCCTTTCACCGCTCAATTCTACACCAATGCACGGCTGCGAGAAAAGCACGACCCAATCAGATTAAAGAGAATTTGAGAAGAAAATCTCTCGAGTGCTCCAAAATTTTTTCAAATAACTTTCCTTGCGGAAACAGGAAAAAAAGTTGTACATACATAACATTTGTGAAACTAGCAAATGAGATTAAAGCTCTATAATATATTAGAGAAAAATTAGTGAATGATACCTGTTGTTCGAGTGCTCTGATGCTACTATATGAGCTGCTTAGCATTTGGAAAAGATTCTGTAGGCAACACAAATGAAATGAGGTAGTATCATCAGTGACTTTTTCGGGTAAATTCAGCTGTCACTTGAAGTTCATCGACATGCATAATCTGAAACAGGACTAGATAAATAGGGATCGAAACAAGATGAAAAGGTCGGTCTCTTTTCCATTATCTGATTTTTGAGTCTTTGGATCATTTATCGCTCGGACAAAGTAGATGAAGATCATCCATTAACTGAATTTGTTCTTGAAGGAGCTTGATATATACGGATGCTTCTTGGAGTACTGACGCAGTGTCATTCTGAAATGTTTTTGTTAACATGAAGGAAAGCAATTAACATTCAGGAGCTAATAATCAAAGATTGAGCATCTTTTAGGAGTTGCTAATTATCTCAATGGGATGCAAACTGACCTTGCCACATGGAGACACCAGCTTTTGTAGAGCTGTAATTTTGTCACCTATCTTTTGACTTCTCTTTACGGGAACTTGCATCTGCAAATTTAACTGATAAATCACTTGATGCCCGAGAAACAACTAGTTGAGTTGACAATTGGTATTTCTTTGGTGAACTATACTAATTGGTTGGTATAGCCATACTATTTTCTTATGTTTGATGGGCTTTTTCTAAAAGGAAAGAAAATACCCAGCATCGTGGACCCTCAACCGAGCCATTTTTGACTTTATGATGTTCTTCACGAGACAAGGTTCTTTTCCTCTTGTTCTTATTCCACTCGTTCAAAGGCATGCTTTTGAGCAGCTCTGCGCTAAAGCCCTCTTCGGGTACAAACCCTTTTCCCTCTAATTGGTGCTTCCTTGCATTGTGATTGGCTTGCAAATCCTGGAGACAGATCACAAGTCAAAACGCTGAACCACTCTGTCTCGAACATACAAACGATGCCAAAATCAACTTATACTACATTAACCTTTCAAATTCCTGAGCTATAATTGACCACTAATTCTTTCTTAAATCAAAATAACCAAAGAGATAAATAGCATACAATTGGAGTTTGTGGAACCAAAAGCTTCTTTCTTGGCTGCTGGATTGGTGTATCATAGCTTGGTGTGACGTACTCATAACCTGTCAAATTCAAAAGGTAAATTCGTTAATCCCTTCTTAGATGCACAGTGCAGTCATAGAAAGAAAAGATAAATTTTGAGGCGTGTGTAGCTCGATATAATATCACTTGACTTGTCCTTAATTTCACAGCATGGATTAAAAAGTTTTATCACCAGAAAAAAAACTTCAAACCTGCTTGAAGATCATTAAGGGGCTGAGCAGGAATAGCCATTTTATTTTCACCTCCTAACCAGTAGTCATCATTGAATGGTTTGGACTGCAAATAGAATCCACCATTGCTGTGCATGTTCCTGTCATCAAACGTATACCATCAGGCAAAAGATTTCAAGTATATAGTCAGTTCTCCTCTTCTTTTTTTCAGGTAAACGATAAAAAGAAGACAAATACATTTTGCTGTCCACCAGGGTAGACACTTCCAGATTCGGCATCCAAAACTCGTTTCCTGAAGATCAACAAACAAGCATTGCAAACAATTTATATCAGGTAAAAACTAATCAAAACGAAAACTTCAACTCAAACTGGCCACAAAGTCTTGATCCTTCATGGGTTGCAATCAAATAGGGGAGCAAACTTTGTGATGCATATAGATCAACTACAGTAACATGAATCTAAGAATTCTTGTTTACCAATGTCGAAAGCTCATATTTTAAAGATGGAAGAAAGGAGTTGCTCATTGTCGCAACTAAATATGGTCCTCAATGCAATTTGGAATGGCCTACGCGCAAACAGAAAACCCATCAGATGGCAGATATTGAAGGATTCATGAGTATAACCATCTTTAGTGATTTTCACCAAATTCTTTGAGTGAAAACTTAACTAAAACTTAAGAAAAATACATTCAGAAGTTCAAATTAAAATGTGGGAACATTAAATACCATGCATTTCTTTAAAAGTGATCACAAGTGAATTATACCGTCCAGGTTGGGAACTCAAAAAGCTTCCAAATTTCTCAGTGACCATTCAATTCTCTCATTTACAGATACATTCACCAAGAAAGAAAGAATTGCAGAGAGGAATTAAGCAAATATAAAAGCAAGAACATGGGACTAAAACTAATGCATAACATGGTCGATCAGAAGGAGCAGTCTTAAAAAGAAGACAAAACTCACTGTTTGAAGATATCTTCTTCTTCTTCTTCTTTGGGATTATATAGTGAGCTGATCTTCGTTTCGAAACAGAAACGACAACAAAAAGTTCATAAAAAGCAAAAAAAAACTTGGGCTTTTGCTTGTGGAAGTCGGACAAAAAAGAGCATATAGAGACTGAGAAGGAAGATGAAGTGGCTTTGTCGGCTAATGAAATCAAGCTCAATTTCATTGCATAAATGGAATCTCAAACGTCCAAATTGTTAGAAATTAAACCAAATTTGTTAGTACTTGTTTCCTTTTTGAGTCTATTCGTATTTCCATATTTTGATTTTTCATATATATGGTGAGATATTAAGAGATAAGATAAGATATTGTGAGATATTATTTCTAGTTATATTTTAGGAAAGTTTCCTAAGTCAAGTAGGTTTCCTAATTAGAATAGGTTTCCTAGAAAGAGGTTTCCTATTTCGAATCAAACTATGGCCTATATATAGTCTATTTCTCTTGTAATTGAGACATGCAATAGAAAGACGCGAATTGCGATTGTTTCACCTTCAAAAATTTCTTCCATCAAATTAATATTGTTGCGCGCCTCTGATGCTCAACAAATTGGTATCAAAGCTTACGGTTCGTGATCATGGCCTCAACAAACAATCAGCTTCCTCTTCAATACCCTTGTCTTACCAAAGAAAATTATGGTAGCTGGGCTGTTAGAATGAAAGCTCTACTCGGCGCCTATGGTGTGTGGGAATTTGTTAACACTGGCTGAGCCAGAGGATGAAGCCACGTTGAATCAGAACCAGAGGAATGCCTTGGAGAAGGTTCAAATGAAAGATCAATATGCCTTGTCGATCATCTATCAAGTGTTAGATGATTCCATGTTCGAAAAAGTTTCGAACGCCACTACCACTAAAGAGACATGGGAGATTCTTCAAAACACACATCAAAGAGTTCAGAAAGTTCAGAAGATTCGCCTTCAAACCTTGAGAGGCGAATGTGAGGTAATTCATATGAAAGAATCTGAATCGATTACTGATTATTTTACGAGAATTTTGGCAATTGTTAATCAGATGAAAATAAATGGAGAAGATGTTTCCGATGTTCACGTTGTCGAGAAAATACTTCGGTCCTTAGACAAGAAGTATGATCATATTGCGGTTGCAATTGAAGAATCCAAAGACTTGGATGCCATGACAGTTGATGAACTTATGGGTTCATTACAAGCCCATGAAGAAAGATTGAGAAAGAAAAAGATTGAGCCGGTAGAGGAAGTTCTCCAAATGTAATTGACAATTCGAGATGAGAAGGAGCAAAGAAGAGATCCCGTACAAAATCGCGGGACAAATCAAGATTGTGATCGAGGTTGTGGCCAAGGTCACTTTCGAGGAAGAGGTCGCGGACAAAGCAGAGGAGATCCTGCTCGAAGTGATGGAGGATACCAGTACCAAAGATGTGTTCGTGGAAGAGGAAAAAACTCGACAAGTCAATGGTATGATAAATCTAAAATCCGATATTATCATTGCAATAAACTTGGCCATTATACTTCTAACTGCTGGAACAAAGAAAGTAGCAGAGCAGACGAAAAGGCAAACTTGATAAATAATGCTGATCAAGTTCTCTTATTGGCATTTAAAGAAGATGAAGAAGGTCAAAGCAATACGTGGTATTTGGATACCGGCGCAAGTAATCACATATGTGGGAAAAAGGAGATGTTTGCCGAGTTAGATGAGACAATTAAAGAGAATGTCTCATTCGGTGATAACTCTAAAATTCTTGTTGAAGGGAAAGGTACAATTTTGATTCACTTAAAGAATGGTGCATGTCAGTTTATTACTAATGTTTATTATGTTCCAAAAATATCAAGCAATATCTTGAGTTTGGGACAACTTCTGGAGAAAGGTTATACTGTTCATATGAGAAATCTTAATCTTATGTTGAGAGATCGAAATAATAAACTGATTGCAAATATGAAGATGTCGAAGAACATGATGTTTATTCTTAATATAAAGAGTGAGATGTCTCGATGTCTAAAGACGTGCGTAGATGATCTTTCATGGTTATGGCATTTGAGGTTCAGCCATCTCAATTTTGGCGGACTCAATTTATTTTCTCACAAGAAGATGGTTTATGGCTTACCACATATTGATCATCTCGATCAATTATGTGAAGGGTGTGTTATCGGCAAGCATTTCAGAACTAGCTTTCCGAAGGAGGCAACTTATCGAGCGAAGAAGCCGCTTGAGTTGATTCATTCTGATTTGTGTGTCCCGATCAATCCTCACTCATATGCTAATCATCGATATTTTGTGACTTTTATTGATGATTTTACTTGAAAAACTTGGGTGTATTTTTTGAAAGAAAAGATAGAAGTGTTTGATATTTTCAAACAATTCAACAACCTGGCTGAAAGGAAAGCGGCTATTTTATCAAGGCTTCGAGGACTGATCGTGGTGGAGAATTTACCTTAGCCATATTCAACAGATTCTGTGAAAATCATGGTATTCGGGGTTTCTTGACGGCCCTATATTCTCCTCAACAAAACGGTGTGGCTGAACAGAAAAATAGAACCATTCTTGATATGGTTCGAAGCATGTTGAAGAGCAAAAATTTGTCCAAGGAACTTTGGGCAAAAGCTGTTTCGTGTACCATCTATCTTCAAAATAGATGTCCAACATATGGACTTGAAGGCATAACTCCACAAGAGGCATGGATTGGGAGAACACCAAGTGTTTCGCACTTGAGAATTTTTGGGAGCATTGCCTATGCTCATGTCCCGGATCAAAAAAGATCGAAACTTGAAGACAAAAGCAAAAAGCTCATCTTTATCGGGTATGACTCATCATCCAAAGCCTATCGATTATTTGACCCTAACACTTTGAAAGTGTATGTAAGTAGAGATGTCAAGTTCGATGAAGATGGAATGTGGGAAGAAAATCCAAAAGAAGAAGCGAATGTTCGCGGTGATTCCAATCAAACGGAGTTGAAAGATCAACTTTCACCTTCTTCTCCAACATCTTATTCAAGTTCATTAACACCATCCTCTTCAAATAGTGCCGATGAACCGCTAGTGCCAAGATCAAGAAAATTGTCTGAAATTTACGAAGCTACCGAAGAGCTTCATCTTATATGTCTGCTTGCAGATTATGAACCACTTGCTTATGATGATGCAGCCAAAGAAGAAAAGTGGAGGAAAGCCATGAACGAAGAAATTGAAGCCATCGAGAAAAATCAAACATGTGAGCTTGCTAATCTTCTTAAGGACAATAAATCAATTGGTGTTAAATGGGTGTACAAGGCCAAGAAGAATGAGAAAGGTGAAGTGACAAGGTACAAAGTTAGATTAGTCGCGAAGGGATACAAGCAAAAAGCCGAAATCGACTATGATGAAGTTTTTGCCCCGTCATCCGCATGGAAACGATTAGATTGATTATTTCCATTGCTGCTCAAAATAATTGGCGGATTTATCAAATGGATGTCAAATCAGCATTCTTGAATGGCATCATTGAAGAAGAAATTTATGTTGAACAACCCGAGGGGTTTGTTGTGAAAGGTCATGAAGACAAAGTGCTAAGGTTGAAAAAAACTCTATATGAGCTTAAACAAGCATCGACAGCACGGAATTCCAGAATTGATGTATATTTCAAGGCAAATAGATTCTCTCAATGTCCATACGAGCATGCACTCTATTTGAAGCAAGAAAAAGGTTATATTCTACTCGCCTGTTTATATGTTGATGATCTTGTTTTTACAGAAAATAATTCGGCGATGATTGATGCTTTTAAGGCATCGATGGTGAAAGAATTTGAGATGATCGATAATGGTCTCATGAATTATTTTCTTGATATCGAAGTGAAGTAAAGTGCTGATGGGATTTTTATTTCTCAAAAAGAATATGCAGAAAATATCCTTGAAAAATTTAACATGAAGAATTGTATACCGGTCAATACACCAATGGAGTGTGGAACCAAGCTTTCGAAGTTTGATGATGATGCCGATGTTGATTCGACATATTATAGAAGCTTGATTGGAAGTTTGAGATACTTGACATGTACGAGATTGGATATTATGTATAGTGTTGGAATTGTGAGTCGATACATGGAGAAGCCGAAATCATCTCATCTTAAAGCTGCAAAGAGAATACTTCGGTATATCAAATGTACTATTTCTCATGGTTTACACTATTATTGCTCTGAATCTTTTAAACTTAGAGCTTATTCGGATAGTGATTATGGTGGAGATATCGACGATCGAAAAAGCACCACGAGATTTGTATTTTTCTTGTGCGACACTGCTTTCACGTGGTCATCAAAGAAGCAATCAAGTGTTACTCTGTCGATATGTGAAGCTGAATATGTAGCTGCATCTTCATATGTTTGTCATGCAATATGGTTGAGAAGACTACTTAAAGATATTTTTATGGAGCAGAAAAAGGCAACGGAGATTTTTGTTGATAATGTTTCTGCTATTACTTTGGCAAAAAATCTAGTTTTTCATGAACGAAGTAAACATATCGATGTTCGATATCACTTCATCCGAGAACAGGTTAAAGAGAAAGAAGTTGAAGTATTGCATGTGAAGACCGGAGATCAAGTAGCAGATATTTTTACTAAACCTCTCAAGATCGATGTTTTTCGAAAGTTCAAGAGCCAGCTTGGAATGATCGATGGAAGAGAATTTGGTTTAAGGGGAAGTGTTAGAAATTAAACTAAATTTGTTAGTACTTGTTTCCTTTTTAAGTCTATTCGCGTTTCTATATTTTGATTTTTCATATATATGGTGAGATATTAAGAGATAAGGTAAGATATTGTGAGATATTGTTTCTAGTTATATTTTAGGAAAGTTTCCTAAGTCAAGTAGGTTTTCTAATTAAAATAGGTTTCCTAGAAAGAAGTTTCCTATTTCGAATCAAACTATGGCCTATATATAGTCTATTTCTCTTATAATTGAGACATGCAATAGAAAGACGCGAATTGCGATTGTTTAACCTTCAAAAATTTCTTCCATCAAATTAATATTGTTGTCGCGCCTCTGACGCTCAACACAAATGACTCAAACACATAAAAAAACATTCATAACGTTGTTCATCATCATATGCAATTCACCATTTATTATTATTAGCACCATTATATATATCATCAGGAAGGTGGGTCCAGATTCTCTATTTCTGGCAAATAATCAGTTCGACAGCGATAATGGAAGTCAAGAACGCAGTCACTGTGAGTATCAATGGATGAGCTGGTTGACACTCCATTGGCCAATGAAGTTGAGCTGGAAAATGATAAGCACAGCATATAAAGCAGAAGTTAAATGCCTTTAACGCTGATACTTTTGATCTAAAAACTTCACCCTCAAACGAGGATGAAGACGGGGATGAAGGCACAACCTTGTTAACAAGGGGATCCAAGAATCTTATGAGAAAAGGGAAAAATTTATGGAAAACAGTCAATGTAGGCAGCTGACCAAAAAGGAGATTTCTCGAAAATAGAGATGACATTAAAGGAGATCACTGAATATTGAAAACAAGTGAAATGAAGTGATGGCGACGTCGAACTGATATTATTTGCCAGAAGTAGAGAACTTAGATCCCACCTTCCTGATGGTATCCAATGGTGCTACTAATAATAAATGGTGACTTGCATATGATGATAAACAACGTTGTGAAGCCGGATTATCGCCTGCAGGGCCAAGACGGGTGCTGGAGATCAAGTCCGGGCACAGGTGCATGTTCCTTCTATCGGGATAGGCTGAATCGTTCGGCCAAGCATTAGATCTCAGTGACGATGTCTCGAAGCTATCTCTGTCCACTTAGACACGGGAGAAGCCAGACTATCGCCCCTTGATATTGGAGTGTGCGACCAACTCTTCATGTATTCATCTAATCTATCCAATATCTTGCGATAGTGTGTGTAAATCAAAATCACCTCAAAAAAAGGTTTTCGGACTCGTGTACAGAGATAGTGTCAATTCAGTCCTAAATCTTTTACATTTGTGCTAATTGAGTCCTAAACCTTTTTTTGATGACAATTCAGTCCTAAAACTTGTGTATTGATGCTAATTCAGTCCTAAACCTTTTGCATTTGTGCCAATTGAGTCATAAACTTTTTTTAAATGCCAATTTAGTCCTAAACCTTTTGTATTGGTGCCAATTCAGTCCTAAACCTTTTGTATTTGTGCCAATTCAGTCCTTTCAGTTAATTTAGCTCAAAAAGATTTAGGACTGAATTGGCACAAATGCAAAAGGTTTAGGACTGAGTTGGCACCAATGCAAAAGGTTTAGGACTGAATTGACACAAATGCAAAAGGTTTATGACTGAATTGGCACAAATGTAAAAGGTTTATGACTGAATTGGCACCAATGCGAAAGGTTTAGGACTAAATTGACACTAAAAAAAGGTTTAGGACTAAATTGGCATAAATGTAAAAGGTTTAGGACTAAATTGGCACCAAAAAAAGGTTTAGGACTGAATTGGTACCAATGCAAAAAGTTTAGGACTTTTTTGACACTTTTCCGTCGCTTATGATATGCGAGCTGCGGAGCTTCACAAGAGTGATCCTTCAACTACATTATAATGAGGTTGTATGGCTCTACGGGAAAAATTGTTACGTGAACTCGGTACAAAAATTTGCATGCGAAATAGCATGTAAATAGAACTTGAGATTTAAGTGTAGATAATTTGCCTTTGATCGGATCCATGGAACTTGACTTATCTCGTAACTATAGAGGTTCTCAATATACACAATTGGTTTGCTTTTATTAACTTTTTATGTTCATTTATACTTGATTTTCTTTGCATTTTTATGTTTTCGTTTTTAAGAGGAAAAATTGTCCAAAAAGTTATACTTTTGCTAGTTCAGTCCTAAATTTTTCAATTTTGCCAATTGAGTCCTAAATTTTTTCATATTTTGCTAATTGAGCTCATCCGGCCAATTTTGGTCAGAATTCGCTAACGCAAATGCCAACTGTCCTTCGTGGCACGGCCAGCACCAATGTGGCCAAATTCGAATAATTTTTAAATATTTTTCAATTTTTAAAATTTTTTTATTTCTTTTTTTTTCCCCTCTTCTTCCTCTACCGATCACCAAGCCTTCGACAACCTGCTAGAGGCTATGATCGGCGAGGGTCGGTCGGCCTCACCAGGGTCGGTCGGCCTCGCCTAGGCTAGATCTGGCGAAGTCAACCCTCGTAGGGCCTCACCTGGCTCACTCGGCCATCACCTATGGCCGATGGATGATCACCAGCAAAAGGACGAAGAAAAAAAAATATAAAAAAATATAAATTATTAAAATATTATTAAAAATTGTCCGTGTCAACACCGACGATGCTACATAGGCCGGCCGACGTCCACATCAACAATATCCGACCAAAATTAGTCGAAAGGATTGAATCGACACTATATCAAAAGGTATAAGATTAAATTGGCACCGGCATAATAGATTTAAGATTTTTTTGACACTTGAAATGGGGAATTCGATAAACATTTGATGATTTGACCATCAGTTCATCATCGGAAAGGAGGGTTTTGGTAATCAGTCGATGAAATTAGGCCGTAATGTCCTTACGTTATGTGCGTATCAATTCAGCAGAGAGCTGCGAGTGGCCTAATCCTCCAGCAAAGATCAAAGAGACGATTCCTCACGTTAGTCTCGATTTCTTTGTAAGCTAGGATTTCTTTTACAGGAAATATATATAGTTTCTTTACATCCAACGAAAATATAACCGCACCAGTGGTCTAGTGGTAGAATAGTACCCTGCCACGGTACAGACCCGGGTTCGATTCCCGGCTGGTGCAGCGCAATTAATTTTGCATTTTGTCATTTTTTTTTCTAAATTTCAGAGGAAATTTAGAAACTTTATCATTGAAATGTGACATCTGGTAATGATACAAGCTGCCGTGCTGAGACAAAACACCACGATCTGCGCGCTTGCGCTTGACAATTTGTACAAGACAGTTCATGAAACACTAGCATTTACACAAGGACAAGAGTGTCTCTCACTTTCACTTCCATGCATGCT
The DNA here is from genome assembly GCA_031216235.1 of Syzygium jambos. NCBI lineage: Eukaryota > Viridiplantae > Streptophyta > Magnoliopsida > Myrtales > Myrtaceae > Syzygium > Syzygium jambos. The sequence continues at coordinate 26,276,316 of CM062230.1, forward strand.
GATTTAGAAATATCACACGCCACAACATTATTCAACATCGGCGAAGCACAGGCTCGCCGTTCGTCGGAGATTTCTAGGCCGCTTTCGCGAATCCGATCTTGAGATTGCCGAAGTCGAAAACCGTGTGGTATGCTCCCATGAACATGTCCCCGAGAATCCTGAGATTATGCAGTCATTTTACTTTCATACCATATTGCACAGAGACATGTCCGAGACTACTAAATCTTTTGGAAACATCTGATTCCCAAAATGTGAGGTTGTTCATGCAGGAGAACGGTTTTTAGGAAGGCCAAAGCTAAAAAACCAAACTCATAGAGCCGTGCTTTATTGACAGAATGGCCTACCAGAGAGGACGTTTTGGGACGTCCAGAGGAACGAATCCGCTTACACAGATCGTCGAGCATCTTTCTCCGATTCTGAGAGTATACTGCGTAGTTGCTCCCAAAAAGATAAGGAAATGGTCAGTGTCCTAATGAAACCATCGTTCGATCAGGAGCTCCTAACGGAGAACCTCGAAGATTTGAGCGAAATTAAATTTGAAGGTGCAAGTGCAGCAGCAAAATTTGTGTGACGGCTCATGTGAGATAAGAGAGAAGTATTTATTTTGTAGCCACGGATCCTCGTGGTCGTTAAAGAGTATGAAATTCGAGCGTAGAGAGGGATTGAGGAATGCTCGAGTACAAGGATATCTTACTTGTTGAGGAGAAAGCGGGAAGGACTTATTGCCGATGACGAACGAAACGTGTGGCATGTTCTCGATGTTTTCGCAGTTGATGAAGGATTTCCCCATTGGGTTCGGCAACTTCTCGCACAGCTTCAACATGGAAAAAAAAAAAAACAAAGAATTCTTGCTTCAGCTTGTTTAACTCCAATGTTGTTCATCACAGAAACAAATATCTTTCACGGAATATCACCTCGTTTACGTATTTGAAAACTCTATCCTTTGTTTTCTCCTGCTTGAGCTGCATTTGAAACCAAAAGGCAATCATCTCGCAGAAAGTACATAGAGCGGTCTCATTGACCGAAGAACCCTTTTCAGTGCCATTGTTGAACGTCTTATCCATTCGTGTGCTGCAATAGTCAAAACTGGTTTCTCAGACCAGAAGAAAGTTTGTGAAAGGTTGGAATCTAGACAAATTTTGCACCTAAAATGCCGTGTTCCATTGTACAAACACAGTCCGATGTCCACGCATATTTTTTCCGGGTTGAGCTGCATGAACGGCAAGTTAAGGATTTGAGGTTTTTTGTTTATCTATGAAGGAGGACATGAATTAATCACCAAGACTTAGGAAGAAACACAAACCCCTGATATCAGATATTCCCATATTCGATTTCCATAATTGGAGACGACAGTTTGACATTCAAAGCTCACAATTCCTACCGCTCCGATCGCGTGATTAATTTGAGCGATGGTCCTCTGTGATAGGAAACTCGTAAAATGGCGTCGAATAGCAATTATAGGAAGGAAAAAACGAACACGAAATATTGATCTTGAAAAAGAAAAATTCGGAAGGGAATGCTACAGTTGGACCAGCAAGAAAAGATGTTCCCGTGTCCAAAATGGCTTCACAACCGAGGTCACACAATCCTGAAATCAACATGACTGGATGTTACGAGTGCTTTTGGATCATAAATCAGCAATTCAGAGACGAACGAAACAAGCATGTCTCTATTGACAGTGGAAACGCAAACTCGAAGCACGATAAGTTATTACCTGTTGAATTGCCGGCTACAAGAATGTCGCCCACATTAATCTGGAGATTTTGCAGACAAAGTCAGTTGCAAAATCTTTGGGTAAGGAGAGTTATTAAAAGAGTCGGTATTTACTAATAACATAAACGTCAAAATCTCATCCCCCTGGACCTGCCAATAACCCGGTTCGGTAAGTGGGACGTAAAAATGTTCGCCCCTGAAGTGCCTCCAATCTAGACCGCCAAAGACAATCTCGCCACCGCAAGTCGATGCAGGGTCTCGATTAAACCAGACTGAGAATATTTGCTGAGGAACGTGACCTTGTTGCACCATATTATACCTGCAAGCAGTATAATAACCAACATGTTGAATGCACCATTAGGAAAAGCTTCTCATGGATAGAACACACTGATAAACGCATAAAGGTACCACACTGGTGTAGTTCCACCAACAGCAATATCTCGAAATCCGAGCCCGAGTATCCCATCAAATTGAGCAGCTAAGAAAGCTAAAATCCCCTCCTTCTTAGCCTCAACGAACTCCTGAAGGATGAGGAAGTATATATTGAAGCAGTTACTAGAATAAATCTAGATTTGATGGAAGAGTTGAAAGCAGACACAAAGCACACACTTGATCTTCGACGATAATATCCCCAACTTTGACATTATCTTGGCTAAAGACTCCGGAAATTGAACCAGAACCATAGTGGATCTTACATGGTATTCCTAGAATAATAAGAACACGGAAAGAAACTGAATCAGCAACAACCAGAAGTGAATTCGCAGATGCAAATTCTTACAGACCACAATTAATTGTTTTAAATTCTGATGATATGATGAAAGTCTTGCAATGAACAAATCTGTTACCAATCTTGGTGTAAGTACTTGACAGTCTCGCGCTGTATCTGGAATGCCAATAGCAATTAATCTGCAAAGAGGTAAATAGTTTACGTACTACATAACTACCCACATAGGACAAACATTAAATACGTAGATGTATATTGACTCGGTCACTTACAGAAAATAGGCATTTTGAAGATGGCACCCAAACATTGGAGCTTCCGGTGTCAAAGACGACCATGAATTTCTGCGGCGGCGTGCCGATACCGATCTCTCCATAATATTGGGTGTCGAGATAATTCTTCAGATATATTATATCTGCTTTTGCGTCCATTTCATTCCTTCTTGTATATCCCTTTTCTCTAAGGTAATTATGGCCTCCTGCTCTGCTAATTCTAGCAGCATTTACACTGTCAAAATCAAGTGTCCGCTTCTTCAAACTAATTCTGAACAACCCCTCTGAGGAATGAGCCTCGAATGAGTAGGAGCTTGAACAAAGCCACGAGTATAATGCTATTATGATGAGGCTCTTTGAAGCGGCCATTCTCATCCTGTCCAATCTAAATATGCTTCATAAGCTGCATAGCAAGGAAGCAAAACTCAGACATGTAAAAGGGATGGAGAAACACTAGTTTGCACGTAACTCGCAATTCAATAGCACCGTTTTTTATTGGTATTTTGTTCAAATCGTGTCATTTGTTGGCTGCTTTGACCTGAGTAAATACTACAAGAGCATCGAGTAATTCTCATCGATCTTCCATGCAATGTGAATGAAAACTTGCATGATTTAGTATTGGCCGAGAGATGAGAAGTAGGAAAGTTAATACCTGCATTGAGTGAAGTAATCCATGATGGAGAAAGAGATGTCTTGGTGGCCTCTTATTTAGTAGTGTGAAGGTTGGCTAGTTGTCTGTTGTTCTTCTACAAGCAGACTCGCCTCGCCCATATCATACAACTTTTAGAAGATGATCAGATAAACTCATCAAATGATAAATGGCAGTGTCCATGGGTGAGTCATGTGCACTAGTTAAGCATAACCTTTATGGAATAATTTAATTTTAAAAGTGTAGATTACAAATAATACGAGAGACGTCAGTGTATTGGAAACGGTAAGTCTTCATTATTGATTACTTAACAAGTACCTCCACGGCATTAATATTCGTCATATTATCGTGAACTAATCAATCGCATTGCAAGATTTTTACGTGAATTAGTTTTTTCTTGTGGGACAGGTGCGTGTCACCGCCCGCCCTCAGCCCCGAACACACCCCACACCGTGTGTGGACCACACAAAAAATCTGCAGCAGTCAACAACCTCTTCCACAATGCCTCGGGGTACCGTGTCTCGGGTTACTGGCAGCCGAACATCTGTTCATTTTCGCCGTAATCCGATAACGAAGTGTGGTTAAGTAATCGCATAAATTGTGATGTACTGCATTCCATGTCCATGTCTGCATACGGTGAAACGAACACGTTACCGATCAAACTGGGTACTACAACGACATGGTGTTTGCTTGGGACTATGGTGAAAATAGACCCATTTTTGGCGTGTCTTCTTCTCTTTCAGGAAGCCACGCAGCAGTTTCCTCTGGTCTGTCATCTTCCCTCCAGGAAGCCACGAGCAATTTCCTTCGAGTCTTTCTGCTCACACCCATTTTCGTCTTTATGTCTTTTCAGTCGACTTTAGCTCGTTTCTACTAGGAGTCCGTATGTTGAACAGAAAACTCGTTGTTGGTGAAAAGTATTTTCCTGATAAATCGTTTTTTCTAGAAAATAAATTGTTTTCTTGTATTTGGTCCTGCTGAAAACGCAGCTCGAGAAGATGTTTTGTGGTGTTTATTAACTATCAAAATAGCTAACAAAATTAATGATCCTTAATAGCAATTGCGAGTTCAAACCGGTTATATTTAAAGGGTACATAAAATAAAAATCAATGAAGTAACAACACATTCATGAATTATTTAACTCAGATAGGAATCTCATTTCAATTTCGAAGGTTAAAATGGATAGGAAAAATGACACAAATGGTCCATGAACTTAGACTCAAAGTGCAATGTAGTTCCTAAATTTTTAATTTGTTCAATGTGATCTATAAACTTTAATCCAATGTGCAATGTCGTCCTTGAACTTTTAATTTGTTCAATGTAGCCTATGAACTTTCAATACATGTTCAATTTAGTTTCTGAACTATACGAAAATATTCAATGTTATCTATGAACTCGAATTAATGGAACGACATTGAATATTTTCATATAGTTTATGAAGTAACTTGAACATGTACAAAAAATATAGAAATCACATTAAACAAATTAAAAATTCAAGAACTACATTGCACACTTGACTGAAATTTAGGGATTATATTGAATAATTTAAAAGTTCAGGAATGACATTGAATATTGAGTCAAAGTACTAAGACAAAAGCAAAAGAAAATAATAAAAAAATTTCAATTATTGTTTTAAAGATTGGTAAATTGTTTTAAAGCATTTTTCTGATATAGCTTTATTTGAAATGAACACATCCTAACAATCCGTTAATTTAGCGAAAAATGAATAATTTTAAAAATATTTTTTAAAAAATGATCACTCTTATCGATTGAAATAATTAGTTAATGAAAGCTTTTTCATTATCGACAACAATTTATTTGTGAACATTTTCGTAAATCATTTATTTTTTGCAAGCGATTATTTTTTGAAAAATATTTTCCAAATTATCTATTTTCCGTAAAATAAATGCACCATAAGTTTTATTTCGGGATTACTCCCGACTCTTTTCACAAATTTAATGATTTCCTTTTTTTGGTAGTAATTCATCTGTCTATCAGCTATCCAGACATACTTTCATCAAAGCAATAGATTTCATAATGTTAGGAAAAGGGAAATCAATAGAGCTAAACGCCAGAATCCACCGTTTGGTCACTTATAGGAACTCCCCCATGAAAAGAAAGAGAAAAAAGAAAGCCTGTAACAATCAATCAATCTAATAGAATGTTACCACTAACAATTACCTCGTCCTTTGCTATTTCATACATGACTAAAGAGTGATAAACAAGCGAGGCAAGAATAAAAAAAAAACAAAGCGAATGACCGTATAGAAAATCCACATGATAGCTCTTTGGCCCTCCTGTTTATTTCACATTCACCAGCATCACGTTGATCACTGCACAGTAACAACATTTTATGCCACAAGATTTGCGCTGGTCCTTAGAACCTGGCTGTCAACTTGTCCTCCCACATATCCCTTCAAATACGATGCTCCCATGCAAAGTGGCGTATTACCAGTCCATAGTCAAGAATGCAACCTATCACATCGTCAAACAGCTGACGTAAGCGAAAAATCAATACGTCCCAAGTTATCCTACGCTACCTTTCCAGGAAATGATATGCAGACCGCGTATCAAGATACTTCACAGTTTCAATAGGCCCTTGTCATGCTTGAGATATTAAACCTTTTAGACACTTTGTATACCGTCAAAATCAGCCTCGTCATGCTAAAGGTAAACTTAAATTATTGCAGGAAAGCACTCTGAACCAATGCTTGCTCAACAAAAGCTGCCTTAATGACAAAAGCTAAAGTTAATCAATAAACATATGTTACTCCCCTTCTGCACACTTCGAACCCTCATAGTAGGATGACAGTTAGCATGACCATACTAAAAGTTTTGGACAAGTACTTCAGTTTAAAGAGATTGCTCATACCATTAAAGGGAGACCACTCTGTTGTTAGCTATGCCAGTAGTCCTATACATTCTAAACCCCAGCTGCAGCTTTAGCATCAGAGTCCTTCTTTCCCTGCCAAGTGGGCAATCAGGTAAAGCTGTCATTATGTAATACTGGAGAAATCAAAACAACATTCAAAAACTCAAGTAAAAAGGACTTCAGAACCCAACTTGATGTCCATCATGTAAGGCTGCAGATATACACGTAGGTTGGTAATTTGGACAAATAAGTCACCATGTGGATCAGCTAGACAAGTCACAAGTCTCATTACTACACCAGAATCCTTGAATCAATTTTATCTGGAGAGTAATTGTAAAATCAGCAAGCTGCTGTTTTAATTTCTGTATATTTTGATATACGCAGGTATTAAACTCTTGTGGACTTGACAGTGATTTCCTGAGCAGCCACAGCAGCACACATGGGAAATGATATTACGGTATTAGAATAGGCCATTGAATACAGCAAGCATTTTCTTAATTTGAACTTATACCAGTTCCCAAATATTCTGTCATTGTGATTAGATGAATGATATAGTTGAATCAAGAACCGCGAGGCTCAGGCTCGTGTTGTACCTCTGATGAAGGACCCCTCCGTATCTTCCGAGTGGGTGTCCTCATCGTAACAAATTCCTCAGCAGAAGTTGGGTGAATGCCCACGGTGGCATCAAAGTCTGCTTTGGTCAAACCAGCTTTCACAGCGACAGCAAAACCCTGGAATTAAAAATTCAAAATGATTAAAAAACTGCAAGTTCCAATACTTAATGAAGCGAAGTTCGTTGGTCAAAGACATCTTACCTGTACAGTTTCCGGAGAATCTTCCCCGCACATATGCAACCCAAGGACTCTGTTTGTTTTTGCACAGACAATGAGCTTCATAAAAACACGGTCAGGGAGCCCAGAGAGAGTTGCCTTCAAAGGCCTGAAATTTGCTGTGAATATATCAACGTCGCCGTACTCTTGAATAGCCTGCAACATTCTTCAACTATTAATTAATTATAATTAATGCCTTGCACTATAAATGTGTGAAAATATTCTATCACCTGTTCTTCAGTGAGACCAACTTGTCCAATTGGCGGCTGGGAGAACACAGCAGATGGAACAGCTCTATAAAGAATAAAAAAGTAAAAGTGCATTTAAAAACATCAGATGACCTAATTAATATATCTTGAAAGGAGCAACCCCAGCTTATACACCGATTAAAATGCAACATCCTGCCAAAAAAGTCGATATGATCCGTAGATCTCCAGCAGCAGCAGTTGATGCCAAGACAAAATGCCTAAAATCAGTTAATTATTCACATTCTTATATTTCACAGATTCCCAAGCCCATAAAACCAATTAATTAAGTAACATCGCCTCTTTGCTGAAACATACCAAGAGAATAGATCAGTCACACACAGGGAACAGAACATATACAAGGTCATGCCAGTATTTTCCAATATTTGTTGTACTCTCCACCAAATTGCTAAGTAAATTAGAGCATCAAATGCCTACAATGAGGGAAATATAAACTGAGGATAGTTAATCAATTTCTCGCATAATCAAATTGCATAAAGGAGAACTAGTTCTTGAGAGATTAATAAAAACTAGGGATAGTCAATTGCCACTGCAGACGACCAAAGCAATACAGATGTTGCAACTTTGAGGTCCTTGAAGAGGCAGGGCTAGGATCACAGTAGTTCCAAACAACTATTTTAAAATCTATTGAGTTGGTTCAGTAGCGTCTCAAACATTTTCTAACTTGAATCAATGTACAAGTGAAATTACGCGTTGATTCTTGTGTGGAATTGCAGAACTTCCTCTTGCCCAACTGATTTAAAGGCTGCAACACCACTGTCATTACAATCATTTGCATATGTATACTACCAAAACTAAGCCCGATTAATTATACACAAAAAGGACAGATATCTCAATTAATTGCACGTATCGAATGGATCAGAGAAGGTAGGGTTCCTCGGAAGAGAAGGACTCCAGTCAGGAGAGATTATTGAGTGAGATGGATCCAGAAAAAAAGGGGCTTCGTTCCACTCCTGTCTTTACTTTATCTCTCTCCGAACAAAATCTTATAAAAATTGGAGATATTGGATATTGAATAGCACATGCATGATTCTACATCGACCCATTCCCCTGTGCTCTGGAACTCCAACAGTTCGGGCAGGTTTTCTAATCGAAAGCGTGGGTTATCCAGAGGTAAAAAATTGATGAGGATCCATGGATTCCCAAAATGTGACTACATCAGTACCTGTAATCAGGCTTTGTTGGCTCATTCAAAAATATAGTCTTTGCCAATGCCCCTCCCTCCATCAAAGCGACTGGGGTCAAGTTAATTCTGTCAGTAACATCCCCTACCGCCCAGATGGACGGAACTGATGTTCGGGAAAATTCATCGACCTAGAAAAATGGAAGAAATTATATGTAATAGCTAACAGAAGGAGGAGGCAAAAGCACTGAGAAAACTACCTCTATAGCTCCGTTCTTGGTCATCTTTACTCCAACTGTCTCTAATCCTAAATTCTGCACTTCACGGTATTCATTCAAATACTGTTATTTCATTGAATGTTTCTATCATGTTTGAACAAACAGTCCTTTTAATGGAATCAAGGAATTGCAGACCTTTGTATTAGGACGTCGTCCTGTAGCAAACATAATATGTGAGAAACCGTCTATTGTTCCTTTATTGGTCTTAAGGGACAGTGAACCATCAGGCAACTTTTGGATGGCTTGAGGTGACTCCTCAGTGTGGAACTCAATTCCTCGTAGGGACATCTGCTCAGCCACAAAATCCCTGACCTGCAGCAATGAAGAACATATGTTTGTATGACACACATATATCCGTAAGCATAATGGTAATGTATTACTATTTGAGTCAACGACTTATCACCTCTTCATCAAACCCTCTCAAAACCTTCTTTTGCCGTATAAATACGTGGACATGACTAGACAACCCATTGAAGATACCAGCAAATTCAAGAGCAATGTAACCACCCCCGATGATTGCGACTTTCTCGGGTTTTGAGGGCAGATCAAGGGCTGCATCTGAGTCAATTGCATATTCTCTGCCAGGAATTTCGGGAATAAAAGGGCGTCCCCCCACTGAAACTAGTATATGCCTAGCTGAATAGAGCTTTCCATCCACGTCAATTGTGTGAGGGTCCACAATCTGTCCAATTCCATTGAATAAACACAAACCCCTGGAAAGGACAATATTGGACACTAGAACATCGATTACAAAGAGGTACATAAACCCACCTTTCCACGGCCTTCAATTAGAGTGACACCGGCATTTCCTAGTATATTCTTATAGATACCTGTGAGTCGTTGCAACTCAGCATTTTTGTTAGCCATTAAGGTGCTCCAATCATGCCTAGGCTCAGCATCATACGTCCATCCAAATCCATGACTCTCTTCAAATTCGTGAGAATATTTGGATGCATAAACAAGTAACTTCTTGGGTACACAACCTCGAAGTACACATCTGCATTGGAAAAATGATTAAGAAGAAGTAAAGAGAGAAAACTCACGATCGACAACCCTGTCTATGAGGACATTCATGCAGCTAATGATGACAGCCAAGAAGTCTTTGTTCATGGACCAAAGGATCCATTCAATTCTAGATTAAACATAATTAAGAACGTCACAACACATACAGTTGTCTACTGAAAACTGCATAGACTAGACTCCTGGGCCGTGTTCCTGATTATAAGTAAAGAGCCATTGTTATCCCTCCTATGTTTGGGTCAGTCAACGGGGCAGCATTCACGGGATAAGGGGATATGCTTGTGTGAGGGAAGATAAGGATAGGTTGCTATAATTTCTCCACAAGGCCTTTGCCAAACTTCCCTGCTATTGTAAATCAACTATGGTCCAACAATTTGGATGATAACTGATGAAATGACAAACATTACCAGTTCAAGCAAACCTTCTCAACGCACTTAATCTTTGGCAAGCACAAATTTGCTTTCTCCTTTATCACCCCACATCTTGGAATGACATTCCCAGGTAGAGATTGATCCAATTCCAGTAAGGATCGAGGACATTTGAACATCAAACGAAAACAGGAATTGACTTCTGTAGTTAATATAAACGTATTGGAGGCAATGGCAAAGCAGATATGATTAAGATCAAAATTGAATAAGCGATTGCATAATGACGCTGCAAACTTACATTCTAACTAGGAAGTAGGAACCCAATTCTTTCAACAAACAACAAAGAGAACAAAATTCAAACTTTGGAACAAAACAACACTCAGCAGAGCATATTCTTCTAGACAACGTCACAATTGACCCAAAAACAGCATCCGCCAGCTAAAACTCAGAAGCATCAAGCAACATCACACACTTGGCCCGCCAGAACAAATTCGCTCAGAATGAAGAAAGAACCAGCAAAGAGAAGCAACAGAGGTCCCGCGAATTTCAGCTTACGTTCCGCCGACGCCTCCGGCGGTCTCGGAGGAGATGGTGGAGAACGGGAGCTCGCAGACGGCGACGGAGGCGCCGAAATTGGCGGCGAAGCGGGAGGCACGGACGCCGCCGCTCCCGGCGCCGACGGTGAAGAGGTCGAAGTCGTAGTGGCGGGCGGTCTCGGCCCCGTTGTCGGGCTCGGCGGCATCGACGGAGAGCCGGCGGCGGCGGTGCCGGGGCTTGGTGGGGGAGCGGAGGCCGAGGTCGAGGTCGAGGGTCCACGGAGCCGAAGGGGGCAGGAGAGAGAGGGAGCGGGAGAGAGGGGTCGAGAGCTTCCGGCGGAGGGTTTGGAGGGACGGCGCGGCGGAGAAGGTGGCGGTGAGCTTCGGGGTGGCGATGGAAGCGGCCATTCGTGCGGTGGTTGGCTAGTAATGGCTGTGGAGGAATATAAATTTTGATATTTGAATTGTTTTTTTTTAATCTTTTTTTTATTCTTAAATGTTTATGCGCATATATATATGTATGCGTGTATGCGTGTATGACATGTTTGACTGGCCTCTTGAGCTCGAATTCAATTTGGATTTCATCTCCCTTTTTTTGTTTGGCTGGATAGGATTTGCTTATGGGATCGCGTGGGCAATCCGTGGATATATCTTTAATTTGGATTAAACTTTAAATGAAACTTATTTTTTTTTTGGCCGAATTAAACGAAAAAAGTTACGGATGTAAAATTTGGACCTGTCAAATGAATGGATTGAGTCGATTTTGGATTTGGGTCGAAAATGATTTGATCCAAATTGAGCAATTCCCATGCAATACAAATTCATTGACCCATTTTTTTACCCAGTTCGTACCTTACCCAACCCATATTGATATATAGGAAATCTCATACACAAACTGAGGTGACTCGTTTTAAAAGGGGTCGAGGTGAGTCGGCACGATCCATTTTTTGGTGGGGTTATACTAGGGTCGTGTCGGGCTCGGCAAGGCTCAACATCTCACGCAGCCCATGCTAGCGGGGGCCCATGCACCTTGACGGGCCGTCGCCTGAACCCATTTCGAGTACGGCCAAATCTTTTAAAGTCGAGAATGTTAATATTTTATAGTGACCATTTTCAATAACGATAAGTAATTTTACATATTCCAAGAGCAAATATAAGCATATCGATCGCTAATAAAACCTTTTTATCGGTGACTTACCAATATAAATTATACATTTCATCGCTTTAGCAATTAGTCCATTAAGTTGTTATGAATCTCTTTTGTTTGGTTTAATGGTCAGGTATTGTCGAGACTAGCTCTCGTGCGCGTCGGCATGTCCATCTCCCCGAGCGACCTTAAGGAATCAGCGAGGCGGATCGTATGTTCCTCTAACATAATTTAATCAAACGGTAGAGATTCATCGGACTTGTACCACCCGCAATTCCATGGATTGAAAATCCGCTTAAAGGAGTTGGCCACGACATCGTTTCGCCACTTAACAAGAAAAATCCAAGTAAACGGATACATTAGCTAGAATTGCTCAGGAAAATTCCTCTGTATCTCGATTCATTTATATGTCGTGCACATCGATGGAGAAGGAAAGGAAATCTTTGCAAGCGACATTCATAATTGTCCCACCGAAGATGCAATTTGCGGCAGGGACGAAAGTTACCCCCATACAATCATGAAAAACACACAACGCGCATTTAAAATCCTAAATTGTGTGTGAGGAGCCCAAATAAATGCTCAATACTTCAATTTACGCAGTTAAATCCCGAATCCTTTCGAAAAAAGTTCAATTTAATTCTTCCTCTGAAAAATTGCTTACGCGGTAGTCAATAGTCGACCACGCGGTAGCATGAAAAAGAGCGGAGAATTACCGACCAGCTCGCTTCACTTTTTTGTAAACCGATTCGGGACTCGCCTGCATCGATTAGAAGATCTGAGACATCTCACCCCCAATTTTTTTTTAAGGACTTCCGACACGAAGTTGTTCCCCACGACCGACGGTCGAACCCATTCTGCAAATGCTCGACAAGCATCGGCCGCCCTCGTTCTGCAGATCGATCTCTACATCTCTGGCGTTGTTCTTTTCTTTTCTCTTTTTTTCCAAGAAGGAATCGCAGTAACACAAGTGGAGAACAAGACATAATTATAGCGGAAGCGTATTTTAATCAAGCTGGAAGAAATGAAGCGTTCAACAAGGGTCACTTGATAAAGAAATCCACCACAAAATGGGCATAAATAGAAAAGCAAATCCATTCGAAGAAGGAGAAGGAGGAGGAGAAGAAGAAGAAAGATTCTGTGAATCCAATCCGCAAAGCATAAATGGGAAAAGGGCAGCTGGGGGAAGGGCCGAGTTGTTGACCCGAGGAATCTCTCTTCCCCTCCGCCACTCGATTCCGTTCCCCAAATTTCTTTTCATTATCATTGTCATTATATTTAACTACCACTACTATTACTATTCCTATTTTCTGTTTTCCACCTTACTAAATAAAAACAGTTAGCGGAACAGTGTCCCTCCGTGCTGGCTTCCTGCGAATTCTTGTTCTTGCGGTACAGCTTCTTGTTCTTCTTGTTCTTGTTCCACTTTCCTCTGTCTCCTTCTCTGGATGCATCGCTTCGCAATCTCTCCGAAACGCCCGCTCCTCTTCCATGTGACCTTATCCGAAGACCCTCCGCTCGGAATCCCGATTCCGCCGACCCCGTCTCTCCACGCCCCGTGGCATCCCCGCTGCGCTCCCTTCTTCTTGAGCTGCAGGGGCGGCGGCGGCGGCGCCGCGGCGGCCGGGGGGCTCCGCCGCTCGGCCCCGCCCGGCTTCGCGACCGCCGGCTACGGTGGCTGCTGCTTGAGCGACGGGAAGGTGCGGGGCATTGCGGCGAGGGACGTCGATGTCGCCACGCTCGGGAATCTCTGCGTCGACATCGTCCTCAACGTCCCCGCTCTGCCCCCGCCGTCCAAGGAGGAGAGGAAGGCTTATATGGAAGAGCTGTCTGCTTCGCCGCCTGATAAGGTCAGTTGAGGAACTTAAATGCAGTTTCTGTGTGAACTGGTGGCGACTTTTTCAGTTTACTTTGGCTTGAGATCTTAGTCGCTTGTCTTGTTTGGACGTACGCTGAGCCTAATGGTAGATCCAATTTTCCATGGCTTGGACAAAATTTGGAATTTTGCTGTTTGAGATGCAAGTTAAATGAGAATTGGCTGAGACAGTTTGGACGTTTCCTTCCCGTGGCCACTTTGAAAAGATAGATCGCTAGTTGACATGTATGAAAGAGATTTCAGCTCCATTTGGGTTTGAATAAGACCGAATGGCAATCGCAGCCTCTAGAATTCTGGACGCTCCCGCTGTGTAGGTAAGACGGAACCTGTTGTTGGACGTTGTACTGATTTCAAAGGTAGATAGATTCTCAAAGCAAACTGATCTTAAAACTATACGGTACTCTGCTTTTGAGTGTTGAACAGCTGACCCCGGTCTTTAGATACTGCTCTGCTAGGGTGCCTCAATATTCTGAGCGGGATGTGATAGATTGATAGGACTTTGTTATGTGGGTCCAATAACTGTGCATGGTAGAACAAGAAAACTTGCTAATTCCTCATGCACTATGAGGAGGAGTCAATCAAGTTGTTCATGATTGTTGTTTATTTGTTCCTGCAGATGATGTAGTCAGGAAACGCTGTTGAGTACATGTATTTTTGCAATTCCTATTGTTATTTGTTTGTGCTTTCATGCATAGCGATACTGGGAAGCTGGAGGCAACTGCAATACTGCTATAGCAGCAGCAAGATTGGGGCTCAACTGTACTGCAATTGGTCATGTGGGTGACGAAATTTATGGGAAGTTCCTCATAGATGTCCTTCATGATGAGGGCATTCGTATGGTTGGTATGAATGAAGATGCCGATGTGAACAACTCCAGTGCCTCGTATGAAACACTTTTATGCTGGGTTCTCGTGGATCCATTACAAAGACATGGTTTTTGCAGGTAGACTTTCTAAAAGTATTGCTTGCCTTTTATCTTTATTGGAATTGTTGAACATTTTTGTCACTGTCATTTTTCAACCCTACAGTACATATTTGTCAAGAATATTTCTGATATTATCTATTCTTTTACTAGTCGAGCTGATTTCAAAAAGGAACCTGCATTCAGTTGGTTGAATGAACTATCTGCTGAAGTAAAGCTTGCTATTACGCAGTCAAAGATCTTATTCTGCAATGGTTATGGCTTTGATGAACTGTCCCCTGATTTAATAACCTCAGCTTTAGATTATTCTGTTGAGGTTGGTACATCAATTTTTTTTGATCCCGGACCACGAGGAAAGAACCTTTCCAAAGGAACACCAGAAGAACGGAAGGCACTTAGAAAGATCCTGCAGATGAGTGACGTTCTTCTTCTTACTTCTGATGAGGTTCAACTCTTTCCTTGAAATATTCTTGCAATTATCACGAGTACTATTCTTGCAACTCTATTCTGTTGTTTGGGGATTTTTAATAGTGCGATAATCTTGTAGCCTTGCCAAGTTTCTTATCACTAATGCCTATTTCTTGTACCCTCAAGCGGGCACTAAAATGCCCATTCGGAAAGTCTAGCTATTTTTCTCCTTTAAGATCATGTTTCTTAGTGGCAGGTAATTTAGGTGCTTTGATGAAGCATTACCCTCCTTACTCTTTCAAAGCCACTATGGCTTTCAGTGTGTATAGTTCTGGAGCTTTAATCATCTCCGCTTGTTTACCTTAGCTCCCAAAACTTTCACTGGTTTGCTTAGTCAATCCTCTCTTGTGTCCAAATAACCTTTCTTCAACATGCTGAAATTTTTGGTTTTACCCAACTAAGCTTGTTAATAATCCACGAGTTTTCATTATCTCGTAGTGAGTCACTGTCAGTGTTGCTGCAGCTAAATTTCCACCAGATGCAATTCTACATGCAGTTTTCTTGTCTTACCTCGTGTTATTTAGAATTTTCTGCATAGTTGGCAAAGACATCTGACATGATCCTTTTTTTTTTCCCAAGTTTGAAAGAGTTATTCGTTGGAATGGTCTCTAATGTATATATAAATAACATGCAAATACGTGCAATTTCTTTGAAAAGCAAATGCAGAAATATCGTGATCGCGTTTGTATCAGTCATCGGGAAGCATAGCACGTAACGAATTACAAGTTTGCATGTACTGCTTGTCCAGTTTTTTTTAGAAGCAGTTATTGTTTAGGAATTTCTTCCTTTGAATTGCAATGTTTGGTTGACCGAGTACTTTTGTTTCTTGTGTGTTCATTATATTGGGGGTGGATCTAATGATGGGTGCAGGCAATTGATTGTGCAAGAGAGAAGTTGAATCTATCATTTTGTAATAATGTCTCGGAACTCTGTTTACATGTTTACCTTGTCATGATATATTGGATCTGCTCTCTATCTATCCTGCCAATCTCTATTCAGTACTTCTCTCTTTTCTAATAGATTTTCTGTTATTCAATCGTTTGGATTCAGGCTGAGTCACTCACTGGAATTAATGACCCGATTCTAGCTGGACAGGAGTTGCTAAAGCAAGGTGTACGTATGAAGTGGGTAGTCATTAAAATGGGCGCTAGAGGTTCCATCATCATCACGGGATCAAGTATATCTTGTGCACCTGCATTCAAGGTTTGTAAATACTCGCGGTAACGCACTCTTCTATGTCATCCTCATTCTTCTACTAATATTATCTCACAAGCAGAGGATCTTATGCTCAATCCTAAACAGTGTCTGGTTTAGTTGGACTTGACCCAAGAATAATTGCATGATTGGGCCCTGCTTACTGTGTAGAGGTATGCCGAACTTGGGGCTTTATATGTGCACTCGGCAGTTTAACCTGCCCAAGGGCCATAATCAAATTCTAGTAATAATTTCCGTGTTCAAGTGTGTTTGTGGGGGACTTATTCTCCTTAATCAGTAAGGCTACACTTGGTGACCAGGATAAAAGCCAGGATAGGTCCTATCCCGTGTTCGGTTGCTAGACAGGATAAGGCTGGATATAAGTGGGATATGACCTGGATAAAAATCTCCTGTGTGAAAAACAGAAAAGAAATATCATGATGATGCTCATGCCTCGAGTGTGAAAAACAGTCTTATTCTTTTACCTTCATTGGATAACTGAGTCCTTTTGGAATTGGATGTTGAATGGTCAGCCTAATAACATGAAAGTTGACATTGCAAGCAGTGGTATATCTTTATGGATGGGAAATTAAGGGGACTGTTTATTTAAGAATTATTCGCTGTTACTGACCAAGCAACTGAGAGCTTCCTTTTTACAAGAAGAATGGAGTTTCAAATTTCACTTGTCAACAGGGTCGGTTGTCTGTACCAAAATTGGTTTATTAGGTAGCCGTATTGATGTTACTAAACTTTGTTAGGAGTCTGTGATTGCTTTTTTCTATTTCAAGATTGATTCTATTACGCAAAATCTTAGAATTATCTGTTGGCTAACACTTCTTTAAGTTTCTTGATGGCTAACAGTCTTGGCATCCAATTTTTTCTGCTTGTCAAGTTCTCATCTTCAGTTGTTCCATATTTGATTTTTAATACTGTTTTAACTCGTGGTGTAAGGTGAATGTTGTCGACACTGTTGGTTGTGGAGATAGTTTTGTAGCTGCTATCGCCTACGGTTTCATCCATAATATTCCCTTGGTCAACACGTTAGCACTTGCAAATGCAGTTGGTGCTGCAACGGCTATGGGTTGTGGCGCAGGCAGGAACGTGGCAAAATTAGATCAGGCTATAGAACTGATGAAAGCTTCAAATCTCAATGAAGATGACAAATTTTGGAAGTTAGTTCTTGGTGAGAAACTGGATTCTTGTGAAATTAGCATTCTTTCGGGGATGGTCATCAACGGGAAGAGTGCTCAGGGGAATCGGGTACCCTTGCGAAAAGTGGTCTCTGAACTTCTGTCTGAGCTTGAGCCTGCACGGTTGAAGAGTTCAGTTACATTTTGATTGGATGATTGCATTAATATTTCAGCTCCATGGTCCATCATGTCCAGATTAAGCTTGAGCGGATGCATGTTGCTACTGAATACGAAGCTAGGCCTCAAGGTGAAAGGTGAAACCTCATTAGAGGGACTCCTGAGATGAAGTCTGCCTGGGCCATTTTTAGGGAAGCTCTAGTTTTCGCTTTAGTTAGTAAAAATCGGTGCTTGAGTTCGAGCTTTTGTTGCTGATTCTTGTGCTGTTTTCTTTTTGGGGGTCTCAATAGCTGCTTTACTGCTAGGCATCCCTTCGTAGAGGGTCTTGTGCAGTTATAATACACAACTGCTTCACCATTCTTGAATTATTGACGGCCAACTTCTTTCAAGGCTAAGATTGGAAATGACGTGGACAGGGCTTTCTTTTTTTGCATTGAACTTCATCTTCAAGTTATCACAATTTCATAATTTGATAGGGAAATGAATCCTTTTTGCCGCAAAAGAACTCAGGACTAAAAGCAGGCATGGGAATGAAAATTTCGACTTTTCTGTTATGATATAGGCATATCAAATTAATCAAATTCTTCGATGTCACTTTTCTAGGATATCAGGAAAGCCGATTCTTCCTTTGTTTAATCCTTGCGTTTTCAATTGTTTGCACTTTGGAATATGTATCATGGCAGGGAACCTTAGATTTTAGTCCAAGGATCAAATAGTAACATAGCATCTTAAAGAGAATTCTTGCTCGAGATCATGGAAGCGATGCTTTGTGATATATCAGTAATAGAAGTCGGATGATTAGACACAGAAGTAGTCAATTCATTTGAATGGTCTTGTTTACTAATAAATTTCTTGTGCCGTTAATCACAAATAAATCCAGTAAAGCTTTGAAATATAAACCGTGAAGAGTCTTGTTACTTGACTTCGGTTCCGGCCTTTCTAAAACTTCTACATCCACGGTAGGGGAAGTCTTTTATTGGAAATAAGATGCGATTGCACAGTCAACTAGCCCCACCAGCAGGAAGAAGTACAAACCACATTGATAGCAACAAAGCCGGTACATTCCACCCAAGTCATCACATGGATCTTATTGTTAGGAAGGATAAAGCCTTGATGAATCGAGTGCCAAGGTAAACATAAGATGCACAGACTCGAGGAAAATCCGAAGTTGCAGACTCTTGATCGAGCAAAATGAGCATACAGTTCCAGTAACAGTTGAATGACAAGACCGGCATAAACTTCTTGAACACATTACTCTTCTTTGCTAACGTACATTAAGCCCAGCATTTTTCGACATTAAGAACTCCAGCTGTGCCAGTTCCTCGGTAGAATCGTTCCGGACCTTTCCCTCAGTTCATCACTCCTTTTACTGCAACAGTGCAGAGCGCTTTCTCCAACTCCACTCTAGCTCACCACAGCAGAGAATCTTATAACCATTCTCTTACCTTCTGGAAACAACAGCTTCCAACTATGAAATACAAAAATCTTTTGGTGTGTCCTTTCCATTTCCAAATGCACCACATGAGACCCAGCGGAGCAGAGCTCCAAGAGGCATTCCTACAACTACACAACTGGAGTGCACAATTGATCCTGTCTGCTCCTCTATTAAGGTAAACATAAAGCAATTATATATGGATGGGCATGCCTAGGGATGTGCCACATGCTTCTTCACATGCATTCAATTGTATCAAAAACCTGTATCAATTGTAATCTCTACATGACCTATGAAGACCACAATGCCAAAGCTAGTTGAGTACAGCAGACAATTTGACTTACCATCCGCCAAATATCGCAATCGCAGGATGATGCTGGTCTTGTCCGCTGCAGTCCTTCTGTAAAAAGCATGCCAATGACCGAACAGTGTATTCACCCACATACTTTCATGAAGGGAATGCTGGAAGTAAAGTCAGATACTCGTGATAATTTTTATCCTTTGAAAGCAAGTCAAATACTATAGATGCTGTGGTTGCATCTGGTACTAAATTTTCTCCCGCCATTTTCTTAAGCAGCTCAATCACCTTCAGCGCCTCATGCTTTTGACAAAAAGCATGCATTAATGTGTTGAATGTGACGACATTTGGAGCGCAGCCATCGTCTTCCATTTTCACAAAAAGCTCATTTGCCTCTTCAAGTTGACCTTGTCGGCAGAGCCCATTAATCATGATAGAGTATGTTACAACATCTGGTGCTAACCCATCCTGCTGCAACATGTGGAATAAGTCCCACGCAGCTTTCAGATTCCCTGCTTTGCACAACCCATCAATGAGGCAATTGAAGGTTGCAACATTTGCCTTTCCATTGCAATCTTTGGAATGAAAAAAATCCAATGCATCTGAAAGCAAATTATTCTTGCATAGTCCATCCAAAAGTATGTTGAATGTGAATGAATCGGGTTCCACTTCATGACGTTTCATTTCACTAAACAATTCCCGCGCATCGAGGACCCTACTTTTGCGGAAAAAACCAAGCATCAAACTGCCAAAAGTAACTTTTGTTGGCTTAACTCCATTATCAATCATCTTCTTGTACACATTCATGGCTTCTTCCATACTACCTTGATTGCAATACCCATTGATCAGCACATTGTAGCTAACCGTGGTAACTAGACAACCCTTATTCAACACATGAGCAAGCAGTTCCCTTGCCTCATCAACCTTACCTGCTGAACACAAGCCATCCATTATCGTGTTATAGGTAACAATACTAGGAACCACACCCCTCTCAATCATCAATTTGAGCATGTTTTCGGCCTCTTCGAACTTCCACTGCTTGTAGAGAACATTCAACAGAGAATTAAATGTAATTATGTCAGGTTCGATTCTTTGATCCTCCATCTCGTTAAGCAAGTCCGTGGCTTCCTTGTACCGTCCCACGCAGCACAAGCCACATATCAGCGAGTTGTAAACGACCAAATTTGGTGAAATACCACCACCTTTCATCTCCATGAAAAGTTTGCTGGCCTCTTCTAGCAGCCCGTCTTTGCAAAGTCCATCGATAATAGCACCATAGCAAACTATATTCGGCTTGCATACAACGCTATGTTCACCATTGCTAGTCAGCATTTCTTCAAGCAACTTGAGTGCCATGCTCGTATTGCCGGTCTGACATAACCCGCTAATCAAAATGCCGAAAGTAACAACGTTCGGCCAGCAACCCAGAGACGCCATTTTCTTAAACAAGGCGACCCCTGCGCCGATTTTATGTTTCAAGCACAATCCCTTCACCAATTGATTGTAAGTGACTACAGTGGGGCAATGGCCCCGGCGAAAAATCGACCCCAAGACCGCGAAAGCATCGTTCACCCGCCTCTCATTGCAGAAGCAGTTCAACAAGATATTCAGCACAAAGCAATCAGACAACAGCCCCGAAAGTTCCAGCTTCCTGCGAAGAGAAATCACCGCAGCGTAATGCTTCTTCTTAGCCAAGGCGCCCAATAACACGCGAAACGACCAAGTGGGAGGAGCGGGTCGGACAGAGATCATGCGATCGAAGTGGCGGAGCGCTTCGTCCACGGCGAAGTCCCCCGTCTTACACCTCTTCTCGACGAAAGCGATGAGTCGAGCTCGGGCCTCTGCGCCGGCGGAAAGCGCGGGTTTTGGGGGCGGCGGCGAGGCCCCGGCGGCGAGCTCTCGAGGAAGTTTGAGAATTTGGGAAGAACCTCTAAGTGGGCGTGCGAAGAGAGAGGAAAGTTTACCTTTTGCAGCTGATGAAGAGGAAGAAGAAGAAGATGAGGAAGCAGACAGGGCCCTGGAAGCCATCATCACGGTTGAACGAAGGAAGCTGGGGCGCTTCTCAAATGCTCCGTCGTCGCTCCGACGGCGACGGGTTTTTCTCTCTTGAAAAGAATGAATGAAAAACCCCAGATCCATACATCTATATAAATATATTAAAATTAATTTTTTTATTACAAAAAACTTTAAAATGGGCACATGCAATAAATTTAACTCGAATTAATTTTATAATAACAAAAAACTCAAAATTTGTACATCTGTGATAAATTTACCTCAAATTAATTTTTTTAATCACCAAAAACCCAAAATTGATATATTTGTGATAAATTTTCTTTTTATTAAATTGAATTAATACCACAAAAACCCATAAATTGGTAAACCTGTGATAAACAGATGGTTAAAACTCAAATTAGAACACTCGTCAATTGTCGCGTGTCATCAAATTCAGCAATTTGATGATAAAATTTATTGAAATTAACAGAGAGTAAGTTTCTCATAGGTGTACCGATTTAGGATTTTTAATGGTTAAAAAATTAATTTAAGATAAATTTATCACTTATGTACCGATTTTGAGTTTTCATGGTATTAACTAGACTATTATTCTTCTATCCTTTTTCTCTATTCTCATCTCTCAAGTCTCAACCGTTGTACTTTCTTTTTCACTTTTCTTGTGTTTTGTATTTTCATTAATTGATTTATTTTTTCGTTTTATTCAACTAATAATACACACGTGAAATTAGAAAAAAAAAACTGTTAATTCACGTCCCATGCAATTAATCAAAGACTATGAGGTGTCTGGTTGGGCTTTTGGTTTTTGATTTTGTCTTTTTTACTTTAAGTTTTATGTTAAATGCGTGCTTCTTTTGTACGAAACAAACTTTTAATTAAGCCGCTATCGTACGCTCATTCATTTTTCTTTCTTAATTGTTTTGGCTGCCACAACCATTTTCTCTTTATATCTTTCCAACTATTAACACATTACATATAACATTTGTAATTAATCAAACACTACCCATCTTTATAAAATATAACCTTAAAAATAATATTTTTAGATATATGTCTACATTAATTTATATTTATGTCAACCATTTCCACGATTACAAAGATATTATGTCCATGTTCATCATATTTAGCTCGAACTCAGTCCTTGTAGCTTAAATGAAATAATTGTATCAAATCAACTGATGATCTTATATTCGAGTTTAGCGCATATCGGAGAGTTTTAAGTTTTACCAACATTTTAAACAACTATTTGTGCAAAAATTTTCGAGAAGATTGTACAACTTAAAGAAAGATGAGCATGGTGGGGTTTATTCGTTTATGATAGAGCGAGTAGAGCCAGCAAGTTTCGTCTCTCTCTCTCTTCTTTGTTTGTTTATCTTATGCTCGAGGCATTCTTTGATGTACCGGGCTGATGTGAGCCCGGTGTTGTGCCTTAGCCCAACGATACTGCGAGTGCTGCATGGAACCCATCAAAATTAAAAACGATGATGCATTGAACTCACATCGTGGAACACCGGTAAACCTAAGAATTTTTGCTTATTCTCTCTGTCCATCGACCAGTTTAGCTAGTGCCGGGGAGCAGTTGGGACGGTCAATGACAGTACTACCTACTGTACAGGTTCTTTCTATATGCCTTCACTGTCTCGGTTCATTTACGAAGTAATCCTTTGCCTCTAGAATTTACTGGTGACAAAGGGAGCTTATTAGCTAGTAGGTAGTTTCAGGTTCTTTCTATGACTCAGGGAAATATTCTTCGAAGAACCTCTGCAGTAGGTAGGCATAGAGGTGCGGATGCCTAGAGGTGCGGACATACACATCTCCGAAATGGAGTCAGATGAGATGTTCGTACGAGAAGCATATGGGGACATGGAGACATACGGAGGATAACAATTGCAGAAGCCGCATATAATGCTATATGGAGACATTTTGCAGGTTCGAGTTTTCTAGCACTGAGTTAGAGAAACTTGGAGCACATGCAATGATCTAGTTCCTTTACAAGAAAAAACTACTATATGAGATCCTGTTGCATAAAAATTTGATGGTGTATAGTGTCGATGGGGGAATTACTCTGATGCAAGAAAGACTGTTGTAAAAAAGTTCTGTTCTAGATAGTGTGGATCGGTTGGATCACTTAAATGCGTTAGTGGGAGAATGCAGTTAGTTTGGCAAAGGAAGTAGAATCATTGTTACAATAAGAGATAAACATTTGCTAACTTCTCGCGGTGTAAAACGTGTGTACGAAGTTAAAAGCTCTAGGAGACAGCCAAGCACAAGAGCTTTTTGGTCAGCATGCCTTTCCAAATGGTAAAAAGGTCGAAATAAGTAGGGATCTTGTAGAAGTGCGGTTCATTATGCTAACGGCCTTCCATTAGCACTCAAGGTGTTAGGCTCGTTTTTATGTGAGAGAGGGGAGGCCACATGGAAAAGCACACCGGATAAACTAGCTAGAAGTCCAGAACAAACTATCAATCGAGTTCTTAAGACAAGCTTTGATGGATTGTAGGAAAATGAGAAGGAGATTTTCCTCTGCATTACTTGTTTCTTTAAAAGGAAGAGTATAAATTAATAAGGAAGTTCTTGACGGCTGTGATTTTGACACAACCATAGGAATAGATATTATCATGGAAAGATCATCAACAAAATATGAGGACGGGACCTTGCAAATGCATGACTTGCTTCAGTTGATGGGTAAAGATTTTATTATACAGGAATGTCCTAGAAATTCTACTAGATGCAGTAGAGTACGGATTATGACGATGTCAACATTTTGTCCGAAGACATGGTAAAAGCAGTTGATTTCAAATTTACTTATGTTCTTGTTTCTCTATGACACGGCTAGGCTGTGTAAAATATGGAAAATATTTTAGAAGATGGAAAGAAAGGAAATATTTTTTCAACATCGTGCCACATGTTAGCAGTTAAAGGAGGAACGTGCTATAAAAAATTCTTGGTTCATTCGATTCGGATCCTGGAAGAGGGGTTAACTTTGATCAATTTGGCTAGAGTTATTTACAATTTGGCTTTAGACTCATAGATCAGGGGCAGAACTGTGAAAAAGTTGGGATATGTGCTAAGATGCAGGTAATTAGAGGGTGACTTTAAGGTTGCTTGAGGACAATCAACTAGAGAGTGTTCGATTTTTAGCATCTGCATTTGTTTTTTGGGACAATGTTCTACGTTTTCATCATTCTTTGCAACTATTTAAGAATTGTCGTCACAATTTCCATGTTAAACTTAGCCTATGGTCCGAATACTCGTTATTTGTGTGACATGTACAAGTCTCTAAATCAACATCGGCGAACTCTTGGTACTGAACAAAACGAACTTTCATCCTACGCTACTAAACAATAACGTATTGAGATTTAAACCACACTCAACAAAGCGCACAATCAATACCATGCAGTATTTGTCATCTCCATTAGGATCAGATTGTTAGCAGTGTTATTTTCAATGGCAGTCAGAGTATTATTTGTCTTGCAATGAATTTGGTATTTCATTCAAGAACAAAGCACATTGAGTTGAAGTATCATTATATTCGCTAGCTCATAGATGTCGGGACATTGTCATTAAAGCCGATCGAATTAATAAAATTCTTTAACGAGGTGAATTTTCAGGATATTGGCGAGAAAGGTTTTTGCTCAATATTTTGGTGAGGAGGATAATGTAGGAGAAAGGTCATGATAAAGGTAATTGCAATTTGCCCTGATAGATCTTCCAATCCTGTCGACTTCAGGAAAAGTTACTCCAGGACGCTGGTTTCTCGATAGATTAACAAAAATAACCATCATAGGGAGGGAAGGAGCTACTGATTTTAAACCTGATTTACCTGCAAGTTCTAAGAACACCAGTCAATTGTATCCAGGTTCAACAGTGCGATGCACAAAGGAAGAACATTCGCCGGAAAGGCGAACATCTAATATCGGACCCCATCGATTCCCCCAAGTATTTCCACCTGCTAAAGTCATACTAGCAGCTTTCGACCCAAAAAAAAATAAAAAGTCATACTAGCAGCTTGAATTCAGAATCCACATATATGCGCAAAGATTAGATGGTGCAGCGTTCCACCTTTTTCACAGGAGCGAGATACAGAACTAGAGGTTAGTGACCGCATATAGGTACCAAGCGAACCTCCTTTACCAATTTCCTACAACATAATTAGGCACTTTTGTCATATGTAAATTGGTAAACCGGATGTTTAGGCTGCATGGCAACTTGCCAAATAGTGTTTGATTCTGTTCTTTTATTTCCAAAATTAGTTTGATAATAGAAATCCGTTTGTCTAATTTTTTTATTCCGGGCACAAATTCTTGCAAATTTGTACCCAGAATTAGTTTTGAAGCGGAATCAAGAAATAAAAAAAAAAAACTTCTTGATTCTGGGAATAAAAATGAGAATCAGTTTTTTTTTCTTCTTCTTTTTCTTGATTTTTAATATAACTTCTAATGTCCGGCGCGAGGGCCACCCTTGCCGTATCTGACAAAATTAAAATATTTTAATTAAAAAATATTATTAATAAAAAAATTTTACCAGCCATGGCCAACAACCAGGCCATGGAGAAAAAATAAAAAAAATACTATTAATAAAAAAAAATTTACAGGCCATGGCGAAGAAAAATAAAAAAAATATTATTAAAAAAAAATTACCGGCCATGGCCAGTGACCAGGCCATAGCGAAAAAAATAAAAAAAATATTTTACCTACCATGGCCAGCGACCAGGCCATGACAAAAAAAATAAAAAAAAATAATTTCAATAAAAATACTTTTTTATTATAATATATTATTAATAAAAAATATTTTACCGGCCATGGCCAGCGACCAGGCCATGGTGAAAAAAAATAAAAAAATAGAAATATTTTTTAGTAAAATATTTTTTTAAAAAATTATTAATAAAAAAATTATTTATAAGAAAATTTTTTACCGGCCATGGCAAAAAAAAATATTTTAAATAAAGTATTATTAATTAAAAAATATTTTACCGGCTATGGCCAAGAAGGAGGAGAAGAAAAAAAGAAAATAAAAAAATAAAAAAAATATTAAAATATTATAAATAAAAAGAAATTTTATGCCGTTACCAAACGCATTTCTGTTTTTATATTATTTCAGAAATAGAAATTTTGGACCGTTACCAAACGCCTTCAAATATTCAGAATCAGTTCCCGGGCACAGAATAAAAAAGAATCATTTTTGACTGGAATCTGTTTCTAGGCACAAAATGATTGTCATGCGCAACCTTAGCAGCAGAAACAAGTATAATGCACAATAAAAAGGACAACGCCATTATTAACCGAATCTCAATTCAAACACTTCATGAAAGTCAGTTAATAGCATTTGGAAGTGAGCCCGTTTTCTCAGAGTTCCTCCCAGAATGGGATTTGTTTCCCAGAAAAACCACTGAAGTTAGCGGCATCGTGTCAGATGACCCCTCCACCCCCCTTCTCAGCTCATTGGCAGCCAGAATATTGGCTGAAAGGCGATTACATGCGACTATGTGAGTCAACCGTCCGGCCCTTAACAGAAGTACTTTTGTCCCAAAATGTCTGAAACCGCACATCCCATCAAACCCTAATCTATCAATTTCACAATTTCAATTCGTTGGTGCAGAGAAAATGCAAGCAGTCGTGAACAGAGTTTAGCAATCAGGACCCTCAGAGATGATGCAAGCACTGGCTGTCTTAACGGCTTTGAGGCTCCAACCGGGGAGCACCCGCCTTGTGCCGCACTTCACCAGCACCCAAGCCATCTCGGCTTTTATTTCCAACATCGCACCTGATCATCACCATCAACGGTTATCACAATCAATGAAATTGACTTTTGTTATCAATTTCATCACTATTAGAGTGAATAAGCACGAAAATCATTGAAAGCTCCAGTTTACCAGTGATGGCAGTGATAGAGTGGAGGTTGCGGCGGCACTCGGTGACCTGCTCAGTGGACTTGGAGCCATAGCCACCTGGAGGAACTTTGAGAAATTGGGCTCACTTTTGGGGGATTTTTGGAATTTTCCCTAGTAAACACCACAACATTAGACCCACATCCCCCATATGTCCATTTGAAACACACTCGCATCTAATCTGCATCTTCTGCAGCTTTATTTCAAATTCTAGAATACAATGAATCCAATGACCCAAGTCAAATATTACCTGCGTAGTGGACAATGAGCCAAAGTCCAAGTCAGCTGGATTACCACAACTTATCGTCTGCAGTGCATGAACCATCATCCTCTTCATCTGATCCAAGTTTGTATAATTATTTGTAGGTCCACCAATTGATGAACTCTTTAAACCTTCTATATCTATGAGTTCGAGTTCAAGTTTGCTATATACTTATATGTAAGAGGCCGAAATTTCTAAAAGACAAGGACTAATATCAAACATAACCCAGGTTTTAAGCTAAGGTAACAATATCTTCTTTTGTTTAGTCAGAATACAGCTCCAGTATATCCTTCATTTGCACATAAAAAAAAAATCACAGAAAGACTTATCTTAGTTCGTATTCCATTGACAGAAACATAAATGTATTTGCACAATTATCTTAGATAAGACAAACAATTGCATTTTAAGCTTGATACGTTTCCAGAGGTAATCCTAGGGCTGATTAATCATTGCTTTTATACCTTTCCAAGGGCGATCCTAGCATAGCTTTCCTTTCCCCAAGTATGGCCAGTTTTTCCATTCGACCTAATTTTTTTGTTTGTCTTGCTAAAATTTCTCCAATTTAAGAGAATTACAAGCAGCAGGATGAAGACAGTTGTAATGCTTACTATTATACTTCGAAACAACACTTGAATGTTTAACGCATTGCCCCAACCCTTGAAGATGACAATGCTTGCCCATGGGTCACTACTCACACTAGCTGTAACTTGGGTTAAATGATATGACACTGACCTCATGCTATCATAATAGCGTGCCTCCTAATCGTTCTTATAGTTCCTCCATTGTGCCAAGTGATTTCTTAATCCATATCCTCATGCACTGATATCAAAGATATTCAAACTAAGACTGCAAAAGAAAGTGCAAAATGTACTATGCAACAATCCAGAGCTTTACTTGTCACAGTAATAAGAATAAAACAACATATTACATTTAATCAGGTTGTTAAAACTACCTCAACTTCACATTTTTAGGTACTTGTCCCAACTTCAAGAAACTTAAGGGTGCTAAATCCAAATTTCTAGCAATGGTCCAAAAAAAGTGACCTAACTCACCCACTTCATTCCCAATTAGCTGCTTGGTCTTCCCTAGTTTTCGACAATGCGCATACCAGAAAGTAGATTCCAAATGCTTTTTGACCAAAATCCAGTTTTCCTGTTTTTGCAGGAGAATGTATGAGGATGTAAAAACTATGAGAACACTACAAATTTAATAATAAAAAAAAAAGTTAAAAGCATTGAAAAGCAAATAAGAAAATGAAAACATCAAAGAACCAAATATTTCAATGCTCCATTCTATCTGCCATAAAACATGTTGTCTATCATTCTTGCTATTGACTCATCTGGTTGAGTTAGAACTTTACTTTGAGCTTGAGGTCTAAGTTGTATAGAGCAGGACCTGTAATCAGTGTAATTTGTCCATTATTTGATAAGAATTCACGGCTTGTCATTTGTGGAATTCTTCCAAAGAAGAAAGTTAGACAGACTAAGGATTGCAAAGCGTTGTGAAATGTGACTACATAGAGCTCATAAAATTCTTAACAAATTATTAAAGGGAACTCTTAGGATACATTCACAACCTATTCATAAGAATAATGCTTGAGATTTTACAAAATTGGTTTACAAAAGTAATATAGTAAAATGTTAGTGAGTATTTAAGCTAGTGTAATACATTCAAATAACGGTAGAAATACTAGGACTAGTTTGCAAAATTGATTCACAAAGTGATTAGCAAGATTTGATTTGGTGCTTGAATATAGCCAGTTTGTTAAAGTATCCAGTTTGCCAATTTATTTAGAAAGCAGTCTCAATATGCTTAGCATCTGACTTCATAGAAAAATCCCCCCGCCAGTGGATCCAGATAAGATTGAGTCTTCACAAGCAAGCATCATATAATCTTGACATGTATTTTTATGTCTAGGGCAAGTCCAAAAAGTTAGCCCATAGAAAACTATCAAAAGAGAAGATGCGCATCTCATGAGTCATTTCAAGTAATTTGTATACTGTTCCAATCAAATGAGATGAGATCCTGGCGCAAACTAGAAATCCTACCACTGTTGATTCTATCTTTTCTTCTACAAAAGGAAAAACAAAACACTTATCGAGTGGCCATAGTTATAATTATCTATTATGAATGGCATGCAAGTGATGTGGCATATGCTTCTTCACTTGCATTCATCTGTATAAAAAACCTCTACCAATTGTAACCAGTAAATGACCCATCAAGACCACAGTGCAAATTTGCTTCTTGAGAACCACAGAGAATTTTACTTACCAACCACCAACGAGAACAAGGTCAGGATCAATATCTTGACGGCTGCATTGCGGTCCTTATGCAAAAATCATCCCAATGACTGAAAAGTGTCTCCTTCCAATAGCTTTCAAGCAGAAAATGTAGGAAGTAAATTGAGATACTCCTTATAATTTTCATCCTTTGATAGCATGTCAACCACCACAGATGTCGTAAAGTCATCTGGTAAAATACTTCTCTCTGCCATTTTCTTAAGCAGCTCAATCACTTTGATGATCTCATTATTTTGACAAAAACCATGCATCAGTGTGTTGAATGTGACGACATTTGGAGCACAACCATTGGCTTCCATTTTCATAAATAACTCATTTGCCTCTTCAAATTGACCTTGTTGGCAGAGTCCATTTATCATGGTAGAGTATGTTACAACGGTTGGTCCTAACCCACCCTTTTGTAACCTGTGGAATAAGTCCCATGCAGCTTCAAGATCCCCTGCTCTACACAACCCATCAATAAGGGAATTGAAGGTCTGTACACTTAGCTTTATGTTGGGATCTTGAGAATGAAACAAATCTAATGCCTCGGAGAGACAATTATTTTTGCAAAGTCCGTCAATAAATACGGTGAATGTGGTTGTATTAGGTTCCACTTCATGACGTTTCATTTCTCTAAACAAATTCCGTGCATCACCAACCCTACCTCTCTGGAAGAAACCCTTCATCAATGTATTAAAGGTGACAACCGTCGGCTTAACTCCTTCATCAATCATCTCCTTGTACGTACTTATAGCTTCTTCAGTACTTCCCTGATTGAAATACCCATTGATCAGCACATTGTAGCTGACTGCATCAATTAGACAACCTTTACTCACCACTTGAACGAGCAGTTCCCTTGCCTCATCAATCTTGCCAGCAAAACACAGCCCACACATTATCGTGTTATACGTAAACATGTCAGGTTCAACACCACTTTCAATCATCACTTCGAGCACATTTTCTGCTTCTTTCAACTTTCCCTCTCGGCAAAGAACTTCTATCAACGAATTAAACGTAATTGTGTTAGGTGGGATTTTCTTACCTACCATCTCATTAAGCAGAACATCGGCTTCCTTGTACTGTCCGATGCTACACAAACCATGTATCAGAGAGCTGTAAACAATTACATCTGGCGAAATGCCACTATGTTTCATCTCCAAGAAAAGTTTTCTAGCATCTTCTAACAACCCATCTTTGCATAGTCCATCGATGATGGTGCTATAACTAACTAGATTAGGCTTGCAGAGGACACTATACTTGCCATTGCTACTCACCATGTCTTGATGTAACTTGAGCGCCACACTCGTATTACCACTCCTACATAACCCACTAATCAATGTGCCATAAGTAACAATATTCGGCCTGCGACCCGTGCGAAACAACTTCATAAACAAGCCAACCGCCTCGCCAATTTTATGCTCTAAGCACAACCCCTTCACCAACTGAGTGTAACTGACAGTATTCGGGCAATGGCCTCTCCGAAAAATGGCCCCCAAAACCGCAAAACCATCAGCCACCCGCCTCGCGTTGCAGAAGCAATTCAACAAAATGTTGAGCACAATGTAATCAGCCAACAACCCGGCAGATTCCAGCTTTGCGCCAAGCGAAATCACAGCAGAGTAATGGCTCTTCTTAGCTAGTGCACCCAACAACAAGCGAAACGACGAGGCGGGAGGGGCGGGCTGCATAGAGATCATAAGGTCGAAATGGCGGAGCGCTTCGTCCACGGTGAAATCCCCTGATTTACACTTCTTCTGGAGGAAAAGGGCGAGTCGAGTTTGGTCTTCCTGGGTGTCCGAAAGTTTGGATTTTGGCGGCGGAGGCGAGATTTGAACGGCGGGTTCTTGCGGGGGACGGCGAGTTCTGGGACATTGCCGACGTGGGTATGTGAATAGAGAGGAGAGCTTACCTTCCGAAGCAGCAGAAACAGCGGATGAAGAAGAAGAACGCAGAGCCTTGGCGGCCATGGCCGGTGAGCGACGAACACTTCGCGCGAAGGCAAATTTTAAGTTGGGATGACAGTGCTGTAGAGCCTGACCTAATTGAACTGCAATCATGGTTCCAAAGCGGATGTGGAAGTTGTGAAACTATCGTAAAATTATAATTGAATCTTGAAATTTTCAAGGTGTGTAATTTAATCATAAATATTATTGTTAAAGGGTAATTAATTTATAAAATTTTTAAAAAGTATAATTAAATTTTAAAATTTATCAAATTGATCCAATTAAGTCATTCTGTTGATTGCAATCAAGTATTTATTTGTCCTCCTAGTTAGAATTGTAAATTTTATTTTTAAGTTACAAAGAATATAAAGTAATCGTGCTTGGCCATAAATCGTTCATGGAGACTAATTTTAAGCTTAAATAGAAAAAAAAAAAGAAGTGAGAAAAGAAAAAAAATAATAAATACCGACAACTAACCTTTCTTTGAAAAAATCAAAGGGAAAATTTCAATTTAATATCCAAAGTGGGGTCATTTTCTTAAAAAGAGGTTCAAAGTGGATAAAGGGTCAAATAAGGGCCTGAAGCGCCTAATCAATCTCAAATAGGGGCTCGAAGTGTCCAATTAATTTCAAATATGGACCTGGGTTCGCCGGCCAATCAAATGCTCACCAGCTGGCAAACACGTTACTATTCCGGTGATCAGAACAAAGGCAATTTCATCTTTTACGCTTTTTTTTTCTCTTTTCCTTTTCCTTTTTCTTTTCTCCTTCTCTTTTTTTTTTTTCTCTTTTCCCTCCGCCGGGCACAGCTGGGGTTGGCGGAGGTGGCTAACCTCAAGCGTCGGGCACCCTCGCCTAGGCTGGGCGAGCGAGGACGACCCTAACTGGCGTCGGGCGACCCTAACTGGCGTCGGGCGAGGGTAACCCTCGCCCTCGCCCACCCAGCCTAGGCGAGGGCGGCCCTTGCCGGTGTTGAGCGAGGGCCGCCCTCGCCTGGGCTGGGCGTGCGAGGGTCGACCCTCGCTTTCGTTGGATCTAGCGAGGGTCGACCCTCACCCGCCCAGCCCAGGCAAGGGAAACCCAGGATCGGCCCTTGACAGCTTCGGGCGAGGGCCGCCCTTGCCTGGGCTAGGCGAGTGGGGCGACCCTCGCTCGCCTAGCCTAGGCAAGGGTCGGGTGAGGGTCGCCCTTGCCCGCCTAGCCCAAGCGAGGCGGCCTCCACCGGTCCCGACTGTGGCTGGCGGAGGGAAAAGAGAAAGAGAAAAAAAAGAAGAAGAAAAAAAGGAAAAGAGAAAAAAAAGAGAGCAAAAGACAAAATTGCTCATGTTTCGATTGTCGGAACAATGACGTGTTTGCCGGCCGGTGAGTATTTGACCGGCCGGTTAACCCAAGCCCAGACTAATTAGGCACTTCAGATCCTTATTTGACACTTTGTCCACTTTAGACCCCTTTTTGAGAAAATGACCCCACTTTAGGTATCAAATTGAAAATTTCCCAAGATCAAATTGTCCTTCCTTGCAAACTCAATTTAGAATCTTACTTTAGGTTTGGGTGGTTGGTTTTTAATTGGTTTTGAATTTTTTAGTTAGGTGTGAGGATTAAAGATTAAATCTCTTTTTGTTTTGCGAAAAATGAATGATTTAAAAAATATTTTCTTAGAAAAACGATCACTTGTACCGCTTATAAAAATAAATGAATAAGAATATATTCATCGTCCATAAAAATATTTAGACATAAATTGTTATCGAAAAAGAAAATATTTATCAATGACTAATTATTTCAAACGATTATTTTGAAGAAAATATTTTAAAAATTATTTATTTTCTCGCGAAATAAACGGAGATGAGCATATTTGCAAAGAGAATTGGCATGTTGTAGAGATAGAAATACAAGGGCAATTGATAGGAATGTGTAAAGACCACTCAACTGAACAACTCGGATATGTGTTTTTCATCTCCAAAGAATACGATAAGATATCTTGCTTTTGTCGTTTCCAACATCTGATCAATCAAGAATTACGTGATGCTTTGCTTGCAAGAGCACTTGGCGAGAACACACTTTCTTGTGTCCAAGCACGACGTGGCAATGTCAAACTCATGCACGTATGATTTTCACCACATCTCTTTCACAACGTGCCACCTTGTCACCTGCATGGCCTCCCCGAAGTTTCCATTTTTAGATGGGTCTCCCCCGAACCCAAAACAGCTCATTACGATGAAAAAACTGCTGCTTATATAAACATACAAATGTCCATTGTCTCTCTCTTTCTTTCTCTGCCCTTCATAATACAAGAACCAAGCCAATTCTGAATCGCCTCGTCTCTGGGTACTCAAAACATGCAGCGAGGTTAAGGATCAATCACAAGCTTCATTGCATTTCACAACATCCACATCCCTCGATTCGACACATTCTCATCGTTCGCGTTCTTCTCTGTCACAGACTACAATGGCAGACCCACCATCTCACAGATCATCGTGGCGTCCTCCATAGGGTTGATCATCGCCGCGGCCATGCATTACCAGCTACGGAGGCTGAGGGACCGGAAGATAGCCCCGCGCCTGCGGTTGTCGGACTCCAGCCGGGTCATCAAGCTTGAAAAGTTCTCCCATTATGTAGGTAATTCTATGATCCAAAATTCTCCGGCAGTCCCTTGTAGATTGATACGAACTTAAATGCAATAAAAGTTATTTCCTCGAGCAATGCTAATTGAAATCTTCTAGAATCTTGCTTGATTCGAAAGATGCAAACTCAACATGCGATGGATTGATGTCGATTACCTTGTGATCAATCGTTGCCATCTCATACACCTTCTATCGAAACTAAAACGCTCTTCAATATGCCTGCAGCGAGGCAAATGGGATTCAGCGACAGAAGAGAATGCCCACAGTTATGCAAATTAGCTGCTGAATATATCACGAAGTGTGAAGGTTTCGAGGATGATATCTACACTTTCTTCTCGAATGAACCGGATGCGGATTCGCTCTTTGTGAAGCTTGTGGAAGAGTTCGAGAGGTGCATCCTCAGCTACTTCGCATTCCACTGGAGCCACGCTGAGATTATGATCAGTCAGGTATGTTGAAAAGACAATGCGCCGTGCGCCACAATCACATGTAGTTAAATAGATGAACGATCTTAATTTCCGTTATGAATTTGTATAGCAGTGTATGTATGTTGAAATATGGCATGAGTCTCTTTCGGATTGCACTCTTTCAGGTCTTAAGTTCAGATGCCGAGCCGAGAAGGAAGTTAAAGGACATTGTCATGAAGGCAACTAGGTAGGCCTCTAGTGCTCATATCGACAAATTCGGCATGTAATGACATCACTATTGGTTCTGGTACTTATTTGCTTACTCTAACAATTGAATGGTATGAGAGTTACCTCGAAGAAAATGTTAGCTCATATGAGCAGGTATCCCAATGGGAGAACAGTTAAAGTTTGTGACCAAGCATCTAGGAGAATTTCGAATACCAAAGAAAGTTCGCTTTTGGAAATCTAGTCATTTTGCGATACAAGAGCTTCAAAGAACTGTTAATCACTATACTTGAAAAGCATTTGGCAATAAGCAAATTTAGCCTAGATACTGCTCCAAAAGGAAAGAAAAAAAAACAGATAATGCACTTCACGTTTTATTCCTTTCCGTGATGGAGACGATCATGAACAGTAAGATCGTATTGCATCACCTGAAGCAAATAAGATCAACTCAGGGGTGAGAAAAGAGATGGAGGAATGGTCAAATATGATCGTTTGCAAAAGATTTGGCACAGCCAATATTCTTATAAGGTTCTGCAAAAGAGAGGAATTTATCAAAAATGGCATTCTTCCTGTGAAGGTGATTCCATTTAATGTTTCCTTCATATCATATGAAATGCAGACAACAAAGATTCGAGACCGTGACCAAAAACCTAAAAGTGGCTAGAGTTTTCACAACATTAGTGGAGGAAATGAAGGCAATCAGGGCATCAAATGACGACTCAGAGTGCACCGATGTGATGGCTCCAGTGGCTCACTGTGATCGGAGTCCGGTCCTCCTCTTCATGGGTGGTGGGATGGGAGCAGGAAAGAGCACTGTTCTGAAGGATATTCTGCAAGAGTAAAGTCCACTATAAGTTCTTCTTCTAGGACATCTCTGCATCAGATTATGTTCTTCTCTTATCAATTACTTCCGGATAGAAAGTTCGTTTTATTGCCTTTTTGATTAGATAAATCAGATTCTGAAGAAAAGCAATTATTTAGTTTCCTGTTATCCGAGGTAATTTCACAAGCAATAAGCTTATGAATATCCTTTCCGGTTTTAAGTCCTGATAAGTACTATGTTTCAATATTTTCTCCATCAATGTCCAGGTCTCATTTTTGAAACCATAAAACATAGTAATTTTTGCTTGTTTCTACATGTTTCTTTTTCCCCCCAAAATACAATACAGATCAGATTAAAGGGGGACACAAGTATCCTAGATATACTAACGCTGCTAAGTTTTTCCAGTAAATTACTTGGAAGATAAAGATTCTAGACTTCCTTGCAGTCATATGACCACAAAAGTTTTATCTGACAAATTTATTCATCTCACAAAATGTTGAGATCAGTTGCTCACAAGCACTCTTCTTTTTACCCCGTCTAAGATCGAGAATGCATCTCTTGAGTAGCTTCGGCGAAAACTAAACATGCAAATTTGTATATAGTATGACCACTTACAGTGACTCCTCTGGGTGACTTATGCACAGGCCATTCTGGGCAGGAGCAGCAGGGAATGCAGTAATCATCGAGGCAGATGCCTTCAAAGAATCTGATGTCATTTACAGAGCTCTTAGCTCCAGAGGTCACGTTGACATGCTGCAAACTGCTGAACTAGTGAGACATGAAATACATCTCTCTCTCTCTCTCTCTCTCTCTCTCTCTCTCTCTCTCTCTCTCTCTCTCTCTCTCTCTCATATGCGTGCATGCATAGACATGTGCCATGAGAATTGGGGACTCGACTGAAGAAGGACAGTCACAGAACTAAATACAGACCTACAAAATTTACTTGTTCAATCTCCCTTTGGAATAAAAATTAGACACTTAAAACGACAGTTGAAAACCTCTCTCACTTCCATGTTCTTATTTCCTCCAATGTATGTCCAGAAGAACCACATTGATAATTTTTAATATTCCATTGACAGGTCTTTTATGTCGATACAAATTTCAGCTGACGTTTGTTAATTTCATATTAGTTTGAATGCTTTTTCCTGCTGTTACCTGAGAAGAACTAGTCAGTAGAGGTTCTTGGTTTGTGTGGTAGTTCTTGAGTTGCGTTTCGATATTTGAGAGAACAATACTGTGAGTATCTAATTGAAGATAAGGATTTGATGATTTTTCAAACAGGTGCACCAATCATCTACAGATGCAGCATCATCATTACTCGTCACAGCACTAAATGAAGGACGAGACGTGATCATGGATGGCACGCTTTCCTGGGTGCCATTTGTTGTGCAGACAATAACAATGGCCAGAAACGTCCACCGCCATCGTTATCGAATGGGTGTTGGCTATCGGAAAGGAGAAGATGGGTCAGTGACCGAAAACTACTGGGAACGGATCGAGGAAGAAGAACAGGAACAAATTGGGGGAAAGAAGAGAAAACCATACAGGATAGAGCTAGTTGGAGTTGTTTGTGATGCTTATTTGGCAGTAATCAGAGGAATAAGGTATTGCAGAATACAGTGCAGCTTTATGGTTAATCTTAGGTTTCTTCTTTGATGGGAGTAGGTTCACGATATTCACAATACTAAGATATAGATTTTGGGTGTTTCCAGGAGAGCAATCATGTGCAGAAGAGCCGTGAGGGTGAAATCTCAGTTAAGATCGCACAAAAGATTTGCGACTGCATTTTTGACTTACTGTCAACTAGTCGACAATGCTAGGCTATACTGCACTAATGCTCTAGAAGGCCCTCCAAAGGTACTTCTATACATCCTTCTCTATCAATTTCTCTCTCTGTGTGGCCTCTCTAAAATCAAGCGATAATGGTTATGAAAGTGAAAAGTCGTCGTGAGATCATTTAGACAATTAGACAGTAGCTCGATAGGAATACGATGTAGACTTGAATATTTATCGAAACAAACCAAGGAAAGGCTAACCGAAGGTGTGGATACCTATAGCCTAAGTGACCTGTTCATATGAAATAGCTTAACCTTCTTGCAGTTTAACAACATCATCTCAACATTAAGTTCATGGCCAAAACAACAAAAGCTCCCCATGTCTTTCTCCTACCTATACAAACTCTTGGATTCATGTGAGCTTGTGTGTTTTCTCTTTTTGTCAAGTTAATAGGATGGAAAGACAGAGACAAGACCTTGTTGGTCGATCCAGAGGAAATAAGCTGTTTGGAAACGGTGAGCAGATTGAACGAAGAGGCAGACTCCATAAACGAGCTCTACAGACGACCAAACCCAGCTTGTGAGGCCGGTTCAGTTTGGAAAGACATCGTACTATCACCTTCAAGGATAAACATACAGCAGGAGCTGAAGTATTCAATCCAGAAAGTTGAGAGATCGAAGTGACTGATTCACAACGCAGGAACTGCAGCTTCATACTAGAATTTACAATTCAGCTTCACACATCGATCAGACTTTTGTTATTCTGATCAGAAGCACAGGAACTTTGTGGAGTAGATGGAGCTTGTATGTAAATTTGAGCATCTGAATTTTATTGCAACTATAAATGCATACAAGCAGCACTTGGCCGTCATAACTAAGAGTGCTAAAGAGAGCCGATACATCCTATTTTGTGGTAATTTGTTTAGAAAAATCGGTTCATGTGGGATTGGTACAATTTTCAACAATCGGTAAAAGTTTGCATGCTCTCAAGATAGCAGGAATACAAAACCTCAATACCCAAAGCATAAAATTCACATAGATTACATGCTTATGGAGCGACGAACCAAAACAATATCACATCACTCAACATTTCAGCCACTACTAAGCAAGAGCGAAACACGTTTATTCCATCACTGAGATAATGTTGTGCTCGACCTGCAACAATCATCATCAAAATTCGAAAGGAACTTTGTCATAAAATCTCCATTTCACGAAAGACAGGAACGGAAGCATTTATTATCATGGAAGAGGTATAAACATATCAGACATTCTGCAGAAATTCAAGGAAAGAAAAATACAGTATCCTGAGGGGTGTTTGATTCGCAAAGATTTTTCCAATAGTTTTCTGTTTTCTCGAAAATGTGTTTGGTTCGTGTACATTAAACTTTTCGACTGGAATGCAAATTTTTTGAAGCCATGTTTGCTTACTGCAACATGACATAAAATTGTATGGGAATAGATTGATAAATATGAACTGAACATAAAGGGCATTCTCATTTGTTTTTTAACTACGTTCGAAACCGTGAAGCCTTTTTTTCTTTCTTTTAGTGCTCGTAAAATTTGTGAAGCTTGTGAAAGGATCTGAATGGAATGAAAAGAAAAGTTCAAAGTTGGCCAGAGTTTGGCAGCTTCACCAAGCTCTTAGAAGCCTCGGGGTTTCTTCAAGCTTGTCTTTTGCCCAAAATCAAATTGATGGCGGGTGAAGGCTGGGAAACTGC
The DNA here is from genome assembly GCA_031216235.1 of Syzygium jambos. Classification (NCBI taxonomy): domain Eukaryota; kingdom Viridiplantae; phylum Streptophyta; class Magnoliopsida; order Myrtales; family Myrtaceae; genus Syzygium; species Syzygium jambos. The sequence goes on from CM062230.1 coordinate 26,315,554, forward strand.
ACAATCCCAAACTGGTTTGGGAATCAGCTTCTTCAAGCTCTGCCTGAATGTCGGTTGGGTACAGAAACGGGAAAACATCCTTAATGCAAGCCGGTTTTTCACACATAAAGAGAAGCATCCATGTCGAAGCTTCAGATGAGCATGATGGGCGAGCATAATGTATCCCCCCGTGATTGTCTTTTGATTCAATGCTTTGTCTGCTTCGTCAGAGTGATCGAGACCATTTCAGGAGAATGCTTGCCAAACAAGTTTACAGTGAGATTTTGACAAATGAAAGCAGAAATATATATTTTTTGTTTACGTACCAAACAGGGCCTAAACAAGAACTCTCAGCCAAGGTTCGCTCGCCAAATTAACTTCAGACGCCACCTGAACGCTTCATTACTAGTTTTCTTGCCGTTATCGGATGTTCTTAGGGACTGGGAAACCTTGTTTCTTCCGGTTCCACCCGAAGCTCTCCCGGCAAAACTCACCCGTTAATCTTCGCCAGACAATGCCCCAACAGTTTGTTCCTTCCATGGATTAAATCAAAACGAGGAAGCCTATCAGGGAATCTCGGTAATATCAAGCTTTTGCCTAGTCGACCTTTTTTCGGAAGCATGGCCAACATTCATGACATCCAGAAGTTATCTTTCTCCTAAGAGCGGTCGTGAGAAGAAACTAGAGTTCCAGCATCAAAATTTCTCTCCCCCGGAGTTAGTTAGATAGAAACTAGATTTGCAATTTGCCCATTTCCATTTAGATATGTTGAGGGCCATCACAATCCAAAATACTAATTGAGCTGAAAGACTACAAAGACTTGACACCAGTTCATCATACGGTAGAGAGCCATTACGATTGGTGCAACATATCGAAACCTATTTTAAAGATCTGAAATCCTCTTTGGCTTCATTTGCGTCGAACCATAATCTCAACATAGAGGAAGGCGTTGCATCATGACCCAACCCAGGCACCGCAGTATATTGTTGAACTGCTACGACTTCTGATAAGGGTGCTGATGTCTTTCGAGTCCCAAGAGCGTCTTCTTTTTATCCCTCAAGTTCAAATTCTAAATTGATCCTCTTCTAATGCCAAGTGCAACTTCTCCAGGAATTGTCCAAAAGAACAAGCGAGCAAAAGATAATACCCCTAAAGACAGGCATTGCTCAACACCATTATCTGCTGAACCTAAGAAAATCGCACTCGAAGATAAATCCCCACTTTATTTTTCTCTTACATGTGAACCTCAGAAGACCACAGCCCAGGTCAAGGGATCGGACGGGACGGATTCTCCTGGATAGAGCTCAAGTTGGCCCATTCTATACCTCCGAAATTTTCAAGATTTGATTCCTGTAGTGTCTTGTTCTGAAACAATGCTCGAGAAACTCAAATACCACAAAATACAAACATGGATGATGCGAAAGAGACCGAGTAGACCTCTCTCTCTGGGTGACTCACCACTCACCGTAGAAATGTAATCCACATACAAGATCGTTCCACCCGAAGATCATAACAAAAAGTTCATAGAGGATGGCCTTCTCGGGCAAAATCCCAAGATCAGTGCAGAAGCCGAAATCATTCAACAGAACGAACTTACATAGGAGGCCAATTGCGAGGACGCCATTCTCGAGCAAACGATTCGCGCACCGACCCATTTGCAGACCCCTAATCGAGCTCCTATCGGATTTGGATCTCGCGCGACGATCGCAGTAATTACTCTGAGAGAGAGAGAGAGAGAGAGAGAGAGAGAGAGAGAAAGAGAGAGATCATGGTGAAGAAAACGTTAGAAATAGTGCAGAGAGAAAGGATGGACTCAAGCCATGATTCGACGGAATATCATCCGCCTCGTGATCTATTCAACCAACTTGGAAGCACAAATCTAAGAAAACGCTACTCCCCAAGAAAACCCATTAAGAAAACTTACAGAGAACCAACGCAAAGAAAACCTGAAAAGAAGAAGAAGAGAAGGGAGAGAAAGAAAACGAAAGAAAAATTTCCGATGCACTATGTATTTCCCAAGAGTCCTCACAATACAATACCAACGAGCTCCTATCGAAATTTACCGGAACTAACCCCTAGACAAAGCATATTCCTATCTCACTCTCTGCCTCTGACCCTCCCTCTCTCTCTCTCTCTATGGCCTTCCCATCATCACTTCTTCGCCTTCCGCGCCGAAGGCTTCCTCGTGGGCGACTTGACGCTCTTCGGCTTGACGGCCTTCGCCGACGTTTTCTTCGCCGCCGGGGCCTTCTTGGGAGGCGCCGCCTTCTTCCCCGGAGAGGTCCTCGTCGAGGTCCTCGAAGCTTTCGCCGGCTTCTCCTTGGGCTTCGGCTTCGCCGCGGCCTTAGCCTTCGGGTTGGCAGCCGGCTTCGGCTTGGCAGCCGCGGCCTTGGGCTTGGCCTTGGCCGCCGCCGCCTTCGGCTTGGCAGCCGCGGCGGAAGCCTTGGGCTTAGCCGCCGCGGGGGCCTTAGGCTTCGGCTTGGCAGCCGCCTTCGGCTTGGCCGTGGCCTTCGCAGCAGGCTTGGCCGACTTCGCCGTCTCCTTGGGCTTAGCGGCGGCCTTCGCCTTGGGTTTCGGCTTCGCAGCGGCCTTCGGCTTCGACGGCTTCTTGGCCGCGGCGGCCGGCTTGGGAACCGCCGCCGGCGCCGCCGACGGAGCCGACGCCGATTTCCCGGGAGGGAGCTTGAACGAGCCCTTGACCTTCGTGATCCTGCCGGAGCTGACGAGCTTCTTCAAATGGAAGAGCAGCAGCTTTCTGAAGTTGGGCGGAAGCTGCTTGTGCTTCTCCTCGTTGAACTTGGAGATGGCGTACTGGCTCGAGCCGGACTTCTCCTTCAACGTCACGATCGCGTCCTTGATCATCTGCGCACAAGACGACACCGGGGGAAAAAAAAAGCCGCAAGGCGGAAAACGAAAACGACGTCAGAGATCAACCCGAAGAGCACGAGAAACCACGCGCGGCGGGAAGCTCCCGATGGGATTCGGGGGGGACGGGGGAAACCGGGAGGGGCGCGTTACCTCTTCGTAGGGGGGGTGGGAGGGAGGACTGCGGGGCTTCCTCGGGGCGGGAGGCTTCTTGGCCTTGGGCTCCTTGGCCTTCTTCGACTTCCCGGCCTTGGGGGCCGGGTTCTCGCCGGCGGCCTCCGGGCTGGCCGGCTCGGGGGCTGGCTCCACCGCCGGCAACGGCTCCTCGGTCGCCATCAGCGAGCCTAGAGATTTTATCCGAATTTTGGAAGGATTTAGGGTTCCGCCGGCCGAAACGGAGGGCGGCGACGGCGACGGCTAGGAGCTCAGAGATTTGCAGAGGAGGATGAGAAGAAGAAGAGCGAGGAATCGGATCTGCGATCGCTGGAGGGGGAGGGAGGGAGTGTGTGCGTGCTCGCGTCTCTGCGGGTAATTTCGTTGAGAGACGAAGATGGGAAATGGGAGAATTTAAATAGTCCCGAACGGGGAGAGAATAAATCCAAGCGGCGCGCGCTGATTGGACGACAGGCCCCTCACACGGATCGGGGCCATCCTGGAGTTTGAATGTAGGCCCTCCGATGGGATCATCTCGACGGCTGTGGTCGCGGCGCGGAGGCCGCATGTGTGTGGGGAAGGGGATCCCATGAAGGGAAAAAAATGGGCTGTGGGTGGGGTGGGAGGGGGATTGGGAGAGCTGGGTTTTGCAACTTTTGGTTGGGGAAGGGTGTGCTTTTCAGCTCGATTCATCCGGGCATTGCTCGAGCTGGGCTCCATGGATTTCGATGCGGTTTTTTGCATCTCGTAGGGCGTTATGTGAGCTTCCTAACGAGTGTTTTCGCGTGCGGTTCGGGCGAGGCGGGAGGGAGATATGCCGTCCCGAATGCACGATGGTCGGCGTTAGGGTTTGTAGCGATCTCGCCGCGGTCTCGGGCGGTCCGCGGGGAATGCCCCGGGAGGATCCGGGGTTTCGAGGGGTCGGGCGAAAGAAGATAAACAGGGGGATCTATTGCATCGAGAATCGGGCGAATCCGTGCGGATTCGCCCGGGAAACTGCTCGCTCGAACGACGCTCAACTTGAACATGCCTTCCCAACTTTTGCGACATGCATTGCATTGCATTAGGTATCTAACTTGCCATCTAGAATTTTTTTTTTTCCTACAAATCACATACTTATGCCTAACCAGTGAAAATTCATCTCTTAATTTGTGAATGAAGGTTAAACTAGTGATATGTTCATATCCAAATGTGGCAAGGCAAATAGTGCTGCATACAACTCAATGGTAAATTCAACACCCCTCGCTTGCACTTTCTACCTTGTCTACAACTCCTATGCTTCCATTGTGCCTACAAAACTAGCAATATGAGCTTCCCAATCTGCATTGATCCACCAGACTCGATCGAACTTACAATTCATAAAAGCACGTAACATTCACAACTTTCAAAGTCCAGCCCGCTTTCAGAGTTTACCTCTTATTGCATTCTTAACCATGAGGTGGTAAAAGAATGATATGGGATTTGTAGAACAAAACGGTCAAGCCTCTCGCGCCGAGATTGTGTGCGAACCCACCTTTTACAAACCCGCGATTCATCCTCAGATTCGTTCATCTTTCGTGCTACCGAATTGAATTTGTTGTCGAAGAAACTCGTGACCAAAGAACAAATTGATGTGGCATTTATGTTGGGCTTTTTCCCAATCTTGGCGAGTGAATAAGCAACATAGTATTATAGCTTCACTTCTGGTTCTCTCAGATCAACCAAATATTGACCCTCGCAGCTGTTGCACAGATCAAAAACTTGCACAGAGGAATTGGCATCTGCACGCAACATAACGGATAGCACAGCCATCTCTGTTGCGAGGATGAAATTGCTTTTCGCTAGCCTAGAACCAGAACACCAGCTCCCAAGTGGACCATAGTATGAGACCCAACTTGATTACCATCTCAAACCAACTTGAAGATTGCTTCAGAATGAATCTCTACTTTGAGAAGAAAAGCTACAATAAAGAGCAACAATCCCATATGGCATACCCATCAAGGATGGAGAAATTTGTGAACCATCATTGTAGCAGGAAAACTAAGTGCAGTAATTGAAATTAGACCAGACGCCGACACCTGCTCATCTAATTCATCCGCAGATGGCTTTTCAAGATTGTTTTGCATGAAGGGCAATCGGCAAAGTCAAGGAAAAACATCAGTCATGGATAGCACATGTAAAGCATGGATCACTCCCGACACAAGTTGACTTAGTTAAGCAATCAATTTGCAATATAGTAAACTGATGTCGCTCTTTTGATGAACGGTTTGATCTATTCGTGTACCGGTTATGTGAATATACGGGCGCCACAATTCATATCATATGGAACCGCTCAAAGCATCAACCGCAAACTTCTTGTCATTCTTTTGATGTAGAAGCTGAATGACAAAACCAAACATCATCTCAAGCCAAAGTTCATAATTCGATCAAAGATCCATGTCTCAATTTCCCTTCAGTCTCTTGAGTCGAGTACCTGTTTGGCTGGCTGATGCAGTCAAAACAGAGAACTCGGCTTAACGGATAATGGTCACTTAAGCTCAAGTGGTTTAACAGCATGTTTTGTGCTTGTAAAGCACAAGCATAAGTTGATTTGACCTGTTTAGTATCCGATACGCTTGTAAGATTTTGATTTCGATGTCACAGGCGTGTAAGGTGACTCGCAGATTATAGTCGAAAGAATGGTCGTGATTCATGAAAGGGCACCTCGGGGAGTTGTCATTGAGCGGATCTTGGTCTGCACACATACAATTCAACCTTCAAACGACAACAAAATACAGCCAAAGCTGATGAACCATGTAAGAAGAGAGGAGAGATGACGATAGGCTTGGACCTACCAGCTTGCCCACATTATGTGGGGAGGAGTTGGCTTCCTCGTAATAGTTTCGCCAATGATTTTCAAACTCTTAAGAACCGCTGATGTCCTAATAGTCTGCCAGCATAAAAAATTGTCTTCCAAATCCATGTTTTAATAGGTAAGACACCACATGAGCTTTATCTAGGCAACTCCAAAAATTTTGCTGAACTATGGTCACTTTGCAGTTTCTAGGGTCATCCCTACACTACGTTCCGAGCCCAGGTTACTGCAAGTAAGAACTTCGATTGTCGTAAATGGAAAAAATGATGGATTTATGCATAATATTTGACTTTGATTTGGAATTCGGATTTAGAAGAGAAAAGATTCTGTCTCCTAACCATAGTAGATTATCATTATGTTTAGGGATACTCGTCCCGCTATGCAATTGAGTACTATAATTCTCAAAACATACAATTAAGTCTTAAAACTTGTTGAATTGATGCAATCAAGTCTCCCTTTGTTAGCTTCTTCCAAATTGGCTAACAGAACTAGCGCGGCTATTTTTTGTTATTTTCTTTCTCCTAAGTGGATGTTAAGGTTAACTCAAGTGTGAACCAATGTCCATAATGATGCCGTTTTTCCTCAAAGTTCAAATTTGTTTGAATTACTAGAGAATGACCAAATCGAATTGAGGAACAATCGACCTCACCAGCTTGGCCAACTGTGAGTTGTCCTTCGCCATCTCCTACTTGTACCCCACATTCTTATTTTTTGTCACACGCCACTTTTTTTTTGGTCATATCTCTAACTTTTATCTTTCTCTCTGACTTTTGTTTTACCTCTTGCAGAACGCGGGAGTCGAACACTGCACTTACAATACTAACATCCCCACCCCTAATCTCTTTATCAGTAGGGCCGCATGCCTATTGGCAAACACTACTTATTTGAATTACCAGAGAATGACCAAAATCGAGCTGACATACCATCGACCTCGCTAGCTTGGCCCTTCAATGAGCCGTACTCGGCCATCTCCTCTTTGTACCTGGAGTGCGGTCCTCGCCCATACCAAGCGAGGGCATCCTGGTCCTTGCCTATGTTCGGCACCTTCGCCACCCATCACCGAGGCCTTGGCAATTGGCGGAGGAAGAAGATAAACGATAGAATAGGAAAATAAACGAAAAATGAAAGAAAAGAAGGATCAGAAAAGGAAAAATAAAAGAAAATTTTTAGAAAATTTTTAAAATTACAAAACGAGATAGACATCATCCACATCAGCAACCGGCTATGTCACCTAGGACGACCGTGCTAAACTGGAAGTGATTTTCGACCTAAATGGCCAAATGGACTACATCGAAAACTCTTAGAAATGTTTAGGATTACATTCGCCAAATTGGAAATAAGACAATGACATAAATGGTCCATGAAGTTTGGCCTAATGTGTAATATGATCTCTGGACTTTTAATTTATTTAATGTGGTCCGTTAAATGTTCAATGTAGTTCTTTTCGTTTTCTCAAATGATAAAATGTTATTTGATGATGTGGATTATCATATGCTAAGTTGGATTTCTCATCAACATATCTATATTACTATCCATTTACATTAAACAAGGAAGAAAATTATGGCGTTAACATGTTTATCATAATTTGATGGCGTACATTTTTGCATCCGAATTTGATATGAATATCTTACATGGATAATGCACGTGTAACTTTTTTTTTGTCCACTGTTCAAACATAACAGATTGAAAACCACATCAGCAGATTTCCTTGACTTGAATAACGAAAGGACGACATTGAAAATTTTCATATAGTTTAGGAACTAACTTAAACATTTATTAATAGTTCAAGGACCGGATTGAACGAATTAATAGTTCATGTGCAAATTGCCATATTGGACCAACATTGAGAGAACATTGTGTTATTTTCCCAATTAGAAAGTTTAGAACTAAATTAGCAGTTGCACAATAGGTTGAGGACTTTTTAGACAATTCTCTCCCTTTTTCAGATGTTACTTCAACTGAAAAATTTTACACCAAAGGGATCTATGCGTTTATCAATGGTAAATGACAGATATGGTCTTTGAACTTTGGTTCAATATACAATGTGGTCTATGAATTTTAAATTTGTTCGATGTGATCCTTGAATTTTAGTCCAATGTACAATGTCATCCCAACATTTGTATTTTGTTCAATGCGGTCCCTAGTTTTTTTGTATAAGTTCAATTTATTCCTTGAACTTTATGAAATATTCAATCTTGTTCCTAAACTTCAACTGTATGGAAGGGCAACATTAAACATTTTTCATACAGTTTAAGGACTAAGTTGAACTTCTATTAAAAGTATAGATATCACATTAAACAAATTAAAAATTCATTGACCATATATTAGGCCAAAATTCATTGACCATTTGTGTCACTATCCCTTTATCAAACACACCCGAAAACACATGTCTTTGAATTTGAAAAATATGGAAAGCCAAAAAGAAACAAAACTGATTTTAATAAAGTAAGAGAGGAAAGAACATTTTAAAATCTATTGCGCATCAATGGTCGTGAAATTTAATGGGAGACATGATTGTGCAACTTAGAGAACGAAGAATTCATCGAAAATGAAATTTTGTTTTCTTCTTTTTTAGTTTTGCTAGAAGGGTTGTTTTTTATATTTTTATTTCCTTTTTCTTTTCTTTCTTCTTTAGCCGGTCATCAGACCTCGACGATGGTTGGCAACTAGCCACAAGTGACGATCATCGATGGTTGCCCTCGCCAGCATTGGGCGAGGCTCTCTTTGCCAAATTCAGCAAAGGTCACCTTGCCAGATTCGGCAAGGACGACCCTTGTTGGTCATCAACTATGGTTGATCGCTAGCCATTGTCGAGGCCTAGCAATGAACAAAGGAAGAAGAAAAAAAAAGGAAATAAAAACAGAAAAGAAAAAAGAAAATATAAAATATAAAAAAATTTCTCATCAATGCCGGCCGGCCGATTATCTCACGTAGGACGACTGGCATCAATGTCAGCAATTTCTGACCAAAATTTGTTGGAAAGACTAAATTGACGAATGATTTAGGACTAAATTAGCCAAATTCAAAAGTTTATGGCTCAATTGACACAAGTGCACTAAGTTAGGCTTTTTTTTGGCAATTCCCCCTTTTGAACACAATAGACTCGAGTTGTTCTACTCACTAGACATAAGTGCTTCTCTTTGTGATTTTTCTTGGTAAGATATTGACGAGAGGTTGCAGAGTAATCACCAAGTTATTGTGGTTATATTCGATGGCTCAAAAATAGGAATAGTGTATAGGAAATCGTAAAACTCATTACAAAAGTACAATTAAATTCTAAAATTTTCAAAAAATACTATTAAATCCTAAAATTTGTCAAAAAAGTGCAATTGAGTCTTAAAACTTTCAAAAAGTGCAATCGATAATTGGACAAATTTGATAAATTTTAAGATTTAATTGCACTTTTGTGACAAAATTTATGACTTGGTTATACTTTTTGAAAGTTTTAGGACTTAATTGCATTTTCGTGATAAGTTTTAGGACTTGATTATACTTTTTGAAAGTTTGAAAACTAAATTGCACTTTCGTGATAAATTTTAGAATTTTCAGTAAACTGATGTCTCCAAAATACTCTTGAGACTTAAGTATGCAATCTCCATTGGTCAAAGTAAAATCTTTGTTTCCGATCTATCAAGGACGTCAATCACATCGTTGAAATCACGTATAATCCCGGTATCCTCCGTTGATCTTAGCAAATCAACTAGGGCTTAGCTTTCGGATGGAAACATGCTGGATCTTATTATGGCTTCTAACTAGAGGGTTTGGAAAATTTGCTCTGATGCCAATCGTCATGGATCGAGACATTCCTATTCGAGGACAAATCTCGTTCAGTATTTGATAAGTCAAGACGCTATGTCGACTCTCTCTCTTTAGTTTGTTCTTAAGTTCAATACGACAAATTGCACCATCAAGAAAAAATGTACACTTTCCAATTAAGTTTTTTTTTTGGTCGAATTTTCCAATTTAGTTTAAGCATCTACATTAGTTGATAATATTTAGGATGTAAAACTAATAAATAATTTACCTAAATTTTTGGATAATAATTGTAAAATTTCTATAGGGGAAAAGTATAAAGAAGCCATAAACCTATTGCATTGGTATCAATTCAGTCTTAAACATTTCAATTGGACCAATTTAATCATAAGCATTTTCACATTGGTACTAATTCAGTTCATCCAATCAATTTAAGTTGAAAATCACCAACGTGGGCGTTGACTGTCCTACGTGGCACAGCCGGTGCTGACATGGACTCTTTTTTTTTTTTTTTTATAATTTCTACATCGTTCTACATGGTTGTCCTCTCTGGTGAGGGGTGTCTTGCCCCTCGCTGGCGCTCGCCCTTACCGAGGTGCGACCCGATGAGGGCGACTCTCGCCCAAGCGAGGCCAACCCTTATTGGCCATGGCTTGTGATCAGTTGCCGGCCACCATAAAAAAGAAAAAGGAATGAAAGAAAAGGAAAAAACTATTTAAAAAATTCAAAAAAATTATTAAAAATATCAACATCAGCTTCGATCGTGTCACGTAGTATGGACGGCATCCACTCTGCAATTTCTGGCCTAAATTGATCGGATTGATTGAATTGGTATAAATGTGAAAAAGTTTAAGACAAAATTAGTCAAATTGAAATATTTATGATTGAATTGGTACATATGCAATAGGTTTAAAACTTTTTTTCTACTTTTCCCCTAAAATTGTGATATGCGAGAAATTCAAAAATATAATTTTAGGTCCATGGTCTTCCGAGGTGTAATTTCATTAAGGGTTATAAAGTTTTATAATTCAAGGTAATAAGCTCGCAGTATGACTTTACTAATTTCAATATGTTTAAATTAATAGATATTGATATCTGGGTTGATCATATGAAATGATGGTGAAAAACTTATCGTCATAGTAATTGCCAGTAATGAGTGATATGCTCCAGAATGCATGTTGCGTGATTTTCAAAGTTAAAATTCACTAAGCTGAGATTTCCTTTGCATACAATAGCTTTTACTAATAAGAGTTAATACCACTAAAAATCCTAAACTGATATACATATGACGAATTTATCACAAACTAAATTTTAGACTACCAAAAACTCCAAATTAGTACGCTTGTGACAAATGTACCCATCGCTAATTTTTTTACCACAAAAAACCCAAAGCAGATACATTTGTGACAAATTTACATTACGTTAGTTTCCATTAAATTTGATTAATACCACGAAACAAATTGGTAAACCTGTACCACATTTATGCCAAACTTATTTTTATGTCATAAAAACTCCCAAACTACTACACATATGCCACATTTATCCTAAACTCATTGCTTCTGGGATCCTTTTTGCCAGTGTTCTTCATGCACAAATTCCCCAGATGAAGTAGATCCAGCTACCAGGCCTACGCGAAAAGCTAGGAAGGCCAAGGACAGCTTCTACCAAAGATATTTGGATGGCGACCCTACCATTGATACTCTTGGAAAAAATAGTGGACACCAGTTTATAGTATCATACGGACCACCATCATCTTCATCAACTTCATCATCCCCATCATTTCCATTATCTCCACCATCACCACCATCACCCCCAGTTTCACCCCTATACAAGAAATATGTTGTTTCCCCTTTCTACAAACCCATTTGTAAGTGGGTAAAGAAAAATTCTTATCCACTTGAAATTCCAGTCTTTCCTGAAAACCTAATCATTGGGCAACTTCCATCTATCTCCATGTTCAATGAAGCTGACTTCCCTTCTTTAAGTCATGTTGAAAGTTCTCAGCTTTCTTTTCCTGCTACTGAGGAATTCACTGATCCGCAACAACGATACCTTCATGCTCCAAAAATTCCTTCTCCCACTAATATTGATGAACGTGGAAGGCCAAAAAGAATGCCTGCTCCTGAGGCTGTCTCCTAGCACAAAATCAGGCTTTCAAGACACTTGACTCCAAAATTGTTGATGTGCAACAAGACATCCGAAGGTACGACGAGTTCATCAAAAAGATGCCTAGACTTCATGCCTTGGAATCAGGCCAGCATCTTGGCTACCATTATCTTGAAAATCTAAAAAATGGAATAGAGAAACTCAAAAGGCAAATCAGTCTCCTTGAAGAAGGAAAATTTAAGTCTATTGATTTCTTTTCTATTCCGAGAATTGGATACTCTCTTCCACCATCGCAAAGCTCTTCAGTTTTTGCTGCAGCTGCTCTTGTAGCCGAAACTTCTACTCAGCGAGATAGAAGTAATATGACAAAAATGCGCAATCGCATTCAGGAAATGGAGAAGCTCCGAAAGGAAAGAATGAAAGAAAAACTTGTTGCTGAGTCCTCTGGAGAACCTAAAAAGAGCTCTGACCAGCAGATGATGATCTCAAACCCCTTAGAATCCTTTCTGAGGGATTTAAGCAAAGATCAACAACAGAATCCAAAAGCTAATTCAGAACAACATCTACCAAAGTGCACTTCTCAAGTAGCAAAGGTATCAAATTTGCCAAATTCAGATTCAGAATCTGACTCCCTATCTTATTCCTCTTCGTCTACTTTTCCAATTCCTTCCATTGAATCTTTCCAGGTATCACCAACTACTCCTCCGATCTTCATGGCTGATCCACCAGAATAAGAAATGGAACCAAATCCATCTAAACCAAAAGTTATTCAGATCAATAACCCATCTCATATTTCTGTTTCCTCATCCAAACAATTTTTCACTCTTGATGATACTACTTATTCAAAATGGCCAGAAAGATTGGATGAATTCCATGCTTGGTTGAACACCAAAGCTCTTATTGTTGAAAGCAAATATGATGTTCTTCTAGAATTTGCTACAAGGTTTACTGGAAGCCTTAAACACTGGTGGCAATCAACTTCTGAAACAGATCAGATGACTTTTCTTCTTCTGCAAGATTTTTCCCAAGTCATTGGAATCATTTACCTATATTTCATAGGAAAACCTGTTGATCTTCTTGAGCTCAAAAGAAGAGAATATTTTGAAAGAAAATGTTGTTCTCTTCAAAAAAGGTACCTAGATCGCCATTACAGGGAGATGTTTAAACTCTTTTATGGCCTAGGAGCTGATCCAAATTTAAAATAAGTCTTCTTAGCCTCTATTCCTAAAGAACTCTCCCAACAGGTTGAGAGATCTTTTCTCAACAAGCAAAGAAGAATTGTTGACATCCCCTTTGGAGAACTACAACAAGAAATCCATCTTTGTCTTGATGAACTCTGCCTTCGAAGACAGATGATGAAAAACTACATCAGAGACAACCGTGAACTTGACGGTGCTTGCTCCAAACAATATTTGAAGATCAAATGTTCGAAGAAGGATTGTGACGGTTCCTGCGGAGAATATTCAAAGAAAAACAAGCACTTCAAGAAGTATCGAGTGAAAAGATCCAGGCACTTCGGAAGAAAGAAGAAATGGCGGTTCCTGCGAAAACGAAGAAACTTTACAGGATGTAAGAAACCAAATCGTTGCTTCATTTGCAATAAGAAGGGCCACTTTGCCAAAAATTGCCCCCAGGCAAAAAAAGGTCAAAATCATCTCATTCATAATATCGAACTCGAGACAGGAATCTCTCTTGACAATGATGATATCGAATCCCTGTTCTCTGTCGATGAAAATCCCACTGACCAAACACTTTGCATCATTCCTTATCTCACCCCCAGTGAAACAAACTCTGATTCAGAAACTGAAGAACTTTTTCATCTATCATCACAACCAGAAAATCTGGATCTCAGTATACATTCCAGTCAACTTCATTGTCCCCACTTCCCAGTCAAAATCCATCTCTCAAAATTTGCCAAACTAATTTTAGTCATTACCCTCATAGATACTGGTGCTAGTGCTTCAATCCTAGATGCTAAAGTTCTCCTTGAAGAATACTGGACTTCTTGTGTTCGATATTTCAACTCTGCATCAGGAGACACTTTTTCCACAAATGTTCGCACCACCCCTATATCTATTCAGTTTTCCCCCAGTGTTCCATTACCACTAGAATTCTTGGATCCAGTCTTCCTAATAAAGACTTAATTATTGGGTGGGATATTCAACTTCCAGACTTGAGAATCGTTCCTGGAAAAGGACTTAGGTATAAAGACCAATTCTCTGAATTCGTCAATATCCAAAAACTATTTTCCATTCAAATGAGTATGTTAGATCCAATCATGCAGAAACTGTTGGAATCATGCTCAGAAAATCATTCCGAATTCTCTAAAAAATGTTCTCATCCTTTGTGGAAAAATCCAGAATTCTATGTTCGACTCCCCTTCAAGAAAAATGAGGATATAAATCCTACTAAGGCAAGTCATTCGGGAATGAATCCAGAGCATTTAGCTCTTGCTCAAAAAGAATGCTCAGAATTGTTACAACAAGGCATTATTGAAACTTCTGATTCTCAATGGGCTTGTGAAGCCTTTTATGTCAATAAACGTGCTGAGCAAAATCGAGGAAAAATGAGATTGATAATTAACTACCAACCTCTCAATCTTTTCCTCCAGGATGACAAATTCCCTTTGCCTTCTCGAAATTCCCTTTTTGTGGGAATCACTAAAGCCCATATTTACTCAAAGTTTGATCTTAAAGCCGAATTTTGGCAATTGGGCATTCATCCTGATGACAGACTGAAGACGGGATTCTGTATCCCCAACAAACACTTTCAATGGCGAGTTCTTCCATTTGGTCTCAAGGTTGCTCCTTCCTTATTCCAAAAGGCTATGTGTCGCATATTCCAGTCAATCTTATCCAGTGCAGCTGTCTATATTGACGACATATTGCTCTACAGCCCAGACGAAGAATCTCACTGTCGACTTCTTGAGCAGTTTGCAGAAATTGTGAAGAAACATGGCATCATGCTTTCTCAGAAAAAGATGACCATTGCCCAGACAGAAGTTGAATTTCTTGGCATGCACCTTAACAAAGGTACATATTATCCAAGACCGCACATTGCCAGGGAATTGCTAAAATTTCCTGAAAAAAATTTTACAACCCAGCAAGTTCAATAATTTCTCGGGATAATCAATTATCTTAGAGATTTTGTTCCAAACATTGCAAGGTTGTTAATTCCTTTGCAACTGATGCTAAAAAAGCATCTAGTGTCATGGGGAAAGGCATAAAGCAAAGCAGTTGCGAAACTCAAAGAAATTATGCAAGATCTTCCCCCTCTGCAAATCCCATCCACAGGCAAGAGAATCTTGCAGACTGATGCTAGTGATGAATATTGGGCGGCCATATTATTTGAAGAACTTCATGGTAAGCGACATCTTTGCGCTTACAAAAGTGGTAAGTTTTCTTAGGCAGAAATGCATTATCATTCTACCTTCAAGGAAATTTTGGCAGTAAAGAATGGGATAAAAAAGTTCGAATTCCATCTTATTGGTCACCATTTTCTGGTAGAACTGGATATGGCTTCTTTTCCCCAAATGACCAAATTCAAGCAGAAGCAAATCCCTCATCCTCAGCTACTCAGATGGACTGAATGGTTTTCGAAATACTCTTTCGAAACCAAACACATTGTAGGAAAGAAAAATGTGCTTGCAGATTTTCTCTCCAGACCAAAAGCATCGGCAGAAATCAACATGTATATTCTCAGGTATTCCTTCCCGTTCCGGGCAGACAAGTACAAGATTGAACGGTTCCGAGATTGGCCAAGCCTGGAATATCCTCAATAAATAATTGAGCAAATTCAAAATGATAAGCTCATTGAAAATCTTGACAATCTCATGTGGCAATGCCATATAGACCTTTTTCGCCACCATGGAGGATCTATTCTTGACTCTTCTGGATTACACTCGAGGTACCCTTTCATCCACCCATTACTTTGGAGAAAAAATGATTTTCCTGATAAACTTAAATGGCTATTATGATATCTAACCAACAAGTACGTAATAGCTATTGAGTTTCCCCTCAGAAAATTTATTCTCCAATTGACCAACTTGCTTCTGGTTGATTACGTTCAACTAAATAAACACGAGAAAAACCTTTTAATTGTGCTCAAATGATTTTACCCTCCTGTTTATTGGAAATGACTCTTTCTTGAAGAGGTGAAAAAAGTTCGAGATGATCCGGAAACACATATTGTTGTACTCTTCCATCGTCCTTGGACTTTTGTGCATAATAATGGTACCATTTCCAATACTCCCGCTACAGTAGGTACTACTACCTACAAGCCTCAGTCACAACTCCAGGTTGCACGTGTCTATAAATCGTTCTCCAGTCGCATTGGTTCTGTTGAATATAATTACAAGGAACTCCAAAGGATCCTATGCTAAGAAAATCGTATTATTCCAGAAGAAGCATGGGATCACTTCACACCCGTCTCATGGGATCACGAAGGATCTTCCGCTACAACAAGACAAACACTCAGAGAATACGAGCATGAACAGGCACAGACACAGCTCGGATTATCACAAGATCACGAAATATCAGATATAGGAGATCCAGCACAGTCATCTCAAGATCCAGTGCAGTCTCAGGATCCATGGGATGGACCACTCTCCCAAGACCCCTATGACTATGGACCATTGTCTTATCTGTTGGACTTGACGCCAGCTCTTCCTCTCACTACACACAACTAGAAAATTGGCCCCAGCTAGTTTTGTCCCAGCCAGTCTTACCTAAACCAAATCTACAACCAAGCCTTGGCATCAGAATGTGGAATGACCTCCTGTTACCACAAAACACTCTAAATACTGCTTTTCCAGACCTTTCGACACATGCATCCTCTTCCTCGAACCTAGAGCTAGTTATCACTGAAGATAATTTCGAACACAATCTGATACAGAGACAGATAGCAGAATACGAACGTGCAAATAGTTCAGACAGCTCGGATTATGACTATAACTCTGGATGGAGGTAAGCTTGTATTATTCCGCCTAACCGGCATTGTCCTAGCATATCATAGCCGGGTCTTGTTCCACCTATGAATAGATTTTAAGTGTTCTACGAGTAAGTGTGCCAAATAATGTACTTAGTTTGGTAAGGTTTGTTTTATGTGGACACGAGTCCAATAATGTACTCTGTTCTAAGTGTGTTTTGTCTTACCTGGACCCTCATCCAGCATGTATCCCCCAACGCCTATATAAGGCCGTGTAATCCTTCGGTTTGAAATAAGAGGGAAAGTTGTGAAATCTCAATTCTCTCACTTTCCATGCCTCTCTAAAAATCCTTTTCTTCAAAGCCTGGCATGATCCTCTAAGAAAGGCAGCTCGGCCAGTTAGGCATAACATCATCATGATCACTTTGAGCGTCTCTATGCTCTGAGCCAAATCTCCTGGTAGTTTTGCAGTTAAAAGGCAGTTCCTGAAGGGCTTGAATAAGAGATTTGCCCATGTGGAATAGCATACCTGCTGTAAACTGATCTGGTTTTCCTTGGCTCTCAGTATAGATTCCCTCTGAAATGGGTATACAAGTGCCATATTTACCCCCGAATTGATATATATGTGTGTGTGTGTGCGCGCGCGCGCCTCTTTTACCCCAAATTGTGGCAAATTTGGGATTTTTTTGGGGTAAGTGTGGCATCGATGCAGTAGTTTGGAGTAAATGCTACACAGGTGTATCGGTTTGGGATTTTTTATGATATTAAAATTAATTTTGGGGTAAATATGGCACAAGTGCACCGGTTTATAATCATTGTTGCACGAGTGCACTAGTTTATGAGTTTTTATAATAAAAAATTAGTTTGAGGTAAACGTGGCATAGGTGTATCCATTTAAGATTTTTTATGGTATTAACCCTTAGGTTTAAATGGACTTTAAGAATGGCACTTTGAGCTATTATGATTTCTTGGCTAAAATTGAAAATTTTTCTACAAGACTAGAATGTGTTTGAATGATTACCAAAACGTTTTGTTGCAACTCGGATGGGAAAAATGGTAAAATTAAACCTAAAAGTGGCATTTTAGTAATTTTGACATATTTAGGGGAATTTGCATAAATGGGAGGGCTCTTTTAGCAGTGCTATTTTATGATTTTATGCGTTAATTAGTAGGTTATCAAGTTTGATCAATTAAAGAAAATTAAACTGGTTTAAATTAGCTATTTTTTAATCTTTAGGGGCAAATTTGTAATTTCACTAAGCTAGGGGACTGATCAACTGAAATTGGAAACTCTGGGGGCTGGTCACATAATCTGAAACCCTATGATGATAGGTGGTTAAGTTATTTTTAGAAATAATTAATATTTTGGGAAATAATTACTCAATCCAGATAATTTATCTAACTAGATAAAATTGGACTTAATTACATAATTAATTTAAAAGTAAGCGTTTTGATAATTTTCCAAAATCTATAGCATGTTTATAGTGTAAATAAAATATACATATGTCTTAGATAACAAATGAATGCGTTATTTATTTAATTTATTTAATATAGATTTATTAAAAAAAGATTGAAAGTTATGAGAAAGAATTGTTAAATGAGAAAATTAATTAGGGCGATTATGTAATAATGGAAATCTTGAATTATAAGAAATTTTTTTTAATTTTGATGATTAAGGTGACTTTAATTAAGGCACACTCTTAGAAAAGAAAATTATGAGTAACTAAAGCTATAAAAAATGGTTATCTAAGGCTAGATTCATCGAAATGAGATATAAATTTTGCGCAAGTTCCATATTAAGTGATGACGGCATGGTGCTCAGAGGAAGAATGTTTGTATGTTAAAAAGCATGTAATTATGCTACTGTTACATCGGAAATGGTAAGAGATTAATTTGTTATTATATTCGACTGTGGTTATTGAAATGTGCATGACATTTGTTATGTAATAATGAATTGTGTGTGAATGATGCTATGTACCTAACTTCTATGCTGCAGTCTATTCGCTGGAGAGCGAACCCCTCTATATGAGTTTGTGTATAAGACTTTGCAAAAAAATGTAAATGTTCTACCATCTAAGACTGATCTCTACAGGGTTGGTTGAAGGGACATGAGCTCCATTGATTCTTACATGTGATGGATCCGTGACTATCATACATTATATATGATTTCTAGAGTAGTCGATTATGAGATAACTATCATAATCAGGGTTTATGTGTTGTATTTATCCTCGTTGATATAAAGGACATCCGTGATGGATACACTGAGGCATGCCTAGATGAGCTTATGATTTCAGCCTTCATGAGTTGGGGGTCACAATGTCTCATTAGTTTAAGACGACTCTTGGCCAAAGACGAGTAGCTCTAGATACTCACTGTATATGTTACTGAGCTAATATGTGGTAATTGCATGTCATGAAATAATATGTCATTTGCTTGCATTTGAATGACTAATTTTCTGTCACATTGGCAAGCTATTTTCATTTGCATATTATGTTAGAAAGCTAATATATTTACCCATGCAAATATTTTAAACTCGTTTTTAAATCATGCTGTTGTATTTGATATCAGATCGAGTAGAAATGTGATATTAGATCTAGAAATTTCATTTATTGGCTCTGGCTCACCTATTTTATTTTATAGATATGTAGTGATAGACCCACCTCATGTGATGAGATTTGGGATGACACTATCTTTCGAGTGTGACTATCAATATGTACCTATACTTAGATTCGCAGTGGTGCATTAAGTATAGCTCTACAATTTGGGTCGACATAGGGTTACCACAACTTATTCATTATCGTTTTATCACCTGGTAAGGTTATATTACTGACAAGTTGGTGGACCTCTGAGAGGGTTTGATGGTCTGCCTGGTTTTGATGATAGGGATGACGTGATGGTGCATGAAGTTTTAGACGTGGTAGTTTGAATATTGTATAGGCAGGCTTTGGATTAAATTATAGTATGTATATAATGGTGTTAGGTTTACCCCGATTTATCCCCAAGAGTGATATAATGTACAATGTTTTATTTTGGGAATAGCTATCCAAAAAATCTTAAATGTAATGTATGACAGTCAATTCAATCTTATATTTTTTAATTTGGCCAATTTCGTCTTAAACCTGCTAACGATATGACAATATAATCATTTCGACCAATTTTGGTTGACAATTGCTAACGTAGATGCCAGCTGTCCTATACAGCATGGCCGACGACCGATGCTCATGTAGACAATTTTTTCAATTTTTTAAAATTTCTCAAGTTTTTCTTCTTCTTTTTTCTATTTACCTCCGTTGGCCACAAGCAAGGACCAGGACACCCTCGCCAACCCTCGTCGGCCATAGGCGAGGGCATCATGGCCCTCACCGGCAACCGTGAAGGCTCGCATACCCTCTCCCAAATTTGGCAATGGCTGCAATGCCCTTGCCAAATCTAGGCTCGTGAGGGCATCGTGACGCTCTCCTTTGGTGGGTGACCCTTGCCGGCCATGGCAAAAGCCTCGGCAATCGGTGGAGGGAAATAGAGAAAAAGGAAAAAATGAAAAAAAAATGAAAATTTTGAAAAACTTTGCAAAGATCATCCAAGTTGGCGCCGATTATGTCACGTAGAATGGTCAGTACTAATTGAATAGCCACGTCAATGGTTTCTAGCCAAAATTAGCCTGGAGGACTACCAAAAAGTTCAGCACTAAATTGGCCACATGAAAAAGTTTGTAACTGAATTACCCGTCGTACAATAAATTAGGATTTTGGAACAAATTTTCCTTATATTTTGGATGTTTGTATTTATCTATTGTGATCAATGCTATCATGAAGGTGCATGTACATGTACATGTTAACTGAAGGTTGATGTTTTGTGGCATGATTTGTATTTATACTATGTTTCCGCATGTCTTTTAAAAAAAACTAATAATAAAGATAGTAATAATATATAAATATGTATAGGAATAAATATAGGAATAAACACGTGTAGCACGGTGATGTACTAAGGCATCACACTTCAAGAATAACTTGTTGGAGGAGAATGTGGGGTACAAGGAGGTATAAGTGATCAGTTCCTGGTTCAGTTCGATTTTAAGGCGGAACCGGGAACTTATCCGGGAGAACCGGTTCCCAATTCAAAGAACTGGGAATCAATCCAATGAAGCCAGTCACATTTTTATTTTTTTCCCACCACAACGAGAGAGAATAACAAATCTTAACATATTAATGGAAGCGTGAGAAGAGTCATTATGGTGCGATGATAAGGGAAAAGCATTGTACGTGGGTTTAGTTTACTTTTTTTTTAAGAAATAAAAAAAGTGCATGTACTCGGTTCAGTTCCCCCTTGGAACCGGGAATTGGATTGCCTGGACACTGGTTTCACTTTTAGAAACCTGAAACCGGACCACCACTCTCGAGAACCGAACCAAACTGGTTAGTTCGGTTTGGTCCGAGCGGTTCTCGGTCTAGGTAGTCCGTTCTGCACACCCCTACAAGGAGGAGATGGCGGACGACGGCCCACAGATGGCCAAGCTAGTAAGGTCGATTGTTCATCAATTTGATATGGTCATTCTCTGGTAATTCAAACAAATGAATGGTTTGATGAAAAACGATAATGTGGCAGCAAGGGCCGTAATCCTCGCCTTTGGCCAGTGAGCCTCGCTTAGATTCTGGCAAGCATGCCTCTACTTGGCGACCTTCGTCGAGGCTTTGGTGGCTAGCGGAGAAAGATAATGAAAGGTAGACATAAAAAAAAGAGAGTAAACAAGGACTAAAAAAAACGTTGTTTAATTTAAGATCATCCACGTTATCTGCCCATCGTGCCACGTAGTATAACTGTTGCTAACAGTACCGTCATACCAGGATGGATTATATTGGAAAATTATCAAAAAGTTTAGAACTATTAGCGAAATTTGAAAATTTAAGACTAAATTAGTGATCGAATAATAGATTTAGGAATTTTTAAACAATATTTCATCTGAGAAGGGATGCTACAAGTATAACTAATATCAAGTGTTTGGGTTGCCAAGATCGACATCAGTGATTAGGGGTAAGCGGTTTCCGGTCCGATCCAGTCCCACCCAAGAACCGGGAACCGGACCGGTTCCCATTTTCTAGGACCGAGGACTAGACTGGACCGATGGTTCGTTCCGGTTCCAATGGAACCGATCACATACTTTTAAATTAGGCTTTCTATTTTAAATAAATAAATGTATTTATTTTTCTATTTTCAAATGGAACCAATCAAGTTCCAATGGAACCAATTCCATTTTCCAATGGAACTAATCCTTAAAAAAATTGGTAAATGCAAGAGGGAATAGATTAGGCTTTCTTTTTTTCTTTAAAAAATTTAAAAAATAAATATATATATTATATCGGTCCGGTCCGGTTCCCACTCTAGAACCGGAGACCGAACCGCCCGGAAACCGATTCCACTTTTAGGAACCGAGAACCGAACCGATACTCTCGAGAACTGGACCAAACCGGCCGATCTGGTCCGATCCGGATTCAGACGGTCCATCATGCTCACCCCTATCAATGATGAAGCGAGTCAATGTTTTTTTGTCTTCTCTCTATGCATTTTGCACATCCAAAGCATTTAGCTTGCAATTGATATTTGTGCTTTCATGAATTTGTTTTAATCAGCAAATGAAATATCCAGGGTCATCATGAAGCTTTCAATCGATACGGGTTCCCCTCTGCCACATAATTGAATTGCTCCCTCTCCGCACCACACGCACACCCGAATTTGTTGGTGGAAAGGCACAATTTCATTCGCTTCGGATTTGAGTTAATCGGAGAGAGGCAGAGTTGTCAATATGTCTCGAATTTGAGTGCTTAAAGAAATGAAAGCTCGATCCAAGTATGTTTTATAGTTTACGCAATATCCTAATTTGAGTGATATCCTAATTTAAGGCTTCGTTTGTTTTAGCAGAAAACGTTTTCCTAAAAAACATTTTACTCATTTTCCGGTGTTTGGTTTATTTAAGAAAATGAGTCAACAGAAAATATTTTCCCAATCAATGGAAAACCCATGCTTAGATTCAGGAAAATAATTTCCTCTTTGAAAAACTCAGAAAGCATTTTTCAAAATATGACTAGATATTGACACTTAGATCCAAAATTCCACATTTGGACATGGGAACATCAACGTTGGTTCCTGAGTTCCAGCGTTCTGGACCAGGTCTTCCACGCCCGGGTCCCTAGTGCTCACGTCTAGGTCGAGCGTGAAGTCTTGGTGCTCATGCCCAATGACTCGGCACCTGAGCCCGGGTGCATAAAGGCTGTGCTCGAGTCTTCGGCGCTCGAGCTTGGGCCCTAAGATATTGAAATATTTGTTCTAATGAAAACATATCTTTTAAAAAAATTATTTTTATTTTTATTAATTTTGTCTTTTCTTTCTTTTTCTTTTTGCTCGGGTCCTCGACGCTTGAGCTCGGGCCCCAGGTGAGGGACAAGTTTGCCCTAGGCCTGCAAGGCTCCACCGTGGCGACCGGCCAGCGAGCTCATCCCTCGCATGTGACCGGTCGCTGGCGACAGGCCAAGGAAGAGAAAAGGAAAAAAAAACGAACAAAATGAAAAAATCAAACAAGACAGTGGTAAGGCTTTCTCAATTTTTTGAGTGAGTTCTTTGCGAGAGGTTGTAATATAATATTTCCGATTTTGCTTTGTGTATAATATAGAGTTGGGAAACACTAAAGCGATTGTAAATTCTGTATTCTATGGATTCATAAGCGACTGGCTCCTTCGTGGAACAAGCATCGACTCTCGGGCTGAATCATGTAAATCTCTGGTGATCTTTATTTAATATTTTCATCTTGCATTAGAAAACTTGAATGACAACGTCCCATTATTTTTCGCGTTATTTATGGCGGCTACGATGGCAAGGATGGAGAGGCCACGGAGCACGTGGAAATATCTGGACCGTCTAATTGGAGATGCCAGATGCCAATTTGGATAAATTAAAGGTGTTAATCGTCGCATCAACAATTTTAGTCAGTCGAGTTTATGGAAGAAGGGCAACGTAGAGCTCAACTCAAAAAAATTCGAGAACTATATTAGATACCGAAAAAAAAAAGAAAGTTTAGTGACTATTCACGATAGCCTTTGAAGAAACGAGGCGTTAGGAATTCGACAAATTAGGTGAGATGAAAAACACGAGAGAAATTAGATCAGATTTCATCGATAGTCATTAAACTTAGGTGGGATTTGCTATTCGACCATTATTAAACTTTAATTTCAATCACTGAATCGAATTTTTTCATTTTTTTTTTGGCAATTGATGCACTTTCGTTGGAACCTGATCAATTACTTCAACCGAACATTGATACGGCGAACACGTGGCCTTGACACGGCGTCCACCCTTATGCCACCTCACCCCTACCAACAATACGTAAAAAAAATATTTAAAAAAATATTAAATTTTCTAAGTCAATGTGTGTGATGCTTCTATATATTTCACTTCGGCTTACATATCGTGAAAGAACTCGTACGTCTTGATATCTTCTGTAATGAACCTTACCGCACCAATGCAGCCCAAGACGGCGACGATGGAGAACCATGTCGCTACGGCCAAGTTGAAGGCTCGAATGAAAGTGCGCAGTTTCGAGCTTTTGGGCATTCTTCCGGCCTTTAGAAATGCAATGGCGGGGAACACAAAGTCAAGCGGCGTAAAGCCAACCGCACCACAGATGGACACAAAATCTCCGAAGAATGGCATTGCAGCGGCGACGAGAGTAATCGCGACCATGTAAGCGGAGGTCAGAATCAGACGGATGAGGCGATCGCGGAACGGGAAAGGGGAGGCGTGCTTGTCATGAAGCATTCTGTCCTCGAAGTATGCGTATGTTGGCCTGCAATATATCTGTATGCAGAAACTTGTCAATATCACTAGGAAGATTGTACTTGTCTAGGAGTTTTCATCTTCAATAATGTGAATCAGATCAGCATACAAGGAATTTCGAAATGGCAAAGTAACACTGACTTTGACAAGCCCCACATAAGTACAAAAAGTAATTACAGGAAGTGAAATTACATGTTTTTAGGAATAAACTAGGAACAAAAAGAAGCGTAACCTATGAGTTCACGTGAGTTGGTTGCACTGGTCATGGCATCCGCGAAGTATGAAACAAAGGATCAACATTCCGACATTTACTATCGAGATGTCCGAGGTCCATTTGTGCTCACATCCATCTACTTGTCCTAATATTTACAGAATTTAACTCATTTAACGGTCATCGATCCCCTAATAGTCATTTAAACCATCCTACAGAAATGGTTGACTACATACAGCTACACGATCATCTTCTTCATCTCCTGTTCTGTGCAGAGAGAATCATGAGGATTCCTTCTAAGTGAAAATTACGTAACAGAAAGACTACAGTTTTTTTTATCTTCGTGAAAAGATAGGATATACAATTCCATGTCCTACTTCTAATGCAGCAGCAAGACCTTTCTTTGGCATCCTTCCAAAGAAAACAGTGCTAATAAAGGTAGTTCCAAATCTAGCATAACCCTCTAATGAATGGCCACAATACAGTGAGGGTCATTAAGAAGATATGATTAATGCCTTTTTCAGTTGTTGCTTCACAATCACAGAGGTCTCTATTCTGTACAGAGAATTCTAAGTTTTCAAATCGACAGAAAATCACAAACATTGACTATCGATTCGTAAAAATACATGGGCCTACCTGAAAGCATCCTGCTATTTGAATCACGGCAAAAATATTAGCCATGATGATTGTCCAATCCGGATTTTTCAGAGAAGCCAAGATATAAGGCTCCACATCTGATCCAAAAGCCCAGTACCCACAGAAGGCCAATTGCCAGTAGCTTAATAAGATTATGGTGTATGCTGCCGACACGCCTTTGTACATGTTCCTTCTTGCAGGTTCTCTCACGGTATGCTGATGAGGGGACGGCTCAATTTAAATCTCGACTTCTCCAATCGAGAGCAAAAGCATTTCAAGGCTTGACTAAAAAGCGCATTTGAAAATGGAACTAAGAAAACAAAAGGAAAAGAGGAGGCTCGGTTAATGTACCACACGATATGTCCAAGAAGCTCTACCTGTATTTCTGGAAGCATTGCATCCCCAAATGAGAATGCTATAGCACCGAGTGCATTGAAGGCTTTAAACACTTTTGACGAGGAGCTTCCTTGCAGACTGTAACTGACTGTTTCCCGATCGATTTCTTTCCCTGAATGGCAACCAGTAATCTCAACCTAAGGATTCAATGATGTGACGTCGAGTTTCTGAAAGAGAGTAATATAGAGTGATTGCTGCGACTTAGAAGTACCGTTGTAGATTGTCACACCAATTGTTGTGCCGGCAAAACCAATCGTGCAGAATGTGCATATTGCGTTGACCCATCTCAAAGAGTGGATGTTGGGGAGCTGGGAGAGGAGAAGCTCGAAGGCTCCGAAGAAAACAATGAAATGCTGCAGTTTCAGAGTCCCGTCCCTTTGATAGTATTTATAGATCGCCTTGAAAAACAACGCACAGAAGGATGGAGAATGTCAGAAGGAAGAAAGAGAAAAACTGATGCCGGATGACAGACGAGGTATTCATGTTTTCCACAGCAAGGGTTGGAAAGATAGTCTAACCTTAAGACTACTGCCGGCAGCAATTTGAATTGCGATGTTGTTCCCCAATGAAGCGACCTGCTGAAAAAATGCAATAGACCAATAACCCCAGGAACCTATAAAAATAAGAAGAAAGAATAAGTCGAATAAACAAGTGAAAAGGGAAAAAAACAAGACATCTCCAGTTGCAAGCGCTGTTTACGTGGCGATGAGTGGATAATAATTTACGTCTTTGGAATCTCTGGATCTTTCAAGACGAACCTTCATGTCATTATGCCCCAGCAGCAAAATAACTCCCAAGTTCTACAGTAATGTCCGAAATTTGAGTGCATCTAGAGGAATTCATGTGATCGCTCAAGCGTTAAAGTTAGATGTTCAAAATCCATTTCTCCTCTTAGCTCTAGACTGTACCGTAACAAACCTGTATTTAGCTTGCAGCAGCATTTCAGGTGCTCGCTGATGATTTTTGAGATAAATCTAGTCAGACTAAGAAGAACACGATCCTAAGGTAAAGCTTCATGATTAGTCACATAATGTGGCACTGATTACCTATTCACCGAATTATTGCATTAAGCTAAAAAAAAAAAACTATTTTATTGCAGTCGGTTAGACAAGTTTGCTGCAACCAATACAGATTAAGCTTTCTATAAATAGACATGGCAATGTATCCACTGAAAGGGCCTATAAGATGAGCTTAAAGACTACTTTCCGAAAAGATGACAACCCTGTGCAAGCTATGCCTGGAAAGAATGGTTAAAAAAGGACTACTCCAAAACCAAACAACAGAGGAGTCATGGTTAATCAACGGGATTTTACCCGCTAAACACCAACATTTAACGAAGACAAAACTGATAGAGCAGACAGTAACACGAACCGAATATGCTCTGGGCGAGATGACGGTACGAGACCTGCTTCTTCCCATTCCATCTCCAGAGAGACGCGATCAATAGACTGGAGTACCATGTGGCCAGGGTCGCTCCAACCAGGCTACTAACACCTGAAACCAGCAACAGCCCAAATTTAACATCTCAAGTAACTTGATGACGACGACGACGACCACGATGATGGGGTAGAGAGTCAAGCAACAAGATAAGCAAAATTTCTAAAGTGTTGCGTTTCTCGTGTAGCGTGTAATCAATGGTTTTGAAGGTCAGAGGCATTTCGCTTAAAAGGCGTCCGAGCCATCAGTGGTTAGCAACATCATAGATAATAAAGAAAGATGGAACACACTTCACTTCTTGTACTGTTCCGTCCCTGAAGACCCAAAAAGGAAGGGGATTCAACAAATCAAATTTGATATATTCACCAAAGCCGCAGATCAAACAGGTGCTTCTTGCTGAATTTGGAAACATCGAACAGGTGCTATTAGTATTCGCGCCAACTGCGGTCGTCGTCAGCGTCCAGACAAACACAGAGATTCCACAGCCCAAATCGAAGAATATCGCCATTTATTGATTTGTCTTCGTCAAACACCAAACAAGAAAAGCCAGAAAAAGCATACTAAAAAGAAGAAATACAAAACATAGAACCTCAGAGAGAGAGACAGAGAGAGTTACCGAGAGGCCAGCCGAGAGAGGCGAGAGCGAAGGGCAGAGGAGCGTAAGCAGCGGGAGTAGCGATGGTGGTGGCCACGTGGAAGGCGGCGTGCTTCCACGTGCCCCTTCCTCCCTCCTCCGCCGCCGCCGCTTCTCCAGCTGCTCCTGCTCCTGCTGCCGCTGCCGCTGCTCCTTCTTCACGGTCACCGGCCGTGACATGCGGAGGCGCCGACGGTTGCGACACCATCTCCCGGCGTTGGGGGGAAGCCGTGGGACGGCGGGGGAGCGGTGAGACTCCTTTGTATGGTTTTGACTTGTGGTGGGTTGCAGTGGAAGAACGCAACTCTCTCTCTTTTTTCGTTGGCTTTGAATTTCTCACGAACGCGAACGGGAAGTCTTGTTGGGGTCCCAGTTCGGAGAGCGAAAGAGAGAGAGAGAGAGAGAGAGAGAGCGGGGTGCCGACTGCGGAGGCTGCAAACCGGCGCCGCCAGGACCCGGTCGAACCGGAGCGCATCGTGGTCACGTGGCACTTTGCAAGAACCGGGAACGTTGCGGCAACGTACGGAGAGTACCGCGCTGTACGAAAATTGTCCGGAAAGTATTAAATATATTTCCCTTTTGCTATTACGATCCAAAATGTTTTAATTGTGCTAATTAAGTTCTAAAATTTTTTCATATTTTATCAATTGAATTCATCAAGCCAATTTTGACAACTGACGTGGATACTAGCAGTCCTGCGTAGCACAGCTGGTGCTGACCTTGACAAATTTTTTTATAATATTTTTATAATTTTTCGATTATTTATTTATTTATTTCCCTTTTCTTCTTTTCTTTCTCTACTTTTTTCTTTTTTTTTTTGTCGTTTCCTCTTCTTTCTTTTTTTCTCTCCATCGGCCATCGCCTCGCCTTGTTGACGGCCGGCGGAGTTCGCGTCGTCAGCCTCTGGTGAGGGCAAACCCTCTTTCGATCTGGGGAGGGCCGCCCTCTTCAGCCCTTGACAAGGGCTGCCCTCACTTGAGGCCAGCGGAGTACAAAAAAGAAAAAGAAAAAAAAAGAAAAGAAAAAAGTAAAGAAGGAAAAGAGAAGAAAATAAAAAAGGAAAAAATTATTAAAGAAATCGAAAAATTATTTAAAAAGTATTCACGTCAGCGTCGGCTGAGACATATAGGATGATTCGCGTCCACGTCAGCGATTCCAGCTAAAATTAATCAGATGGACTAAATTGGTAAAATATAAAAAGATTTAGGACTCAATTACAATTAAAGGTAAAAAAGGGCAATATATCTAAGACTTTTTGAATAATTTTACCTCGATGCTGCCTTTATTTTTCACCAATTAAAAAGGAAAAAAAAACGATTACATAAATGTATGTCTCCACCCTCGTGAAGCAGAATAAATTTAAAAATAATAAAGGTACGTGAATAAAAGTCAATGTGCTATAAAAAAATGAATAATTCTATTAAATTACCGTTACACAGTAGTTTTCCGTTTTTAGGCCTACAAAGGGATAAGATTTTGCGGCCTAATCAGGTCAAAATGGAGAAAAAATATCGGGTAGTCTTGATTTTACACATAAGCTATAAACCATCGTATTCATTGATCGTCACGTCTCAAAGTTATTCCACTTTTCACATTTCTTTTTTCACTAATCGGCACGTGCCAATTAGTGAATGGAATGGCCTATGGCCGACGGGGAAAACCAGGGCCACTTCATATTTTCTTCAGAATGGGTTAGCAAAATTCAGTAAAATCCGGGCCAGGCGTATTTCACTATGTTAACTAGCGCGTCATCACCGAATCTCGGATATTCGAGGGAAGAATATCAATTCCATTACAACAGGTAATCCCCGCGTACAAAAACTGTACAACGTCAACGACTCTTCTCTTCACTAGACCGGACCCCACTTGCTACTTTGGACTATTCAAATGGCTTCTAATTTCTTACCCCAAGTAGGGAAGGGTGAAACAATGGACCCGGAGATATGCGTCCATTCCATCTCAGACGTGCATCTCGTCGACGTCGTTCGGGCACGGGGGGACACAAGTCTTGGTACAATTCGTGGGACACAGAATAGGGTGATGTCGTCCACATGATGTCCTGGAGCTGGCACATCAGATTGGATTCTTCCCGAATGAATCATACCGCTTCAAGAACCAACCAGACCCTTGCGCCGAGCATAGGAGATTATAGATAGGAAAATGGATCCACACACAACTCCAGCGACAATGACCACCTGAGAGTTTTCCCCCAGTGAGCATTAACATGAATAAAAAACCTTCCATCGCGTTTTGCGTCTGTTTTACAAAACTTAAGAATCAGGCTTTCTTAGAGAAGGTGATCGGATGAGATTTGCGTACCCATTTGAAGATGTAACCATGACCTTCTCTCCACGTGTATTGAAGATTCATGCCGAATATCGCCGCTACCAGAGAATACACAGACAAGCACAGAGTTCCTGAACTGAGGAAGAGCTCTAGCTATGGCCAGTTCAAATATAGTATACTTTAGCGATAAACATAAAATCTTCGTGCAATGGAGATTTATTTGGTTGATAACAAAGGTGCCAACGGAGGTCAATTTCAAGAATACCTAGTGGAGTTTTGCGTATCTTGCGAATCCTACCTGTATAAGCTGGTTCCGATGATTATCAAGCTGTAAAAAGACAAAAAGCAGATTGAAATGTCACTAGTCACCACTACGTATTCTAACAATGTTCAGTAACCAAAGAGAAAAATAGTTTGAATTACATGTTACATAGTTGAGGATATGGTTCGCGATTCTCCAAAAGCTTACCTGAATATTGATGTAATCCTCAGTATCATCAATGTATTCACGCAACTGAGAGAGAATAAATAGAATCAGCTTCCAGGAATGGTACGGTTTAGTCTACTGAGATAATTCTAAAGAAATTTTCATTAAATTGCTGTAAGAAAATTTGTTAGGCAACATGATGAAACAAAGAACTGGTGCAAGGATATCAATGACGATGCGTACCGTTGACAATTTGTTTAAAGTGCCGTCAATTTGCATGAAATATGCCTGCAGAAAAGCATCAGTATCACTTATGGACTCTCAATGAGCTAATTGGGACCGTTGATTGAATTTATCTGACCTCCAGCAACATTTCGAGTTCCTCAACGTCATTTTCCTCATGAGCTGTTGCTGCACTGGCCCTACTTGTTCTGGATAACTTTGAGCCAGTTGTAGGAGAGGCAAAGAACCAATCTGGAGCTCCAGACCCGCTGACAGGAGAAGACGCCGCAGCGAGTTTCCTTGACAAATAAAGGTCTGCCATGTCATCGTCATCGTCAAGAAGTTCTTCCAGTTCATCTCTCACCTGGAAACCAATATCACTTGAAATTAGGTCTTATTTAACTAAGTATTGGCTGTCAATAACACTGGAACTGGAATCATCAGACAAATAATTTTCTGCAATAAATGATAATGTAATGAATACGTTCATGGTTTGATTGAAAGCGTAGATGATCATCTCAGCTCAATGCATAAAAGACACGGGCATTGAAAACACACCATAATATTAAACGGAAGAACAGAGCATTGAACAATATCAATGAAGATGGAGATGGACTGCATCAAACGTATATTAATTGCAGATAGTATCATAGTTGAGCAGATGATTCGCACTTAAAATTTTTCCACTACAATCTAGTTAGATAGAGAGATCAGACCAAAATTGCAGATAGAAAAGTCAGCAAGCGCGATGCTACTTGAATTCAAGAAAACAATCTAAGGCAAGGTTCTGTGCAGCCAAGCAGGGATATCATCAAAGTCAAATCCATTTGCAATCCCCCATGCGAAGTACTGTAAGAGAAAATTCCTCATTCCAAACCCATCGATGACCCAAATAAATAATTTAGAAATGCCATGTCCTATACAGCTAAATGGTTCTGCAGGGAGAGCATTATTCAAATAAATGGGAGCTATTGACAGCTAAACTGGCATTTGAGGCACGAGATGTAGTGTGGGAAACTTACTAGATGAGATATCTTCATAAGTAGCAATAAAAAGTAAAAAAAATGAAATATTTTTCTGTGATAAGCAATGTCAGTGCTACTCTGTGACAAAACATCCATTCTGCTTATAGAGCATGAGGGTGTGGCATTTTCCATGCTTAAATGCTTAATTTGCCGGGGAATCCTTGTAACTCTAATGGCAGCTAACTTATGCAGCTGTTTTTTTTTGGTAAAGCTAACTTATGCAGCTGTTGTTCCCTCCTTAACAAGCAAAGGTTGATTTCTAATCTCCGAAGCAAAACCAAACCTTTGATTTCATTGTTATATTGATTCCCACAAACTTGATTCTCTAGAGTTCTGTTTTTCTTTGTAGAATCTACAGTTTTTTTTTCATTAGTGATTTCAAAAGCATGGGGCGCTACCGATGCAACAACAAAAAAATCCTCTTCATCAATTCTATCGTGGAAAAGACAGGATCTTTTATTGAGCGCTGCGAACACAGCAAATAGTACAACTTGGTTTTCTGATATTACTACTAGATTTCTTTTCTTGGAGATGTTTTGGGAGGATAGAGTATCAACCAATCATTTATCCAGTAAAGCTACTTGTTTTGTATTAATCTTGAATCTAACAAAGTTCAGGCCGATAAGTGAGAAGGACAAATATGCACAGTCATTAAGAGAGTACATAAGCAGAAAAGAAAGGTATAAGAAGATGTGATTGTGTAAGCAGCATTTCAAGAAAGCATAAGAGGCTCAAAATTCAAAGCACTAGATGTCAGAAAATTTTCTCGAGTTTCCTGTTTATTATGATGAAAAGAGACAGCCTAGCCCATAGTCATCTCCAAAAAATTCTGTATTACTAGAAACAAATGCCATTCATCTTCTTATACAGAGAGAGAGAGAGAGAGAGAAAGAGAGAGAGAGAGAGGGTAGTTGAATATCCAAAATTAAAAGGTCCATTAGGTCCTAGGCCAGGTAATATATTTCCTTGTGATAGCAGTACAAAACCCACAGTTTACTCTCCAAAAATGCACCCTTCATTCCAGAATTTATCTATTTTACATCAAATGCCTCTCTAACAGCAAGAACAAAAAGTATGTTTACCCTGTCACAAGAGTGGTAGCAGACCACCGATTAAATTTGTTGAGATCTGTGTCAGGCGTAATACTAAGAAAGTCACCACAAGCAGTAACAATTGACTTAAGTCTGAGAAAGAAGAAACTAGGTTGATGAAAACAATCAGTAATGCCAATTTATCAAGTGGAAAGTCATATGTGGGTTATTAGTATCAATACTCCAATCCAATGAAAAGACAAGCCATCACAGTTAACTATCTATCATTCAATAGGAATACTGAACTTATATTATCCTTGTGAAGCACTTTAACAATGCAGCCAGGATTGAGAACAAGCAGTCTATCCCTGAATAAGACTGTTTGGTGATTGGAAGTACCTTATAAACCCGAACATGTATGCACTAATTTCAATACCTTCTGAACACGATTGGTCAATCTTGTCATAGAACTCTTCAATTTTCGCACTCGATCCAAATTGCGACTGCTAATCTGCAAACCTTATTTGTATTAACAGACAAAGAAATAAAAAGGAACACGGACCGAATATTTGAGCTGCTCTACCCATATAATTAAAAAAAGGAAAGGAAAAGCAAGTTTTCTGCATGCGTACTCCAGGCAGACATCATAGTACAAGACCCCCTCGAACGAAAAATTTATTCTTTCGTCAATTCCCACAGAAAATAAGCAAACAAACAGAATTAAAGAAAGGCTCGCCTTTGAAGTCAACTCGTCTAAAGCTGGATAAGCATCAGTCTCCAGTTCTCTTGTGCGCGCATCAAGGAAACTACAGATAGCCTCCAATGCAACTTCTAATGCCCGGAATTCGAAAGGAAATTCTGCACAGTATAGCAAAATCACCAGCATCTCAATCAAGAAATTTCTCCTCTGGCAAATATCACAAAGACAAAGTTATCACCGAACTAATCAAACGCCGGTGATTAGCAAACAGTCTTTATCCTATCTCATCGTCGTTTAATTATTGGAGAAATATCAAAGAGCATCATCTGCTAAAAATAGCAACATGCTACCATTTTGCTCCCCGACGTCGGCGTCATTGTTCGCTTCTTGCTGATCGTCCTCTTCACCTTGGAACTGACCGATTCCGGGCAACCGCCTCTCGAGTTCCTCGACGATTGGAATGACATTCTCATCTAATGGATCTCTAAGCAGCACCTATACAAAACCAGAAAGCAGTTCCTCACCAAAACAAAGTGAATCTCCCCAAAACAGACCTGAATCGTTCCCATTCACGGAAACTGAAAACAACAGAAGTACCTCCTCTGCAGTGACGATGGCTTTAATGTGCTGCAACTCCAGATCAAACAAGAAGAAACAACACAAGGAAAGCGCAGGCGAATCAGCGACCGCAACTCCAGAGAGAACTACTCAAGCGGACAAGGCGGCGGACACATCGCCGAGCAGACGAATTACCTCCAGATTGAGGACGATCAGCTTCTCTCTGCCTAGGATCTTGGAAGGGTACGACAGCATCGGATCGAGCATGCGAAGATCTCGGGCGTGGATCCCCACCCGGCGCACGATCTCGTACTTGTCCACGTCCAGCAAGCTGCCCCGCCCCTCGCGGTCCACCAGGACCCAGCTCCGAGAGAACGCCGCCTTCTTCTTCGGCGGGGCCAGGGCGTCGGCCGCGACCGCCGCCGCGGCGCCGTCGTCGTCGGGGGCCATCTCCCCGGAGGATACTTCCCCGGGCCGCCGCCGCCGCCTCTCCTGCTGCTCCGCCGCCGCTCGGGGACCGGTGGGCAGCGGCGACGGCCGGAGCGCCGCGAGGGCGGGTGGGCTCGGGAGGGTTGGAGGGGGCGTCGTTGTACTAGCGGTGCAGCGGGAGCTGCGGGGAGAGAGAGAGAGGACGGGGACGATGGCGACAGCGGTGGCAGTTAGTGTTAGTGTGTGTGGAGTGTGGGGGAAGAAGCGCTTGATGATGATTGGAAGTTACCAAAAGATACGCGGGGCAAAAGGCTTCCCACCGTAGCTTGAAATGTACGTGCGCTCATGCACTTACTATTATTTTTCTATTCTATTCTATCCTACTATTATTATGAAAAAAAAATGACATAAGCTGTTTGTAAACTTTAGTCCAACGTGATTTCTAAATTTTTAATTTATTTAATATGATTTTTAAACTTTAACACAATGTACAATATGGTCTGTCATCCCTGAACTTTTCGGTACGTGTTCGATTAAGTCTCTAAACTATATGAAAATGCTCAATGTAGTTCTTTAATTAATTCATGACGAACCATATTGAACAAATTAAAAGTTCATGGATCATATTGAATATTTTCATATAGTTTAGGAATTACATTGAACATGTACCGGAACTATAGAGATCGCATTGAACAAATTAAAAGTTCATGGATTATATTGAATATTGGATTAAAGTTCAGATACTACATTGAACAAATTAAAAATTTAGAAAATACATTACACATTGAGCCAAAGTTCAGAGACTATTTGTGTGATTTTCCCTTACCACGTCAAATGTCGACCACACCAAATTGGCCCACATTAAAAGTCCAGGTTCGAGTTCTTATAGTGTGGAGTACAAACACTAATCATGACAATGGCAAGATATATCATGCTCTTAAAAAAATGACACAAAACTTTGGCTCAACGTGCAAAGTCTTATTTGAAATTTTAATTTGTTTAATATCGTTCTTGAACTTTAGCTTAATATGCAATATCATCCTTGAACTTTTAATTTATTTAATGTGGTTCATGCATTCTTGGTGCCTGTTCAATTTAGTTCTAATACTCAATATTATCCTTGAATTTTAATGAAAGGATGACATTTGGACTAAGTTCAGATACTACATTGCATATTAGGTTAAAGTTCATAAACTTCATTGAACAAATTAAAAGTTCAGAGATGACATTGCATATTGGGCCAAAATTCAGAAATTATTTGTGTAATTATTCCCGCTCTTTAACTCATGCGCATTTATATATGTACTTCACGCAAATATAAATGGCCAGATCAATCATCCAAAATTTCCGCCGCCTAATTCAACAATCATATAGCATCTAAAAAACATGATTTAATGCGGTAGGGATTTCTGTATGTTGCAGTTTGTGTTGGATTCATTGGTTAAAAAAATGTCATACATACTAAAGATAGCACACTAAATTTTCCTAAACAATGGGATTTTGCTTAGGGGTGAGTACGATCTGAGTTAAGCCGGTCCAAGACCAACCAGTATAGTATTGATTCTCAATTTTTGGGATCAAGGACCAACCCTGTTGAGCC
Source organism: Syzygium jambos (assembly GCA_031216235.1). NCBI lineage: Eukaryota > Viridiplantae > Streptophyta > Magnoliopsida > Myrtales > Myrtaceae > Syzygium > Syzygium jambos. The sequence continues at coordinate 26,351,582 of CM062230.1, forward strand.
GAGGATCGAGGACCGGACCGACTCTATGGGTTTGGTTTGGTTCTAGGGTCAACTTAGGATCAACCGATTATTTTTTTGTTTCATTTTGTGTATTCCTTAAAAGCACAAACATACTCTTTCAAATTTCATATCTATCAACAATACAATATTGAGCAACTAAACTATAAATATCCATACATATCAAACATAAATCTAATATATAACAATAGAAATCTCCATTTGCTAAACGCAACAAACCATAAAAAACGAACACATGAAATATAATTAATTCATAAGAAGTTCAAAATACATAATATAAATCATGAATGCACTTTACCATACATTTTTTTTTGTCTTTTCATCTATGATCCTTGGAAAATTATCCCAAGCAATGGATTTATCTATTTTTCGCTTCTTTCAAAGAGGAGGATCATTAGTAGATACCTTAGTCGACTCTTTTAAGTCTTTCTCACATCCATGGCTTGGCGATTCGATCATCGGACTCATTTTATAATATCCCTCTACTTCAGTTGACATGTTTTCTAAATTCATCAAGTTCACTTATATACTAGAGTGTGATCAGTAATTGCCAAAGACCTCACATTTATCACTTAGGACACAGACGTGCAACAACTAAAATCATATTTATCTAGTCAAATGAACGACAAATAGAGCAAAGTGAGGACATGACTTAAAACTTGTGAGGCGAGTGACAAGCGAATAGAGCGAGGCAAGGAAGAGGGTATTTTTTTTTTTTTTTGTTAAATTAGGGCTGGGTTAAGTGGGTTTCTACTCTCTAATTTACAATTTTACATGGTAGAACCACATAAGAAAGAATATAGGGGAAGGTGCTAGGGTGGGGTTTAAAGTGGACAAAAATATATAATATATACACCGTTGGACCAACCCTAAAGTCTAAGGAATGAAGACCAATATATATAGTGCAGGTTTCAAGTGTCCCAGGATTAAGGACCGGCCCATTCCCCCCAAGAACCAGACCAGGACTAGCCGAGTTGGGCCGATCTAGGGTCGGTCCAGGGTCAACCATAGACCTATGCTTACTCCTAGTTTTGCTAACATAACAATCTTTGGATCACTGTGAGAGTAATAACATATTATGAGTTACAAATTCTTGAAAAAGTGAACTCCACGACAATTTATAATTTATAATTTTTTATATTTTTTGTCTTGAGCAGACTGATATCCTCACAGGTGATTAAATATTATTACCTAATCATTTCTCTTAGCAGTAAATGAAACGAATTCATTGGGCCTAATTTTGTAGTTACTAAATAAGAAAGTATAAATATATGAGGCCACGTCATTCATAAAGAAAATATAATAAAAGTTTGATATCTTTAAACATTGCTTCATATTTCCCTTTCGCTCTCTCATCTCAATCCTCACCGCGAACCCACCCTTCATCTTCGAGGTCAAGTACGAATCGAACAACGGCTCGGCCCCTTCCTCCGCCGCCGGCACCACTTTGAACCGTTGTAGTACCCCGGCCACCACCCTCTTCATCTGCAGGAACGCCATTTCCTTCCCCAGACAAACCCTCGGCCCTGCCTGGAAGACCGGGTACGAGAAAGGGTCCTTCCCAACGAACACCCACTTCTCACCGCCGCCCTCCGCCGCCTTTAGCCAACGCTCCGGCTTGAACTCAGGCCAGTCCTTTCCCCACAGCTCCTCCAACCTCCCCATCGCGTACGGATGGTATGTCACCCTCGTCCCCTTCTTCACCACCGTGCCGTCCTCCAAGATGTCGTCCCTCACCGCCTCCTTGGTGTCGAGCGGCACTGGCGGGCAAATCCGCATGCTCTCACACAGCGATGCGTGCGCGTACACCATCTCTTTCACATCGTCGTACCCTGTCGAGTGTGCATTGGATGTTTGCATGATCTCACCTCGGACTTTGGCCTCCACCTCTGGGTTCTTGTGGAGCAGCCAGAAGTACCACGTAAGTGCCGCCGACGTGGTGTCCCGGCCGGCGAGTATGAAGCTAATGACGATGTCGACCACAAAGTCCTCGTCGGAATGGCCCGAGCTCAAGAACCGCGATAGGAGGTCCTCGGTGGCCGACGACTTTTCGCTCAGCTCTCGCTTCTTTTCCCTCACGATTTTCTTCGCAAACTCATGGACTTTAGAGATCGCGACCCGGAGGCGCTTCTCGGATCCGACGTTGAAGAAACTCTTGATCCTCCAAATCACTGAGAACAACTCGAGAAACCTCTCGATGCTTATTTTCACCGCGTCTTCAAACGCTTCCGCGAAATTTGCCTGTCGAATATCAAAGGGAAATTACCAAAAAATTCATAAACATAATACAACTGTACCAATTTAGTTCTGAACCTTTTTTTGGTCAATTGAGTTATAAACCTTTTACATTTATACTAATTGAGTTCATCCAGCTAATTTTGGTAAAAAATTACTAACATGGACGTTGGTTGTCTTACGTGGCGCCGTGGACAATTTTTAATAATATTTTTTTGATTTCTATTTCTTATTTCTTTTTCATTTTTTTTCTTTTCTTTCTCTTTCTTTTTTTTCTTTCCTTCTTCCTCTAGCCGGCCGGCGAGCAACGCCCGCCTCTGGCAAGGTCCGGCAACTGTCCAGAAGAAAAAGGGAAGAAAAGAAAAAGAGAAAAACTCGAAAAATTATTAAAAATTGTCCAAACCAAGGTCGGCCACGCCATATGGGACGGCCGGTGTCCATGTCAATGATTTCCGGTCAAAATTAGCTGGATGGACTAAATTGGCATAAATGCAAAAAATTTAAGACTCAATTGAAAAAAAATGTTCAAAATTAAATTGGTACAGTTGAAATATATTGAAGACCTTTTTGATAATTCTCCCAATATCAAATAATTCATTCACGAGTGACGTTGTTTGGCGAGACTCACGCTAAAGCTCACATCTTTTATATATGTAATACAGTGAAATGAGTCTAGGAAATACTTACTCTCGGCTGAGGAAGTGACGGCGATAGATACTCGGCATCGTACCCGAACGCGATCTTGCATATGTTGTCAAAGGCGAATCTCTGTAGCACGTCCTGCATGTCTACCACTGCCCTGCTCTTGGCCGCGAAAGCCAGGAGCGGCAGGAGGCGCTTGTTCAGCTCGGCATCAACAACGGTCTCGACAAACTTCCGTAGTGACCGGGTGTTGAACTCGTGGCTGGAGACCTGCCTCTGGAACTTCCAGGACTCGCCGTCGACATTGAAGATCCCGTTGCCAAGGATGTCCCGGAAGGTCGTCTTGAGGGCCCCGCCCTTCTCGTAGTTGGCGAAGCGGGTCTTGAGGATGTGCTGGACGTTCGCAGGGTTGCCGGTGATGACCTGGCGTTGGCCAAGGGGGCGGTGGAAGTGGTAGGTCGCTGAGGGGGAGTTCCGGATGAGGTTGGCGCTCCAGTCGATCCGCCTTTTCCAGTTGGCGAGCAACGAGAAGTAGGAACCCACGATAGGGTAGACTCTTGGGAGGTTCTTCGAGGAGGACGGCAGCGGCGGCGGTGGCAACTTGAAGAAGAAGAAGACGCTGATAATGATGAAGAGCGATGGGAAGATGATGAAGAAGTGAGAAAGTGAAGAAAAGAGATCAAAGCACGACATGGTGGTTGAGGACTTAGGAGGAGGAGATCGTTGTGTATATGGCGATTGGGATGTGATTAGTTTCGTTGGTTTTAAGGATTTGATTAGTTTCGTTGGTTTTAAGGATTTCATTGCCCCGCATCTGATTATCATATGATTTAAGGAGCACCGCATATTCTCTCGTGCATATGCCATATTCAACTTTCATAGGCAAATGCTTCCACCACATTTCGTTCATGTCAAGGCTCCGATGGCAATGATCCTGTTTCGAAAACGTAACAAATCAGCATCCGGCATGTTTTTTTTGTCGATAGCATTCGGCATGTTTACTATTCTATTATTTTGGGGGACGGGGGGCCACGTTAACGCTCCTGTTTGTTTCACGAGAAAACGAGTGATTTGGAAAGTATTTTCTATCGCTTGTTTTTCGCGAAACAAATGCGTACAATAGTTTCTAAATTTTGGCTCAATGTGCAATATCATATTGTACTTTTAATTTGTTAAATGTGATCCTCGAACTATTCCTAAATATTCAATATAGTCCCTCAACTGTGCCTAAATGTTCAATGTCATCATTCAGTACAATTTACAAGTTTTTATACTAAAATAAAAAAATTAAAATATTATTTAAATATTATTTAAAAATATCCATATTAGTGCTGGCCACACAACGTAAGACAGTTGGCGTACGCAACGTAGGACAATTGACATCCATGTTAGTGATTGCTGGTTAAAATTAGACGAATGGACTAAATTGACACAAATGTAAAAACTTTAAGACTCAATGGGCACAATCATAATAGATTTATGACTGTTTCAGTAATTCTCCCGATTTGAAATTGGAAGCACTTTGATGTCAATAAATATTCTTGAGCTTCTTGTTTGTTAGGATGAAAAGAGATGGCCTAACCCATTCAATGAAATTAACAGATAAGGAGTAAATATGCAAAAAATTTGTATTACTGAAATGCACCCCTGAGAGAGAGAGAGAGAGAGAGAGAGAGAGAGAGAGAGAGAGAGAGAGATCCAACATTAAATGGTCCATTCGGTCCTAGACGAGGAAACATGTTTCCTCATGATGGTAGTACAAAATCGACAATTCCTCTTCAAAAGTCCACCCCCTTCATTCCAAAATGTATCATGTTTTTTATTTGTCAAAGTAACATCTCATTCATTTCAATAAAAAGAGAAAAATATCGCAGTCTAACTACAAATTAAAATAAATCCCAAACAACTTCAAAACAAAACAAACTTAAGATAAAAAGATGTATTATAGAATAAGGTTACGGGCTACCCACTCCACTCAAAAAACAAATCTGTGATTTCTTTAAATCAAAATCGGCGGCTAATCATCAAATTCATTTTCACTAACGAGTACACACTGAGATTTTCATTTGTTGCTAGGGCTTTGCCTTTCAGGATTGTGCACGTAAGTTCAGTATTCCCAACACCATCGTTGTCCAGAGAAACAAGGTTAAACGAGCACAAATCTGACATATGTGAAAGCGAAATCTTCATAAATCTCCTTTGAAACTGAACTTATATACCAATGAAACTTGAGGAAATTAAAACCCCAAAATTATACACGCAAAAATCCCCAAATCTAGACTTGCTCATGATAGAAAAGCTTTGCAAAACAGGAGGAAAGCAAGAAAAAGAGAATAGATAACAAAATCAACCAAAGAAAAAGGAAAAAAAGGAAAGGGGAGGGGGAGATCTAGCTCAAACCCTCCCGTCCATGGAGCTTGAAGAAGAAAGTTGTGTAAAGATGAGAGGGAGAGGAGAAAACCCTAGACATAAGAGAGGAAAAGCAGCGCTTTAGTAATACCAACCAAAATGCATAATGTATTTTGTGTTAAATGCCTCTATAACAATAAGAACAACAGGTATGTTTACCCTATCATAAGAGTGGTAGCATACCACTATTAAATTTATTAACATTTGTGCCCGATCTTATACTAAGAGAATCACCGGAAGTTGTAACGATTGACTTAGTCTGACAAAGACGAAACCAAGTTGATTAAGGAGTGGTCTAGGAAGTTGCGAGATAATGATTTAGCATAGGATGCAGCCGGGGACTAATTATTCGAGATAGATATTAGCATCGAGGGCCTAGCAAAAGAGGTAAAAGCATGTCGAAGTCGTGATATAGAAAATTTAAGGGTCGTGTGAAGTGCTTTAAATGTCACGAGAAAGGATACATAAGGAGAGATTGTCCGAAGTTAAGAAATAAACATGGTAAGCAGAATGTCACAAGTAGTGTTGCAAACGTTGCCGAGGAAAGCTCCAGTAATGCGGAGGTCATCTTGTGCATAAATATCTATTTGTTAGGAGACAAATGGGTACTAGATTCCAAGTGTTCCTATCATGTGCCTCTTCATAGGAACTGATTTACTACTTACCATATTATAGATTGTGATAAAGTTTTGATGGGGAATAACATGGCCTACAAGGTGGTACGGATAAGGACAATTTGAATTCGGATGCATGATGGGATAGAACACACACTGATAAACTTGAGGCATGTATCAAAGTTCAAGATAAATCTTATTTCTTATGGGACACTTGATGACATCGGGTGTAAGTAGACATTGCTTAAAGTGGAGTGCTAGACTTCTCTTAAGGTGCCATAACGGTGATGAAATGGGAGAATGTGAACTCTCTTTTATCATCTACTTGGAGAATTCGTGGTGGGGACTGTTGTAGTTTCATCAAGAGCGTTATACTCAAACTTAACTCAGCCATAACATATTCGGTTTGGACATATAAGTGAGGCAGGTTCAGTGATGCTAAGTGAAAAGGGGTTGTTGAAGGGTCAAAAGACAAAGAAACTGAACCCATGTGAGCACTACTTATTTGGGAAGCAACGTTAGATAAAATTCAGTAAAGCTATGCATTCATCCAAACAAGGTTGAATATATATATATATATATATATATATATATATATATATGCAAACATTTGAGGCTCGTCTTCAGTTTCTTTAAAAAGAGGTGTCCGATATATGCTAACTTTTGTTGATGATTACTTAAGGAATGTATGGGTACACTTTATAAAGCACAAATCTAAGGTGCCCAATCAGTTCAAGAAGTTTAATACATTAATTAAGAAGAAGTCGGATAAACAAATCAAGTGCCGAAAAACCGATAATGCCATGAAGTTTTGTGGTAAATATTTTACCAAGTTTTGTAAGAAAGAAGGGATTGCAAGACATCACACGATCCCTAGGACACCACAATCGAGAGTGAGCTGGGTGCATGATTTTGCATGCATAGGTGGGGAAGAAATGTTGGGCTGAAGTAGTAAATACGACATGTTACCTAACTAATTAATCTCCATCACCTACTATTGCATGAAGAACTCCTAAAAATGTGTAGTGTCAATAGTAAGGCGATGGAGATTGATTAATCAGGTAACATGTCATATTTACTACTTCAGCCCAACATTCCCTACTCACCTGAATTAAAGGATGTAGAAGGGTCCATAATGTATGAACAATTTTCACTATGTGGCATTTATTAGAAAAAATCATCAAAGTTGATCAGAATTGCTTTTAGGATAAGTGCAATGGAAGTTATAAAACTTGTTACGAAAGTGCAATTAAATATTAAAATTGTCAAAAATGTAATCAAATTTTTCCGTTAACTCTGTTTAACTTGACAAATGGAGAATGCTTACGTGGCATTTTTAAAATTAATTTCTCTCTCATACATGGCATTTTTTTTATCATTTTCTTTTTCCAATCCATGAATTATATTAAATAAATTAAAAAGGATAATTTTTTTTACAAACCAAGTATAAAAAAATAAATAAATAAGCCTTTACTGGTGGCCTCCGCTGTCGTCGCTAGGAAGGGCCAAAAAAGGTCACCTAGGCCTACTGAAGCCTGACGACCCTTGTTGGTCCTAGCGAGGGCCTGCGGGCCTAGATTTAGGAGAGGGAACAACCCTAGCCCGACCCCTAGCGACCCTCACTCAAATCTAGAGCAAGGGTCACGCCCTCCCCCAAATCTAAGCCAATAGGCACTTGCTCGAGGTTGGCGAGGCTCTGGCAACCTCCGTCGGCCCTTTCAAGTGGTGACGACCATCAGCCAGGGCTTGCAATGTGATTTAGTTTGTGTTTTTTCATTTGCAGTTTGCATTTTTTTAATTTTTAGCTTATTTATTTTGCATTTATTTTTAATTTTTGAATATTTTTATGATGTGGCACTTGGTGTGCGCCACATAGTCGCCACGTGTAACGTGTCTTAAGAAAGAAATAAAATAAGACACGTTAGTATTTTTTGTATATCTTGTTGAAGAGAGTTAACGGTAAGGACTGGATTGAATCGGTATGACAAGTTTAATGAGTTGATTGCATTTTTTAAAAGTTTTAGGACTTAATTTTACGTTTGTGATAAGTTTTAACATTTTCAATCCACCTATCCCCCTTCTTTATGACCAATTCTATGAAGAAAGAAAAGAAAAAAGGAAATTCCCTCTTGAAGGCCACACGTGATCCATTCCCATCCTTTGAATGATGTTTCACTGCTGAAGGGATGCTTATTGCCTTCTCGTGCTTCCCAACATGCGAAGTCTTGGAGTTGTCCTCTGAGTATGTCCGCCTCCTTATCCCAAACAGTTGCTTTGCTTATAGTCATCTCTATCTCTCTCGCACGCGCACACACACATGCCCGGCCAACGAAAGAAGATAGAAGTCGGGCCATCTTCGAGAAGCTCTATTATCCGAATATGCTAATAAGCCAGAGAATCATTCGGGTTTTTTCTTCTTGGAGAGGTGAGTGTTTCAAGCTTCGTGATAATTCTCCATGCATGATGCATGTTATTGAACAATTACATAAGGCTAAACACTGTGGGTTAGAGTGTAATCTAGAGCTGAAAAATACTTGAGCTTGTGAGTAATTGTAACTCTATAACTTCCGATTGAACAGTAGATTATTGTGATGGGCTCCTCCCGTCAAGTAGGTACCAACACGCAGAACAAATCACGTAAATTTCTTGTATTCTTTATTGTTTCTCTTTTTATTTTTCTATTGGTTTCTCTCCTTCTCAATTTAATTGCAAAGATCCAATTAGCTTTCACGTCATTTATACAACACATGGCGCGGTAACGTGCAGCGAAGTGAGAGTGTCGAAGAAGCGTTTTGATGATTGGAAGTTACCAAGGAGAAGCCAAAAGGTTTCCACTATAGCATGAAATATACGGGCACCAATGCACTAATTATTATTCTATTCTATTCTATTAGATGATTTTAATGATTAGACAACACGTTTCTTAACTTGTGAAATTCGGCACTTAATTTCATAAATCAAGTAGAATGCATGCTAATATCCAAATGGATTATCCAATACGAGATTGTTTATACTTTATTATATAGACAATCAAAATCACGCTAGATGTTGTAAGAATTAATATGTATATATTTGTCTTTAATGTTCGATCAGATCCTGCGGATTAATATATAAAATGCCTTTTTTAATCTAAAATAAATGTTTAGTTTGTGCTCTTTCAATGGGACTAATAATCTTTGGGAAAATGATATGAACGGTTTTTTAATTTTGACCCAATGTGAATGTCATCCATATACTTTTAATATGTTTAATGTAATTCATGAATTGTTGACAAATGTTCAATACAGTCATTTCATTTGCTCAAACGACAAATTAGACGTTATTGATGATATGGATTATTAAATGCTGATTTAGAGGAGTAATAAAATTATGAGTCAAAATTGAAGAGATGTACGGAGAACAGAAACAGAATGATCACGCAGAAATCAAAGAAAATAGACAATACACGAATTTACCCAAGATCACCCTCGAATAGGATTACGTCCTGCAAAGAGATTTCATTATATTTTAGGTTTACAACCACTCAACTCGTTACAATGATCAGAAAAACGAGCAAAATATATATGTGCCCCAAACGGGCCCAAACCCTAAACCTGTACGAAATCTCTTAATCTCGCACCATACAGGCCAACTTAAATGAAACCCCAAACCTGTTGAGGTTTCGGGGCCGCTGCCCCCAAGTCCCCGCCCGCTCACCAGCGAGCGGGGTAGCTGTTAGTTGACCGGGCAGTGGAACCCCTGTCGGGGGTGCTGCCCCCGCCCACTGATTGAGCGGTGGGACACCCGTGTCGGGGGCGCTACCCTTGAACCCCCTCATTCCGCACGCAGGGTCACATGTCGTCAGATAACACTTCAATTTCCCTAAGCTCACGTGAACGTACCCGGTGTGAGAAACAAGGGTCCCTGAAGTATTCGCCAACTCCAACAAAAATGTCAATCTTTTTATTTGTTTTGCCAGTTTTTATCACGTCGAAAATCTTTTACTGAACACTGCATTTCGGATTTTATTATAGGAGACTAGGGTCTTGAATCAAGCTCGAACAAAGAATGTCAAATGCGTTTATTAAGCCCAACTTAAGTCTTACAACTTGACTCAATAATACGCCAGACTCGATAATACGCCAAACTCGACAATGCTAACAATGAGATGATGACTTGCAAATGCCGAGATCAAGCTATGTCGGAATCTGATTAACGACACAACTAATACGACATTGCCATTCAAGGTATGCCATAATCTAATCAATGACGTAACTTGAAAGAATATGACTGGAATCTAATCAACAGCTATATTTTAAGCACAACGCCGAAATTCATTCGACAACGCTGAACTGGTGGCACAACACTGAAATTTAATTGACAATGATGGACCCAACAAAGATTCTTGCCGGAATTGAATCTACGACGTGAAATCTGAAAGCTATAACTTTGACTACTCCTAATGCACTAAAGGTAAAGATAGATAAAAGATGTGTTGTGTTGTTCGAGAGACTTCCTTTATGTCGGAAATCCTTGAGTATTTATAGAGCAACTCGATAACCATCGAACGGCCACTTCTCCTTGAAAGTTATTTTCCACTTCCTTACATTTCACACTTTAACCGCTTCCTGACTTATCGATGTTGATTACATTCCTTGGGCATCACGTAATAGCTGATTTTCTTCCACGTGTCTCTTTATTCCTTGATGTGTCCTAAATCTCATTCCTTAACTTCCTTGATTTTTACGCCCACGGTCATGTTTTTACCTTTTGACACGTGAAAATGAATTTCTTTACCACGTGTCACCATGTATTTAATCCATGATTTCAGACTCATCAACATCACATGCAAAACTTGTGATTTTGGACTTGTCGAAATCATGTCCAAGGCCTGTGATTTTAGACTTGTCGACGTCACGTGCAAAGCTCGTGATCTTGGACTTGTCAATACTTTTATGACATGTCATGTCGATAATCGCTCCAAATCTTCCCAATGCATCTGGGCCTGATTCACGGCCTTTCTTCGGATTCATGCTATGTGGGCCGTGTTTTATATCCTTTGTGGCTTGCAATCGGCCCACTCCTACCAGGGATAATTTTGAGTGTCAACATTAACTATCTACTTTAAAAAAAGGAAAAAAAAACTATGCCGTTAAGATGTCCATCCTTATTTAATGACATGAATTATATATCTCAATTTGAGATGGATATCTTATTTGGATAATTTACGTGTAACTTTTTCTTTTGTTGTTTACCATTTAGACTTAACGGATTGGAAGAAACATCGGCATAATCACAGTAGGATGACATTAAATATTTTCTATAATCTATAGACTAGATTGCACATTAAGGACTAAATTTAACAAATTAAAAGTTCAGAGACAGTACTGCACATTAAATTAAAGTTTAGGAAATTGTTAGGACAATTTTCCATAATCTTTCAAGTCAGGTTGATATGATTGGCATTTGATGAAAGAATCGACTCATCCTTGGAACGTACGTTTGTCTGTCGATATGGTGTACACATCATGTCCATATTGCTAAGATTTATGCAAGATAGCAAAAAAGTTGAACATGAAAAAAAGATTAAAACAAAAGATTATACAAGAATTTAAAAAAAAAAACCAATAGTTACAGATAGAGAGAGGGGGACCGCGACCCCCTTTGCCAATGAACCTCATCTTCATTAATTTTTTCCGACTTTTAATTTTTTTTTCAATTTTTACTGATTTAGTGTGATGTGTACAGTCACATTAGTACATGCGGGCCAAATGACAGATTTGGATAACTACTTCAGAGGCCAATCACACCACAGTGGTCCAAATCGAAATTGAAGGTCCAAATTATTATCGAAGAAGAGTACAAACACTAATTATGACAGCGTCCCAATATAATATATATCATACTCTCAACTCATGCACACATATCTATGTACTGCACGCGATAATAATAGGTCCAATGAAATTAAACAAATAATATATATCATGCTCTTTACTCATACACGAGTATCTATGTACTTCACGTGATAATAATAGGCCCAATCAAATTAAATAAATTTTCCGCTGACCAATTTACCACTCACATACCATCCAAAAAAATACGATTTATGGTGCATTTATTTCCCTAAAAAATTCACGAGAAAGGAAACTATTTTTCGTGAAAATCATTTTTAATTGTTAGTTTTCGTTTATTTGGTGAATTAGGGAAAATGATATCATTCATGTCAAAAAGGAAAGTCGTTTTTCCCTAATCTAGGCTAGTTATTTTTAGTCCATGAAATTTTTTTTCCATTATCCAAATATCGAATAATCGGAAAATAAATTCCTCAAAATAGTTTTCTTTCAAACAAACAGATCATTAATATATCTGGGATTATTATAGGACATGGAGTTTGTGTTGAATTAATTGGTAAAAAAAATGCTATGTATACTTATAAAAGCATACTAAATTTTGTTTCCTACATAAAATTTGATGTGTTTAACATTGCTCTAATTTGTATAGCCAAGAAGAGGCACACCCCATTCATGTTCGCACAATACAAAAGCACAATCTCAAATCTACCCTATCTCATCTCTACCCGCTGTACTATATTCTTAGTTTTCCTTCTACTGAGTTATATCCTCCCTTTTTTTGTGGGGATGAATATTCGGTTCGTTACGTATAAAAAAATTCACAATCTTGCATGATTACTTTGACTATTCTTTTTGACATCCTGTATATATTCCCAACCAATCTCCGTTTTTATTTTATTTTGCCCTTTCATTCTAGAACATATAAAAGCTGGTAAGGCTTCCTAATGATGACGGGAAATTAATATTCCGTGCATATTACATTGCTAGAAATAACCCGAAAACCAATTTTAAGTTGATATATATCAGCCTCTGCTCTACGAGGCATCGTTTGGATTGAGTGATTGGGACAGACGTGAGCTAAAATTTGGGGCAAATGGTCCGATCACGAGATTAGTTTCCTTTGATGGTGGGTGCCACTATAAAAAATCTGGCCTACAGCAAGGTCGCCGTCGATCAGTATATTTCATCGCGAAAGCCCCTTCTCACTAGGATAACGCCACACAAATTCGACATTCCGTGGCCATAGCTTCTCGCAATAGCTACAAAATTCTTCTTTTTTGTCTCCACAGATGGCCAACTTTCGATGGAATGAGACTTCATCGCCATAGGTTGCCCATGGTGACAAAGTATGTTTCGTGGCCATAGGTATTCTATAGCGACGAACATTATTTCCTGATCGTAGAGTACCCTATAATGATGGATTAAATTTTGTCACCATTGGCTTTTGACGGTGATAAATTTCATATTCGCGCCATGACAATACTCAGTATGTTGTCAAATCCTATAACAATAAAGTCCTAGAAAATAGAAAATGCATTAAAACACCTAAATACTAGAATTGCATTTACAAACATGGAAACTATATCTTTGACTCTTCCAAATTCGTGCACCATCCTCAGAAGCCGAATAGTCATCGTAGGAGATCACCGAATAATGATAGAAATTGATAAGAACAGCCTTCATTCACTAGGTTATCGATAGGGTGTCTCGAAATCAATAATAAACTTGTAAATCGATATCTCAATAGCCAATCGACAATCATGAAATAAACTTGAAATTGTGTTACTTTTTTTTTGTTTGATCTATTATTTTTAATTAAGAAAAAATCACAAAAAATTCAAATTATGCTCATAGTTACACATTTACCATAAATTTCTTTTTATGACGCCAAAAATTTCAAATTTGTACTCTCGTAACATATTATCCTTCCGTCAATGAGGACCATTAGAAATAAGCTTACATGGATGATGGAAAGCAAAAAATATTAACATGGCGCCCACAAAACTTAAATGAAATAAGAAATCTAAAAAAAAAAATCATTTGATGGAACTTTGAAGGAGGGTCAATATGTCATAGGAGTAGAAATTTGGACTTTTTTATATCATAAAAAAGTTTAGAGTAAATGTGTCACAATAGACATAATTCGAGATTTTTTATGTCACGAGATAAAATTCATAGTAAATGTGTTAGAGTATACATAATTTAGAATTTTCGGTAGTTTTTTTTCTCTTTTTAATGTTTCGCGAATTTTCAATTTTTTTTTCAATTTTTGCTCATGTAGGGTGATGTGTACAGTCAAATTAGTAAACACGGGTCCAATGACTGAGTTGCATTGCTACATCAGATGCCAATCAGACCAAATTGGTCCAACTCAAAATTGAAAGTCCAAATTAATAGGGAAGAAGAGTACAAACAGTATTTATGACAACTTCCCAATATATATCGTGCTCTTAACTCATACACACTTATCAATGTACTTCACGTGGTAATAATAGGCCCGATCAAATTTAAAAAAAAATCGGCTGCCTAAGTCAACGCTCAGATATTATCCAAAAAAATATAATTTATGGTGCATTTATTTTTTTTATGAAAATCATTTTTAATTGTTAGTTTTCATTCTTAGTTTTCTTTTTACGAGTTTTATCCTCTCTTTTTTCAGGGATGGATATTCGGTTTCGTTGCGTCTACTGAGCGATTCGCAACTATAAATTCGTATAAAAAAAAGATTTACAATCTTACTTGATTACTTTGAGTATTCCCTTTGGCATCCAACCTACGTAGAATGGGTCAATTCATTATGGATTCATTATATAAAACAAGATAATTACCACGATGTCATATTATAAAATTAATATGCTGAACGGCGGATGCACGATATGTACTGTAATTTTGATAGACGGGTTTGAACTACCACATGGTGAAATTGTTTAAATATCCAATGCAATTGCGCCGCATCATACATTCATAGTATAGAACATTATTTAAGGTCAAAACAACATGCGGATCATCTATCAATATTGATATCATAATACTTTATACGTATGAATATAAATACAAAGATAATAAAGGAAAATTTATTACACACGTTATTCCCCGGCCCACCTCCCAAAAAAATGGAAAATGACGCTTCCAAACTCATATAGAATATTGATTAAAGGAAGATTAAAGAGAAAATAGTTTCCAAGGTCCCTTTCACTCTCTCTCCTCAATCCTCACCGGGAACCCACCCTTCATCTTCGAGCTCAGGTAAGAAATGAACAACGGCTCCTCCCCATCCTCCGCCGCGGGCACCACTCTGAACCGCCGAAGCACCCCGGCCACCACCCTCTTCATCTGCAGGAACGCCATTTCTTTCCCCAGACAAACCCTCGGCCCCGCCTGGAAGACCGGGTACGTGAACGCGTCCCTATTAACGAACGTCCACTTCTCACCGCCGTCCTCCGCCGCCCTAAGCCACCGCTCCGGCCTGAACTCCGGCCAGTCCTTTCCCCACAGCTGCTCCAGCCTCCCCATCGCGTACGGATGGTACGTCACCCTCATCCCCTTCTTCACCACCGTGCCGTCCTCCAGGACGTCGTCGCTCACCGCCTCCTTCGTGTCAAGCGGCACCGGCGGGTAAAACCGCATGCTCTCACACAGCGATGCGTGCGTGTACACCATCTCCTTCACATCATCGTACCCTGCGGCATGTGCATCGGACTTCTCCATGATCTCATCCCGGACTTTGGCCTCCACCTCCGGGTTCTTGTGGAGGAGCCAGAAGTACCACGTGAGAGCCGCCGATGTGGTGTCCCGGCCGGCAAGTATGAAGCTGATGACGATGTCAATGACAAAGTCCTCATCGGAGTGACCTGAGCTCAAGAACCGTGACAGGAGGTCATCGGCAGCTGACTCGGGCGACGACTTCTCGCTCAGCTCTCTCTTCTTTTCGCTCACGATTTGTTTCGCAAACTCACGGACTTCGGAGATTGCGATCCGGAGGTGCTTCTCGGATCCTATGTTGAAGAAACGCTTGATCCTCCAAGTTACAGAGAAGAACTCTTGAAACCTCTCGCTGCTTATTCTCACTGCGTCTTCAAACGCTTCTGCGAACTTCGCCTGTCGAATGTCGAATAACTCGATCTATGAGTGATGTGATTGACAGAAATGTGTGTTGTTTGGCAAGGCTCACCCTAAACTACACATCTTTTATATCTGTAATTTAGTTAAATGAGTCTGGACGATACTTACTCTCGGCTGAGGAAGCGATGGCGACAGATACTTGGCATCAAACCCGAACGCGATCTTGCATATGTTGTCGAAGGCGAACCTCTGGAGGATGTCCTGCATGTCTATCACTGACCTGCTCTTGGCGGCGGAAGCCAAGAGAGGCACGAGCCGCTCGTTCAGCTCCGCGTCGACGACGGTCTCGACGAACTTCCGCAGCGACCGGGTGTTGAACTCGTGGCTGGAGACCTGCCTCTGGATCTTCCAGGACTCGCCATCGCTATTGAAGATTCCATCGCCGAGGACGTCCCGGAGGGTCGTCTTGAAGACCTCGCCCTTCTCGTACTTGGCAAAGTGGGTCTTGAGGATGTGCTGGACGTTCGCAGGATTGCCGGTCAAGACCTGGCAGTCGCCGAGGGGGCGGTGGAAGATATAGGTCGCCGACGGGGAGTTCCGGACCAGGTCGGCGGTCCAGTCTATCCGCCGTTCGATGTTGGCAAAAAACGAGAAGTAGGAGCCGAAGATAGGGTAGACTCTCGGAAGGTTCTTCGAGGACGGCGGCGGTGGCGATTTGAAGAAGAAGAAGACGACGCTGATAACGATGAAGAGTGATGGGAAGAGGATGAAGTGAGAAAGTGAAGAGAAGAGATCAAAGCACGGCATGGTTGAGAAGGAGGAGGAGATCATAGCGTTCGAGTGGTGGTTGGGCTCTGAGATGTTTTGCGGGGATTGAGGATTTCATGTGCTGGCAGAGGTTGAAATGAGTGGGTGGGATATTTATAACCTTATGAATATATTTTGATTTTAAGTTGTACCCAATGTTTTCTCATGTTCACACATTCGGAGGCGAATGTTTCCACCATATTTGTTGATAGTCAAGGTTCCAATTATTTTATCTCGAAAAACGTAATGCATGAGCGTTCTTCACGTTTACTATTTGAAGAGTATAACTTGGAATTTGCTCGCTTTCAATGTACTATTTCTAGACTTTAAGCCAAAAAAGCAAAAATACTTGACTGTTATGCAATTAGAGATGTATTTATGCCTCTCAACTCCGAACCTAACTCTATTAGCACGATGTGATTTTATTTGATCACGGCCCAGTGGTGCAATTATAAATTTCACTAGAATAATTGGAACAAGACTTATTAAATAGCATAACATGTTATAAGTAGATGACGTGGGATCAGAGTTAAATATATTTGATACTTAACACCATAAATAAACTCGCATGCAAATAGTTCCTTCTACATTACATGAAGATGGATATGAGTATTGTACTTTTAAAATTGATCGTGCAAAGAAAAAATTTCAAGATTTTTTCCTATTAAAAATACATTAATATATGTTTTTTCCAAACAAAATCTTTTTTATTTAGAAACTTCGTCCCGACCTTGTGAGTTGAGAAAATCAATCTTTCTTTTGACTTTGTCAAAAGTGACAGTTGCACGACCTGGGATGTTTCCGCGAAGCCTACGCAAGGCATGGATCGGACTAAGAAATCTCGAAAGAGGTTGCCTCACTGTAGACGTCATCAGCAAGTAATGGCTTCTATAGGTTCAATTCGTGTGCATTTATTATGTGTACTTTGCATAGCGGTTAAAACAGTTAAAAGACGTCTCGCCGGATAAAGTCGACTGCATCACCGGCCATGAATCGTGATCCCCGGCAACGTACCTCATCCCGATCGACGGAAGCATAGAGAGAGAGAGAGGCATGGAATGACGAGGCCACAATCGAGTGGCGACAAAGGTGTGGCGTTTGCGTCGTGTTGGTAGGGGCAGAGAGACAAAGAAGCTTATATTTTAAGAGGTAGTATTTGACTTTGCTATTCCCTACGTTTTGAAAAGGGCTTTGATAGCGCAGCAGTGTTTTATCGTTACGAGAGTATATTATAAATCATAAAATTTTGAAGGAATAGATCTCACAATAATTTATAATTATTTATTATTAATTTTATCATGGTCCAAAACATATTAGGGTCATGTTTCCCCACGGCATCGAGCTCTATGTTGAGATTAGGGGGCGTGCTCATGTGGCTTAGAGCTCGACACTACATCTAGGGTCATGTTTCGCCACGGCATCGAGTTCAACACCACAATCCCAAGTTTGAGCTTGGCGGGGAGAGAGAGAGAGAGAGAGAGAGAGAGAGAGAGGGGGCGTTGACTTGTGGGCGACAACGTTGGCGGTAGGGGTTCGCAGTTCCATGATAGGTAGGTTCTAAACCTAGAATTTGAAACTTACTCTATTGGATAGATTCTCAATTTTTAAAACTTGGAGCATGCCTTGTAAACCTAAGAACCTACTCTGGAACCAACCATGTCGGTTTGATCTTGCTCTAGGGTCTCCCCGTGAACCGGCCAATTTCTTTTTTTTTCATTTTTTAATTTATTAAAAGGAAAATTTTTACTAAAACATCTCATTATATAAAACTGAGACAAAGCAGTCACAACAAAATGACAAGAGCAATACAAAACAAACAAAAAATATAAAATAATTGGGAAGTGTCCAATTCATTGCTCAGTCAAGCAAAATGAAAGTTAAAGCAACAACAAAAAATTTTATCCATTAAAGTAACTATTCATAAAAGATAAAAACACTAAGGCATCTTTAGCTACATTATTATGAAGTATTAAGAGCCATTGATGGTTGAAAGAATTGAATTATTTGAAGGAGGTGGAGATCAAAGAATCCATGTCCCTAAAAAGTTTGCCCGAAGTGTTGACATTCGGCAAGTTGGAGATAGATTGGATGCCACCAAAAGCTACAGAACACATCATTTAGCTGGGGAAGTGATTGTGAGTCTCGCTATTGTAGGACAAATAAGCTTCATCCCCAAAACGCAAGAACTTCCGCTGGACGAGTATGAAAGGTGTGCAACTTCGGGGTGAGTGGCTCCACAGTGGGTAGGTTTCATGTTTAAGGGTGGGTAGGTTTCAAACTTGAAATTTGGAAGGGTTGAGTGACTCAAGAATGGAGAGGTTCTAAGTTGTCATGATTGATTTTCAATTTTTGAAATCTGAACCTATTATGTAGATATTAGAATCGAATCGAAATCAATCGGGTAGTTGGCGGTGTTGATCCCTAGTTGGAACCGGTCGGTCCGATCCCAGCATCAATTGGAGGCGGGGGTAGCGCGTCGGTCGATCACAAAATATCAACTTTTATGCGGTACACTAATGGTATAAAAAATTCGTTATGCGAGCGGAGTTTGGGCATGACACGTGTAGAATTTCTAATTTTGACAAACTGCATTCATTCTATTAATGCGCGAGAGCTTTCTTTTGCGACTGTTTGTGTAAAAAGTATAAAAAACACCGACGGTTTCCATCACGTAAATTCCTTATGTACCCAATTTCAATCGGATCCTACTGAGTAGCCTTGGAGTTTTTCTCTTTCCTTTTATAATGGTTTTCTTCCTCCCATGACTTTTCGCAAGAGGCGGCCCTATACAATTTGGTTGAAGCTTACACACCAAGAAAATTGAATGGGATAGTTCTGCTTCCCGGCAAGGAAGACCCGAAAAAGATTGACGTACGGAATGACGGGATCTTGTTTATATCATCCATAGAAAGAGACGATGCGGAATGTGACGTATTTAATTCAAACGCGCGAATCACTACCATTATGTATATATTCCCAACCAATCTCCGTTTTTATTTTATTTTGCCCTTCCATTCTAGAACATATAAAAGCTGGTAAGGCTTCCTAATGATTATGGGAAATTAATATTCCGTGCATATTACATTGCTAGAAATAACCCGAAAACCAATTTTAAGTTTATATATATCAGCCTCTGCTCTACGAGGCATCGTTTGGATCGAGTGATTGGGACAGACGTGAGCTAAAATTTGGGGTTAATGGTCCGATCACGAGATTAGTTTCCTTTGATGGTGGGTGCCACTATAAAAAATCTGGCCTACAGCAAGGTCACCGTCGATCAGTATATTTCATCGCGAAAGCCCCTTCTCGCTAGGATAACGCCACACAAATTCGACATTCCGTGGCCATAGCTTCTCGCAATAGCTACAAAATTCTTCTTTTTTGTCTCCACAGATGGCCAACTTTCGATGGAATGAGAGTTCATTGCCATAGGTTGCCCGTGTTGACAAAATATGTTTCGTGGCCATGGGTATTCTATAGCAATGAACATTATTTCTTGATCATAGAGTACCCTATAATGATGGATTAAATTTTGTCACCATTGGCTTTCAACGGTGATAAATGTCATATTCGCGTCATGACAATGCTCAGTATATTGTCAGATCCTATAACAATAAAGTCCTAGAAAATAGAAAATGCATTAAAACACCTAAATACTAGAATTGCATTTACAAACATGGAAACTATATCTTTCTTCACCCAAAAAAAAAAAAACATGGAAACTATATCTTTGACTCTTCCAAATTCGTGCACCATCCTCAGAAGCCAAATAGTCATCGTAGGAGATCACCGAACAATGATAGAAATTGATAAGAATAGCCTTCATTCACTAGGTTATCGATAGGGAGTCTCGAAATCGATAATAAACTTGTAAATCGATATCTCGATAGCCAATTGACAATCATGAAATAAACTTGAAACTGTGTTACTTTTTTTTTGTTTGATCTATTATTTTTAATTAAGAAAAAATCACAAAAAAATCAAATTATGCTCACTGTTACACATTTACCATAAATTTCTTTTTATGATGCCAAAAATTTCAAATTTGTACTCTCATAACATATTATCCTTCCGTCAATGAGGACCATTAGAAATAAGCTTACATGGACGATGGAAAGCAAAAGGTATTGACATGACGCCCACAAAAGCTTAAATGAAATAAGAAATCTAAAAAAAAAATCATTTGACGGAACTTTGAAGGAGGGTCAATATGTCATAGGAGTAGAAATTTGGACTTTTTTATATCATAAAAAAAGTTTAGAGTAAATGTGTCACAATAGACATAATTCGAAATTTTTGATGTCACGAGATAAAATTCATAGTAAATGTGTCATAGTATACATAATTTAGAATTTTTGGTAATTTTTTCTCTTTTTAATTTTTCGCGAATTTTCAATTTTTTTTTCAATTTTTGTTCATGTAGGGTGATGTGTACGGTCAAATTAGTAAACACGGGTCCAATGACTGAGTTGGATTGCTACATCAGATGCCAATCAGACCAAATTGGTCCAACTCAAAATTGAAAGTCCAAATTAATAGGGAAGAAGAGTACAAACAGTATTTATGACAACTTCCCAATATATATCGTGCTCTTAACTCATACACACTTATCAATGTACTTCACGTGGTAATAATAGGCCCAATCAAATTTAAAAAAAAATCCGCTACCTAAGTCAACGCTCAGATATTATCCAAAAAATATAATTTATGGCGCATTTATTTTTTTTATGAAAATCATTTTTAATTGTTAGTTTTCATTCTTAGTTTTCTTTTTGCAAGTTTTATCCTCTCTCTTTTTTCAGGGATGGATATTCGGTTTCGTTGCGTCTACCGAGCGATTCGTAACTATAAGCTTGTATAAAAAAAAGATTTACAATCTTACTTGGTTACTTTGAGTATTCCCTTTGGCATCCAACCTATGTAGAATGGGTTAATTCATTACGCATTCATTATATAAAACAAGATAATTACCACAATGCCATATTGGGCTCGTTTGGTTCGGCTTTTAGAATGCTCATTTGGGGAATGCAAATACCTTTAGGTGAAAGTCACTTGGAGAAATGCAAATGGCGTTTGGTAAAAATCATTTGAAAGCCACTTGAGAAAATGCAAGTCGTGTTTGGTTATTTTTATTTATAAATGGGCTTTGGGAGTTTTTTTTTTTAAAGCACCCTCCGCCGGCTCTGGCGAAGGGCTATGGCCGCCGGCGAGCCAAATCTGGCGTTGACGACCGTCGCCTGACCTCAGGCGACCGTCGCCTGACCTCAGGCGACCGTCGCCTGAGGTTGCGTGGCCCCAGGCAGTCGTCAGCTGAGGTCACGCAACCCAGGCGACGACGGCCACCTAGGGTTGCTCGACCCAGGCAGTCGCCGCCTGGAGTCGCGCAACCCAGGCAGCAACAGCCTGGGTCAAGCGACCTTAGCGACGGCGTTGCCCGGGCGGTCGCCCGACCCCAGGCGACCTCACCGGCTGCCTGGTGAAGAAAATGAACAGCTTCAAACCCCCCAAAAAAAAAAAGAGACGTGAATAGTAACATTCATGGAATGCTAGCATTTGGCCAATGCTAGCATGAAAGCTGAACCAAACGGTTTAGCATTTTGGGAAGGGGATTTTAAGACCGAAAGCCCCTTCCCAAATCTAAACCAAACGGGCCCATTATAAAATTAATATGCTGAATGGCGGATGCACGATATGTACTGTAATTTTGATAGACAGGTTTGAACTACCACATGGTGAAATTGTTTAAATATCCAATGCAATTGCGCCGCATCATACATTCATAGTATAGAACATTATTTAAGGTCAAAACAACATGCGGATTATCTATCAATATTGATATCATAATATTTTATACATATGAAAATAAATACAAAGATAATAAAGGAAAATTTATTACACACCTTATTCCCCGGCCTACCTCCCAAAAAAAATGGAAAATGACGCTTCCAAACTCATATAGAATATTGATTAAAGGAAGAGTAAAAAGAAAATAGTTTCCAAGGGTTGACTATCTCTTTCACTCTCTCTCCTCAATCCTCACCGGGAACCCGCCCTTCATCTTGGAGCTCAGGTACGAAATGAACAACGG
This sequence comes from Syzygium jambos, assembly GCA_031216235.1. Classification (NCBI taxonomy): domain Eukaryota; kingdom Viridiplantae; phylum Streptophyta; class Magnoliopsida; order Myrtales; family Myrtaceae; genus Syzygium; species Syzygium jambos. The sequence goes on from CM062230.1 coordinate 26,374,288, forward strand.
CTCCTCCCCTTCCTCCGCCGCAGCACCCCGGCCACCACCCTCTTCATCTGCAGGAACGCCATTTCTTTCCCCAGACAAACCCTCGGCCCTCCTGGAAGACCGGGTACGTGAACGCGTCCCTATTAACGAACGTCCATTTCTCACCGCCATCCTCCGCCGCCCTAAGCCATCGCTCCGGCCTGAACTCCGGCCAGTCCTTTCCCCACAGCTGCTCCAGCCTCCCCATCGCGTACAGATGGTACGTCACCCACATCCCCTTCTTCACCACCATGCCGTCCTCCAAGATGTCGTCGCTTGCCGCCTCCTTCGTGTCAAGCGGCACCGGCGGGTAAAACCTCATGCTCTCACACAGTGATGCGTGCGTGTACACCATCTCCTTCACATCATCGTACCCTGCGGCATGTGCATCGGACTTCTCCATGATCTCACCCCGGACTTTGGCCTCCACCTCCGGGTTCTTGTGGAGGAGCCAGAAGTAGGGGTGTGCTACCGGACCGGGTTTACCTGAAAATCGGATCAATCCACCCGAAAAACAGGTTCGGGAACCGATTCTAACAAGAACCGGTCCTGGTACCGGTTCCATTTTTTGGGAACCGGTTAGAACCGGTCTGGTTTCCGATTCCAAGTAAAAACTAACCCAAACCTGTTTTAAAATCGGTTTTAGAACCAGTTTTGAGATAATGTACAAAAACGTAAAAAGCCTACATTACGTTACCCTATTTCACCGGTTTTAGAACCGATTTCCGGTTTAATATTGGAATATGTTTCACAACTATGGGTGAAACAGCACGGCCCTTAAAGTCATCTAAATATTGTTTGATTCAGATGAGATATATAGACATTTTTCTAGTGAGAGCATATGCCTTACCGCTAAGTCTCTTGATTTTTCTTTCAAGATATTTCATTCGGAAACAGAAGTGAGGAATTATTTCATCATGGCGCAAAATAAAGAGCTAAACATGTTGAATAAATTCTCTGGAAATGTGACTCTTAAAGATTTATGCGATTGGACTATGTCTTGCCACATAGTGCTTTTGGATTGTTGATTTTGATGGATTGTAATTTCAATTGCTTATTTTGGGGATTGTTACTTTTGGCGGATAGTGATTTTTGTTATTCATCTTTTATTTTAAATTATTTCATTGCTACCTATATTATTTTGCTAGAAAAAAATGAAACCGAAAAAGGAGCAAAAAAAAAATAGGTTCTTGGGTAGACCGTGAAACCGGATCGAAAAAATAAGGTTGGTTCCAAAACAGGGTCTAGGAAAAACAGGGTTGGTTTTAAGTTCCAAAAATTGGGAATCGGTTATAACAGGGTTGGTTTCAGGTTTTAGGTCCGGACCCAACCCACCCTGGAACTGATCACCCCTAGCCAGAAGTACCACGTGAGCGCCGTGGATGTGGTGTCCCGGACGGCGAGTATGAAGCTGATGACGATGTCGATGACAAAGTCCTCATCGGAGTAGCCTGAGCTCAAGAACCGTGACAGGAGGTCATCGGCAGCTGACTCGGGCGACGACTTCTCGCTCAGCTCTCTCTTCTTTTCGCTCACGATTTGTTTCGCAAACTCACGGACTTCGGAGATTGCGATCCGGAGGTGCTTCTCGGATCCTATGTTGAAGAAACGCTTGATCCTCCAAGTTACAGAGAAGAACTCTTGAAACCTCTCGCTGCTTATTCTCACTGCGTCTTCAAACGCTTCTGCGAACTTCGCCTGTCGAATGTCGAATAACTCGCTCTATGAGTGATGGGATTGACAGAAATTTGTGTTGTTTGGCAAGGCTCACCCTAAACTACACATCTTTTATATCTGTAATTTAGTTAAATGAGTCTGGACGATACTTACTCTCGGCTGAGGAAGCGATGGCGACAGATACTTGGCATCAAACCCGAACGCGATCTTGCATATGTTGTCGAAGGCGAACCTCTGGAGGATGTCCTGCATGTCTATCACTGACCTGCTCTTGGCGGCGGAAGCCAAGAGAGGCACGAGCCGCTCGTTCAGCTCCGCGTCGACGACGGTCTCGACGAACTTCCGCAGCGACCGGGTGTTGAACTCGTGGCTGGAGACCTGCCTCTGGATCTTCCAGGACTCGCCATCGCTATTGAAGATTCCATCGCCGAGGACGTCCCGGAGGGTCGTCTTGAAGACCTCGCCCTTCTCGTACTTGGCAAAGTGGGTCTTGAGGATGTGCTGGACGTTCGCAGGATTGCCGGTCAAGACCTGGCGGTCGCCGAGGGGGCGGTGGAAGATATAGGTCGCCGATGGGGAGTTCCGGACCAGGTCGGCGGTCCAGTCTATCCGCCGTTCGATGTTGGCGAAAAACGAGAAGTAGGAGCCGAAGATAGGGTAGACTTTCGGGAGGTTCTTCGAGGACGGCGGCGGCGGCGGCGATTTGAAGAAGAAGAAGACGACGCTGATAACGATGAAGAGTGATGGGAAGAGGATGAAGTGAGAAAGTGAAGAGAAGAGATCAAAGCACGACATGGTTGAGAAGGAGGAGGAGATCGTAGTGTGCGAGTGGTGGCTGGGCTCTGAGATCTTTTGCGGGGATTTAGGATTTCGTTTGCTGGCGGAGGTTGAAATGAGTGGGTGGGATATTTATAAGCATTATGATTATATTTTGATTTTAAGGTGTACCCAATGTTTTCTCATCATATAATGTCATGTTCTCATTATATCATCTTGAAAAACGTAATGAATGAGCGTTCTTCACGTTTACTATTTCAACAGTAAAACTTGGAATTTGCTCGCCTTTGATTACTATTACTGGACTTTAATCCAAAAGGCAAAAATACTTTTTAACTTTTATACGATTAGAGATGTATCTATTCCTCTCATCTCCGAACCTAACTCTATTATTAAAGCCATAACAAAAAACTTTATCCATAAAAGTAACTATCCACAAAAGATGAAAATACTAAGACATCTTTAGCTACATTATTATGGAGTGTTAAAAGCCACTGACGGTTGAAAGAATTGAATTATTTGAAGGAGGTGGAGATCAAACAATCCATGTCCCCGAAAATTTGCCCGATGTGTCAGCATTGATCAAGTTGGAGATAGAGGGACGCCACCAGAAGCTGCAGAACACATCATTTGCCGAGGAAGCGATTGTGAGTCTCGATATTGTAGGACAAATAAGCTTCATCCTGATAATGCAAGAACTTATGCTGGATGAGTATGAAAGGTGTGCAACTTTGGGGTGAGTAGTTCCACAATAAGTAGGTTCCATGTTTCAGGATGGGTAAGTTCCAAATTTGGAATCTGGAAGGGGTGAGTGGTTTTGGAATGGGTAGGTTCCAAGCTGTTAGGACTGAATTTCAGTTTTTGGAATCTGAAATCTATTATGTAGATCTTGAAACCGAATCGAAACCAACCGTGTAGTTGGCGGTGCGGATCCGTAGTTGGAACCGATTGGTCCGATCCCGGCATCAATTGGAGGTGGGGGTAGCGCATCGGTCTGTCACACAGACCCGAAAAGATTGACGTACGGAATGACGGGATCTTGTTCATATCATCGACAGAAAGAGATGATGCGGAATGTGACGTATTTAGTTCAAACGCGTGAATAACTACCATTCTCTATATTGCCAACCAATCTCCGTTTTTATTTTATTTTGCCCTCTCCTTCCAGAACATATAAAAGCTGGTAAAGCTTCCTAATGATCACAAGAAATTAATATTCCGTGCATATCACATTGCTAAAAATAACCCGAAAACCAATTTTAAGTTGATATGTATTAGCCTCATGTCTACGAGGTACCGTTTGGATTGAGTGATCGGGAAAAACGTGAGCCTAAAATTTGGGATAAATGGTCCGATCACGAGATTAGCTTCGTTTGATGGTGGGTACCACTAGAAAAAATCTGGCCTACAGTAATGTCGCCGTCGATCAGTATATATTTCATCGCCAAAAGCCGGGGTGATGGGAATCTTCGTCACCGAGCCTCCATCGCAAAAGCCCCTTCTCGCTAGGCTAGCGCTACACAAATTTGACATTCTGTGGCCATAGCTTCTAGCAATGGTGACAAAATTCTTTTTTTTTTTTTTTGTCTATGTAGACACCCAAATTTCGGCAGAATGAGAATTCGTTGCCATAGGTAGTCCGTGGTGACAAACATGTTCCGTGGCCGTAAGTATTCTATGGAGATGAACATTATTTCCTCGTCATAGAGTACCCCACAATGACGGATTAAATTTCGTCACCGTCGGCTTTTGACGGTGATAAATATCGTATGCACGTCGTGATGATGCTCAGTATGTCATCAGAGCCTATAGCAATAAAGTCCTAGAAAATAGAAATCCATTAAAACACCTATAAACTAGAATTGCATTTAAAGACATAGAAACTATACCTTTGACTCTTCCAAATTCGTGCAACATCCTTGGAATCCGAATAGTCATTGTAGCATATCACCAAACAACGGTAGAAATTGATAAGAACAACCTCCATTCATAATTAAGATTATCGATAGGGAGTCTTGAAATTGACAATAAACTTGTATATTGATATCTTGATAGTCGATCGGCAATCATGAAATCGACAACTTGCCCATTGAATCGACGACTTTTTCCGCATAATCGACATATTCATCTTGAATCTCGATTGACAAAGCTTGTTGCCCATGCGAGTGATGATAAGTTTAAGACACTAATTAAGAAGCGATTAGGTAAATAGATCAATTGCCGAAAAATCGATAACGGCATGAAGTTCTATGGTAAAGATTTGACCAAGTTATGAAAGCAAAAAGACATGAAGTTCAGATTACGAAGATTGGATGTCTAGCATATACTCATGCGAGTGATGATAAGCTTGAGCCAAGGGAGAAAATGTGCATATTTTTAGATTATACACGTGGGGTGAAAAGCTGCTAATCACGATGCACTGATCATAAATCACTCGATTTTCTAATCAGCAGAGACGTGATTTTTGATGAGATTACTACGCTTTGATAGATGAGTCCCGAGACATAGAGCAAACGGATCATAGTGCTAATAGTAAGGTGGAGCTTCTGGAGACCTCAAAGGTAATAAAGGTTGAGACTTTAGATAAAGCCACAATTCCTAAAATTGGTAATACTAAACAAATAACATAGCTGCAACTTTACAGAGCCACAAACTAACATATAAGGCAAATCAAACCACTAGTACGTTATGGTTATTCTAATATTATTTATGCATTAACTATAGGTGATGAGGTGAGATAGATGAGCCTTTGTCTTACTCTAAAGCTATGGCTAGTACTGAGTCGTCATAATGGTTAGCGACCATGACCGAAAGATGGAATTACTTGCTCGGAATAAGATAAGGGAGCTGGTCAAAGTACCCAAGAGTCAAACAAACGGACCCTTAATGTATCTGGGATTACTATCGGACATGGAGTTTGTGTTGAATTAATTGGAAAAAAAAATGCTATGTATACTTATAAAAGCATACTAAATTTTGTTTCCTACATAAAATTTGATATGTTTAACATTGCTCTAATTTGTATAGCCAAGAAGAGGCACCCCTCCATTCATGTTTGCACAAGACAAAAGCACAATCTCAAATCTACCCTATCTCATCTCTACCCGCAGTATTCTTAGTTTTCCTTTTACTGAGTTTTATCCTCTCTTTTTTTGTGGGGATAAATATTCGGTTCGTTACGTATCAAAAAATTCACAATCTTGCATGATTACTTTGATTATTCCTTTTGGCATCCGATTAATATAGAATGGGTCAAATCATTACGGATTCATTACATAAAAGAAGATAATTACCACGATGCCATATTATAAGATTAATATGCTGAATAATGGATGCATGATATGTATTGTAATTTTGATAGACAAGTTTGAACCACCACACGGTGAAATTGTTTTAAATATCCAATGCAATCACGCCGCATCTTACATTCGCAGTATAGAACATTGTTCAAGGTCAAAACAATAATATGTACATTACTTGCACGAGCGGATCATCTATCGATATTGATATTGGAATACTTTAAACGTATCAAAATAAATACAAAGATAATAAAGGATAATTTATTAAACATCTTATTCCCCGGCCGGCCTACCTCCCAAAAAAATGGAAAATTACGTTTCCAAACTCACATAGAATCTTGATTAAAGGAAAATTAAAGAGAAAATAGTTTCCAAGGGTTGACTATCCCTTTCACTGTCTCTCCTCAATCCTCACCGGGAACCCACCCTTCATCTTGGAGCTCAGGTACGCAATGAACAACGGCTCCTCCCCTTCCTCCGCCGCGGGCACCACCCTGAACCGCCGCAGCACCTCGGCCACCACCCTCTTCATCTGCAGGAACGCCATTTCTTTCCCCAGACAGACCCTCGGCCCCGCCTGGAAGACCGGGTACGAGAAAGCGTCCCTATTAACGAACACCCACTTCTCACCTCCGTCCTCTGCAGCCCTAAGCCACCGCTCCGGCCTGAACTCCGGCCAGTCCTTTCCCCACAGCTGCTCCAGCCTCCCCATCGCATACGGATGGTATGTCACCCTCATCCCCTTCTTCACCACCGTGCCGTCCTCCAAGACGTCGTCGCTCACCGCCTCCTTTGTGTCGGCCGGCACTGGCGGGTAAAACCGCATGCTCTCACACAGCGATGCGTGCGTGTACACCATCTCCTTCACATCATCGTACCCTGCGGCATGTGTGTCGGACTTCTCCATGATCTCAACCCGGACTTTGGCCTCCACCTTCGGGTTCCTGTGGAGCAGCCAGAAGTACCACGTCAGTGCCGCCGATGTGGTGTCCCGGCCGGCAAGAATGAAGCTGATGACGATGTCGATGACAAAGTCCTCATCGGAGTGACCTGAGCTCAAGAACCGCGACAGAAGGTCATCGGCGGCCGACTCAGGCGACGCCTTCTCGCTCAGCTCTCTCTTCTTTTCCCTCACAATTTTCTTCGCAAACTCACGGACTTCAGAGATTGCGACCCGGAGGCGCTTCTCGGATCCTACGTTGAAGAAACGCATGATCCTCCAAGTCGCGGAGGAGAACTTTTGAAACCTCTCGCTGCTTATTCTCACTGCGTCTTCAAACGCTTCTGCGAACTTCGCCTGTCGAATGTCGAATAACTCGCTCTATGAGTGATGGGATTGACAGAAATTTGTGTTGTTTGGCAAGGCTCACCCTAAGCTACACATCTTTTATACCTGTAATTTCGTAAAATGAGTCAGGACAGTACTTACTCTCGGCTGAGGAAGCGATGGCGACAGATACTTGGCATCAAATCCGAACGCGATCTTGCATATGTTGTCGAAGGCGAACCTCTGGAGGATGTCCTGCATGTCTATCACTGACCTGCTCTTGGCGGCGGAAGCCAAGAGAGGCACGAGACGCTCGTTCAGCTCCGCGTCGACGACGGTCTCGATGAACTTCCGCAGCGACCGGGTGTTGAACTCGTGGCTGGAGACCTGCCTCTGGATCTTCCAGGACTCGCCATCGCTATTGAAGATTCCATCGCCGAGGACGTCCCGGAGGGTTGTCTTGAAGACCCCGCCCTTCTCGTAGTTGGCGAAGTGGGTCTTGAGGATGTGCTGGACGTTCGCAGGATTGCCGGTCAAGACCCGGCGGTCGCCGAGGGGGCGGTGGAAGACGAAGGTCGCCGACGGGGAGTTCCGGACCAGGTCGGCGGTCCAGTCGATCAGCCGTTCTCTGTTGGCGAAAAGCGAGAAGTAGGAGCCGAAGATAGGGTAGACTCTCGGGAGGTTCTTCGAGGACGGCGGCGGTGGCGATTTGAAGAAGAAGAAGAAGACGACGCTGATAACGATGAAGAGTGATGGGAAGAGGATGAAGTGAGAAAGTGAAGAGAAGAGATCAAAGCACGGCATGGTTGAGAAGGAGGAGGAGATCGTAGCGTGCGAGCGGTGGTTGGGCTCCGAGACCTTTTGCGGGGATTTAGGATTTCATGTGCTGGCAGAGATTGAATTGAGCGGGTGGGATATTTATAAGCATTTATGATTATATTTTGATTTTAAGGCGTACCTAGTGTTTCGTCCTGCTCGCACTTTCGGAGGCAAATGTTTCCATCATGTTTGCCAAAAGTCATGGTTCCAATTATATCATCGTTTTTTTCGTTTTAGGGCGTCCAATTATGTTATCTTGAAAAACGTAACGAATCAGCTTTCTTCATGCTTACTATTGTAGAGTATAACTTGGAATTTGCTCGCCTTTGGCACTTCTCTGAAAATAGACGTACCGTTTCTCGACTTTAAGCGAGCAAGAATGATATACTTTCCCTTTCCCAGCCTTATTTATAACTAGAAATATTTTCCGAAAAAGTATCGTTTAATAACGGTATAAAATTTCTTTTTATAAATAAAAATTTATTTAATAGGTTATTTTTAAATTTCTATTTTTGGCGGGGGACTGACAACAGCAGGCAGGCGGCAAATAGCGGCGGGTCGGTGTTGGCGAACTGCCGGTGGGCGAAGGCGGATGGTCAAAGGGCAAGCGGCAGCGAGGGCAAGCAATCAAAAAATAGTTATTATTTATGTTTCTATTTTAAAAATTAAAAAGTAGAAAATTTTAATTTTTCATTTTTATTCCAAACCTATTTCTGGACTAAAAATTTATCCCGGAAATAAAAAAAATGAAATTATTTTATCAAAAGAATATCTGTTCCAAACATGTTATCGGAAACAAAAAAATAAAAAAATAGAGAAACGAAATGGTTATTATTCGTGCCCTAACTTAAAAAGCAAAAGTGCTCCTCGACGTTTAAGTGATCTGAGATGTGTCTATTGTCTCTCTACTCCAAACCTAACTCTATTATTAGCACGATATGATTTGTTTTGATCACTGCTCAGTCATGCAATTATAAATTTTGCCCGAATAATTGGAACAAGACTTATCAATTAGCACAACATGTTATAAGTAAACGATGTGGGATGCAAAAAAAAAATGATGTGGGATCAAGGATAAATATATATGATACCCAACACCATAAGTAAACTTGCATGCGAGTAGTTCCTTTTACGTTACATAAAGATGGATGGGTATTGTATTTTTAAAATTGATTTTTTCCTATGAAAATTACAATAATATATATTTTCCAAACAAAATCTTTTTCATTTAGAAACTTCTTCCCGACCTTGTGGAGTTGAGAAAATCAATCTTTCTTTGGACTTCGATAAAAGTCCTACGTTTTTGGGCATGCGCGGGACTAGGGAATCTCAAAAGAGGTTTCGTCATTGTAGACGTCATCAGCAAGTAATGGTTTCTACTTCTATGGGTTCAATTCGCGTACATTTAGTATGTGTACTTTGGATGGCAGTTAAAGCAGTTAAAAGCGGTCACGCCGGATAAAGTTGACTGCATCTGCATCACCGGGCAAGAATCGCGATCCCCGGTGACCGACCTCGATCCCGATCGACAGAGGGATATAACCTTAATTTGGACAATTTTCTAAATTTAACCTTAATCTTACGAATTGATTTTTGTTAATCTAAACTGCTCACAATTCAAAGATTAAGCACTAAAATAGGATTACCAATGAAATCCCACCAAATTTTCTTTTCGGTCGATATAATCCCACCAAATTAAAAATACTGATATGTGTTCTACATAATTCCATTTCACATAATCTGCATCAGGAGATGAAACAGCTTGAATGATAAGGCCAGAAAAACAAAGCAGGGGTACAAGTCAAATTTCTTTGAGGAATTTTCACAAACATGTAGTGGCCTACTTATAACAATTAACAGGGATACCTCTATGAAGTTCTAATAATGACCCAAAGAAACATAATCATTTTCATTAGCTCTAATTGAAGATCAGACTCGAAGTATTGGTCGTGTGCTTGCTCGACGGCCCTCGGGCGCCACGCCATAGCCCTGGACAAGCAAACTTAGATTCACAATGCTACAAACTACGAGTAGATGTGAAAAAAAAAGAGTTGTATTCGATATTCGATAAAAATATATTCTATCAATTTGTACATAAATCTTACATATCAATCTTGGTATAGCCGATGTCATTCTTTGGAATTCACTTAGCATTCGAGACTAAATATTTGATATTTAATTACGTAACTACCATTTAACAGTGTTATTACTCATTACTTTTTTTTTTACTTTTACTACGGGTTTCCCCCTAAAATCCAAAAATGATTTTTTTTAATAAAAGTCGAAACGGTAACCTACATAATTCACGGAAAATCGGAATTTAAAAGTAGAAGGCACATGTAAGCATCCAATCTAGCTTTACCCATGTGAGTGTTTCGACCATTGCCCAATCCGACGAAATCAATGGCCAGATCATAAGAACAAAAACGTGACTTCCATTTGTTTATCTGGCTCTTGCAAGTCCGGTCAATGTCCGGGAATCATATTAAATTACATGATGTGCCCCGCCGACCGAGCATTTTGTTAATCAAGCACGTGTTTTGCTTAATATTAGAGCCAAACGATAATACGAGATGTTCTGAGTGCCACATGCAAAGCATCTGCTATGCTATCACATCTAATATTAGAGGCAAAAGCAACGATTTACACGAGAAATCATCCTATGAGATCACTGCTTACGAAAGCTGGAGTGCACGGATTGATTTATTAGACAAGAGCAGGACCTTTCACACAATGGTCCTCGAAGTCGGTCGATGCTCAATTCGGATCACATATATAGTTCTATTCGATTAAAGGTCTCTACGATGCATGTCTGAGTGTAATAGTAATCACATGAGTCGTAAGCGAATTTATCAATTGACTAGAGAATTTACGATTTGACACGTATCCATCGATTCGATTGATTTAGATGCTCTTTCCTTGTACTTTAGTAATGCATGCCGTATTTAAAAAGTCACGTATCTTGATTTGCAAGATTGCATAGGTTAGAGAGAGGGATATAAAGGGCATGTTTAGTAATCGACCAAACAGTGCTTGATTCTATTTTTTTTTTGTTCCTGAAAAAAAAAAAAGAACAGAAATTTGTTTGATAAATTTTTTGTTCCCGGTCACAAATTTGCTCTCAGAATAAGTATTGGAATAGAATAAAAAAATGAAAAAAAAATTGATTCTTGATTATGGGAACAAGAATTAGAAATAGAAGAGAATTTTTTTTTCTTTATCTTCTTTCCTTCTTGGCCTGTGGCCGGTTCTTCGTCTTTCCTAGCCTGTGGCCGGTGGCATGTGACCATGGGCCAAGGAAGGAGAAGAAGAAAAAATGAAAAAAAAGAAAGAAATATTAAAAAATTTACAATATCATTAATAAAAAGAAATTTTGTGCAGTTACCAAATACATTTCTGTTCATTTTTTATTCCAAGAATTGAAATTTTGGACCGTTACCAAATACTTTCAGATGCACGAAAATTGTTTACGAAAACAAAATTATTACCAAACGCACCCAAAAGGCCCAAAGCCCTTTTATTTGCAAGTTCCTTGGAGGGACTAGGCCTCTTGTGGGCCTTTTATTTTTCAAAATTGGAAAAAGCAATACATGTGCAGTAGATGTCCTTAAACTTGTCATGGATGTACAATTGAGTCATAAAACTTACAAAAAGTACAATCAAGTTCTAAAACTTATCAAGTTAATTCAATCAAGTCATTCAGTTAACTCCTCTAACCGAGTTAATAGAAAATGTTGACGTGCTTTATTTTTATTACTTTTTGAGATACGTTGTGATGATGTGGTGCTTGGTGGGCGCCACATCCGAAAAAATATTCAAAACTATAAACTAAATTAGATGACAAAAAAGCTAAAAAAAAAAAACTAAACTCACAACCAATGGCTATGGAGCCCTCGCCAGTGGCTGCCACCAAAGTTGCCGGGAAGGGTTGGCGGAGGTCGATTGGACCTTCCCAAAGCCCGGCGACCCTCACCCCAGATCTAAGCAAGGGCTATCAGCCCTCGCCTAGGATCAGGGCTGGACGAGCGTTACCCACCCCAGGTGAGGCCTCATCGGCCTTAGGCAAGGACGGCGACCCTTGCTCAGATCTAGAGCGAGGGTCGTGCCCTCTCCCAAATTTGGGCCTATAGGCCATTGCTGGCCCTTCGCGGCCAATGTGGCAGCGGCCACCGGCAGGGGCTTTGCCAAGCCGTCGTGGGTGAGTTTATTTTGTTTATCTAATTTAGGTTGTATTTTTTTTTCTGACTTGGAGCTTAGTGGGCGCCATATCATCGCCACGTGTCTTGAGAAAATAATAAAATAAGAGACGTCAACATTTTCCATTGGACAAGTTGAACGGAATTAACTTTAGAACTCGATTAAATCAATTTGACAAGTTTTAGGACTTGATTGCACTTTTTGCAAGTTTTAAAATTCAATTGCATTTTTGTGACAAGTTTTAAGACTTTTAGTGCATATATTCCCTTTTCAATTTATGTCAAGATATTTTTAGACTTTTAATTATGACATCGGGGAAAAACTAAAATTGTGTGCGCTTGAAATTCATCCAAACTTTTGAAATTTATTAAAAAACCTATGTTATAAGGAAATTTCAGTAGAAGATTTTTAAAAGTTAATATCGTATATAGAAATGCTAGTGCTCCTAATTATGAAACACGAGGAACCGGAGAGAAAGTCATTTAGTAAATATATATAGTATGAGCTCATTATAATAAGCGGTTTGCATTTCATCAAGAACAAGAAAGGATGAAATTTCAAGAAACTGTTGTATATTATCTTCTGAACGTAACCATTATTTCGATGATTATCTATATAATTAATTATCCGACAAATATAAATTGCAATATTTTCTTCCCCAAAAAAATTGCATATATAACTTTTATGACTTTAATGGAATTTGCTAATAAGTTGTATGACTAAAAATCACATATTTGAAGATAATGAAAAAACTCACAATATTTTCTTCAAGAAAAAAGAGATCAATTTAAATAATTTAACCGCAGTTTTAACTAGCCATTTCATGGCTAAAGTATTTTAGAAATTTTTTAAGAAACCGATAGAAGTTATAGTATCATCGGGAACTTCACATGATATTGATTTTTTTTTAATCGATACATCATAGTAATTCAAAGACTTGCATACGATGTCATTTATCTTAACGAGGATTTCAATTAAAAACAAAACAAGGATTTCAATCAAATTTGGCAAACTTGTACGGATTAACTGTACGGATTACCAATTAATACTTGGTTTAAATTTGACATTCCCATACGACTTTGGATCGAGACGTGACGAAAGTAAAAAAGTTTTTGTTGAAAAATAATGTGACGAGTAGTTTTTGTGACTAAACAAAGAATAAGGACGAACATTGAAAATTCCTACAAGCACGCGACCCTTCAATTGGAATTGGAATAGATATCTCAACCCTACTTCCTATAGAACTTTCTAACCAATCTATATGCCCTCTCTCTCTCTCTCTCTCTCTCTGAAAAATTTTTCTATGAAGAAATATTCAATAAAATCATGTTTATTTTATTTTTTTTCTCGGTGATTTTTAATATTAATGCATTAGACTTCTCTAAAGAAAATTGTTGCACATACTTATGGTTCGTGCCCATTTAGGGCGCTAATGATAACAATTTTATTCAAGGAATAGATTTCTAGCTAGAAAAAGATTTTTCTATTCCTTGGACGAGTTTCTGAATAGAGATACGCGTTTGACATTGACACAAAATTTCTTTTCCCGGAATATATATATATATATATATATATATTTGATAATGATACAAAAAATTTTTCCTCTTACGCTTTTTTCCATTCATCGACGAGTGGCAGGAAGCAGTGAGCGGTCGGCGGGGGGTGGAGGTGGCTGGCGGCGGGTAGCCTGCGGAGGCGGTTGGCATCGGTCGTGGCGGGCTGCGGCGGCCAGCAGTTGGTAGGCTGCAGCCGCATGTGATGAGATATTGGTGGCGAGGGCGAGTATTGAGAAGAGTTTTTATTTATCTTTTTGTTCCAGAAATAGAAAAGTAAAAAAATTTACTTTGTATTTATGTTCCAATTCTATTTCTGAACTAAAAATTTGTTCCAAAAATAGAAAAAATGAAATTTCATTCAAACGGATTTCTGTTTCAAACTCGTTCTTGAAAACAAAAAAATGGAAAAATAGAGAAACAGAATGGTTATAATTCGCGCCCTAACTGTTTAGGAATAAGTAATGTGAGATTTTAAGGAACCATTACTAACTGTTCTAAAATCTTAAGCTGTTAGACGAAGATGTGGTTTAATATTTAATTATTCTAATACTTCCTCCTCACGCTTAGTCTGGTCTTTTTGCCTAGTACTAAGCATTGACATATTTAATCGGGGAGGCAAATGGGATCTGGAAAGATTGAACTCAAGACCTTTAGCACTGATACCATGTGAGATTTTATGGGACCACTAATAACTGTTCTAAAAGTTTAAGCTGTTATATGAAGATGTGATTTAATATTTAATTATTTTAATAAGTAAATTTGTCAAATCACTCAAGGTAATTTTTCTTTTGCATGGCGTTCATAAAATCGTACGTGATGCATAATCATTATGCATGAACATAATCTTACGAGAGAATATGAAATGAAGCTGTGAATTTATAAAAAAAAAAGTCGAAAAAGGTAATCTTCCATGCAGAAAACGTGACAATCAAAGTTATCCATCCACGTTGATATTCATTTATTCGTTTTTGGGCAAGCATGGGACTAAGGAATCTCGATTTCCTCATTGTAGACGTCATCAGCAGGTGCTGGTTTCCATGGGTTCAATTCGTGTGCATTTATTGTGCGTACTTTGGATGGCACTAGGAACCAGTTCAAAGACGCCTCGCCGGATAAAGTTGACCACATCACCGGCTATGAATCGCGATCACCAGCGACCTACCCCGATCTCGACTGACGGAAGTATACAGAGATAGAGAGGCGTGGAATGACACCGCCAGAATCGAGTGGCGATAGAGGTGCAGCAATGGCCTCGTGATTGCAGGGGTAGAGAGAAAGAGACGCATGTATTTTCGGGGCTAGTATTTGACTTTGCTATTCATTATGTTTTGAAAAGGGTTTTAATAACGCAACAGTGTTTGGACTATTGTGAAAGTAAAAATATATTGTGAATTACAAAATTTTGAAAGATTTGACTCCACAATAATTCTTAATTATTTATTATTTATTTTATTATGGTCCAGAACGTACTGTTAATCTAATAATAGATTAATGACCGTCACCTGAAAACTTGATATAGTTTGTTCACTTGCACCACACAGTCCTCGTTAGAAGAATTCACATCATTTTAGAGATTCCGTTTTGAGCTCCATCTAACAATTTTAACTTGATTACAAGCCTATCATTTTCCGTCGAACTTTACCCCTTCAGACATTCCAAATTTACAAATTAGAAAACACAGATAACCCAATCCCTCACCCAACCCATAACTCATGCCTCTGCCCCCTCTCCGCCGTTGTCGCCTACGACCACCATGCTCGTCTCCCCCCGTTCCTCACCCACTGTTCTCTGTCGCAATCCGGCCAAGCTCGTCGTTTGATCTAGGTTGTGCTCGCCACGGCATCAAGCTCTATGTTAGGATCAGGGTCGTGCTTATCGTGGCTTAAAGCTCGACACTACATCTAGGGTCATGTTTCGCCACGGCGTCCAGTTCAACATTGCAATTCCGAAGAGAGAGAGAGAGAGACAGAGAGAGAGAGAGAGAGAGAGAGAGACAGAGAGAGAGATGCATGTTGACTTGTGGACCACAACGTTGGTGATAGTGGTTAGCAGTTTCACGATGGATAGGTTCTAAACCTGGAACCTAAAACCTATTTTGTTGGACCGGTTCCCAGTTTGTATAACCTAGAACCTGTCCTGTAAACCTAAGAACCTACCCTGGAACCGACCCTGTCGATTCAATCCTGTTCTAGGGTCTCCCTGGGAATTGACCAATTTCTTCTTCTTTTTTTAATTTTTTATTCATTAAAAGGAAAAATTTTAGTATAACATCTCATTATTTAAAACAGAGACAAAGAAGTTACAACAAAATGACAAGAACAATACAAAACAAATAGAAAATATAAAATAAAATAATTGAGAAGTGTCCAATTCATCCCTTAGTCGAGCAAAATGAAAGTTAAAGCCATAACAAAAAACTTTATCCATAAAAGTAACTATCCACAAAAGATGAAAATACTAAGACATCTTTAGCTACATTATTATGGAGTGTTAAAAGCCACTGACGGTTGAAAGAATTGAATTATTTGAAGGAGGTGGAGATCAAACAATCCATGTCCCCGAAAATTTGCCTGATGTGTCAGCATTGACCAAGTTGGAGATAGAGGGACGCCACCAGAAGCTGCAGAACACATCATTTGCCGAGGAAGCGATTGTGAGTCTTGATATTGTAGGACAAATAAGCTTCATCCCGATAATGCAAGAACTTATGCTGGATGCATATGAAAGGTGTGCAACTTTGGGGTGAGTAGTTCCACAATAAGTAGGTTCCATGTTTCAGGATGGGTAAGTTCCAAATTTGGAATTTGGAAGGGGTGAGTGGTTTTGGAATGGGTAGGTTCCAAGCTGTTAGGACTGAATTTCAGTTTTTGGAATCTGAAATCTATTATGTAGATCTTGAAACCGAATCGAAACCAACCGTGTAGTTGGCGGTGCGGATCCGTAGTTGGAACCGGTTGGTCCGATCCCGGCATCAATTGGAGGTGGGGCTAGCGCATCGATCTGTCACACAATATCAACTTTTATGTGGTACAGTGATAGTATAAAAAATTCGTTACGCGAGCGGAGTTTGGGCATGACACATGGAATTTCTAATTTTGATAACTGCATTCATTCTATTAATATGCGGGAGCTTTCTTTTACGTCTGCTTGTGTAAAAATTATAAAGACACCGACGGTTTCCGTCACGTAAATTCCTTATGCACCCAATTTCAAACGGATCCTACTGAGAAGCCTTGGAGTTTTCTCTTTCCTTTTATAATGATTTTCTTCCTTCCATAACTTTTCGCAAGAGGCGGCCCTATACAATTTGTTCGAAGCTTACACACCAACGAAATTGAATTGGATAGTTCGGCTTCACGGCAAGGAAGACCCGAAAAGATTGACGTACGGAATGACGGGATCTTGTTCATATCATCAACAGAAAGAGACGATGCGGAATGTGACGTATTTAATTCAAACGCGTGAATAACTACCATTCTCTATATTGCCAACCAATCTCCGTTTTTATTTTATTTTGCCCTCTCCTTCCAGAACATATAAAAGCTGTTAAAGCTTCCTAATGATCACAAGAAATTAATATTCCGTGCATATTACATTGCTAAAAATAACCCGAAAACCAATTTTAAGTTGATATGTATTAGCCTCATGTCCACGAGGTACTGTTTGGATTGAGTGATCGGGAAAAACGTGAGCCTAAAATTTGGGATAAATGGTCCGATCACGAGATTAGCTTCATTTGATGGTGGGTGCCACTAGAAAAAATCTGGCCTACAGTAATGTCACCGTCGATCAGTATATATTTCATCGCCAAAAGCCGGGGTGATGGGAATCTTCGTCACCGAGCCTCCATCGCAAAAGCCCCTTCTCGCGAGGCTAGCGCTACACAAATTCGACATTCTGTGGCCATAGCTTCTAGCAATGGTGACATAATTCTTTTTTTTTTTTTTGTCTCTGTAGACACCCAAATTTCGGCAGAATGAGAATTCGTTGCCATAGGTAGTCCGTGGTGACAAACATGTTCCGTGGCCGTAAGTATTCTATGGAGATGAACATTATTTCCTCATCATAGAGTACCCCACAATGACGGATTAAATTTCGTCACCGTCGGCTTTTGACGGTGATAAATATCGTATGCACGTCGTGACGATGCTCAGTATGTCATCAGAGCCTATAGCAATAAAGTCCTAGAAAATAGAAATCCATTAAAACACCTATAAACTAGAATTGCATTTAAAGACATAGAAACTATACCTTTGACTCTTCCAAATTCGTGCAACATCCTTGGAATCCGAATAGTCATTGTAGCATATCACCAAACAACGGTAGAAATTGATAAGAACAACCTCCATTCATAAGATTATCGATAGGGAGTCTTGAAATCGACAATAAACTTGTATATTGATATCTCGATAGTCGATCGACAATCATGAAATCAACAACTTGCCTATTGAATCGACGACTTTTTCCGCATAATCGACATATTCATCTTGAATCGATCGACAAAGCTTGTTGCCTATGCGAGTGATGATAAGTTTAAGACACTAATTAAGAAGCGATTAGGTAAATAGATCAATTGCCGAAAAATCGATAACGGCATGAAGTTCTATGGTAAAGATTTGACCAAGTTATGTCAGCAAAAAGGCATGAAGTTCAGATTACGAAGATTGGATGTCCAGTATATACTCATGCGAGTGATGATAAGCTTGAGCCAAGGGAGAAAATGTGCATATTTTTAGATTATGCACGTGAGGTGAAAGGCTGCTAATCACGATGCACTGATCCTAAATCACTCGATTTTCTAATCAGCAGAGATGTGATCTTTGATGAGATTACTATGCTTTGATAGATGAGTCCCGAGACATAGAGCAAACGGATCATAGTGCTAATAGTAAGGTGGAGCTTCTGGAGACTTCAATGGTAATAAAGGTTGAGACTTTAGATAAAGCCACAATTCCTAAAATTGGTAATACTAAACAAATAGCATAGCTGCAACTTTACATAGCCACAAACTAACATATAAGGCAAATCAAACCACTAGTGCGTTATGGTTATTCTAATATTATCTATGCATTAACTATAGGTGATGAGGTGAGATAGATGAGCCTTTGTCTTACTCTAAAGCTATGGCTAGTGCTGAGTCGTCGTAGTGGTTAGCGACCATGACCGAAAAGATGGAATTACTCACTCGGAATAAGATAAGGAAGCTGGTCAAAGTACCCAAGAGTCAAACAAACGGACCCTTAATGTATCTGCAATTATTACAGGACATGGAGTTCGTGTAGAATTAATTGTAAAAAAAATGCTATGTATACTTATAAAAGCATACTAAATTTTGTTTCCTACATAAAATTTGATATGTTTAACATTGCTCTAATTTGTATAGCCAAGAAGAGGCACCCCTCCATTCATGTTTGCACAAGACAAAAGCACAATCTCAAATCAACCCTATCTCATCTCCACCCGCAGTATTCTTTGTTTTCCTTCAACTGAGTTTTATCCTCTCTTTTTTTGTGGGGATAAATATTCTTTTTTTTTTGGTAACCCAGGGAACCCCCGCACGGCCGACAGCCAGGGAGTAAACCCTAGGGGCGACACGTGCTAGCCACCACACACGTGTCACCGGTTAAGTCACCCTGCGGCGCCCGGAATTCGAACACTCAACCTTTTGCGAGAGGAAGAGTGCGCGTTCCAGCAGCGCCACCCAGGCGGGTGGTATGGGGATAAATATTTGGTTCGTTACGTATCAAAAAATTCACAATCTTGCATGATTACTTTGATTATTCCTTTTGGCATCCGATTAATGTAGAAGGCGTCAAATCATTACGGATTCATTACATAAAAGAAGATAATTACCACGATGCCATATTATAAGATTAATATGCTGAATAATCGATGCATGATATGTATTGTAATTTTGATAGACAAGTTTGAACCACCACATGGTGAAATTGTTTTAAATATCCAATGCAATCACGCCGCATCTTACATTCATAGTATAGAACATTGTTCAAGGTCAAAACAATAATATGTACATTACTTGCACGAGCGGATCATCTATCGATATTGATATTGGAATACTTTAAACGTATCAAAATAAATACAAAGATAATAAAGGATAATTTATTAAACATCTTACTCCCCGGCCAGCCTACCTCCCAAAAAAATGGAAAATTACGTTTCCAAACTCATATAGAATCTTGATTAAAGGAAAATTAAAGAGAAAATAGTTTCCAAGGGTTGACTATCCCTTTCACTCTCTCTCCTCAATCCTCACCGGGAACCCACCGTTCATCTTGGAGCTCAGGTACGCAATGAACAACGGCTCCTCCCCTTCCTCCGCCGCGGGCACCACCCTGAACCGCCGCAGCACCTCGGCCACCACCCTCTTCATCTGCAGGAACGCCATTTCTTTCCCCAGACAGACCCTCGGCCCCGCCTGGAAGACCGGGTACGAGAACGCGTCCCTATTAACGAACACCCACTTCTCACCGCCGTCCTCTGCAGCCCTAAGCCACCGCTCCGGCCTGAACTCCGGCCAGTCCTTTCCCCACAGCTGCTCCAGCCTCCCCATCGCATACGGATGGTATGTCACCCTCATCCCCTTCTTCACCACCGTGCCGTCCTCCAAGACGTCGTCGCTCACCGCCTCCTTTGTGTCGGCCGGCACTGGCGGGTAAAACCGCATGCTCTCACACAGCGATGCGTGCGTGTACACCATCTCCTTCACATCATCGTACCCTGCGGCATGTGTGTCGGACTTCTCCATGATCTCAACCCGGACTTTGGCCTCCACCTTCGGGTTCTTGTGGAGCAGCCAGAAGTACCACGTCAGTGCCGCCGATGTGGTGTCCCGGCCCGCAAGAATGAAGCTGATGACGATGTCGATGACAAAGTCCTCATCGGAGTGACCTGAGCTCAAGAACCGCGACAGAAGGTCATCAGCGGCCGACTCAGGCGACGCCTTCTCGCTCAGCTCTCTCTTCTTTTCCCTCACAATTTTCTTCGCAAACTCACGGACTTCAGAGATTGCGACCCGGAGGTGCTTCTCGGATCCTACGTTGAAGAAACGCTTGATCCTCCAAGTCGCGGAGGAGAACTTTTGAAACCTCTCGCTGCTTATTCTCACTGCGTCTTCAAACGCTTCTGCGAACTTCGCCTGTCGAATGTCGAATAACTCGCTCTATGAGTGATGGGATTGACAGAAATTTGTGTTGTTTGGCAAGGCTCACCCTAAGCTACACATCTTTTATATCTGTAATTTAGTAAAATGAGTCAGGACAGTACTTACTCTCGGCTGAGGAAGCGATGGCGACAGATACTTGGCATCAAACCCGAACGCGATCTTGCATATGTTGTCGAAGGCGAACCTCTGGAGGATGTCCTGCATGTCTATCACTGACCTGCTCTTGGCGGCGGAAGCCAAGAGAGGCACGAGCCGCTCGTTCAGCTCCGCGTCGACGACGGTCTCGACGAACTTCCGCAGCGACCGGGTGTTGAACTCGTGGCTGGAGACCTGCCTCTGGATCTTCCAGGACTCGCCATCGCTATTGAAGATTCCATCGCCGAGGACGTCCCGGAGGGTCGTCTTGAAGACCTCGCCCTTCTCGTACTTGGCAAAGTGGGTCTTGAGGATGTGCTGGACGTTCGCAGGATTGCCGGTGAAGACCCGGCGGTCGCCGAGGGGGCGGTGGAAGACGTAGGTCGCCGACGGGGAGTTCCGGACCAGGTCGGCGGTCCAGTCGATCAGCCGTTTTCTGTTGGCGAAAAACGAGAAGTAGGAGCCGAAGATAGGGTAGACTCTCGGGAGGTTCTTCGAGGACGGCGGCGGTGGCGATTTGAAGAAGAAGAAGACGACGCTGATAACGATGAAGAGTGATGGGAAGAGGATGAAGTGAGAAAGTGAAGAGAAGAGATCAAAGCACGGCATGGTTGAGAAGGAGGAGGAGATCGTAGCGTGCGAGCGGTGGTTGGGCTCCGAGATCTTTTGCGGGGATTTAGGATTTCATGTGCTGGCAGAGGTTGAAATGAGTGGGTGGGATATTTATAACCTTATGAATATATTTTGATTTTAAGGCGTACCCAATGTTTTCTCATGTTCACACATTCGGAGGCGAGTGGTTCCAATTATTTTATCTCGAAAAACGTAATGCATGAGTATATTTTGATTTTAAGGCGTACCTAATGTTTCGTCCTGCTCACACTTTCGGAGGCAAATGTTTCCATCATGTTTGCCAAAAGTCAAGGTTCCAATTATATTATCGTTTTTTTCGTTTTGGGGAGTCCAATTATGTTATCTTGAAAAACGTAACGAATCAGCTTTCTTCATGCTTACTATTGTAGAGTATAACTTGGAATTTGCTCGCCTTTGGCACTTCTCTGAAAATAGACGTACCTTTTCTCGACTTTGAGGGTGCGCATGAATACCATTCTGTGTCCGAAAATTATTTCTGAATAGAAATAATTTTTTTTATTCTGTGCCCGGAAATAATTTCTGAGTATTTGAAGGCATTTGATAAACTGTCCAAAATTTCTATTCCTAGAGTAGAAAAGAACAGAAATGCGTTTGATAACTACACAAAATTTCTTTTTATTAATAATATTTTGATTTGTTTAATAATTTTTTTTTCTTTCTAAATATTTTCTTCCTTGGCCATGGTCGGTCGCCGGCGACCAGCATCGGCGACCGGCCACAGCCCAGTGACGCCCTCGCCGGCCGCCGGCGGAGGCGAGGGCGAGGGCTGGACCCTCGCCGCCTGGGCGAGCCGCTTCGCCGTCGGCCAAGGCGAGGGTGGCCTTGCCCAGATCGGGCGAGGCCAGGCCAAACCTCGCCGTCGCGACCCATGGCGAGGTCGGCTTTGCCGTGGGTCGTGACGGCGAGGGTCGGCCTCGCCAGATCTGGGCGAGGCCGACCTTGCCCTCGCGACCGACGGCGAGGCGGCTCGCCTAGGCGGCGAGGGTCCAGCCCTCGGCCTCGCCAGCGAGGGCCGTGACGCCCTCGCCGGCCCTGGGCTGTGGCCGATCGCCGGCAACCGGCCATGGCCAAGGAAGAAAAGCAAAATAAAAATAAGAAAACAAAAAAAAGAAAAAGAAGAAAAAAAACTGATTCTCAAAATTGTGCCGAGAAACAAGAAGCAACTTTTTTTTACTTCTTGTTTCTCTTCCAAAACTGTTTCTTGGCATAAATTTTTGTAAAAATGTGCCCGGGAACAAAAAATTTACCAAACGCATTTCTGTTCCCAAACTATTTCTGGGAACAAATGAACAGAAATTTTTACTGTTTGTCACGTTACCAAACGGGCCCTAAGCGAGCAAGAATGATAAACTTTCCCTTTCCCAGCCTTATTTATAACTAGAAATATTTTCCGAAAAAGTATCGTTTGATAACGGTATAAAATTTCTATTTATAAATAAAAATTTATTTGATAAGTTATTCTTAAATTTCTATTTTCGGCAGGGGACTGACAACAGCAGGCAGGCGGCAAACAACGGAGGGTCGGTGTTGGCGAACCGCCGGTGGGCGAAGGCGGATGGTCAAAGGGCAAGCGGCAGCGAGGGCAAGCAATAAAAAATAGTTGTTATTTATGTTTCTATTTTAAAAATTAAAAAGTAAAAAATTTTAATTTCTCATTTTTATTCCAAACCTATTTCTGGACTAAAAATTTATCCCGGAAATAAAAAAAATGAAATTATTTTATCAAAAGAATATTTGTTCCAAACATGTTATCGGAAACAAAAAAATAAAAAAAATAGAGAAACGAAATGGTTATTATTCGTGCCCTAACTCAAAAAGCAAAAGTGCTCCTCGACGTTTAAGTGATCTAAGATGTGTCTATTGTCTCTCTGCTCCAAACCTAACTCTATTATTAGCACGATATGATTTGTTTTGATCACGGCTAAGTCATGCAATAATAAATCTTGCCCGAATAATTAGAACAAGACTTATTAATTAGCACAACATGTTATAAGTAAACGATGTGGGATCAGGGATAAATATATATGATGCCCAACACCATAAGCAAACTTGCACGCAAATAGTTCCTTTTACATTACATAACGATGGATGGGTATTGTATTTTTAAAATTGATTTTTTACTATGAAAATTACAATAATATATATTTTCCAAACAAAATCTTTTTCATTTAGAAACTTCTTCCCGACCTTGTGGAGTTGAGAAAATCAATCTTTGTTTCGACTTTGACAAAAGTCCTACGTTTTTGGGCATGCGCGGGACTAGGGAATCTCAAAAGAGGTTTCGTCATTGTAGACGTCATCAGCAAGTAATGGTTTCTACTTCTATGGGTTCAATTCAATTCGCGTACATTTAGTATGTGTACTTTGGATGGCAGTTAAAGCAGTTAAAAGCCGTCTCGCCGGATAAAGTTGACTGCATCTGCATCACCGGGCAAGAATCGCGATCCCCGGTGACCGACCTCGATCCCGATCGACAGAGGGATATAACCTTAATTTGGACAATTTTCTAAATTTAACCTTAATCTTACGAATTGGTTTTTGTTAATCTAAACTGCTCACAATTCAAAGATTAAGCACTAAAATAGGATTATCAATGAAATCCCACCAAATTTTCTTTTCGGCCGATATCATCCCACCAAATTAAAAATACTGATATGTGTTCTACATAATTCCAGCGAAAAACAAAAAACATAATTCCATTTCACATAATCTGCGTCAGGGGATGAAACAGCTCGAATGATAAGGCCAAAAAAACAAAGCAGGGACACAAGCAAAATTTCTTTGAGGAATTTTCACAAACATGTAGTGGCCTACTTATAACAATTAACAGGGATACCTCTATGAAGTTCAAATAATGACCCAAAGAAACATAGTCATTTTCATTAGCTCTAATCGAAGATCAAAGTATTGCGCGTGCGCTTGCTCGACGGCCCTCGAGCGCCGCGCCATAGCCCTGGACAAGCAAACTTAGATTCACAATGCTACAAACTACGAGCACATGTGAAAAAAAAAATGAGTCGTATTCGATATTCAATAAAAATATATTCTATCAATTTGTACATAAATCTTATATATCAATCTTGGTATAGCCGATGTCATTCTTTTGAATTCACTTAGCATCCAAGACTAAATATTTGATATTTAATTACGTAACTTCCATTTAACAGTGTAATTACTCATTACTTTTTTTTTTTTACTTTTACTACGGGTTTCCCCCTAAAATCCAAAAATGATTTTTTTTTAATAAAAGTCGAAACGGTAACCTACATAATTCACGGAAAATCGGAATTTAAAAGTAGAAGGCACATGTAAGCATCCAATCTAGCTTTACCCATGTGAGTGTTTCGATTAATCCTTCGGTGTCCAAGGGGGTACTATTGACTGAATCTTTGGAGCAGGCGACGCAAGTGCACAGGTCATATAGACAATTTCGTCATGATAGGGAAGCTATATCGCATAAAATAAGTTACTACTAAACAAATTTCGACCATTGCCCAATCCGACGAAATCAATGGCCAGATCATAAGAACAAAAACGCGACTTCCATTTGTTTATCTGGCTCTTGCAAGTCCGGTCAATGTCCGGGAATCATATTAAATTGCATGATGTGCCCCGCCGACCGAGCATTTTGCTAATCAAGCACTTGTTGTGCTTAATATTAGAGCCAAACGATAATACGAGATGTTCTGAGTGCCACATGCAAAGCATCTGCTATGCTATCACATCTTTGCTTGGTGGGTAAGGCAAAATCATCGATTTACACGAGAAATCATCCTATGAGATCACTGCTTACGAAAGCTGGAGTGCACGGATTGATTTATTAGACAAAAGCAGGAGCTTTCACACAATGGTCCTCGAAGTCAGTCTATGCTCAATTCGGATCACATAGTTCTATTCAATTAAAGGTCTCTATGATGTGTGTCTGAGTGTAACAGTAATCACATGAGTCGTAAGCGAATTTATCAATTGACTAGCGAATTTACGATTTGACACGTATCCATCGATTCGATTGATTTAGATGCTCTTTCCTTGTACTTCAGTAATGCATGCCATATTTAAAAAGTCATGTATCTTGATTTGCAAGATTGCATAGGTTAGAGAGAGGGATATAAAGGGCCTGTTTAATAATCGGCCAAACAGTGCTTGATTCTATTTTTTTTTGTTCCTGGAAACAAAAAAAGAACATAAATTCGTTTGATAAATTTTTTGCTCCTGGTCACAAATTTGCTCTCAGAATAAGTATTGGAATAGAATAAAAAAAAAAAATTGATTCTTGATTATGGGAACAAGAATTAGAAATAGAAGAGAATTTTTTTTTCTTTATCTTCTTTCCTTCTTGGCTTGTGGCCGGTTCTTCGTCTTTCCTAGCCTGTGGCCGGTGGCAGGTGACCATGGGCCAAGGAAGGAGAAGAAGAAAAAAAGAAAAAAAAGAAAGAAATATTAAAAAATTTACAATATCATTAATAAAAAGAAATTTTGTGCAGTTACCAAATGCATTTCTGTTCATTTTCTATTCCAAGAATGGAAATTTTGGACCGTTATTAAATACCTTCAAATGCACAAAAATTGTTTACGAAAACAAAATTATTACCAAACGCACCCAAAAGGCCCAAAGCCCTTTTATTTGCAAGTTCCTTGGAGGGACTTGGCCTCTTGTGGGCCTTTTATTTTTCAAAATTGGAAAAAGCAATACATGTGCAGTAGATGTCCTTAAACTTATCATGGATGTATAATTGAGTCATAAAACTTACAAAAATTGCAATCAAGTTCTAAAACTTATCAAGTTAGTTCAATCAAGTCATTCAATTAACTCCTCTAACTGGGTTAATAGAAAATGCTGACGTGCCTTATTTTTATTACTTTTTGAGATACGTGGTGATGATGTGGTGCTTGGTGGGCGCCACGTTCAAAAAAATATTCAAAACTATAAACTAAATTAGATGACAAAAAAGCTAAAAAAAAAAAAACTAAACTCACACCCAATGGCTATGGAGCCCTCGCCTGTGGCTGCCACCAAAGCCGCCGGGAAGGGTTGGCGGAGGTCGATTGGACCTTCCTAAAGCCCGGCGACCCTCACCCTAGATCTAAGCAAGGGCTATCAGCCCTTGCCTAAGATCAGGGCTGGACGAGCGTCACCCACCCCAGGTGAGGCCTCATTGGCCTTAGGCGAGGACGGCGACCCTTGCTCAGATCTAGAGTGAGGGTCGTGCCCTCTCCCAAATTTGGGCCTATAGGCCATTGCTGGCCCTTCCCGCCGAATGTGGCAGCGGCCACCGGCGGGGGCTTTGCCAAGCCGTCGTGGGTGAGTTTATTTTGTTTATCTAATTTAGGTTGTATTTTTTTTTCTGACTTGGAGCTTAGTGGGCGCCATATCATCGCCACGTGTCTTGAGAAAATAATAAAATAAGACACGTCAACATTTTCCATTAGACAAGTTGAACAGAATTAACTTTAGGACTCGATTAAATCAATTTGACAAGTTTTAGGACTTGATTGCACTTTTTGCAAGTTTTAAAATTCAATTGCATTTTCATGACAAGTTTTAAGACTTTTAGTGCATATATTCCCTTTTCAATTTATGTCAAGATATTTTTAGACTTTTAATTATGACATCGGGGAAAAACTAAAATTGTGTGCGCTTGAAATTCATCCAAAATTTTTGAAATTTATTAAAAAACCTATGTTATAAGGAAATTTCAGTAGAAGATTTTTAAAAGTTAATATCGTATATAGAAATGCTAGTGCTCCTAATTATGAAACACGAGGAACCGGAGAGAAAGTCATTTAGTAAATATAGTATGAGCTCATTATAATAAGCGGTTTGCATTTCATCAAGAACAAGAAAGGATGAAATTTCAAGAAACTGTTGTATATTTTCTTCTGAACATAACCATTATTTCGATGATTATCTATATAATTAATTATCTGACAAATATAAATTGCAATATTTTCTTCCCCAAAAAAATTGCATATATAACTTTTATGACTTTAATGGAATTTGCTAATAAGTTGTATGACTAAAAAACACATATTTGAAGATAATGAAAAAACTCACAATATTTTCTTCAAGAAAAAAGAGATCAATTTAAATAATTTGACAGCAGTTTTAACTAGCCATTTCATGGTTAAAGTATTTTAGAAATTTTTAAGAAACCGATATAAGTTATAGTATCATCGGGAACTTCACATGATATTGATTTTTTTTAATCGATACATCATATTAATTCAAAGACTTGCATACGATGTCATTTATCTTAACGAGGATTTCAATTAAAAACAAAACAAGGATTTCAATCAAATTTGGCAAACTTGTACGGATTAACTGTACGGATTACCAATTAATACTTGGTTTAAATTTGACATTCCCATACGACTTTGGATCGAGACGTGACGAAAGAAAATAAGTTTTGGTTGAAAAATAATGTGACGAGTAGTTTTTGTGACTAAACAAAGAATAAGGACGAACATTGAAAATTCATACAAGCACGCGACCCTTCAATTGGAATTGGAATAGATATCTCAACCCTACTTCCTATAGAACTTTCTAACCAATCTATATGCCCTCTCTCTCTCTCTCTCTCTCTCTCTCTCTCTCTCTCTCTCTCTCTCTCTCTCTCTGAAAAATTTTTCTATGAAGAAATATTCAATAAAATCATGCTTATTTTATTTTTTTTCTCGATGATTTTTAATATTAATGCATTAGACTTCTCTAAAGAAAATTGTTGCACATACTTATGGTTTGTGCCCATTTAGGGCGCTAATGATAACAATTTTATTCAAGGAATAGATTTCTGGCTAGAAAAAGATTTTTCTATTCCTTGGACAAGTTTCTGAATAGAGATACGCGTTTGACATCGACACAAAATTTCTTTTCCCGAAATAGATATATATATTTGATAATGATACAAAATTTTTTCCTCTTACGCTTTTTTCCATTCATCGACGAGTGGCAGGAAGCGGTGAGCGGTCGGCGGGGGGTGGAGGTGGCTGGCGGCGGGTAGCCTGCGGAGGCGGCCGGCATCGGTCGTGGAGGGTGGCGGCGGCCAGCAGTTGGTAGGCTGCAACCGCATGTGATGAGATATTGGAGGCGAGGGCGAGTGATGAGAAGAGTTTTTATTTATCTTTTTGTTCCAGAAATAGAAAAGTAAAAAAAATTACTTTGTATTTCTGTTCCAAATCTATTTCTGAACTAAAAATTTGTTCCAAAAATAGAAAAAATGAAATTTCATTCAAACGGATTTCTGTTTCAAACTCGTTCTTGAAAACAAAAAAATGGAAAAATAGAGAAACAGAATGGTTATCATCCGCGCCCTAACTGTTTACGAATAAGTAATGTGAGATTTTATGGAACCATTACTAACTGTTCTAAAATCTTAAGCTGTTAGACGAACATGTGGTTTAATATTTAATTATTCTAATACTCCCCCCTCACGCTTAGTCTGGTCTTTTTTCCTAGTACTAAGCGTTGACATATTTAATCGGGGAGGCAAATGGGATCTAGAAAGATTTGAACTCAAGACCTCTAACACTGATACCATGTGGGATTTTATGGGACCACTAATAACTATTTTAAAAGTTTAAGCTGTTAGATGAAGATGTGATTTAATATTTAATTATTCTAATAAGTAAATTTGTCAAATCACTCAAGGTAATTTTTCTTTTGCATGGCGTTCATAAAATCGCACGTGATGCATAATCATTATGCATGAACATAATCTTACGAGAGAATATGAAATGAAGGTGTGAATTTATAAAAAAAAAGTCGAAAAAGGTAATCTTCCATGCAAAAAACGTGACAATCAAAGTTATCCATCCACGTTGATATTCATTTATTCGTTTTCCTGATCAGTGAGCCTGTCCATAATCCATATCTTCTTCCCCGTATCGTGGCTAGTGGTTATCAATACTTTTTTATACGTATATATTGGAATTTCTGAAAAAGATCGTACATATACTTTTGACTTTTCTGGTCCTCCATTCAAAGCTTTGAACGTCGACCAAGAAAATAATGTACGTCGTCCTTCTGCATCTAATGATTATATCTCTTCTTGGGCGGCCCGAACCCCGGATCCGAGGTCTGATGTCGCGGCCCGCTAGTCCGTGATGGCGTTGCGGTGAAAGGCTTGGGCTTGGGCGATGGCAGTGCATGGATCCACTCCCGTCACTAAGGAGAAGCAACAGTTCTTTTTATCGGACAAGCCGCCTATACATCTGTGAGCTTTCTGCACATGGATCCTCGAACTGTAGATATGATAAGCGGGTGTCATATAACGTGAGGTTTAAAGTTCTAGGAGCTCGATTGAACTGCTCGAAAATTATTTGAACTTGGCTCGACAACCATCAGAAACCAAATTGATTAATTGCTCGATTTGAATATCTGAAGTTTTAAGGGGGGCTCTAACCCTAATTTTCCTAACAAGATCTAAGCCCGCTCGTATATTGGAGCCTAATCACTCTAAAGATCTGTCCGTCGAATGGGCAAGTTCTTAGAGGGTTCAATTCACCTAGCTCAAGGGACAATACCCCTTTTTTTCCCGGCCAAGAGTCCAGATGCCTCAAACACGAAATAGTTGCTTTTGAGCTTATGGCTTCAAAAAGGCAGGACTTCCTCTTTATATATTGCTCGCTCGCTTACTTGGCCATCTCGAATAGTAGAGAAAACTGAGGAGAGAGAGAAGTGTCTGAGAGGAGAATGCTATGTGGAGAATGCTCTATTACTTCTTATAAATTATAATGTTTAACAGGTGATGATACAAATGAAAAGGAAGGGGCCATATACATTTGAGCCCCTCCAATTATAATCATAGATTTCCCTTTAATCTAATAGTGGAGATCCAATCTTTTCATCTACCATCTACCCCATTCATTTCAAGAATTCTCCATAGTACAAGTTGTACATTACCGATAACAACGTCAACAATAATTTAGAGTACTCACTAAACTTTAGGACCTTAAAAACGTGAAGGCTTAACTTGTTCGGTCGTCTTGGCCACCTCCTTGGCTTGTTGTGCCTTGGATACCTCTCGTCCACGTAGTTGACTAGCATAGTGACAGATCATCCTGCAAGTTTTCCCAAGGAGTCACCCAGTGATGCCACCTCTCTCTCTTAGTAAATTGACACCAAGAAAAATGAAGAGGGTGCTTGCGCCCAAATAATGCACCTGTCATTTATCACCTTAGAGCTGATTTTGCATTCTTTAAGCCCCAATTATTCGAGGGACGAAGGTTTCGCTATGGCGGGCAACGTAAACACGGCAATTAGGACGTGGCTGTCATTAACTTTCTCTTTTGTCATCCGAAGGTCATCCTACATGCCAAGGAATTTTTTGTGTTCAAATAATTAAATGTTAAACCACGTCTTCATTAATAACTTAAGTCGAATATAGCTTTGCAATGACCTGACTTTGGGGATATATATATAGAGAGAGAGAGAGAGAGAGAGAGAGAGAGAGAGAGAGAGAGAGAGAGAGAGAGAGAGAGAGAGAGAGAGAGAGAGAGAGAGAGAGAGAGAGAGCCAAACAAAATGTGGAAGTTGATGAGGAGGAAGAGACAACCGAACACAATGTCGATAGAGTCGCCGGGGTGCGGTGCTGGCAGTGCGATTTTTGCCGACAATGTTCAAGCGGCCGTGTTAACCATGCTGCAACAAAACTCCTATCGTTGATCAGTCATTACTTAGATCTTATTCCATGTTTTCTAGTCGTCTTCTTCTCTAGTACGATTCTGCTGTTTCATTAAATTATACATATCATTTTTCTATGCTGGTAGATTTTCGAAGGAGTTAGTAAGCTTTAAAAAAGATTGGTAGTAAAAATTATTGTCGGTCAGTAGATTTTTCGGTAACCTCTATTTGTTTATTTTCCAACGCCTGAAACTTACATACTGTTACATGAACTTACCAATTTTTATTTATGTGACTTGCTAACTTTTAAATGGGAAAATTATCCAAAAAGTCATAAACCTATTATACAACGGTCAATTCAATTTTAAACATTTCAATAGTGCCAATTTAGTCTAAAATTTTTAACTATTTGCCAATTTAGTCCTAAACTTTTTGGCGATTTGTCAATCTAGTCATTTCGGTCAATTATTAAAATAATAGTTTTATGACTAAATTGGCAAAACTTTCAAAGGTTTAGGATTAAATTAAAATAATTGAAAAGTTTAGGACTAAATTGGAAGATCATCAAAGGGTTTAAGACTGAATTGGCCACCGTGAAATTGGTTTATGACTTTTTGAACAATTATCCCCATTTTGGTTACTGGCAAAAATTTGTTCAATTAAGGATAAATATACTAGAAATAATAAATTTGTCACGAAAATATAAATGAGTCCTAAAACTTTCAAAATCAAGTCCTAAAACTTGTAACGAAAGTGTAATTGGGTCTTAAAACTTTTAAAAAGTGTAATCAACTACTAAAACTTGTCAAGTTGATGTAATCATGTCCTTCCATTAACTCTAAATAACTTTTTTTTAGTCTATGCTACTCAACTCTTAACTACCTCTTAGACTTTTGCCTTGCCGCTTGCAGAGTGTGAGAATTGAAACTCACATCTAAAATTACACGTCCCCACCTCTAGCCCCTTGAAAAGGTGAGGATTCGAGCCCCCCACCTCCTCCTTCCCAAACCCTAGTGGTTAACTCTAAATAACTTGACAAACGAAAAATGCTAACAAATTTTAAGAGTTGATTGCACCAACTTACAAGTTTTAAGACTTAATTACATTTTTTGAAAATTTTAAGACTAAGTGTACTTTCTGACAAGTCTTAGGACTTGATTGCATTTTCTGAAAGTTTTAAGACTCAATTGCACTTTCGTAACAAATTTTGAAACTTCTAATGCATCTATCCCTTTAATTTAACGACATTTGTTATTTTTACAAACTTTAATTTATCTCCGCATCCATCGCCCACTTCCTTTTGCACGCAATCGATGCTCCAATTGTACGTGAAAAGCACCGATGCTGCTACTATGATACGGAACGCAAGCCTGCGACATGATCCAAATATTACCTCTTGCAAGCCAACGCTAACTTCATTCTATTATTGTCTTCGGCCATAGCAAGTCACTGCTAATCGGGTAACCAAAAGAAGACAAAGGAAATAGAGAGAAGAAACAGAGCACTGCTAATTTCATGCACTAGCAGCCGCAGTCCCCATAGTCATGACTGCACCAAACCTGGTTTGCAGAAGATCAGAACAATGACACGCCGCTTCACATATCACAACACGTGAATCACAACATGTGGCCCAAGCATATCGAGTATAGAAGAAATGACGCAAATGCAAATCAGTGCTTACTTTGTGCATCAAACTTGACAATCCGACGGTAACTAGCGAACATCGTGAAGAATAGAAGCAAAGTAAAAGCTAAGAAGCTGACAATGACCGAGTCCAGAGGTTCAAACACTACAATTGAAGTCGTCCTTTATTCTTCCGCAGCAACATACTGTAGGCACATTAGCAGAACACTCTGTCACATCTCGACCTTAACAAGCTTGTCCAGTAATTTATATATGAATACAAACAATTACATGTCAAGAAATGCATCTAAATTTACTAGTCAACAACCTACATCACTCAAATATCTCACAAACGAATCCAGGGCAGGTGGCGAGATTCACCTCACGCATGGATTTAAGAAGTTGAGATTACTTTGAAAGAGCAGCCACAAGCTTCTCTTTCAGTTGCTCGGCGCCGCCAACTTGAGTCCTGATGGAGAATTTATGCATCACTTCGTTACCATCCTTCATGGAGACATCACATTCTGAAGCAACCTGATGATTTCTCAAAGTTTTTATGACTTCGGAAGCTGGATGAGCATCCAAGGGACAACTCACTGTCACAACTGCATCCTCATGTCTCATCTGAACATCAAAATCGGGCACTAGCTGCGGTTTATGCTTATTGTTAACCATATCCTGCTCAGTTTCAAGGACCTTGATTTTCCTCTGGAGATCATTGATATATGTAATGGCATCACCGAGGAGCGATGCCTTGTCCATCTTGGAGATGTTGGGAACGACAGCTCTCAATGCATAAAACCGCTGATTAAGCTTCTCTCGCCTCTGGCGTTCTGCCTCCACATGATTGAGCGGCTCTTCTCTCCCATTAGCAGGCTTCCTTCCTCTTTTCCGTGGCTTTCGGTCATCAGCATGGTGAGATGACTCATCCTTGTGTTGCTCCAAGCCAGAAATTCTTGTCTGAGGACTGAAACCCCCAATGACAATTTGGTTTGGATGCGAAAACAGTTTTCCCTCATTGTCGCTAGGATATCCATTTGATGTACCCCCATGATATTGATTCGAATCAACCCTCTGTGCTTCAAACGTTTCCGAATTGAACATGGAATCATCTTCCACCTTGGGGGAGAAGTTGATGGTCACGGATTGAGATTTTACACCGCCTAAAGTCAGTTCCTGCCCAAAAATTTTCGGAAGCACCTTCATTTTGTTAGAAGCAGGACCTCCCAACAATGTCCTCACCATCTCTACAATATTTTGTTCTTCTGGAATTGCTTTGACCGAACCAAGCTCCACAACACCATTCTTCAAAGGCACAAATGCCACCGTCTGAAAGCTGGCTGACTTTGCAAGGAATGACCTCGATTGATAATGATCCAAACAAGTCGGTGCATCTGAAGCCCAAATTACTCTATTGGACTTCAAAGATCCCATAGGACCATACGCAGAATCGGACTGAAAAGAAAAGTACATTGAGGACAGATAAAGCATCTCTACATCTGAGACTCCATTTAACCTTGCAGCAAAATTATCATCCGCAGACCCACCAAAACTGCTATGAAGCTTCTGCAACACCAACTTGTTCAGTTCCTCCTTTTTCTCAACTCTATCTGACTTGACATTTTGGTGGGAGCTTCCATCTTCAGCTGCGCCAACCTTTGGGTCACGGCAATGTCCGTCGCCCCAAATTAAGGCGATTCCGCCAGTTCGTAAGCTTGCGGCACGCCAGAAAACAGCATAATTCCAATTAGACCCCTCTACAATCTGAGCTAGCCCTTGTTGCACACCCAAATCACCAGGCAACGTAACATCAGATGCAGCATTTCCAGAAGATATTAAAAGCTCGCACGCCTCGCTACCCACCACGGACTCAACCACCATCTTGTCATCTTCGTTAGCCCAAAACTTCTCACCCATTTTCTGCTTCCACATCTATCAAAAAACGAAAACCCTAACCCCTCCAAGTAGAACAGATGATCGACTAATCAAAACCTCTAGCGAAACACCATCCGACAAATTGCGAAGCCCCAAGGCATCTCGAACAGCATCAACAAAAGCTAAGACTTGAAGAGCCTCAAATCTGCCGACTCAGCGGAAGCATCTCGCAGTTACTGGGTGAAGGTCCATACGCCATTAGAATACCATGTAACACAAATCTAGCAGGAATACCCGCAAACCCTCAATTTCTAATCCAATTCTAAGGAGACCCGGAAACCCAGATCTTCAAAGAATCCACAGAGATCGACGAGATCTCGAATCACGAGCATAGCAAGAGAGGACGACCCAGTACAGCAAAAACCAGGCTCACACGCAGCAACACGTTAGGCCCATCGAAGCAGCCACCCCCCAGGAGAGCAGCAATAAAGCTTAGTCCTACTCCGAAAAAGAAAAGCAGAGAACAAGTTGTAGACTTCTAATCGAGAAAAGGAGGCGTCGAAACCTTGCCTCAGTGTGGCGATACCGAGTGTACCTGCCGTGCTCGGAGGAGGCTCCGCCGTTGATCTTCGAGGCGCGCGGGTGCCCACCCGAACGGACAACTCGGGGAGTCAAAGGAGAGATTCTTGAATTCGTGCTCCTGGGCCACGATCAATTTTCACTGCGAAAACGTTTCGAAGTCCGACCACCGTTTTGTACCCCCCCGAAACTTTCCCAATCCTTAAACCAGGGGCTCCTCCCCTGTTCCCCCGCGCAAGCCTAGCTGTGAGGCCGTTTGTTTTTTCTCGATACAAGCATTTTACCGCCACGCGATGACGAAGTCCCACGACGCGCGCGAATCACGTGCTCATCGAACGGGCGGGGCCCGGTCCGGACGTCGAGCGCGCGATTGACATTCGCCGTCCGACGAAAGCTTTTGGCATCCCCGAAGGCTCAGGCTCCTCGAGCCGAATCTCGGCCTTTCTGAAGCCGGTGGCTCAAAGCGGGCTATGGCCCCACACGGTTGCGTCGCAAGAGACTTCTACGACCGAACGTCGCTCACCTCCAAAATCGGACACGTTTGTATTGCGTCGTGTTTCACGACCAGCGGCAGCGCCGTCGACGCAAGTAGGTGCAAAGAGATTTTTGTGGAAATGACAACATGCGTTGGCTTCGATTGGTACCGCGTTGCGCGTTTCGCGGGGCCCAGCCCGTTAGAATCCGAGGTTTGGGCCTTTATACGATGGATTTGATCCTCTCTCTTTCTTTTTTTATTTTTTTTGTTGTTTATGTAGTCTAACCTTTCTTGCGATAAAATATCCGGGCTCGATTTTAGAAAATCGGCCTATTGCTGTTCTCTTAGAAAAACGGACTTTTTTTTCTGTACGGCTCGAGTTTTGAAAAAATGAGTAAGCGTCGAAAGCTCCTTGGTAGAAAGAGCTACGGGTCAACAAATTTCCCCATCTGACCAAAAAAAAAAAACAAATTTCCCTTATATTTTAATGACACTTCTATAAAGTTAATACTTCGTTTTGGGAGTTTATAAATTATAAATTATTCTTTTTTTGTACTAATGCCTTAATTTATCAACTCTTACATGAGTGAACCAATTTTTATTTGAATGACTTACCGACTGCTTATCGGTGAAATGTAATTTTTTGTCTATATTAGCAAGATGAGTAGATATATATCAGGTATAGTCTCTCTCTTAGATTTTTTTTTAAAGAAACTTATCTAATACGTGGAACGTCGCTAAAAACATTCGAAATACCGCTTATCTATATCGATATTCTATACTCTCTCTCCCCCCTCTGCTCTGCTCACGTCCCTCGCCACAGAGCCACCACCGGATGCTGTCTCCGTGTCTCTCTCTGGTGGCTCCTGGAGTCGGGGCTCGACTTCCGACGAGCTTGGTGGCCGACGATCCCCACAAGGTCAAGGTCACCACCACGGCAACCTCAATCCGAGAGTCGAGGCCGCGGACGCCAGTGGCGTCGACCTCAATTTGGAGTCGGTGTCTTACGAGAGGAGGGCAATTTTGAATCTCTTCGCTCATAGGATTTGTGTATGAGGATGCCGAATGATGTTTTTGGAAAGAGAAGAGGGGGGCTGGGAATGGTATCGAAGTGGAAACTGAGGACGCTATTTTTTGGTATTTTGTCGTTTGTTTGTGTCTATCCTTTGTAATTATAAGAAGGAGACGTGTTCTTATTTTTACGCACGTGATAAGTCGCTTTCAATACGGGGACCAAAATACGTCCCATCGAGGTTGTTTTCGATAGGTAGGTTCGTGATTGAAGGCTGAAGTTCCGGAATCACGTAACATGCGATGCTCCATGCCTTTCCGTGGCAAGCCACGCATCTTAGGCTTCGACATCATTAAAGTTTAGGGATGGCAATTGGGTTTCGCCGCCCCCACTTCGTGTCGCCCCACATTTATGTTGAACTTAGAGTTTGATTTAAAAATAAAAATAAAAACCTTATTCAAATTTGGTGCCGCGCGTTTTTTTTTTTTTTTAATCGAGATGTCCGGACCAGCTTGCGCGCACCTCGACTATTCCTCGAGGGAGACTAGCACAGCAACCCACCGTCACGGCCCCTCACTTAAATCATAAGTGTTCAACTGGGGAATCGAACCTGAGATCAGTGCACCTAACCACACAATATCAAGTACGCCGCATGCTCTTTTTAATCCCTTGAAAAGGCAAGAACATGATTTGTCGATTAGTAGGCTAATAAAGAAAAGATGATACGACACCCACGCCCTGCAAGAGGCGAAGCGCAAGTTTGAGTGTGTATCATGAGTGAAAGATAAAGTAGGACCGACAAAAAAAAAACCCGTACAATTAAGTTTGGAATTTGAAACGGTTAAGGCGTGAAATGGGGTGCAGGTCAAGGGTTGAAGATGATCTCCTCGATCACTTGAGGGCCGTGACTATCTCATAAATGTAAGGATACATAGTAATTTTCTGTAACTGTTTTCTTGATGAGTAAAGTAGACAAGAAGAAAGAGAGAGGCCAAGCATCCAACAACAACAACAACCACACAGAAAACGCGAGCAGCAACCGGAGTTCAACTAATGGGAAAGACATGTTGGCCGATATGTGGAACTTGAGTGACCTTCCCATACCTATCGACCCAAACCCAAACCCTATCGCACCTGAAGTCCCTCGTCACCGGCGTCCCCTCCGGCAACACCCGGGCTCTGATGTTGCGGTTCTCTCTCTCTACGATCTCCGCCGCAACCTTCCCGGTTCGTCCGATGAGCTCCGGCCAGGCGCTTTTGCCTAGAAGAATTTGTTTTGGGAGGGAACTAGGATGAAAATACCCAATTATTCTTGGTGAAATGACAGGTGCATTATTTGGGCGCAAGCACCCTCTTCATTTTTCTTGGTGTCAATTTACTAAGAGAGAGAGGTGGCATCACTGGGTGACTCCTTGGGAAAACTTGCAGGATGATCTGTCACTATGCTATTCAACTACGTGGACGAGAGGTATCCAAGGCACAACAAGCCAAGGAGGTGGCCAAGACGACCGAACAAGTTAAGCCTTCACATGGAATAAGATCTAAGTAATGACTGATCAACGATAGGAGTTTTGTTGCAGCATGGTTAACACGGCCGCTTGAACATTGTCGGCAAAAATCGCACTGCCAGCACCGCACCCCGGCGACTCTATCGACATTGTGTTCGGTTGTCTCTTCCTCCTCATCAACTTCCACATTTTGTTTGTCTCTCTCTCTCTCTCTCTCTCTCTCTCTATATATATATATATATATATATATATATATATATATATATATATATATATATCCCCAAAGTCAGGTCATTGCAAAGCTATATTCAACTTAAGTTATTAACGAAGACGTGGTTTAATATTTAATTATTTGAACACAAAAAATTCCTTGGCATGTAGGATGACCTTTGGATGACAAAAGAGAAAGTTAATGACAGCCACGTCCTAATTGCCGTGCTTACGTTGCCCGCCATAGCGAAACCTTCGTCCCTCGAATAATTGGGGCTTAAAGAATGCAAAATCAGCTCTAAGGTGATAAATCGTTGACGATGAGGCTATCAAAATGTGATGATTAAACATTGTATGGATCTAGTACAAGGTGTACATATGACCGCTCCCCGATTGTGGTTCGCGCTCATCAACCAAAATGCATCTTCTTGGATCAGGAGAGAGAATAAAACAGCTGATGATGAAGCACCAGTGAAAATTGTATGATGTCACTATATCTCTTTACATTTAATCGCTGTGAAAAAATTTCAATAGGTTGTACAGTATTTTTCCCTTTATTTTTTCACAGGCATAAATTTCACTTTTCACGCCCACGGGAAAGGAAAATATGCAATTTCATCCGTTAAACGATGGAGAAGCAGAGAGAAATGAAAGAATGAGGGAAGATTTACAATGAAATAATCGTCAGTGTTGCAACTTGAAGTCCTTGTGGATTAATTATGCTTGTTCACTTCTTCCTATCCGAGGCCATGCCGGATTGAACCATCTCTTTGTCACTGGCATGACCGGCTGGAGGAGCCACCGCGGCATGGCCCGAAAAGTTCCTGGTCTGCATGCAAGGCGCCCCTCCTCCGCTCGGGGTGTAGCCGCACCCGTTCCCGGGAGGACGGACTGGGCCCTTTTGCAATACGTTGAACAAGCGATGGGGGTTATGATTTTGATATTCATCTCTTCGGTGGAGCGATCTGCGGGCTTCATTGGGTTCGAATCGCAGCAGCAAAAGCACAAGGACGGCCACTAGAATTGCTCTCACGAATTTCATTGTTTTTGGCGGGTAGATTGATTTGATACTGTCGTCGAGGACGTTGGAATTTGATTAGGGTTTGTGCCTATGCGTTGGTATTTTTAGGCCATATAGGCCGAGTCTGACTTCAAATCTTCTTTCGAGACGTGTTTCTGAACGTTGACTATCTGTGCACGAGAGAATGTGAAAGGATGAACGGGTCAAACGCAAGAATTGTGCATTAGTATTAGTACGTTTCGTGCACACACGCTGACAAGAATGCGTCACCTGGGCAGCGGTTCTTGATACGATGTAATTACATTTCGTAGGTTCCCGTTTGTTGGTTTGGGAATTAGGATTGCAGAGGTCGATGTCATGGAACGTGGCGCAAGAAAACACCTTTATCTGCTAATTTTGAACGTCTTTGCTTGTTCTGTCGTTGTTTTGCAACCAGTAAAGGCCCGTGCTAGGAGAATTAGTCATTCCATGTCGTTCGTAGGGACGATGCGGCCGATGGATAATTTTTTCGAGCCGGTGAATTTCTTTAAGAGATTGTTAGTGATAAAGAATGGTAGGGAGAAAAAGGTACCGGTAATCCGAGTTTTCGGGAGTTTCTTGGTAACTTAGGACACTTTCCTGAATTTTATTTACTCTTTTTTTTACAGCTTACAAATAATCAATATCAATATTATTTTTTTACTAAATTTTAGTTGTCTTTCTTATCGACGTTTACTCACTCTATCAATCTTTATTTCAGTGACTTACCTACTTTTGCTAATTAAGTTACTAACTAATTTTGGGTTGCCAATTCTCATTTGTGTTATTTATTGAAATTTATTAGGTACTTTTTTAATTTATCAACTTTTGTTATCGTTTAGCAACACTTATATTTAGAGCCGTGCATAGTTTGGTCCTTTTTGCCTAATACTAAGTGCGAATATATTTAACTGAGGAGGCAGATGGGGCCTAAAAATATTTGAACTCATGACCTCTTACTCTGATGCCATGTGAGATTTAGTAGGGACCATCGTCAACTATTTTAAAAGTTTAAATTGTTAGATGAATATGTGATTTAATATTTAATTATTGGAACACAAGAAGTTCCTTGGCATGTAGGATGACCTTTGGGTGATAAAAGAGAAAGTTAATGATAGCCACGTCCTAATTGCAGTGCTTACGTGGCCTGCCATGGCGAAACCTTTGTCCCTCGAATAATTGGGGCATAAAGAATGCAAAATCAGCTCTAACATGATAAATTGTTGATGACGAGGCTATCAAAATGTGATGATTAAACATTGTATGGATCTAGCACAAGGTGTACATTTGACTGCTCCCAGATCGTGGTTCGCGCTCATCAGCCAAAATGCATCTTCTTGGATCGGGAGAGAGAATAATAGGACAGCTGATGATGAAGCACTAGTGAAAATTGTTTAATGTTAATATATCTCTTTACATTTAATCGTTGCGTCAAAATTTCAATAGGGTGTACAATATTTTTCCCTTTATTGTTTCACAAGCGTAAATTTTACTTTTCACACCCGCAGGAAAAAAAATATATGCAATTTCATCCGTTAAACGACGGAGAAGCAGAGAGAAATGAAAGAATGAGGGAAGATTTCCAATGTAAAAATCGTCAGTGTTGCAACTTGAAGTCCTTGTGGATTAATAATGCTCGTTCACTTCTTCCTATCCATGGCCACGCCGGATCGAACCATCTCTTTGTCACTGGCATGACTGGCCGGGGGAGCCACTGCGGCGTGGCCCACGAAGTTCCTGGTCTGCGTGCAAGGCGCCCCTCCTCTGCTTGGGGTGTAGCCGCACCCGTTCCCAGGAGGACGGACCGGGCCCTTTTGCAATACGTTGAACAAGCGATGGGGGTCATGATTTTGATATTCATCTCTTTGGTGGAGCGATCTGCAGGCTTCATTGGGTTCGAATCGTAGCAGCAAAAGCACAAGAACGGCCACTAGAATTGCTCTCGCGAACTTCATTGTTTTTGGGGGATCGATTGATTTGATACTGTCGTCGAGGACGTTGGAATTTGATTAGGGTTTGTGCCTATGTGTTGGTATTTGTAGGCCATATCGGCCGCGTCTGACTTCAAATCTTCTTTCGAGACGTGTTTCTGAACGTTGACTATCTGTGCTCGATAGAAATAGAAATTTCTGAAAGGATGAACTGGTCAAATGCAAGAATCGTGCATTAGTATTCGTACGTTTCGTGCACACACGCTGACAAGAATGCGTCACCTGGGGAGCGGTTCTTGATACGATGTAATTACATTTCGTAAGTTCTTTTCTATTGGTTTGAGAATTAGGATTACATAGGTCAATGCAAAGGAACGTGGAGCAAGAAAACATCGTTATCTGCTAATTTTGAACGTATTTGCTAGTTCTGTCGTTTTGCGCCAAGTGGAGGCTTGCAAATTTCTTGATACGATGTCGTTGACTTACGATGCTTAAACTTACCAACTCTATCTATCTTTATTTGAGTGACTTACCTATTTTTTTTTATTAAATTACCGATTAATTTTGGATTGTCAACTCTCACTTGAGTTATTTATCAAAGTTTGTTTGGTACTTTTCTAATTCATCAACTTTTGTTATCCTTTAGCAACATTTTTATTTGCCTCTCTTACAAACAACTTAAATTCACGAACATATATGTAAATTTACTGAACTTTATTTGTGTGATTTATCAATTTTTCTCCCATTAGATTACCCACCGGTTGGGGTTTACCAAATCTCGTTTAAGTTACTTACTAATGTTTGAAGCATTTATCAGATTTTTGATTGAGTTATCAACTTCTATTTGTGTTACTTACCATCCCTACAAACTCTTTTTAGAAAATATAGACCTCAAGTTACTATTAAATTTTGCGTTACCAACTCAAATTGCTAGGGACTAGTGACAGACTGTGAGTGTGAGCTATAATAAAGTAAAAATCCTATACTTTCCATCTTGAAATTCGAAAAGGAACTTCATATCACGCACGGAAATCAAATTTCAATGCAAAATTTTAAAAATCAAAGAAACCAGAACGTGCAAATTTGTAAGACAAACTTCAGACTTTTGAAACGGAAGGGTGGCTTTGTTAATTGAGGGTAGAGGAGACGGTATAAGATAATAATCGATGAAAAATTTAAGAAAGATCCTTCTTTTTTATTATTTAAAACTATGGAGAGTCACAATTATGTGAAGACCCAGTTGCGTCGTCTGAAACCTCTCCAAGAGTTTCTTCATGTGCGTGCACAATTTCTTCCTTTATAGTGGTGGCACAGGCAAAACTTCTGTTCTTGATCCAAATGGCAACGAAATGAGTGATTTTCATCTTGGGAACAGAGGATCTTCCTCGACATGTCTCCAAAATTTTCGATGATTCCACGCTTCAATTTGGCTTCTCTCTCATCTTGCGAAACTAGGTTGCGTTTGGCAAAAGAAAACCTCTCATGATCACGGGCGTTTGCAATACTTGTAGATGATCTCTGTCTCCGCTCGGCAGATGCATTGTTCGCATTCCGTGTTGTCGTAATGGTCGATGTCGCGCACCCATCCTCTCCTCTCGCAGTGCTCGTTCTGCATTCGGCAGTCGTAGTGAGGAGGCTCTCCTCTGAAGATCGTCGCGTTGTTCCACCACATGTTACGCACGACGTCAAGGTACTTCTTACGGCATTCCACCACTTGCCCGCTCATATAAACTTTTCTTAGCAGCCGAACTCCCTCCTTCTTAAACTCGTTGTCCTTGCCGATGAGGAGGAGCCCAACGACATAGGAAGCTCCGAGGTGCCCAATCTGCACAGCCCTCTTTAGTAGCTCCATTCCTAGCTCCACCTTCACGAAACTTATATACTCATACTACAACAGTCACAAATCACAAATGGTTAATTTCTAGCTTTGAATGAAATTATAGAGAATAAATTAGAGATATAAATAATGTAATTAAACACGTACCAGTCCTTGCGTGTACAAGGCTTCCAAATTGTCACATTTGATGCATCTCTGAATGAAGGCGTTGGCTTCTTGGGGATGCCACCACAGTATCTTCGAAATCTTGTCGAGTGATATTTGTCGGTATATGTAGTCTTCTTCGGCTAATTCATTAAGAATTTTGCAACTGCCGGGGAGAAAAAATGACAAGAATAAGATCTAATTATCTAGGTCCTAATATGAATCAGGCATGCTACCGGGGAAAGGAATTGTTTATGGCAAACTAGAAGATTAATTTATGGCGCTAGTAATGGGTTGACGTCATTTGCAACGATATCATAGGAACAACATATTTCATTTGTACAGTTAATATATGAGCATATATTATCATAAATCCTAATGCTAGTATAACAATTGCAATGGTTCTTTGTACTCCACAGTTGACACTATATTATATCTTCTAACGTCGGATTCCCAGTAACTTTGAAACCATATAATCAAGTTCGTATGGCTAACATCGAGTTTAAAAATCTTTATTAGATGAAGTCATCTGTCTAGCAAGAACGCTTGGTTGGATGAATAACATCACAACATACAACTAC
Source organism: Syzygium jambos (assembly GCA_031216235.1). NCBI lineage: Eukaryota > Viridiplantae > Streptophyta > Magnoliopsida > Myrtales > Myrtaceae > Syzygium > Syzygium jambos. The sequence goes on from CM062230.1 coordinate 26,418,306, forward strand.
AAAAGCGCTATGTACTACTGTATTAGAATTTCTCTCTCACGTATGATTCAGAGACAAGTAAAATAGGAAAAAGTAAAACATTTGCCCCATATTATTAAAAGCAATCTAGTGAGCCCCAGATTATTAAATTCTCTACAATTCTTTTACTAGAAAATCAAATTCTCTACAATCATTATTTCTTTACTCAATCAATCGCATGTTAGAGAGTATTTTGTTGAAGGGGAAGATTAACTGATACCTTATTTTCGCGTTGAAGAAATCGTCCATGGAGTTGGCGGCGACAGAAGCAAGAATCTCCACCACCACATCATTAGGAAGAACATGGAAGGATTCGATCTCCATAGTTTGCAGACAATGGTGAAGCGACTCAATTTTGATCGCGAGAAAATCGTGTTTCTCGAATCTTTCGGTCTTCGATTGCTTGAGGCAAAAGCAAAGGAAGTATACTAATAATGATTGAAGTGATTGAAGAAGAAGAAGAAGAAGAAGAAGAAGAAGAAGAAGAAGAAGAAGCTACTCGAAACTTGATCAATGCTTGAAGAGTGAATTCATGTAGTGTATATTTATAAAAATATTTTACACTTATGTTGAACTAAAACCTTGTACGATTCTAATTAGGCAATTAGATTTGACGCAATCTCCAGTTTCGTCTCCTTTTAAGTTGCTTGTTTCCTATTTTGGTGAGGATTCACATCTATCCATCAGTGATCATCACCCTAGAGTCCAAATCAGGAAAGTGAAATTTACGAAGTAACTGGAGTGAGATTAACACGGTTTTAAATAACGGTCATGAACTCGAGCCCTAAAAAACATAAAATATTCTCTTCTCTTGTAAGTCTAGCTTGTTTGGAAGTGCTAACGAACTGTACTTTCTAATTGTACATTTTACTTTCTTTTCCAAATAAATAAATATTTTAAATTGCATAAAATTATGAAACAGATCTAAGTTTAACTTGGGCTCATATTGAAATATTTTAAACGATTTTAATTATTTATATTGTATGCTCTATATCCTAAATGGGAGAAGGACACTGCAAGTGCCAAAAGTTGTATACGACGCTCACTTTGGTGCCAAAAGTTTCTTTTGAATCACTTAAGTATCAAATTTTTTGAAAAACGATCACTTAAGTGTCAACTCCCATATGATTGATCGGAAATCCGACGTGGCCTTATTTATTTATTTATTAATTTCTAAAGCCGATTGGGTCGCTAGAGGTCCAGTCAGCATGTCAATAATAAAAATGACGTCTTTCGGTAGATTTCCCCCCAATAAGAACACCCTAAATCCTCAAATCGAAAGAGAACTCCAATTTGAAAACCCTAACCGGCCAATTTGAGCACCTATTTTGGTTTGCCTCCAAAATTACCAGATCAATCTTGCAAATGGAGGGTAAGAGCCTCTATAGCGGCCACATTTGTTCCAACAAAGCAAAAACTAAATCCCTAATTTTGCCCTCGTTGCCCTAATTTTGCCGTCGGAGCCTCAAGAAGAGAAGATGACAAACCTGAGTGAGTGAGAGTTACAGAGATGGTAGGCGAGTGATGACAGGCGAGTGACGGCGAGCGAGTGACGGTGGGCGAATGACGACGACCTAGAGACGGCGGGCGAGCGAGCAAGCGACGGTTAGTAGTGTGCTTGTGTTGACACCTAAATTTTGATTAACTATTTAGTGATAAATTGCATAGAAAATTAGGGATTAAATTTTAATCCCTAAACAAAAATTTTAAAATTGCATAGCATATAGTTTATATTCATATAGGTTAGTTGCATATTTATCGGACCGACGGCGAATGGACCCGAGCGAATGGTTCCGAGCTTAAATGAAATTAATTGAACCAAGCCCATGACCAAAATTCACATGTTTTGCACGTGTGATAATTCAAGCGAAGATTTTCTGTAACAAAGCAATGTCTCATACATATATTTTCAGCCAAATTTGATATATTCTCTTTTATAAGGCAGGACACTTTGCAAAGTGATTGGGGCCATATATCGCGAAGATATCTACAGTGGGGTGATAAAAAGCTTATTCTGAGCCATATTCAAAGCAATGTTATATTCATCTACATTAAAATAAGCAATAAAACATTGCAGGGAAGAGGAAGATTCGGTGGCTTGTGCACGAGAAGGGAAAAGTGGAATCTGGGGGCATATATTCTTATCAATATCATGGTGGTCTTCATGCATCCATTGGCGTGAACAGAAAGTAAAGGCCACAATAATGGGAAGGAGTTAAAATATAATATATTCTAAAGCACTCATAAGAGGAAAGTAGATTTACTCTCTTTCCTTAAAAGCCCACGTCATCCCTATCTATAAAAAGTCACGTACAAACAAGAAGGGGGGGCTTTTTCTTCTCTTCTGATCAATAGCATTATTCAGATTAAGATACACGAGAGAGAGAGAATTGGTTGCGCGTGCCTGCCCCAACGCCGCACTGTCTTGCGCGCACGCCACCTTGCGCCCTTGCCATCCAGCATCCGCACCGCGCGGACTCCCACTACAAAAAAACTGGATTTTTGCCACGAAAAATTTCCAACGAAAAATTTTTCGTCGGAAATTTCCAACGAATTTTACTTTTTCCGACGAAAAATTTTTCGTTGGAAATTTCCAACGAATTTTCCAACGAAAAAATTTTCGTTGAAAATTTCCAACGAAAAATTTTTCCCAACGAATTTTCCAACGAAAAATTTTTCGTGGGAAAATTCGTTGGAAATTTCCAACGAATTTTCCAACGAATTTCAATTTTCCGGGAATTTATTTTAGTGTGTACAATTTTCGTTGGAAAATTCGTTGGAAATTTCCAACGAATTCAAAAAAACCCGGTATTGTTCGGCATTTTTTATATTCGTTGGAAAATTCGTTGGAAATTTCCAACGAAAAAAAATTCGTTAGAAATTTCCAACGAATTTTCCAACAAATTTCAATTTTCCGGGCAATTATTTAGTGTGTACAATTTTCGTTGGAAAATTCGTTGGAAATTTCCAACGAAAAAAATTCGTTGGAAATTTCCAACGAATTTTCCAACGAATTTGAATTTTCCGGGAATTATTTTAGTTTGTACAATTTTCGTTGGAAAATTCGTTGGAAATTTCCAACGAATTTTTTTCGTTGGAAATTTCCAACGAATTTTCCAACGAATTTGAATTTTCCGGGAATTATTTTAGTTTGTACAATTTTCGTTGGAAAATTCGTTGGAAATTTCCAACGAATTTATTTTCGTTGGAAATTTCCAACGAATTTTCCAACGAATTTCAATTTTCCGGGAATTATTTTAGTTTGTACAATTTTCGTTGGAAAATTCGTTGGAAATTTCCAACGAATTTTTTTTCGTTGGAAATTTCCAACGAATTTTCCAACGAATTTCAATTTTCCGGACAATTATTTTAGTGGGTACAATTTTCGTTGGAAAATTCGTTGGAAATTTCCAACGAAAAAAATTCGTTGGAAATTTCCAACGAATTTTCCAACGAATTTCAATTTTCCGGGCAATTATTTTAGTTTGTACAATTTTCGTTGGAAAATTCGTTGGAAATTTCCAACGAATTTTTTTCGTTGGAAATTTCCAACGAATTTTCTAACGAATTTCAAAAAAATCCGGTACTATTCGGCATTTTTTATATTCGTTGGAAAATTTGTTGGAAATTTCCAACGAATTTTCCAACGAATTTAAATTTTCCGGATAATTGTTTTAGTATGTACAATTTTCGTTGGAAAATTCGTTGGAAATTTCCAACGAAATTTCCAACGAATGTCAAAAAAATATACTTCTTCCTTATTCAATTTCCACACACACACAATTTCCACACACACTCTCAATTTCCACACACACTCACTCTCTCTCTCTCTCTCTCCTTAGCCTTCACTTCTCCCTCCGTCTCCCCCTCCGCCTACTCCCCCGCCGCCCCCCTCCTCCTCCGGCACCGGCTCCGGCTCCGGCGCCATGGACACCAAGCCTCCGACGCCCCCGACGCCACCGAGCCTCGTCGCCGGCGAGACGACGACGGACTTGACGGGCGGCGGCCTCGAAGCCTGCTCCCGCCCCTGCTGCTGCTGCTGCTTCTTCTTCATCTTCTTGTTGGCGCAACAGCCTCGCCGGCCATGGCGAGGGCCGAGCTCGCCATGGCCGGCGAGCTCGAGCTCGCCCAGATCTGGGCGAGCTCGGCCCTCGCCGGCGAGCTCGAGCTCGCCCAGATCTGGGCGGCGAGCTCGGCCCTCGCCGGCGAGCTCGAGCTCGCCCAGATCTGGGCGGCGAGCTCGGCCCTCGCCGGCGAGCTCGAGCTCGCCCAGATCTGGGCGGCGAGCTCGGCCCTCGCCGGCGGCGAGCTGGGCGAGCTCGAGCTCGCCGGCGAGGGCTATTTTTCGACAAAAAAAAAATTGGACCAAAAAAAAAATATTTTTGATGGAAAAAAAATTTTCACGAATTTTCGACTAAAAAAAAATTATAGTTTCCAACGAAAAAAAATTCGTCGGAAAAAAAAATTCGTTTCCAATGAATTTAGCCACGAGTTTTCCGATAAATTTTTCAACGAAAAAAAATTTATTGCAAATTTCCAACGAAAATTCAAATTTTTCGTTGGAAAATTTTCCGACGACGAATTACCAACGAAAAATTTTTCGTTGGAAAATTCGTTGGAAATTTCGTTGGAAAATTCGTTGGAAATTCCCTTTCCAACGAATTTTCCAGAATTTTTCGTTGGTAATTTTGTCGGAAAAAAATCATTTTTTTGTAGTGTCCTGCTGCTGCTGTTCCATGACGTTGCCGTCCCACTATTGATTGCCGAGCCCCCGCCTCTTCCTGCTTCTCTCACGGCCAGACCTGTGGCCATTAGTCGTGACCCTCCTCGCTCCGATCTCTGCTGAACTCGCACCTCTGCTGCTCGTGCCCCGTTCAAGCCTGCACCAGCGAGAAGTCCTTAGACAACAACGCTGAACTAGCCCTCTGACGACGAAGCCATCGAGCGCTGCTTACTGCTCCAAGTTCAACGCTCACGACGTCACCGTTCTCCTTCTCTTGCCAACGCGAGACCACAGCATCCAACAATTGGTTTGACGTCCCTGCATGACTAGATCGACTTTTGTTTGATACACGCAGAGGCATTGAAGGCAGTCAAGTGGAAAGCTTAATTGTGTGGGCTTAAATAGTCAAAGTTTGATAATCAGAAGAAGACCATTACAAGACCAGCCAGATTCGGTCAAAAGCTGAAGGACGACGATGCATTTGTTGCTCCCGAGTTGATCGAGAGCCCACTGTTGAGTCACGCCCCTGCTGTTGTGTCACTCTCGTGGCCGACTCTGTGGTCGTGAGCCAGTCCATTGCCGCCGCGTTCGCTGCCGATCGCTCGTCGCCCGTTGTCGGTCATCCGTCTCCGGTCCACTTGCCGCGATCTCGATCCGCGGCAAATTCAAATTTGGAAAGAAATCCGCAAATCTGGTAAAAATCTCTATCTGATATATTTTCAAAATATTTAAATTCTTAGTTTAAATATTTTGAATATTCTGTGAATAGTGCGTGGATTGCTAGATATCTTAAGATAATATTTGTGATATCCGCAATATTCGAAAACACCCAAAATTAGGAATCATTCCTAATTTGGCAACGTATCTGGACGACTATCCGACCTTATCCCTAAGGTAAGATACGCGGCGATACGGAAAATCGTTATCTTGTCCATAATCACTTGGATACGATAATAGATTTTATTTGCTTTCCAAATTTGAACAATCAACTTTCTGTCGATATTTATAACCCTATAGATATGACCGTTAGTTTGATTTCTTTGCCTTATCTGAATTTGAAGAATCTTGCGGATTGCGTGGAATGTCTGAACGTGCTTGTTATCTTTGTTTAACTGTTTTCTTTTTAAATAAAGAAAAATAAAAAAATATGTTAGTTAGGATTTAAATTAGAAATTTTGCATGCTTAAGGAATCATGAATATATCCAAAAGAATAAGATAATTATTTGATTTAAATTGGAATTTAGGGTAGCATATTTCCTAGTTTAAATTAGAGATTCTTTTAATCTTAGTGGATTATTTAGGATATCTAATAATTTCGAATTTTAATAAAAATCCCAAAAAAAGAATAACTTTAGGATAGATCAAATCATTTTCTCTAGGATAGATTGCATGTTAATTTGAGTAATTTTTAATTCCGAATTTCATTTGAAAATACCAAAAATATATCATTTTTCCGTCATTAGAATTAGGTCACGTTGTCGCATGACATATAGTTTGCATGCTAGGTTGCATTAATCGCATGTCATTTTTTGCACGTTATTACATATAGGTTAGTTTTCATTTAAATAAGTGAAAATCCTAAAAAAATAATGAGCGAACTGCTTGTTAATTAGAAATCATATTAGGATTGTTGATGTGATTTTCTAGCTAACAATGCAGATGCTTACGTTGCTTCGAGGTAAATAATTCTCCCAATCTTGCAATTTATTTAATGTTTTGATTATTGGTTGTTACTTTGGTGGTTTGCGCACCCGTATGATCACTTCACATGCTAGTGACTAAGTTAAAATGGATCCAGACTGCATGCATAAACATTTTTTTTGAAAAGAAAAGGTACCGAAAGGGCGTTAGACTAGATCTAGCGTAATCAAGTCCCCGAGCTTAGAATCTCTAGTTCGTAGGAATAAAACATATCTCCCTATGTTTTATTTAGGTATCTAATCGACCTACCACAAATAGATTAGTAGCGACTCCAAGCATGAAAATTTTTGCATGTTAAAAATTTAAACCCTAAGTTGCGAATTGGTAGGGCTTGGGAGGGCTTGAGTTAGGCTTAGTCTTAACAATCCATTAGCCTGAGAAAATTTTAGGTCGCGACAGCTCGTATGCGGTAACAAGAAGCAACAACCTCATTTTCATCCACTTTCTGGGATGTCATTTTGGCCAGACGCTATATGCAACGTTGTTTCATTTATTGGAGCCACGTCGAATAGAAAAATGACGTCGTTTTTCATGTCCACGTAGATTGTGTTTTAAAAAAATATGCCACCTCACTTTTTTTTATAAAAGCCACGTATTTTTAGTCGGAATTTCTTGCCGTTGGTACTTGAGTGATCGTTTTTTCTTCACTTTGGTATTTAAGTGATCCGGCGAAAACTTTTGGTATCAAAATAAACGCCGTACACAACTTTTGGCACTTGTAGTGTCCTTGTTCCTACCCTAAACTAAATGGATGAACACGCATTTTTAGGTTTCCTTGGACATAATTCTTTCCTCAGGCCTAGCTCGGTTTTCATGTTGATGCAAGTTTTGGCTTTCTTCTCTAATAAAAGTAACCCATCACTAATCCAAATTTTTCACGCTCTCGTAGAGGTCAGTAACATTTATATGATCGTTCGCAAATTTGATTAGGCATTTGTAAAAGAATTAAATAAAATTTTGTTAATGATAAGAAAAGTATCATTTTTCAGAAATAAGAGAAGTTATTAATTTAAAAAAAACCTAAAAAATATCGGTAACTAACTCAAAAAAGAATTAATAACGCTAAACTAGTTGGTAACTTAATCGGACAAAAGTTGATATTAACTCTTACTAAGATTGGTAATTTCTAAAAAGAGCCAGTAAATTTAACGAGTTGATAAGGAAGACAAATAATAGTTGATCAGTATTAAACAAGAAACAAGAAAAGAATCGCCAGTATGAAACTTAAAAGAGAGTAAGTAAACTAATTTTATTTGATAACCTATTGGGAGATAAGCAGGTATTATGCAAATAAAAGTTAGTGAAGTCCTATAATTATTGATTAATTTAGGCACTTGTAAGGAAAGTAAATTAAAATTGGTAAAAATAACAAAGTTTGATAAATTATAGATAAATAAATAAAATTTTATAGGTAATTAAAACGAGGGTCGGTAACTTAAAAACTATTTTGGATTTTAATAAAAAAAGTTGATAAATAACTCAAACATATATCGGTAAAAATGATACAAGAGTTTGTAAATTTGAAACGTAGGCAAGAAATGCAAATAAGAAGTTGGTAAAATTGAAAAGTAGTTTGTAATTTGCAAACGGTTAAGAAGTTGTTACTGTTATAAAAGTGTCGGTAAGTTACTATTAAATTACCAAAAGATCTGGTGACCCACAATTGTTTTTTCTAACAATTTTTTTTTACGTTTACCAATTCTTTCATAAATCTACTAATATAGAAAAAAAATCTCTCTAGCTTCTCAAGTCGGCGAATACAGAGCCAACTGGTTCGAGAGAGAGAGAGTTTAAAATCAGGGCAAAACTTAAGAACTTTGTTGGCACGTAGGATGACCAAATTGAAGTGCTTACACACACACAACCCGGCCACTAGGGGTGAGCGCGGTTCCAAGGTAGAACCGGGAACCGGATCCAGTAGATTCGGTTCGGTTCCAGGTTCCATGGACAGAGGGTCCGGTTCCTGGTTCTCCATTTTTAGGAACCGGCTGTTCCGGTTCTGGTTCCCAGTTCCTATAGGAACCTGGAACCGGAACCTAGAACCTGAAACCGGAACCTAGAACCGAAACCAAGAATTGGAACCTAGAACTGGAACCAAAACCAAAAACATAAACTTAGTATTAGAAACCTTAATTCCCAAATGCTCCCTTCTCTTCTTGAATCGCACCTGATCCTCCAAAACTCCCTCCCACTTCTGCTTCTGCCTCGCTCCTCGCTCCCACTCCCGCTTCCCCTTCCGCCTCGGCCTCGCTCCCGCTTCCGCTTCGGCTTCCACGGTTCTCTTCCACTTCCGCCTCGCTCCGCCTTCTTCGCTGCAGGTCCTATGATCTCCCCACACGGATTTGCTCCAATTATTCGGGCTTGCCGCCATCTTCCTCCTCTGAAGCTCCGTCGCCCAGGTACGTAATGTCTTCGAACAACTCCTCGCCATTTGCGCCATAAGTTATGGCGTGTGTCTGTGTTGTTCTCGCTGACGAGCCGTTGGCTCCTAAGCAATTTGGAGACCTTGGCATTCGAAGACTGGATTTGTGAAATCTTGCTTGTATTTTAAATTGTCTGTGGAGTATTTTGTTGAGGTCTGGTCTTTATGTTTTGCCTGGCTCTATAGCTATCATCTTGACTATAAACCAGATGCTGGGGAATATTTTGAAACCCGCATTAGATATATAGTGGGTAATGGAGATAATATTTCTCTTGGTATGATTTGTGACACCATGCTGGGATTTTGCTGGAATCATTTCTCGAGGAGAATAACTTATGAATCTTCTCTTCCTTTGCAGGCCAAAGTATCTGCTGTATTTCGTAATTCTCATGGCCTGCTGCCAGGTCTAGAGAGTTGGTCTCCATCCAAGCTGCTGTTTTCGGTGTGAATTTTCCTAATTCCTCAGCTACAGAGAATGTTGTATGCACAGTTTCTTCAACTGGTTGGCTCAACTCTTTTGTTGCTTTGGAAATTGTTAGAAACAAGAATGCTTGGGAAATTGGCACAGACTTGTGTGGTTCTCCCCTAATGTGCCAAGATTTGGCTTAAATTCTTGGTTAGTAATACACGATAAACTCCATACTTTTTGAGTTGATTAACTATTGGTCTGTTGGGAGAACAAGATCTCTCTGCTTGTTCTGTAATCTAAGCATTGATTGTCGTTCTCATCTAATTTTCGAATATAGTTTCTCTAATGAAGTACAGAGGAAGGTCTTAATCCTATCAAACTAATCATTGAATCTCGTTGTCATCTAATTCTCGATGTTTAATCTAATCAACATTATCGTGTTCTCTGTTAATCCGTTGGCACTTCTTCATTTTGCATGAGCGTGTGACTGGAGATATTATACAAGGTTCCGGCTTTCTTCTTGCTTTGATCATAGTGAATCATCTGGGGATAATTTGGCGATGCACCTTTATTGTGAATGATAGGTTTTCTTCTTCTTCTTCTTTTCGAGGGTGGGTGTTTGATTGTATTGTATGGAATGGAATTGTAACCTGGAATCGAAATTAAAAAAAAAGAACATGTTGGAACCTAGAAACGACCCTAAAACCTATGATAAGGTAGGTTCCAGGTTCCACGTTCCGACGGGTAGGTTCCAGATTCCTCATTTTGAGGAACCTGTACCCGAGGGTAGGTTCTAGGTTCCAGGCGGAACCTACCCGGAACCTGGAACCGCTCACCCCTACCGGCCACAACAAAACCTTTCCCACAAAGCATATATAATTGGGGCATAAAGACTACAAAATCAGCTCGAACGGGATGCGTTATTCATGATGATTAAACACTACTTGGATCGAGTACAAGGTGTGTATATGAATGCTATGCGATCGTGATTCGTGGTCATGAACCAAAAAGCTTCTTCTTGGACCGAGGGGGAGAACAGGACAGCTGATGATGAAGCACGAGCGAAAATTGCGTACGGAGAATTGCACTTACTCTCTCCTCCAAGCATTATAGATTTTCTACGTTACCCCTTAAATATCTGTATGTTTTCTTTTAAGATATATTGAATAGGAATATGTGGCTAATAGATTGGCCAAATCTAGTATTATCTAGAAATATTTAGGAAGATATTTTCTCTACAAATATATAGGAGATTAGAATCACCCCCTTGCAGGGCCTATAAATAGCGAAGAAGTGCTCCTTTTAGGTGCCGGCTTGGGTCCCATCTAAGTGTGTGGGAGCGTGTGTTTGGCTCCTAAGTATTTGTGTGTGCCTGTGCGAGAAGTTCTCCCAGCCAATACTGTAGAAAAAGCCTCTAACAAAAAGGGTGTATTTTCTTTAAGCGAGCTTTGTGTCTTTCTCAACTAGCGGTATTAGAGCCACGCTTCCGCACTCAATATGTTTCTTTGTTCTTTCACACTGGAAAAAGAAATTAGATTTCATCCGCTAAACAAAGGACGAGGGGAGAGAGAGAGAGAGAGAGAGAGAGAGAGAGAGAGAGAGAGAGAGAGAGAGAGAGAGAGAGAGAGATTTCCAATGAAAAAATCGTTAGTGTTGCAACTTGAAGTCCTTGTAGATCAATACTCTGTCCATTTCTGATCCACGACCATGCCAGGTCAAACCATCTCTTTGTCATCGGCATGACCAACCGGAGGAGCCACTGCGTCGTGGCCCGTGAAGTTCCTGGTTTGCGTGCGAGGCGGCCTCTCTTTGGTGGAGCAATCTGCACGCTTCATTGGGTTCAGACCTCGGCAGCAGAAGCACGAGAATAGGCAACTAGAATTGCCGTCAGGAACTTCATTGTTTTTAGTGGGTCAATAGATGATGTCGTTGTTGAAGGACTTAGGAATTTGATTCGAATGGGGGTCGCTCTTTCGGGACGTGTTTTGAATGTTGACTTTCTGTGTTTGAGATAATTAGAAATTTGTGACAAAAATGAATGGGTCAAAGGCAAGAATTGAATACGAGTATTTATATGTTTCATGCACATGACGAGTGCGTCACCTGAGGAGAAACCTTCTCGATACAATGTGATTATAACTCATTAAGTTCTTTTCTATTGGTTTGAATATTAGGATTAAAGAGGTCAAGTCAAGCAACGTGGAACAAGGAGGAAACGTCATTGGCTGCTATTTTTTTGATATTCTTTTTATTGTTCTGTCGTTGTTTTGCGCCGAGTAGAGGTCTCCGCTGGGAGAATTAGTCATGCCATGTCGTTTCATAAGGACGATGTGACCACACCGGTCAATCTGATTTGTCGACAATTTATTGATAATTTACGATGCCTTCTTGTATTTTATTTACTCTTTTTTACAGTTTAGAAAAATTATCGATACTTCTTATCTTATAGTAAATTTTAGTTCTCTTCCTTCTCTGCGCTTCAATTTGGAACCTCTTCTATGAATTTACCAATTTTTATATGAGCGACTTACATATTCTTTTCGATTAAATTATTAACTCATTTTGGGTTTCCAACCCTCGTTGGGGTGACTAAATATGATAAAGCTGTATTGTTGGGAAGTGTTGTCAAACTGTGAGTGTGAACATTAATGAATCTAAAATTCACGAAAAAAAAAATTTGGATAGAAGCGAGACGGGATGGCATGCCAAATCCCTCCCAGTAAACTTTTTTTTACTACTTTCGTAACCCGTCCCAAACCCATTATAGTTTTTAATAATAATATCCCAAACCTGCCTCACTAAAAATAGTCAGTTCCCGTACCCACAACCTGCCATAGTATTTTATATAGTAAGGGAAACTTAAAATATCCCCAAAACTGTTTCAAATCCTAAAGGTAATTATGTATACTTACTGTACCACTTTGGGATTATGAAGGAAACAAAAGACAATTTAATAGTAATAAATATTGGGTTCGGGTATCGGCTTTCTTGATTAGAAAATTCCACCACGTTAAACAGAACAAATCAGTAATTGAACCTCTTTTTTATTTTTTTATTTATACTTAGTGACCCTGTGTGGACGAATTGAGCGCTTTAAAAGTTTGAATTGAGTCGCCATTAAATTTCAAAACCCACGATTCTTGTGACCGTTGACCAAAGAAAAAAGAAAACATAGTATGGCGAAGCGTAAGTTAACGCGGGCCAACAAGGGCCCGTTTGGTAACATGCCAAACAGTAAAAATTTCTGTTCTTTTGTTACCAGAAATAATTTGAAAACAGAAATGTGTTTGGTAAATTTTTTGTTCCCGGGCACATTTTTTCAAAAATTTGTGCCCAGAAACAGTTTTGGAAGAAAAACAAAAAGTAAAAAAAAGTTGCTTCTTGTTTTTTGGCACAATTTTGACAATCAGTTTTTTTTCTTTTTCTTATTTTTGTTTTGCTTTTCTTCCTTGGTCATGGCCGGTCGCCGGCGACCGACCACAGCCCAGGGTCGGCAAGGGCGTCACGTCCCTCGCTGGCCGCCGGCGGAGGCGAGGGTCCCCCTCGCCACCTGGGCAAGCTGCCTCGCCGTCGGCCATGGCGAGGGCGGCCTCGCCCAGATCGAGCGAGGCCGAGCCTCGTCGTCGGTCGCGACGGCAAGGGTCGGCCTTGCCAGATCTTGGCGAGGCCGAGCCTCGCCGTCGCGACCCACGGCGAGGGTCGGCCTCTCCCGATCTGGGCGAGGCCACCCTCGCCATGGTTGACGGCGAGGCGGCTTGCCCAGGCGGCCAGGGTCCAGCCCTCGTCGACCCTGGACTATGGCCGGTAGCCGGCTGCCGGCGATTGGCCATGGCCATGGAAGAAAATATTTAGAAAGAAAAAAAAATATTAAACAAATCAAAATATTATTAAAATATTATTAATAAAAAGAAATTTTGTGTAGTTACTAAACGCATTTCTGTTCTTTTCTACTCTAGAAATAAAAATTTTGGACAGTTTATCAAACGCCTTCAAATGCTCAGAAATTATTTCTGGGCACAGAATAAAAAAAAATCATTTCTGTTCAGAAATAGTTCTCGGGTACAGAATGGTATTCATGCGCACCCTAAACCAAAAAGTTTTCATACTGCAGAAGACGTGCACACAAGAAAAACATGAGGCAGCTTCTACGAACATTACGTGTTGTCCGTGCCCAACACTGCATGCTAGCCCTGCTGGGTCGATACATGAACCCTTCGTTTCCACCATGAGCAACGCGTCGACAAGATTTTTGGGAAGCCTTTGGGTTGGGACTTGTCATTCAGGTTCTTTGGTGCTGAATATTGAGACATGTTCCTCTATATTGGTGACTACTCGGATGAGCGTTTGCTTCCTTTGGCCGTTTGTGCTACATATGTTTGAATGAGACTTTCGGGCTTGAATTGGAATTCCGCACTATTTGAAATGCCCGTTTTCTTAGGTATGATTGTCAGACCACATGTTTTGGAAAGCTTCGATTTGGTCGGCTTGGGGCTTCGTTTTTCTGAACTTGCATCATTTAAATTCTTTAATTCTGAATGTAGAGACAATGCTCGTGTATATTGTATTGAGATGAACGTCAGTTTTGTTGCGTATTTGTTACATTTCGCTGAAACGAGAGACTTGACTAGAATTGGAATTTCACAAATTTTATATATATGTATAAAATTTGGATGGAATGGGAATTAGATTGTGGCCAAATATTACAGAAAACCTAGAACTATATTCATTTAATGAAAACTTGTCTTCCTTGATGACCAATTCAAATCCTTCTTCTTCTTTCTCTATAACCAGTGAAGTCAAATTCCATATCTGGTTTATCATAACCGTGGCAGTCAAGAATTCAACAATCCCATTCCCGTTCAACAGGTTTGATCAAGAGACGAAGAAACGAAGCAACTGCTGGTAGCTGGGCAACGGCACGATATAAAAACGATACCTCCTCAGACACATTCTCTTCATTGTACACACAAAGTAAATAGACACACAACTTGCAGCAACCAAAACAGGAGAAAGTTATAGATTGTTGGATACCAGCCAAGGATGAAGAAGATCCTATCTTCAAAAGTAGCCGCTGGTGTGATGGTTTTGCTGATCTTGATGGGAACATCAATGCGACCAAGTGAGGCGTGCCGGCTTCTGATTAAAGGGAATGAAGGAGCACGGGCTGGTAATAAGGAGCCGAGTCTAATTGTTCTTCAGACCCTGCAAAAGGGTCCGACCCCGTGCCCTGGGAACTGCGGCGGCTACACTCCCAAAAGCAGCGCCACCACTAGCACCATTAGCACCAAGGGCTTTGCGGGCCGATCAGCTGTGGGCGTGCCTCCACGTGGTTCTTCTGATCATGTCTCTCAATCTGGTGTCGCTACTGCTCGTAAATAGTTGGTTCTCCATGCAAAGGACGCTTGTGAAGGGAATTGAGTAGTTGCAAGCAAAAAAGATTGAAGAAGAACCAATACACAGTCTAGAAGCACAAACGAATAATTCTATTTTTCCTTTTTTTTATTTTTATATGTCGGATGGATAATTTCCATCTGTTGTGGAATGTATAACTTGGTAAACGTGTTTAATTAGTTCGATTTAATCCTTTAAGCCTAATGAATTTGTTAGCAGTTTTTTTTAGTGATAAAGGCGCGAAGCCACAACCCGAGTTTGTTAGTAGTTTCGTTCTTCATTGTTTTGTGAATTTGGGATTGATGAAAAACCCGAGTGTCGTTGAAATGGTAACAAAGCAAATGTTGCGCCAAGTATATTTCTTGGTGTGTACCAACAATTAAGCTAGAGAAATTCAATGGGACACAACTTTTGCGTGTGATAAATTAAGATATGCACTTCCTAAGTGACTCAAGGATTTGGTATGGAGGATTAAGTTGTGTTCATGTGTCATAACTCGATCTTGTACCCCTATCATTGACGAACATTAAATTTTTATTTATCGTGTTAACTTACGTATATAGTAAATTGATGTCAATGCGTGTCAATATTGGATTTGCCATATAATAGGATTTAAATGTATTAATCTGTGTAAAAATTGCCACCCTATATCGCTGTAGCTAATTATGAAAAGTCGGGAACAAGGACAATTCTATAGTAGGGCCTGTGGTAGGAGAAACGGTCATTCTGTGTCGTTCGTAAGGACGATGCAACTCTATGGACTATTTTTTTCGTGTCGGTAAAATTGTAAGAGAGCTTTATAAGTGGTAGAAAAAATTAACGATCATTTGATCTTTTAATAATTTGCTGGTAATTTATCAACACTTTCATGAATTTTACTAATTTGTTTTGATGGTTTACAAGTTATCGATATCTTATCTTTAATCAAACTTTAGCTGTCTTTTTTACCAACTTTTAAATTTATCAATTCTTATATGAATTTATCGATCTTTATCAAGGGATCTAACTTCGATGCAGAATTAGAAAATGTCAAAGTAATCAGAAAGTGCAAAATCTTAAACAAACTGCAGAAATTTTATAATAAGAGGGTGCGAGTGGAAGTTAATTGAGGCCAGATGGTATAAGCTGTAATCAAGGAAATTTTTCTTTTTATATCTTTAAAACTTCTGAATTGTTAACATCATTGAAATCATAACTATAGATAGCATAGAAGGGGATTAGAGAAAAACGTACTTAATATTATGAAAAGCACTAGCATTATCAGATGTTTACATATATTAGTTATTTATTCTTTCGTATATTTCACCCAATCTACCCAAATTCTTCATGGATGATGCTAGACCCTCCTATTCGAGTTCATAGAATTGGATCATCCTCACAGAAGTTGAATCACCTGGTAAGTTTTGATGGTATGAAATGCAGCCAAATCTGATCATGAAAACAGTTTCACATTGCTGAACCTTTTAAAAAGTTTAACCTCAGCCGTGATAAGCTCTTTTGTGTTTGTGATAAACAAACCCGTTCTAAACTCGGTGCAGAGTTTCGTATATTCCAAACGCGCAGTTACCCTCTTGTACTTGCAACTCTCCATAGTATTTTGCAATAAACAATAGCCTTATGTTTCATATATAATGAACAATCTCAAGTTTGCAAACTCGACTGTATGTTCAAAAATTAAATCTCATGTATTGTATATCTCTGATTAGAAATCTACAAAGTCTCAAAATATAACACTAAATGAATTTAAGATCGATGATCATAAAAATCTATATAATTAAACAATAACCGGGAACAAGGGACATACAAATGGAGTCCTCATACAAATACATTGTACTGGCTACAATGTGACACTCGGTCGCTTTCATCAAAACCACAGGAATTAACTTGCTTACTCGTTGCATCCATGCTTAACCAATATGTACGTAAATGGAGTCCCTTTCTTAATCAATTGCCGCACTGCCGTCTCTTTTACTTGCTGCTCAAACAACATTCATACCGCTGAAATTCTCTCATGTTGACCAGAAACAAAATAGCAATTGACCCTTTCTTCTGTTTACTTAACGAACCCGTGTGGTCGAATCGAGCGGTTTAAGTTTGAATCGACTCCCCATTAACTTTTAAAACTCATGAATCTCGTGACCAGTGACCGAAGAAAAAGAAAAAAAGGATCGAAGTACCAACTTATACGTTGGTGAAGCATAAGTCGACGCCGGCCAATAACCCACAAAGTTTTCATACTGCACAGACAGGAGCACACGTGTTGTCCGTGCCCGACACTGCACGCTGGGTCTATAAATGAACTCTTTGTTTCCACCATAAGCAACATGACAACAAGATTAAGTAAAATCTTTTTATTTGAACTAGTCATTCCGGTTCTTTTATGCTGAATGTTGAGACATGTTCCTGAATATTGAGATTGTCTAGATGAGCGTTTGTTGCTATTGCGCGTAATTGGTACATATGTTTGAATGTGACTTTTGGACTTGAATTGGAATTCCACACTATTTGCAATTCCCCTTTTCTTAGGTATAATTGTAGGACCATATGTTTTGGAAAGCTCCATGTAGTCGGACTGGGGCTTGTTGTTTTGGACTCACGTCATTGAATTCGCTGACCCTGATCGTAGAGACAATGCTCTTGAATATTGTATGGAGATGAGCGTCGTCTCTATTGCATATTCGTTACATTTTGTTGGAACGAGAGACTTGACTTGAATTGGAATTCCACACATTGTAGCTATGCCCATCTTTGAGAAAGTCAACATTTGTTTTTCTTAGTATCCTATCGAAGGACGCAAGTATTCCACACGACACATAGTATCTACATCGCGGACCAGGAAAAAGGAATTTCTCAACAAGCAAAAAGAGGAACAACGGCATAGCAGCATACAAATACCCGTTTGCTCCGAAGCATTCCATCTAGGAATTTCTATTCTTGATTCACGGTCACCCAGGTCTAAGATATAAACTTTTGCAAATGTTATCATTCAAACTGTACATTTGCGCGCATGTCCGTTCATGACAAAGTCTTTATGCTAATATCTCAAATACAGGAACGAGATGAGGAGTGATGCTACGTCCAAATGATAACATATCGAGATTATCTCGGACTAATACCATCATAACTGAGTTTAATACTGGTCGGCAGCGAGGGTTTCTCATTGTACTTGCTATATGTGGACCTCACTGCTATGTGCAAGAACTTGTGTAAGGAATAGGTAATCACCAACCAGCTGTAGGATCCATTTGTCCGGAACAGATGATGTGGTGGGGACAAGGTTTATATTCACCAGTGTTAATAGAATAAAATGTGTGGACACATTCCATGTAATTTAACATCATTTTCGTTTATTTGTTTCGATGTATTCCGCTTCTCGTGTATAAGATTTCAATATATATCTAGACATGAAGTCAATTCTCTTAACTTAATTTTCCGGATTTTCTGCTTCCTTGTCGAACTCCTTTGGATTGATTTAGTGCAGACATCTAACCTTTTCTTTTGTTCAAAATATAAAATCTAATGTCGCAATGTTTCCTTTTGTACCTTGAACAATTTTACCTTCATTGCTTCCCTGTTATTAGCACAAGCATGGCTATACAGCTAATTGGAAATTAAAAGTAACGTACTTGTGTGTTTGGACAGGAAGCGTACCAACAGAAGTAAAGTGCCACGTGGTTATGTCACGCAAAGTGTTCATGTTGAATAACTAATTAAGATGCATCTCTGTTAATAGGTGTAATTAACACCGAACGAACTCAAAAATGTTAAGATAATACTTAACATATTACACGATATTACCATTACTCTCCACTAGTGATGGTGCAACTATGACCAAAGATTGCAACATGTGAAAGATTGGCAACCGAAACCGTGGATCGGAGATGTTTATTACATTTAGTGAAATAAGTCCGAGAACATTATTCAAGCCAAAAAAGTCTTATGGGATATTCAACTGCAATTTTCGGGCGATGGATATTATTCTAAAAGTAAGTGTCTCGTATAACACTTCATTTGTATTTTATGGATGAAGATTACATGGTAAGCAATTCGCAAGGATGTGTATCGTTAATTTCCTTAAAGTATATAAAAAAATTTCAGCATTATGACTGTAGCATCAAAAAACTACAATCACATTTTTAGATTAATTGTATAACAAATGAGAAAAGCTTGCATACTAAACTACAACAATATTTAATTACAAGATTTTTTAAAAAAGTGTTATCCTCAGTTATTGAACTTTTATTACTATTTCAACGTTCCTTACCAAAAAATAATTAAATATATTTAGACAAGCATACTAATTTGGATCTAGGCCTTAGAGTCTCATGCCTGTCCGGCCACAAGGGAGGCTCGCTAGCCAGGGCCCAGCTCCGGCGAGGCGGAGCTTGCCATGGTTGGGCGAGCTCCGCCTCGCCAGATCTGGGCGAGGGCGGAGCTTGCCCAGTCAAGGCGAGCTCCACCTCGTCGGAATTGGGCGAGCTCGCCATGGCTGGGCGAGCTCCGCCCTCGCCCAAATCTGGTAAGGCGAAGCTCGCCATGCTCCGCCTCGCCAGATCTGGGCGAGGGCCCACCTCGCCTTGTCGAAGCTGGGCCCTTGCCGGCGAGCCTCCCCCTTGGTCAGACAGGTCAAGGGGGAGAAGAAAAAGAAAAAAGGAAAAAAATTGGAAAATAATAAAAAAAATATTAAAATATTGCCACGTGGATGCCGACCGGCGCCACGTCAGCCGACTGGCAGCCACGTCAGCCGACTGGCAGCCATGTCAGTGCTGGCCGGCCAAAAGGACTGAATTGGCTAGTTTGCAAAAGGTTTAGGATTAAATTGACAAAAAAAAAAAGTTTCCGACTGAATTGGCACAATTGTAAAAGGTTTAGGACTTTTTTGGTAATTTTCCCTACATTAACTTAGATTTGGCTGCAAGGACCAATGCCGCATTTTGTCCGAGCATCTTTGGCCCTGGCGATTCACTTTTTGCCCTCGTAGGATCAAGTAGACCACAAGTTTTCTTCGACTTACTCACCCACTAGAGGGACGCTGTTGTAATACCATTTGCCACGGGCCGGAAGGTCCTTGGCTGTGGAATAGCCCGTGTGGTGCTTGATAGGTCGTTCACACCAGGCTAACCCTCATTCTTTAGTTGTCCCAAAGAACAATACAGCGAATAGCTTCCTTATATCAGATCGTACCACCTAGCATAACTTGGGCATCTAGTTCATCAAACGATACACGCATAATACTTTAGGCACCACAACTGGTGAGTGGCATTAGCTCCCAACCAGTTTATGCACGGGAGGCCAACTCTGCCTTCAGAGTTCTTAAGAGTATACTTATTCCATCTTAGAACTCTTAGCACCAACCATCCTGACACTACTTCCACGATCCAGTTGTATTGATCCCTTCTACATCATTCATTCTTCACCTAATAACCTCAAGCACCATTTATAAGGATATGAAAGTATGGGAGAATCGCTGTCCGTGACACAAGCATACTAGTTTGGATCTAGGCCTCAGAGTCTCGTGTCTGCCCCCACATTAACTTAGGTTTGGCTGCAAGGACCAAGGTCCAAGCATCAGAATCCCTTATCTATCTACTGATCTCTCGAGTTCTAAGTCCCAAGTTGAGCCAATCCCCAAGGTTCCGAGTCTTGAGTGTAGGACATAGATTCGTGGTGGGTACGTGCTAGGCCTTGGAGATCCCCTTGCCACATTCTCATGTCTGGCTGTCGGGAACTTGAGACATATAGCTAATGTCTCAACTCTAGTGCCATACTCCCAAATTATGATGCACATTCAGATATATTTTTATTTTGAAAGTCAGATATCTATTTGTTTAATATGATTTTAACATCGATAAAATTTAACGGATTGAGAAATTGACAATTAATTTTTCAATGATACTTTCCGCTTGTAATTCTGTTCCAATTTTTTCTCATAATTTTGAAATTTTGAGGTTTATTTTTTATTTTTCCTTTTTTGAAACAAACCCCACTTGAGTCGGTTACTTGCGGAAGCAAACCACACTGAAGTGAGATTTATTTAAAGCTTCAATTAAGGCGCCTTTGAAATGAAATATGTGTGTGTGGGTATATGTCCGAACACCATGTTGACATCAATTCTTCTTCTTCTTCTTCTTCTTCTTCTTCTTCTATTCCCTCTCTTTTTAACCATTGAAGTCAAATCCGAATTGCTTCTCTAACTGCGGCAGTCAAAAATCAAAATCCCGTGGCGGAAGTATAAAAACCGGAAATTAATTGGACATACTGAAATTTGTCGTGTGGAAACAGTGGTGCATGGGACGTTGTGGACATGATACAACAAGTAAGTCAAGGACGAGACAGTAGCTGTTCTACGACCGACCAAGTCAAATTCTTATTAACGCTTCTTCTTTTTAACCATTGAAGTCAAATCGGAATTGCTTCTCTAACTGTGGCCGTCAAAAATCAAAATCCCGTGTCCAACAATTTAATCAGAAAAATCGAGGAAACACCTAAAACTATATGCTGGTGTTTGCATATAAATACGAGAGACACCACCCATACTTTTTGTCAAGACTAGTCCAAAAAAGCAGATAAAAAGTCAGTAATATAGCTAAAAGATGAAGAAGTTCCTGAGAGTTGGTGTGATTTTGCTATTTTTGGTGGGAACATTAGTGCAACCAAATGATTCATGCAGGGTTCTAATTAAGGGCAAAGAGGAAAGTGTCCTTGTTCTCCAAAACCTGGAAAAGGCTCCAGAGCGCCCTCCCGGAAATCCTGAAGGCTACACTCCAGGCAGCTCTAAACTCACTGCAGACACCACCAACACCAGGGCCTTTGCTGGCCGAACCAGGGCCGCTCCGCGTGTGGTTTCTCCTGTCGCATTCCTAAGTTCAGCGTAGCTGCCAATCGCAAATTGTTGGAGCTCACCAAAGAATACTTATCAGTACGAATGTCTGTGTTGTGGCAATGAAATTCCTAGAGACCAATAAGTAGCTCCAAGTATAGAGGTTCATAGAAACCGATGATATAGTCATTTCGCACGAATAAATTGCATAAGAGTTCTGATGATCAATTTCCATCTATTATTGTGTTGAGTATGTAACTTGGTGAAACATGTCTTGTTCGATTTAATTGTCTAAGTCTTATAAATTTCTTAGCAATCTTCTTATTCAGTGACGTTCTATCAACAAATTGGGAAGCGTCCAATCAATAGTTATGTGCACGAAAATTACTAATGCCATAAGAATATTACTAGTAAATGAAACGTTTTAAACATACAAACTACATTCAATTAGTTACTTCCCAATATTAAAACTACCTAGCGTATCAAAAGTTATTTCGACATACATGAAAATTATTAATTACATGTGAATGTCAAGAGTTTATGAAAATTATTAACCACATAAAAGTTACTAAGAGTAATGCAAGTTAGTTTCATGTATATGAAAATCACCAATGACATATGAATGTCACACATACGTGAAAGTTACTGACCAAACAGTTTCCGATACTTTCCTGTATTGAACGTTACAAAGGAAAGTGAAAAGTTATCCATCTAAAAAATTGTCACTACTATTGCATATCGGATTACTAGTAAGCGAAAAGATTTAAACACATAAAGCTTTTTTTTATATTACAGATTACTGAACACATCGAGAAGTAGTAGTTACCTAAAGAGTTAATATCACGAAAAACCTTAAACTGGTACACATGTAACAAATTTACTCTTTGTTAGTTTCGGTAAATTTTACAGTCAAATTGCTGAATAGGATGACACGTGGCAGTTTATGGGTATACCAGTTTGGGGTTTTACCCCTCCGTTTGTCATAGATTCACTAATTTGTAATTTTTCCTGATATTAATCTAATTTAATGGATGGTAAATTTATTATAAATGTACCAATTTGAGGTTTTTTGAGGTCAAAATATTAGTTTGGGATAAATTTATCACATGTATATCAGTTTGGGATTTTTTGTGGTCAATAAATTAGTTGGGGGTAAATTTATCACAGATATACCGGTTTGAGATTTTTCGTGATATTAAACCTTACTTAAACGATCAAAGTATCTTTCTTATATAACGATTTAGCGAAGGTATAAACATTTTTATATGACATGAACTATCGGCATTGAACTTGGTTATCTTTATTGTGTTGTAATTTGAAGAACATAAGGCACAGGACAAGAAAACCACGCGCCCCCAAAAAGAAAGCTTCCCCTTAGCCGGCAATGTATAAAAACAGAGCCATTGTTTTTCTTCGTCTGAGGAAACTGTCTTTGATTAGTGCATTATCAACATAAACTTTAACCCACATTTATATTCAATTAAGTTTTTAAGTGAGTGGGTCCATAAGCTTATAACTGCCAGTATGATTAGGGGACATGTCCTCCAACTAGAGATATAAGAAAATATGACCTATCTAAAATGGAAACCAAACCACGGACAAAATCACAAGCATTAGACACACTTTTGGGGAAGCTCGAGACCGGTACAATACTCTTAGCAATTCACCCGAGCTCTAAGCCATGCATAGAACTCATGAGTTCGAGGTACGTCGTAAGCGAAGTTTTGAATAATTTATGCTGAGTTGTCAAATTGCGACATATTTCGTGTGAAAAGATTTCCAGACAGTTAACATCTTGGTGGGGTAACAGTAATAGGCTCACTAATTTCAGACCTTCGAATCATGGG
The DNA here is from genome assembly GCA_031216235.1 of Syzygium jambos. Lineage (NCBI taxonomy): Eukaryota > Viridiplantae > Streptophyta > Magnoliopsida > Myrtales > Myrtaceae > Syzygium > Syzygium jambos. The sequence goes on from CM062230.1 coordinate 26,441,638, forward strand.
GGATGCGGAGTAGTTATGGTTCAAATTGAATATTTTGTAACGAAGATAGGACTTGATAAACGTGCAAAGAGCTCGCTAGCAACGCCCTTTTAACTCATCAAAAGAAAAAAGCAAAGTAGTGATCGATGATAACGAGACTTGAAATAGGGACGAGCAGCTTTAAAATATAGAGGATGAGCTCGCCATACGTGACCCGCGAAACATTGAAGACTATGCTAAGCTCCCAGACGTTGACGACTATGCGATCTTCACCCCTTCCTGAGGATCAACCCTCCTGTCTCTTTCCCTTTGTTTACTTCCTTTTACAAGCTTCTGATACATTGATTATTCTTATTAACAATAAAGTCTACATAAAGCATTTTCGAAATAGGAAAATAGCCATGCCATCTAAGTCTCATCGTGTTAAAATTGTAAGTCAGCAGTTTCAATGGTTAATTTTTGTTGCAAACCACTTGGGAAGACTAATGAATTACTAAGTGGGCACGAACAATTACACTCAAAAGAGATGGTGCCTATGCCTAGCAGGGACTCTCCTAAGTTTATAACAATTGCAACTTAATACTCAATATAATCTCATTGTTAAACTTATCTTTTGGAGCCGCAGTTATGGGTTGATTAGACAACTAAGTAAAATGTGGAGTACATTTTACTTCTACGAACCATAGATTCATGGATATTGGAACTTGATTATGCTAGATTAATTTAACACTTTTTCAGTATATTCTCTTTTATTTCGAAAATGTTTAGATCGGTTTTAATCCTAAACCACTAATATGTGAAAGATAATCATGGGGACGCGCAAACAATAACGCAAGGCTCAATAATCAAAGCAGTAAATAAATTACTTTGAGCATATTAAAGAACCCGCATACACTTAGCCAGCAAAAGTAAAGCTTCACTATCGCCCATTGAAACAAGGATTCTACAAATTTCGACTCCAAAGGATATATGCAAAACCATGTGAAATGCGTGAGTATGCATGAATATGCAATCAAACCCTAATACACTAATGGCCAAAATATTGCTTTGAATCTTGCTGTGTCTGCTAGATTTCTCATATACGCGATCTGCTCGTCTCCTTTTGGCCGTGAATCATGCAGAATATTGCTTTGAATCTTGCTGAATTTTCGCAAAGAAAGACAACTTTTCTCTCCTGTTTCCATTCTTCTCTCATTCGACCTTTTCAAATTTGGCTACCAGCTTTGTATTATGTCAGGAAATATTGCTGCATTCCACCTTTTTTAGTGTGCCCACAATGCTTTTTGTTTGCTGAAACGTTTGCCAAACATAAGAACCATATTGAAATCTTCCTTTGCCGTGAACGGTGAACATGCCCAGGGAACTCCCATAAGTGAATTTTGACCGATGATTCTTTCCCCAATACTAATGGTGGCCAGTTTTCTTACCTTCATGTTCACCCAATGTTTCAAAACAAATTTGCGTTGCTGCCCATCAAGCTTCATCAAAACCCACTTCCCTAATCACGTCCAAGGCACGTGTGGAATTCGGTCAAGGTCAATTGAAGTGCGGGCTGGCTGAAGTCCAATAGGTCTTGAATCAAATGGGCTTGGTCTTAGAGTTTGAAATGAATTTGGGGCCTAAGTTCAAGCCCATCTATTATGCCAGGCCAATTCGAATGCAATCCGCGACCGAGTCGTTGAAGTTTATTCAGTACGTAAAAATAAAGTGCATAATGCCTCAATGTTTAAGTGGAATACAATATTAATATCTTTGTTTAGGGATCGAGTTCGATCCCTAATTTTTATTGCAATAAATAAATAAGATAGCCAAGATTTGGATGTCGACACTCTTGACGGCAATTAACGAGAGGACTTGATTAAATAATTAGAGATAGCTCGAGGGCTTGATTGCAAAAAAGAAGATATAAAGGACCGCATTTGACGGATGATATAAGATAGAGGACTATAATTCTAGGTTTTATATAGGGTTTACATAGCGTCGGTGGAAGAAAATGTTTCTACAAATGTGATCGAGACATTAACGTTGTTTGTGACCCCACATTGCCCTCTTTGAAATGGACAAGGAATCTTCAAGTCTGGGCATTTGTCGCACTTTATTCATTCAAACTCATCCTCATTGTCTTCCCTTTGAATTCATGAAATTAGTTCATGTTTGACCACTGTGGATCTTGACAAAATGTGTTCAACATGCATATTTCCCGATTTAAGTTTTACGTAACTGATGATCGCTTAAATTGCCTTCCCTTTGTTTTACGCAAAACTCTTAAATATAGTCTTTCGAGCCTTGTGAGTATTTTCTCAACATTTTTTTGCTCGTTCTGCGTCAACTACACTACTAACAGAGATGTTTCTTAACTAGTTATTCAACACGGACACTTCACATGCCGTCGCCACGCGTACTTCGCTTGGCATGCTTCCAGTCCAAACACGCGGGTCTTTTATTTTTAAATTTCCCTTTTGTTGTATAGCCATGTCTGCGCTAGTCACATGGAAGCAATGTAAGTTATTTTCCCGGTCCAAAAGGTGACATTTCAAGTTTCATATTATCAAATTATTAGATTTAACCCACCCATCGGTGGTCGCGTTGGTTTGCGCTCAGTTCCTTTCACGAGAGGTCCTGGGTTCAAACTCGCCCATCGGTGATTTAAGTGGGGGGTCGTGGCGGTGGGATGCTGCGCTAGCCCCCCTCGAGGACTAGTCGGGCATCACCGCTGGTTTGAGCCCTAGCTCGCCGGCCGCGCGGACACCTCGATTATCAAAAAAAAAAAAAAAAAAAAAAATTATTAGATTTAATATCTTTGACCACAAGAAAAAGTAAGATGACTACATCGAATCGATGCAAAGGAGTTGGAGGAAGAAGCAGACATTCCGGAGAATTAAGTAAGAGAATTGACTTTTTGTCTGGATATATATGGAAATCTCTTACAATTTGGATGGAATGGTAACTAGATGGCCTAATATTACAGAAGAGCTAGAATTATAGTCATTTAATATAAAAATATCCCCAAATTTAAAGTACTAAGGAGACCGCGGAACTTATTAAAATTTTTTTTTAGCTTCATCAAATTCAACATGACTTCATTCCAAAAAAAAAAGCACCAACTTGCCTTGAGTAACAATTTATACTCGAACATTTTTTTTATCTTATAAAAAATCACAAACTTTTATTTAAGTCACAAATCTGGCCTAAATAATTTGAAAATTTTAGATTACGGGGGCCGGATTTGGATTCGAGTAAAAGTTGATGCTTTTTTATTGAGACAAAAAAGTTTCAAGTAAGAATTGTCACTCAATGTTAAGTTGGTATTTTTTTTTTTGAAATTACCGCAATTTAACATCCATTGTAGCCGAATGTAACAACTTACGGTTCAATTGTCTTCCTTGACGGCCAATTCAAAGTTTTCCTCTTCTTCGTCTTCCCTCGCTAAAGCCAGTGAAGTCAAATTCCAAAGCTGGTTCTACGACCGTGGCAGTCAAAAATTCAAAAAGTTCAGGCCCGTTCAACAATTTTGATCAAGAGAAGAAGAATCAAAGCAAGAAGAATCAAGGCAATTGCTGGTGGTTTACAATATAAATACTACACATCCTCAGACAAATTATCTTCATCGTACCCACATACACACACAACTTGCAACAACCAAGAAAAGAAGATCACCGGAAATTACTAGAAATCAGCCAAGGATGAAGAACATCCTAACTTCAAAAGTAGCAGTAGGCGTGATGATTTTTCTGTTTTTGATGGGAACATCAATGCGACTAGGTGAGGCGTGCCGGGTTCTAATTAAGGGCCGCGAAGGAACGCCGGTTAATAATAAGGAGCCGAGTCTAAGTGTTCTCCAGATCTTGCAAGCAGGTACGACACCGAGCCCTGGGAATGGCGGCGGCTACACTCCTGGAAGCAATACCCCCACTAGCACCACCAGCACCACCGGCACCAAGGCCTTCGCGGGCCGATTAGCCATGGGCATGCCTCCACGTCATTCTGCTGATCGCATACATCGATCTGCTGTCGCTGCCGATCGTAAATAGTTGGTGCTCCATGGAAAGGATGCTTGTGAAGGGAATTGAGTAGTGATTAGTAGAAAGATTGGAAGGAACCAATACACAGTTTACGAGCACAAAATAATTAATCTTTATTTCTTTTTAATTTTTTTGGATGGATAATTTCCACCTGTTGTAAAATGTATAACTTGGGGATACATATTTAATTTGTTCGATTTAATCTTCCAAGCCTAATAAATTCGTTAGCAATTTCTTGTAAGTGCAAACGGCAGGAAGCGACTGCCCAATTTTGTTGGCAATTTTGCTCTTCATTGTTTTGTTAATTTTGGATGAATGAAAAACCCATTTTATTGACATGATACCAAGGATTAAGCTTTAGAAATTCTACGGGACCTTTGATAAATTAATAAGCACTTCCTCAGTGACTCTAGGATTTTGTAAGGAAGATTAATTTGTGTTCACATGTCATGATTGGATGTTGTACTCGTGTCATTGAAGAACATTAAACTTTTATTATATGCTATAAGAGCTTATGTATATCAAACTCGTGCCAATGTGTGTCACCTTTTGGTTTGCCGTATTGTAGTATTCAAACGAATTAATTTGTGTCAAAAATTTGTCGGCCTTGAATCGCTTTAGCTAATTAATAAACGTTGGGAACCAACATAATTCTATGGTTCCGTGCCCAAAGAGATAATAATTTCTTTTTTGTACTGGTAAATTTCGATAAGTATTGGTAAGTGTGAAAAACAGTTGGTAAAAAAGACATTTTTTCGGGCAACTTGTTGGTAACGTACCTACACTTTTTTGAAATTACCAACATTTTCTATAATTTGTAGATTATCAATTTTTGTATTAACTGATCATCTTTCTTTTTTTTTTTCCCTTTCTGCATGTTAAAGTGATTTTCTAAATTTTGTTAGATTAACTTACCAACTAGTTTTGGGTCACAAATCTCATTTGATTTACTTACTAAAGTTTTTTTTTTAATTACTTACTTTTCTATTGCGTTAACAAATTTATTGGCATTGATTTGCAACCCATTACTTCTACAATTCTTTCTGGAGATTTTTTTGGGTCTCAACTCTTTCTAGAGGTTGCCAACCTAAATTAGTGTGACTTACCAATTTTCTGTCCGTTAAATTACTACTTAACACTTTTAGGTTACTGATTTTCATTTGGGTTACTTATCAATTTTTATTTATTTTTTAAATTTGCAAATTTTCTAATCATTTACATATATTTTTTTCATTCATAACAATGCCTTAAATTTACTATTTTTCTTTAAAAGTACCAAACTTACCAATTTTTATTTATTAAATTGCCAACTAGTTTTAGGTTATCACCACTCATTTTAATACTTACCTAGTTTATTTTTATTTAAATTATCCACTTTTTTTTTTATTTTTACAAAAAAATTAACGTTTCCTAATTACGCCTTAAATTTATCGATTCTTATATGAAATTACTAACTTTTAGTTAAGTGATTTATCAACTTTTTTTCCGTGAAGTTATCAACTAGTTCGGCATTAAGAATTTCCTTTAAATTCATTTAACTACGTTTATTTTGTTTTTTTTTTAATTTACCAACTGAGGAGACTTGGAAACAGTGATTTCCTTCTTCTTTTTTAATTTACCGACTGAGAAGATGTGTCACACTGCCACGTGAGCAATTCTCGGCAAAAATTGGCCAGAAGGACTGCGTTGGCATTTCGTGTAAAGGTTTATAACTAAATTGGCAAAATTAGAAAGTTTTGGACTTAATTGACATCTATACAATAAATTTAAGACTGATTGGATAATTTTCCCAAATAACTCAAATGATAGTTTGTAACCTATGAATAGCTGGTAATTTAGTCACTCAAATAAAGATTAGTAAATTCATATAGGAGTTGGTAAATTTAAGATATTTGCGAGAATGACAAATAAAACTAAGTAAGAGATAAGAAAATTTGATAATCTGTGAACTATTGAAGAAAGTTAGTAATTTTATAGACATGTCGGTAAGTTATTAACAAGTTATCAAGAAATAATTGGAACGATAACTTTATTTGCCAACAGGTTTTGGCCACTTACGCATTCTTTCAAATATCTTCGTGCGTGGGAACAAATACGAGAAAAAAGACCTGTGAACTCTAGAAAACACTTACATTCAAGAACTAATTATACCCCACCTCAAGCATAGAACTTTGTACTTGGCTACCATGCAGAGTCTCATATGAACTACAGAAATTTTCAAATGTAGTCTTAGCAGCAAATATCAAGAACTGAACAACTCTGCCAAACGTGTAGAGATCTGCTAAATTACTCCCTTCTCTTGTTGGCAAAAAGAGAAATGGCCTTCAAATTGTCCCACTGCTCACGAGATGCAAATTGGGCCGCAGACTGGGCCGCCAAGTCCCGGCCGAGCTTCGGTCTTCCTTCTAATTAGGTTTCCTTCCCTCCTTCGGCCCTGTGGGCCATTTCATGCACTGATGCTTTGTCTCTGAACAGAGACTTGTCTTCTGGTTAATTAAAGTGCGAGCTTTATGACGAAAAGAAGAAGAAGGGAGAAATGACACGCTTCATAATTTATGTCTTTAACACCTTTTTCCATCCTCGTGCGGCCCCAGTAGCACATCGGAAACGGAAAAGTGGAGTCGGGATTCGGATTTTACTTTGGCTCATGCGATCACATACGTGTCCAAACGCTGGTCGTGACTCCCGAGGGTCAGGTTCAAAGTCAATTTTGATGAAACTTTCGCAGCTGGTCAAAGCGTGCACGAGGTCAACTATACTGGTGAGGCACGTGTAGGGAGACCCTGTCAGGTATGAAACTCCGTGCACGTGTAGGTCAACTATATCGTTCAACTTGGCAATTTGACAGTAAAATTTAATGAAAACTAACGGAGGGTGAATTTATCACAGATGTACCAATTAGTTTAAGATTTTTTATGATATTAACCCAAACATAAAACCCAGAAAAAGAAAGGCCAGACTCTGATCCCCCTCGTACACTCCATTTCCATTTCCAATGCCCCCTTCTATAATCCAAAAGATTGACCCCCCATTTTCTCTTTTGCCCAAGCGCCTCTCCCTTTCTTAAATTTCTTTTTTCTAGACCCAAGTCCACACGCATCAAATATGATGACAACTGTTAGATTGTGAGAACACCTATGTGAGACTTACTCGAAATTTATGTTGTGAAAATGGCTAAGATCGATTCCGTTTGTGTGGATCCGGATCCAACTAAGAAATCCTGTGTCTGAACCTCTTCACGTATCACCGATAACAAGTTTATGAAGATATCAATTAAGTTTACCTGTGATTTTCTTCCATTTTTTCTCTTGATTTTGAAATTTTGATGTTTTATTGGAGTGGGATTTAGGGCGCAAATGATAACTATTCTATTCCAGAAATCAAGTTCTGGCAAAAAATAGATTTTTCTATTTTTATTTCATAGACGAGTTTCTAAGCCAAAATATGCGTTTGATAACGACACAAAATTTCTATTCTTGAAATAGAAATTCGTTTCATAACGGTGCAAAATTTCTCCATCTCGAGTGGGCAGCAGAGGATGGCGGTGGGAGATATCTGGCGTCGGGTTGCGGCAGGAGGCGGCCACCGGTGGGCAGTGGCAGACGATGGTGGTGAGAGGCAGTCGACGGCGGTGGGAGGTAACCGGCGGCGACGGCGGGCAACGGATGGGCGGCTGGATAATAGCGAGAGCGAGCAATGAGAAAAGTTTTTATTTCTCATTTCTATTCTAGAAATAGAAAAGTATAAAATTTTACTTTTGATTTCTGTTTCAAACCTATTTTTGGAGTAAAAATTTGTTCCAGAAATAGAAAAATAAAATTACGTTATCCAAATCTATTTTCGGGAACAGAAAAATAGAAAAATAGAGAAGCATAATGGTTTCTATTCGTGCTCTTAATTGCCGAAGGAAATCTCGCTCGGGTGAGATTTATTTAACGCTTCAAGTAAAGTGTCTTTTGAAACTGGATAGATAAGTTATCCAATTTCCAGGGTTATATGAACGATGGAGGTATGTCTGCACTCATTTGAGAGTAACGGAGTCGTTATCTTCTTACTTTTCCTTTTGTTTTCTGCCATGTACGTAGTTACCTACAGGAAATTGACATGTATGTGGTGAACATTTTTACTTATGCAATGAGTGAAGATTTCTCAGAGTTCATATGAAATGTGTGTGGACACCATGTCGACATTTTACTGGTGGAAATATAAGGTCCGAAAAATAGTTGGACATACTGAAATTCGTCGTGTGTAAACAATCGTGCATGATGACATCATTCTCGGACGTTGGGGACATGATACAACAAACGAGTACGTCAAGGACGCGACATTTGTTCCACGACCGACCAATTCAAATTCTTACAAATGCTTCTTCTTCTTCTATCCCCTCTCTGTTTAACCAGTGAAGTCAAATTCAAATTTCTTCTCCAACCGTGGCAGTCAATGATCAAAACCCGTGTCCAACAATTCAATCCGAAGAATCGAAGAAATACATAGGACTATAAGCTGGCTTTTGCATATAAATACGAGAGATATCTCTCACATGACAAGGCATCCTTCATCATACATTTTGTTAAAACTAGTGACAAATTGTGCAAAGACCCGAAAAAGCAGAATAAGAAAAGTCGGGAATATAGCATAAAGATGAAGAAGTTCCTGACAGTTGGTGCAATTTTGCTATTTTTGGTGGGAACATTAGTGCAACGAAACGAGGCATGCAGGGTTCTTATTAAGGGCAAAGAGGAAGCGTGGGCTAACAATCAGCCAAGCGTTCTTGTTCTCCAAATCCTAGACAAGGCTCCACCACACACTCCCGGAAATCCTATTTCCTACACTCCGGGCCATCCTGTACCTGCCGCCGACACCACCAACACTAGGGCCTTCGCTGGCCGAGGCATGGCCCCTCCTCGTGTGGTTAGTCCGGTCATGTCCAGCATAGCTACCGATCACAAATAGTTGGAGCTCACCAAAGGACATTTATCATTGGGATTGTTTGTGGAAATTAAATTCCTAGATTCATAGTAGACAAGATATCCATTTTGCACGAATAAAGTATTTAACATTTTCGATGGTTAATTTCCATCTGTTGTGTAGAGTATTTAACTTGGTGAAACATGTGTTGTTCGATTTAATCCTCTATGTCTTAAAATTTTCTTGGCAATTTTGTTCTTCGGTGACGTTCTGAAATAGAAATTTCGCGCGTGAGACATAAATATTACGCAACATTAAACATAGCCATGATTCACTTGGTAACAAAGTCCGTTTGTTAAGTGACATAAAAAGCTTTTATTAGGTTTGAATGACTCACTTGATTAAATGCATTTTTTCGATTTGTCACTATACTTAATTTACTAAATTTATAGACTAGTCTCAGCATACTTGGCTTTACTCTGAACTAATTTGCTTCCTCGTGCGTTTCACGAGTTTTTGTTTAAATTTTAAATCTGAAATTGAAGTTCACATATAGCCTATAAGATAACATAAAATTAATTATAATAACATGAATTTGATTGTGGAAAAAAATTATAATGTGTTCATAAAATATTGTTTTTGTTATCTTTCGATTCTCCCATTCGTTTTCTTGAGTTATTTCCTTATTTAGAGAGGCGTAGATTAGTCCTAAAATATTCGATTATATGCCATTATAAAATGTCATATGTAAGAAAAGATCTGGAACTAATCGCTAGAATAATATCATTATGAAATGTTATCTATAAGAAAAGACCTGGTGATAATCGTCAGAATAATTGATCTATTATTTAAGGAAATTGATTTTCATAGAGTAAAGTAATTGGAAAATATCATATCAGGTAATTTTTTTCAAATCTATTTCTAACAACTAAGATAATCATTTGTAGAAAAATTCCACCACGTAAAAAGACTGCCGATGAATTACCAAATTGCACTATGCATGCGGCCCTGCTAATAAAGAGATCGGGGGGAGGGGGGTTGGAGCTGGAGAGTACCAAGTCCGGGGTTCGATCCTTGTTAGCACCACATACATATGTATATAGAAAAGAGGAGTAAAACCAATAAAGAATTAACCAAATTGCGAGCTCTCCAAAAATTGTAAATCGCAAGAATTCCGAGACATCAGAAAATTGAAGTAGCTCATTAGGCCAATAACACAATACTTGCACTTGCCCCCGAAAACAAACCTTCTCCTTAGCCGGCAACATCAAGAAAGAGTCATCGTTTTTCTCCTTATCTGATTGGAGGAAAATGTTTTTTTGATTAGTGGATTACAAACAAGAACTTTACCCACATTTATATTTAGTTAAGTTTTATTGGAATAGTGTCCATAGACTTATAACCAACCAATCAAAAGTATGTTTAGAGAAAAATTTTCCAATAAGAAATGGAAGAATATACAACCTACGTGAAATGGAAACCAAACCACAACGAAATCCCAAAGTATTAGACACGACTTTGGTGGAGCTCGACACTGATACAAAACTCCAAGCAATGCACCGAGCTCTAAGCATTGCACAGAATTCACAAGTTTGATTTATGTCGTGATTGATTCTCTAAGTACCTCATGCTACTTTTTCTAATTATGACAATACATCATCTAAAGAGATTTTCTTATTGTTAACGTCATGGTGAAACTATAGTAACGGACTTGCCAACCTCGGACTTTTGGGTCATGAGTGGTGCAAAGTAGTTTTGATTCAAATTAAACATTCCGTGGCGAATGGGAGACTCATATGCAACATCCAAACAGGATTACTAGTGCTACCCTTTAACTTATCAAAAAAAAAAAAAAAGAGAGAAGAAAACAAGGTATTCATCGACAAACGGGTTCATTGTCTCTTTCCCCTTTTGTACTTGTTTTTACAAGCTTCTGATAAGCATTCTCGAAATAGAAATATTGCCATGTCATTTATGTCTTGGGGAAAAGTACTAAAAAAGTCCTAAACCTATTGCATTGATACCGATTCAGTCGTAAACCTTTCAATTGGACCAATTTAATTCTAAACCTTTTCGCATTGGTACCAATTAGTTCATCCAGTCAATTTAAGTCAGAAATTGATGATGTGGACGTCGGCAGTCCTATGTGGCACCGCCGGCGCTAATGTGGACAAATTTTATAATTTTATAATAAAATTTTCATATTTTTTCAATGTTTTTTTTCTCTTTTCTTTTCTTTCATTTTTCTTTTTTCAGAAACCGTTGCTCGACGACGTCATCGGCTGACCATCGCTAGCCATAGGTGAGGGCGTCAGGCGGTCACTCAGATCCAGGCGAGGGCCCAAACCATCGTCTGTTGGCTGGCGAGGGCGTCGTTGCCGTTGCCCACCATGAGTGAGGGCTGCGATGCCCTCGCCTGGATCTAGGCGAGGGTCGCCGGCCCTCGCCTATCGCTGGCGATGGTCACTCGGTGACCTCATCGGCCAACGATTTTTGAAAAAAAAAAGAAAAAAAAAAGGAAAAAAATAATAAAAAATCTGAAAAATTTATTAAAAAATTATAAATTTTGTCCACGTCAGCGCCGATGCTGCCACGTAGGATTGCTGGCATTCACGTCAGCGATTTCTGGCTTAAATTAATCGGATGGACTGAATTGGTGTAAATGCGAAAAGGTTTAGGACTAAATTACTCCAATTAAAAGATTTAGAATTGAATTGGTACCAATGCAATAAGTTTATGACTTTTTTTGTACTTTTTCCTATGTCTCGTCATGTTAAAATTGCCACATCATCATTTGTAATGGTTAATAGGACTTGATTGCATAAATAAAGATAGCTTGAGGACTTGATTACACAAAAGAAAATATCAATGATCAAATCTTACGAATGATATAAGATAGAGGACTAAAATTCTGGGTTTTAATATAGTATTAACACTATATATAGCATCTGTGGAAGAGAATGTTTCTACCCATGTGATCAAGACTCGGTTTTCAGCCCCGTGCCCCACACTGCCCTCATCCTCTTTGTCTTACCTCTGAATTTATAAAATTACTTCTTCTTTGACCACCGTCTATCGTGACAAAATGTGTTCAACACGCATAGTTTTCCAATTCAAATATTTACGTAATTGATGGTAGCTGGCAGGAAATAACGAGAAGGAAATCTATTCGGATCTTGCCATGCTCTTGGAAAACAAGAAATGAGATGAAAATAAAAGGATTCAAATGTTCTTTAAATCAAAACCGTTGAAAAAACGAAGAATCACTCCACGGGATGCCCATGCGTTGGAAGTCCTTGTTTGTTCATGACAGAGAACTTGGACAAGTTATTTGTATGGTCCAATTAGAAGAAACAGGCGATTATCGGGTCCAAATCACTGCCATAATCGCAAAGGACTCTATGATCTACATGTCTCCGATATCACAATTGTGGGACTACCATAAACTAGTCTCATAAGTTACGAGTTTTTAGATGAAAGTGTGATTAAATATTCAGATGAAAAATCATTTATGTATCTAGCAGTTTGTTGAAAAATTGAGGTGTCTTGATAGAAACTAAGGGGCTTTGGAGGTTGGGAGTTTGCGGTAGTAAGTTGATTAGATGTATATGTACCAAAAATTGATTGGAAGGGCTATCGGTCGTTGGGTGGTCTTAAGCATTTATACAAGTGGGTCATTCAACACCAGATTAGAGTGTGCTATGGGATTTACTATACCAATTTCACAAACCAATGTTAAGATAATCACAGTATCATGGCTGATATGGTTCTTTGTATTTGAATAATGTCAACTCTTTAATCTGATTGTTGCTTTTGCTAACTCAAAGAGTTTGGACAAAAGTAATTTATGCAATTATTTTTTTACAATGTTTACATTACACACGTTTATTAATTATGTTCCGAACTAGACTCATTAGTTTTAGAGTAATGATAGGTGAAAGAAGTCGGAGGTTGTTCTTAATTATGCATGACAAATGCACATACATATATTACGGTTTTTTAATGTTAAACAAAACCTTCTTCTAATAGTTTAAGCTTTTTAGAACAAGTTGGCATTGGTTCTACAAAATTTTACAGTGTATCTCTTTCTAAGCCCCTATTGGCATCCGATGTTATATCTATCTACATTTTAACCTTTGGTCAAGGTTTGCCTACATGCGAGGGGGAGTGTTATATTATTTAAACATTAAATCGCGATTTCATCTAATAATTATAGCTTCTTAAATAAGTTGACAGCGGTCATATAAAATTCTACAACATACATACGGGGATTTAAGGAAACTACAACGTTTATGTATACAATTGTTATCTTTCTAGTTGCATGATCTCTTTTATGTTGTTTTCTATATTTTCAATGTATGAAATATTTCTATCTCCCGCAGCAAATTTCAATCTCTTTTATAGTGTACAAAGTAAAGAGCTTTTCCTGATTTTAAGAAAGCTATGCTGTACACTCCTCTTAAATTCTATGGTAGATTGATTAGCTTAACCCATTGGAACACCGGGTTTTTCTTTAGCCAGGAATTGGCTCCATTGTCATTAGAAGGAATAAATCTGCCCCCATTGATAGTTAGATAATTGAGCGCAAAAGTACTAATTGGATGCTTCGCAGTTTGTTAAGAGAACGTCAATGAACAACAAAATTGCTAAGAAATTTATGACTTGAAGTATTCAATCAAAGAAATAGAGCAAGTTTCACCATATTAATTACATATTCTACACACAATATAAGGGAATTAACCATCCCAAAGGTTAAAGACAATTTATTCGTGCATATGACTATATTATTGGTATCTCAAGACTTACAAACTACTTATTAACTTCCAGGAATTCAATTTCCACAATGCATACATTCCCCTTGATATGAGTGTCCTCTGGTAAGCTCCAACTATTTGCGATTAGCAGCCACGGTGGACTTAGTGATGTGATTGGAGTAACCATGTGGAGGAGCCACGGCTTGGCTGGCGAAGGCCCTGGTGTTGGTGGTGCCAGCGGCAAGTGTAGGGCCGCCTGGAGTTTGGCCTCCTGGATTTCCGGGAGGGGGCACCGGACCCTTATCAAGGGTCTGAAGAACAAGAACGCTCGGCTTATCGTTAACCCACCCTTCCTCTTTGCCCTTGATTAGAACCCTGCACGCCTCCTTTGGTTCCACTATTGCTCCCACCAAAAAAAGCAAAATAACCACACCAACTGCTACTTTTGAAGTTAGGAACTTCTTCATCTTTTTGGCTTGGTGTCTGTTTACCTCTTCTTTCTTTTGTTTTGGTACAATTTGTGTGTAATACAACAAAAGGTACAATGAAGGATGTCTTGTCTTGTGAGATATGTCGATCCTATTTATATGCATTGATTAGCTATATAGTTTTTGTGTATTTCTTCGATTCTTCTTATTAAACTCCTTGGACACGGGTTCTCGATTTTTGACTGCCACAGCAGCAGCGTAGACTTTGGGTTTTGACTTCACTGGTTAAAGAAGGGAAGGAGAACAAGCATTAATCGAAATAATTTGAAAAGTAATGCTAAAGATACTAAGATGTGGCAAATAGCAGGTGGTTATTTAAGTTCGTCGGCCATTTAAACACTCAATAAAAATCTGTCAGATGTGAGTACAATATATTCCGAAAAATATCCAAGTCACTGAATTGCACGATAAGAACGAAAGTTTATGATTTAAGAAGGGCTTTACTTACCACCCTTATGCCCTCTTTGAAACGGACAAAGAATGATTGTGTTTGGGTATTTGTTGACCCACAAGTTTTCCCAGTCCAACTTTGTTCAATCGATCTCATCCACTGTGCCTTAACCTTCGAAATTTATGATATTTCTTTGGGCTCAACCCCCATATTTCTACGACGATGACCAAGTAAAATCTGAATGCGGACTTGACCTAGATACTTCCCCGTTCCAGTTTTAGTTTATTGGTGATCGCCAGCACAATATAACGAGAAAGGAAAAAAATTTATTCCATGCATTCTTGGGAAAGAAGACGAAAATGAAATATTTGACATGTGTTTTTTAAGTTAAAACCGTCGACAAAATAAGAAATACTCCATACGATGGTTTCATGGAAAGTTCTTGTTGTTCCTAACGTATTTATTCAAATACAACCTTTTTTTATGAAGATAAAACACGCCTATGTAGGTAAACCTCGAACCGACACTACAAAAAAACATGTTTTTTCCGACGAAGTTTTCAACGAAAAATTTGGAAATTTCCAATGAATTTTCAAACGAAAAAAAATTCGTTGGTAATAGGTCGTTGCAAATTTTTCCAACGAAAAATTTTAATTTTCGTTGGAAATTTGCGACGAATTTTTTTTCGTTGGAAAACTCGTGGCTAAATTCGTTGGAAACTACAAATTTTTTTTTGGTCGAAAAATCGTGGAAATTTTTTTTTCATTGAAAAAAAAAATTTTTGGTTGAAATTTTATTTTTTGGTCGAAATTTTTTTTTATTTGAAAAATCGCCCTCGCCGCCGGCGAGGGCCAGCCTCGTCGCTGACGAGGGGCGAGATCGCCCAGATCTGGGAGAGCTCGCCCCTCGCCGGCGACGAGCTCGAGCTCGCCCAGATTTGGGTAAGCTCGGCCCTCGCCGGCGAACAAGGAAGGAAAGGAAGTGGAGCATGAACCGGGGTCTCCCGCGGCGGACGAGGTCGAACTCGGCGGACATGGACACGGACCCGCCGGCGGGGGAGCCAAGCGGGCCGGTGCCGGTCCTGACGACGAGGGAGAAGGGGCTGGCGGAGTCGAAGGAGGTGTCGAGGTGGAGGGCGAGCTCCCGTGGCTCGCCGGAGATGACGCCGGACTGGAAGGGGAGGCCGAGGATGCTGAGGGCGACCATGGCGCGGGGAGGCCTTCATCCTCCGCTGGGTTTCTGGGGAAGGAGGATGGAAAATGGGTGGGGGGGATTTTGGGGTGATTTTTGAATGGAGAAAAGAATTGATTTTTTTTTTGGCGGGGTGATTTTTTTCTTCAGTGTGTACAATTTTCGTGGGAAAATTCGTTAGAAATTTCCAACGAATTATCCAACGAAAATTGTACAAATTAAAATAATGGCCCGGAAAATTGAAATTCGTTGGAAAATTCCAACGAATTTTCCCACGAATTCAAAATATACCGGGTTTTTTGAATTCGTTGGAAAATTCGTTGGAAATTTCCAACGAAAAATTTTTCGTTGGAAATTTCCAACTAATTTTCCAACGAAAATTGTACAAATTGAAATAATGGCCCGGAAAATTGAAATTCGTTGGAAAATTCGCTGGAAATTTCCAACGAATTTTCCCACGAATTTAAAAAATACCGGGTTTTTTTTAATTCGTTGGAAAATTCGTTGGAAATTTCCAACGAATTTTCCCATGAATTTAAAAAAATGCCGAACAGTACCGGGTTTTTTTGAATTCGTTGGAAATTTCCAACGACTTTTCCAACGAAAAATTTTTCCTTGCTAATTTCCGATGAATTTTACTTTTCTTTGGAAAATTTGTCGCAAATTTGCGACGAAAATTTTTTCGTCGCAAATTTTCGTGGCAAAAACCCAGTTTTTTTGTAGTGCGACGAAACAATCAATGAATAACCTCAGGGATTATGTATCTATCATACGAGCCACTCCCTCATGGATCATTGCTCATGTGGGCTCCACAAGGAAACTAACATGATGAAAGGTCGGATGGTCTTAGTTTCCATTATCTATTAACAATACGATATCAGCTCGATAATAGCCAAAACTCCTTCAACATCTTCCAGACAACCACAAATTGATGCAAAACCTAATTGAGAAATAAATGGTGGACAAATGGTGACGAGTAAATAGACAGGAGATGAGCGAGAACAGATCATTGGAGGCCATGAGATCAAAGCCGTGAGGGATAAGCAGGGAATTGACGGTAAAGACGGAGAGATTGTAAGGGACACCCTTAACGGGCACGAGGAGGGTGGCCTCGGAGGGGGAGTAAGGGGTAGCAGAATGACAGAGACGGCGCCGGTGGAGGGGTTGCGCGTGATGTTGAGGAGCCGAAGTTGCTAAGTTATTTTCAAATTATTTTTATCCAATCCGGATTTATCCCACCCTCTACCCCGGATTTCTTATGCGGCATTTTATATGGATCTATCCGGGTTTATCCGGTGCGGAGGACATCATCAAACATCATATAGGAGAAATTTTTATTCTATCCAAATACAAATTTGGATTACTAAATGCAGCCTAAGGATTTTTTTTTTTACTAATCCAATTTCCAAAGCATTGATTATGCATGATATATATGATTGATTGCTTAACAAGTGCCCCCGAGACACTCATTAATAAAATCATTTTCAAATATCAATTGTTTGTAACTTTTTCTTTTCTAGATATACATATAAACTGGAATAAGTTCCCAATGGACCATGTTTTTTCTGTCCGTTAAATTACTACTTAACACTTTTAGGTCACCGATTTTCATTTGGGTTACTTATCAATTTTTATTTATTTTTTAAATTTGCAAATTTTCTAATCATTTACATACAATTTTTTCATTCATGACAATGCCTTAAATTTACTATTTTTCTTTAAAAGTACCAAACTTACCAATTTTTATTTATTAAGTTGCCAACTAGTTTTAGGTTATCACCACTCATTTTAATACTTACCAAGTTTATTTTTCTTTAAATTATCCATTTTTTTATTTTTACAAAAAAATTAACGTTTCCTAATTACACCTTAAATTTATCGACTCTTATATGAAATTACTAACTTTTAGTTAAGCGATTTATCAACTTTTTTTCCAGCAAGTTATCAACTAGTTCGGCATTAAGAATTTCCTTTAAATTTATTTAACTATGTTTATTTTTTTTTAATTTACCAACTAAGGAGACTTGGAAATAGTGATTTCCTTCTTTTTTTAATTTATTGACCGAAAAGATGTGTCACACCACCATGTGAGTAATTCTTGGCAAGAATTGGCTAGAAGGACTGCGTTGGCATTTCGTGTAAATGTTTATAACTAAATTGGCAAAATTAGAAAGTTTTGGACTTAATTGACATCTATATAATAAGTTTAAGATTGATTGGATAATTTCTCCAAATAACTCAAATGATAGTTTGTAACCTATGAGTAGCTGGTAATTTAGTCACTCAAATAAAGATTAGTAAATTCATATAAAAGTTGGTAAATTTAAGATATTTGCAAGAATGACAAATAAAACTAAGTTAGAGATAAGAAAATTTGATAATCTGTAAACTATTGAAGAAAGTTAGTAATTTTATAGACATGTCAGTAAGTTATTAACAAGTTATCAAGAAATAATGAGAACGATAACTTTATTTGCCAACACGTTTTGGCCACTTGCGCATTCTTTCAAATATCTTCGTGGGAACAAATACGAGAAAAAGGACCTGTGAACTCTAGAAAACACTTACATTCAAGAACTAATTATACCCCACCTCAAGCGTAGAACTTTGTACTTGGCTACCATGCAGAGTCTCATACGAACTACAGAAATTTTCAAATGTAGTCTTAGCAGCAAATATCAAGAACCGACCAACTCTGCCAAACGTGTAGAGATCCGCTAAATTACTCCCTTTTCTTGTTGGCAAAAAGAGAAATGACCTTCAAATTGTCCCACTGCTCACGGGATGCAAACCGGGCCGCGGACTGGGCCGCTAAGTCCTGGCCAAGCTTCGGTCTTCCTTCTAATTGGGTTTCCTTCCCTCCTTCGGCCCCGTGGGCCATTCCATGCGCTGATGCTTTGTCTCTGAACATAGACTTGTTTTCTGGTTAATTAAAGTGCGATCTTTATGACGAAAAGAAGAAGAAGGGAGAAATGACACGCTCCATAATTTATGTCTTTAACACCTTTTTCTATCCTCGTGCTGCCCCAGTAGCAAATCGGAAACGGAAAAGTGGAGTCGGGATTCCGATTTTACTTTGGACGATGCAATCACATACGTGTCCAAACGCTGGTCGTGACTCGCGAGGGTCAGATGCAAAGTCAATTTTGATGAAATTTCACAGCTGGTCAAAGCGTGTACGAGTTCAATTATGCTGGTGATGCACGTGTAGGGAGACCCTGCCAGGTATGAAACTCCGTTCCGTTTTTTGTACCCATCGTCGAGGCGGTCTGATCATTGCGAGGAAAAAGGAGACAAGGATGTTGACAACTCAAATTCCTCCCCCACCGACCAAAAAAAATATAATAAAATTTCCTGCCCCTAAAAACCATGATTAAAATTCAAACAACAAAATATAAAAGATTAATTCTACAAAAAAACTCCAAACTGGTACATTTATAATAAATTTATCCTAAACTAATTTTTTAATCATAAAAAACTCTAAACTGGTACATCTGTGACAAATTTACCCTTCGTTAGTTTCCGTTAAATTTTACTGTCAAATTACTGAGTTGTACGATACTTGACAGTTGACAGGTGTACCGGTTTGGGGATTTACCCTCCATTTATCATAGATGTACCTGTTTATGGTGTTTCGTAGTACTAATTCAATTTAACGGAAACTAATGGAGAGTAAATTTGTCACAAATATACTAATTTAAGATTTTTTATGGTATTAACCCAAATATAAAACCCAGAAAAAGAAAGGCCAGACTCTGATCCCCCTCGTACACTCCATTTCCATTTCCAATGCCCCTTTCTATAATCCAAAATATTGACCCCCCATTTTCTCTTTTGCCCAAGTGCCTCTCCCTTTCTCAAATTTCTTTTTTCTGGACCCAAGTCCACACGCATCAAATATGATGACAACTGTTAGATTGTGAGAACACCTATGTGAGACTTGCTCGAAATTTATGTTGTGAAACGGCTAAGATCGATTCGGTTTGTGTGGATTCGGATCCAGCTAAGAAATCCTGTGTCCGAACATCTTCACGTATCACCATTAACGAGTTTATGAAGATATCAATTAAGTTTACCTGTGATTTTCTTCCATTTTTAGTCTTGATTTTGAAATTTTGATGTTTTATTGGAGTGGGATTTAGGGCTCAAATGATAACCATTCTATTCCATAAATCAATTTCTGGCAAGAAATAGATTTTTCTATTTTTATTCCATAGACGAGTTTCTAAGCCAAAATATGCATTTAATAACGACACAAAATTTCTATTCTCGAAATAGAAATTCTTTTGATAACGGTGCAAAATTTCTTCGTCCCGAATGGGTGGCAGAGGACGGCGGTGGGAGACAGCTGGCGTCGGGTTGCGGCGAGAGGCGGCCAGCATTGGGTTGGGGCGAAGGATGGTAGATGGCGGGCGGCAGTGGGAGGCGGCCACTGGTGGGCGGTGGCAGGCGATGGTGGTGAGAGGCAGCTGACGGTGGTGGGACGTAACTGGCGACAACGGCAGGTGACAGATGGGCGGTCGGATAGTAGCGAGAGCGAGCGATGAGAAGAGTTTCTCATTTCTGTTCCAGAAATAGAAAAGTATAAAATTTTACTTTTGATTTCTGTTCCAAACCTATTTCTGGAGTAGAAATTTGTTCCACAAATAGGAAAATAAAATTGCGTTATCCAAATTTTTTTCCGGGAACAGAAAAATAGAAAAATAGAGAAATATAATGGTTATTATTCGCGCTCTTAATTGCCGAAGGAAATCCCGCTCGGGTGAGATTTATTTAACGCTTCAAGTAAAGTGCCTTTTGAAACTGGATAGATAAGTTATCCAATTTCCGGGGTTATATGAACGATGGAGGTATGTCTGCACTCATTTGGGAGTAACGGAGTCGTTATCTTCTTACTTTTCCTTTTGTTTTTTGCCATGTACGCAGTTACCTACAGGAAATTGACATGTATGTGGTGAACATTTTTACTTATGCAATGAGTGAAGATTTCTCAGAGTTCATATGAAATGTGTTGTGGACACCATGTCGACATTTTACTGGTGGAAATATAAGGTCCGAAAAATAGTTGGACATACTGAAATTCGTCGTGTGTAAACAATCGTGCATGATGACATCGATCTCGGACGTTGGGGACATGATACAACAAACGAGTACGTCAAGGACGCGACATTTGTTCCACGACCGACCAATTCAAATTCTTACAAATGCTTCTTCTTCTTCTATCCCCTCTCTGTTTAACCAGTGAAGTCAAATTCAAATTTCTTCTCCAACCGTGGCAGTCAATGATCAAAACCCGTGTCCAACAATTTAATCCGAAGAATCGAGGAAATACATAGGACTATAAGCTGGCTTTTGCATATAAATACGAGAGATATCTCTCACATGACAAGGCATCCTTCATCATACATTTTGTTAAAACTAGTGACAAATTGTGCAAAGACCCGAAAAAGCAGAATAAGAAAAGTCGGGAATATAGCATAAAGATGAAGAAGTTCCTGACAGTTGGTGCGATTTGATTTTTGGTGGGAACATTAGTGCAACGAAACGAGGCTTGCAGGGTTCTTATTAAGGGCAAAGAGGAAGCGTGGGCTAACAATCAGCCAAGCGTTCTTGTTCTCCAAATCCTAGACAAGGCTCCACCACACACTCCCGGAAATCCTATTTCCTACACTTCGGGCCATCCTGTACCTGCCGCCGACACCACCAACACTAGGGCCTTCGCTGGCCGAGGCATGGCCCCTCCTCGTGTGGTTAGTCCGGTCATGTCCAGCATAGCTACCGATCGCAAAATAGTTGGAGCTCACCAAAGGACATTTATCATTGGGATTGTTTGTGGAAATTAAATTCCTAGATTCATAGTAGACAAGATATCCATTTTGCACGAATAAAGTGTTTAACATTTTCGATGGTTAATTTCCATCTGTTGTGTAGAGTATTTAACTTGGTGAAACATGTGTTGTTCGATTTAATCCTCTATGTCTTAAAATTTTCTTGGCAATTTTGTTCTTCGGTGACGTTCTGAAATAGAAATTTCGCGCGTGAGACATAAATATTACGCAACATTAAACATAGCCATGACTCACTTGGTAACAAATTCCGTTTGTTAAGTGACATAAAAAGCTTTTATTAGGTTTGAATGACTCACTTGATTAAATGCATTTTTTCGATTTGTCACTACACTTAATTTACTAAATTTGTAGACTAGTCTCAGCATACTTGGCTTTACTCTGAACTAATTTGCTTCCTCGTGCGTTGCACGAGTTTTTGTTTAAATTTTAAATCTGAAATTGAAGTTCACATATAGCCTATAAGATAACATAAAATTAATTATAATAACATGAATTTGATTATGGAAAAAAATTATAATGTGTTCATAAAATATTGTTTTTGTTATCTTTCGATTCTCCCATTCGTTTTCTTGAGTTATTTCCTTATTTAGAGAGGCGTAGATTAGTCCTAAAATATTCGATTATATGCCATTATAAAATGTCATATGTAAGAAAAGATCTGGAACTAATCGCTAGAATAATATCATTATGAAATGTTATCTATAAGAAAAGACCTGGTGATAATCGTCAGAATAATTGATCTATTATTTAAGGAAATTGATTTTCATAGAGTAAAGTAATTGGAAAATATCATATCAGGTAATTTTTTTCAAATCTATTTCTAACAACTAAGATAATCATTTGTAGAAAAATTCCACCGCGTAAAAAGACTGCCGATGAATTACCAAATTGCACTATGCATGCGGCCCTGCTAATAAAGAGATCGGGGGGAGGGGGGTTGGAGCTGGAGAGTACCAAGTCCGGGGTTCGATCCTTGTGAGCACCACATACATATGTATATAGAAAAGAGGAGTAAAACCAATAAAGAATTAACCAAATTGCGAGCTCTCCAAAAATTGTAAATCGCAAGAATTCCGAGACATCAGAAAATTGAAGTAGCTCATTAGGCCAATAACACAATACTTGCACTTGCCCCCGAAAACAAACCTTCTCCTTAGCCGGCAACATCAAGAAAGAGTCATCGTTTTTCTCCTTATCTAATTGGAGGAAAATGTTTTTTTGATTAGTGGATTACAAACAAGAACTTTACCCACTTTTATATTTAGTTAAGTTTTATTGGAATAGTGTCCATAGACTTATAACCAACCAATCAAAAGTATGTTTAGAGAAAAATTTTCCAATAAGAAATGGAAGAATATACAACCTACGTGAAATGGAAACCAAACCACAACGAAATCCCAAAGTATTAGACACGACTTTGGTGGAGCTCGACACTGATACAAAACTCTAAGCAATGCACCGAGCTCTAAGCATTGTACAGAATTCACAAGTTTGATTTATGTCGTGATCAATTCTCTAAGTACCTATCACCCACCTGTGTGGCGCTGCTGGAGCGCGCACTCTTCCTCTCGCAAAAGGTTGAGTATTCGAATCCCGGGCGCCGCAGGGTGACTTAACCGGTGGCACGTGTGTGGTGGCTAGCACGTGTCGCCCCCAGGGTTTACTTCCCGGATGTCGGCCGTGCGGGGGTTCCCTGGGTTATCAAAAAAAAAAAAAAATTCTCTAAGTACCTCATGCTACTTTTTCTAATTATGACAATACGTCTTCTAAAGAGATTTTCTTATTGTTAACGTCATGGTGAAACTATAGTAACGGACTTGCCAACCTCGGACTTTTGGGTCATGAGTGGTGCAAAGTAGTTTTGATTCAAATTAAACATTCCGTAGCGAATGGGAGACTCATATGCAACATCCAAACAGGATTACTAGTGCTACCCTTTAACTTATCAAAAAAAAAAAAAGAGAAGAAAACAAGGTATTCATCGACAAACGGGTTCATTGTCTCTTTCCCCTTTTGTACTTGTTTTTACAAGCTTCTGATAAGCATTCTCGAAATAGAAATATTGCCATGTCATTTATGTCTTGGGGAAAAGTATTAAAAAAGTCCTAAACCTATTGCATTGATACCGATTCAGTCGTAAACCTTTCAATTGGACCAATTTAATTCTAAACCTTTTCGCATTGGTACCAATTAGTTCATCCAGTCAATTTAAGTCAGAAATTGATGATGTGGACGTCGGCAGTCCTATGTGGCACCGCCGGCGCTAATGTGGACAAATTTTATAATTTTATAATAAAATTTTCATATTTTTTCAATGTTTTTTTTCTCTTTTCTTTTCTTTCATTTTTCTTTTTTCAGAAACCGTTGCTCGACGACGTCATCGGCTGACCATCGCTAGCCATAGGTGAGGGCGTCAGGCGGTCACTCAGATCCAGGCGAGGGCCCAAACCATCGTCTGTTGGCTGGCGAGGGCGTCGTTGCCGTTGCCCACCATGAGTGAGGGCTGCAATGCCCTCGCCTGGATCTAGGCGAGGGTCGCCGGCCCTCGCCTATCGCTGGCGATGGTCACTCGGTGACCTCATCGGCCAACGATTTTTGAAAAAAAAAAGAAAAAAAAAAGGAAAAAAATAATAAAAAATCTGAAAAATTTATTAAAAAATTATAAATTTTGTCCACGTCAGCGCCGATGCTGCCACGTAGGATTGCTGGCATTCACGTCAGCGATTTCCGGCTTAAATTAATCGGATGGACTGAATTAGTGTAAATGCGAAAAGGTTTAGGACTAAATTACTCCAATTAAAAGATTTAGAATTAAATTGGTACCAATGCAATAAGTTTATGACTTTTTTTGTACTTTTTCCTATGTCTCGTCATGTTAAAATTGCCACATCATCATTTGTAATGGTTAATAGGACTTGATTGCATAAATAAAGATAGCTTGAGGACTTGATTACACAAAAGAAAATATCAATGATCAAATCTTACGAATGATATAAGATAGAGGACTAAAATTCTGGGTTTTAATATAGTATTAACACTATATATAGCATCTGTGGAAGAGAATGTTTCTACCCATGTGATCAAGACTCGGTTTTCAGCCCCGTGCCCCACACTGCCCTCATCCTCTTTGTCTTACCTCTGAATTTATAAAATTACTTCTTCTTTGACCACCGTCTATCGTGACAAAATGTGTTCAACACGCATAGTTTTCCAATTCAAATATTTACGTAATTGATGGTAGCTGGCAGGAAATAACGAGAAGGAAATCTATTCGGATCTTGCCATGCTCTTGGAAAACAAGAAATGAGATGAAAATAAAAGGATTCAAATGTTCTTTAAATCAAAACCGTTGAAAAAACGAAGAATCACTCCACGGGATGCCCATGCGTTGGAAGTCCTTGTTTGTTCATGACAGAGAACTTGGACAAGTTATTTGTATGGTCCAATTAGAAGAAACAGGCGATTATCGGGTCCAAATCACTGCCATAATCGCAAAGGACTCTATGATCTACATGTCTCCGATATCACAATTGTGGGACTACCATAAACTAGTCTCAAAGTTACGAGTTTTTAGATGAAAGTATGATTAAATATTCAGATGAAAAATCATTTATGTATCTAACAGTTTGTTGAAAAATTGAGGTGTCTTGATAGAAACTAAGGGGCTTTGGAGGTTGGGAGTTTGCGGTAGTAAGTTGATTAGATGTATATGTACCAAAAATTGATTGGAAGGGCTATCGGTCGTTGGGTGGTCTTAAGCATTTATACAAGTGGGTCATTCAACACCAGATAAGAATGTGCTATGGGATTTACTATACCAATTTTACAAACCAATGTTAAGATAATCACAGTATCATGGCTGATATGGTTCTTTGTATTTGAATAATGTCAACTCTTTAATCTGATTGTTGCTCTTGCTAACCCAAAGTGTTTGGACAAAAGTTTATGCAATTATTTTTTTACAATGTTTACATTATACACGTTTATTAATTATGTTCCGAACTAGACTCATTAGTTTTAGAGTAATGATAGGTAAAAGAAGTCGGAGGTTGTTCTTAATTATGCATGACAAATGTACATACATATATTACAGTATTTAAATGTTAAACAAAACCTTCTTCTAATAGTTTAAGCTTTTTAGAACAAGTTGGCATTGGTTCTACAAAATTTTACGGTGTATCTCTTTCTAAGCCCCTATTGGCATCCAATGTTATATCTATCAACATTTTAACCTTTGGTCAAGGTTCAGCCTACATGCAAGGGGGAGTGTTATATTATTTAAACATTAAATCACGATTTCATCTAATAATTATAGCTTTTTAAATAAGTTGGCAGTAGTCATATAAAATTCTACAACATACATACGGGATTTAAGGATACTACAACGTTTATGTATATAATTGTTATCTTTCTAGTTGCATGATTAAATACTAATGTTAGAATTCTACCAAAGATCTCTTTTATATTGTTTTCCATATTTTCAATGTATGAAATATTTCTATCTCCCGCAGCAAATTTCAATCTCTTTTATAGTGTACAAAGTAAAGAGCTTTTCCTGATTTTTAAGAAAGCTATGCTGTACACTCCTCTTAAATTCTATGGTAGATTGATTAGCTTAACCCTTTGGAACACCGGGGTTTTCTTTAGCCTGGAATTGGCTCCATTGTCATTAAAAGGAATAAATCTGCCCCATTGATAGTTAGATAATTGAGCGCAAAAGTACTATTTGGATGCTTCGCAGTTTGTCAAGAGAACGTCAATGAACAACAAAATTGCTAAGAAATTTATGACTTGAAGTATTCAATCAAACAAGTAGAACAAGTTTCACCATATTAATTACATATTCTACACAATATAAGGAATTAACCATCCCAAAGGTTAAAGACAATTTATTCGTGCATATGACTATATTATTGGTATCTCAAGCCTTACAAACTACTTATTAACTTCCAGGAATTCAATTTCCACAATGCATACATTCCCCTTGATATGAGTGTCCTCTGGTAAGCTCCAACTATTTGCGATTAGCAGCCACGGTGGACTTAGTGATGTGATTGGAGTAACCATGTGGTGGAGCCACGGCTTGGCTGGCGAAGGCCCTGGTGTTGGTGGTGCCGGCTTGAAGTCTAGGGCCGCCTGGAGTTCGGCCTCCTGGATTTCCGGGAGGGGGCACCGGACCCTTAGCAAGGGTCTGGAGAACAAGAACACTTGGCTTATCGTTAGCCCACGCTTCCTCTTTGCCCTTAATTAGAACCCTGCACGCCTCCTTTGGTTCCACTATTGCTACCACCAAAAAAAGCAAAATAACCACACCAACTGCTACTTTTGAAGTTAGGAACTTCGTCTTCATCTTTTTGGCTTGGTGTCTGTTTATCTCTTCTTTCTTTTGTTTTGGTACAATTTGTGTGTAATACAACAAAAGGTACAATGAAGGATGTCTTGTCTTGTGAGATATGTCGATCCTGTTTATATGCATTGATTAGCTTATAGTTTTTGTGCATTTCTTCGATTCTTCTGATCGAACTCCTTGGACACGGGTTCTCGATTTTTGACTGCCACAGCAGCAGCGTAGACTTTGGGTTTTGACTTCACTGGTTAAAGAAGGGAAGGAGAACAAGCATTAATCGAAATAATTTGAAAAGTAATGCTAAAGATACTAAGATGTGGCAAATAGCAGGTGGTTATTTAAGTTCGTCGGCCATTTAAACACTCAATAAAAATCTGTCAGATGTGAGTACAGTATATTCCGAAAAATATCCAAGTCACTGAATTGCACGATAAGAACGAAAGTTTATGATTTAAGAAGGGCTTTACTTACCACCCTTATGCCCTCTTTGAAACGGACAAAGAATGATTGTGTTTGGGTATTTGTTGACCCACAAGTTTTCCCAGTCCAACTTTGTTCAATCGATCTCATCCACTTTGCCTTAACCTTCGAAATTTATGATATTTCTTTGGGCTCAACCCCCATATTTCTACGACGATGACCAAGTAAAATCTGAATGCGGACTTGACCTAGATACTTCCCCGTTCCAGTTTTAGGTTATTGGTGATCGCCAGCAGAATATAACGAGACAGGAAAAAAATTTATTCCATGCGTTCTTGGGAAAGAAGACGAAAATGAAATATTTGACATGTGTTTTTTAAGTTAAAACCGTCGACAAAATAAGAAATACTCCATACGATGGTTTCATGGAAAGTTCTTGTTGTTCCTAACGTATTTATTCAAATACAACCTTTTTTTATGAAGATAAAACACGCCCGTGTAGGTCAACCTCGAACCGACGAAACAATTAATGAATAACCTCAGGGATTATGTATCGATCATACGAGCCACTCCCTCATGGACCATTGCTCATGTGGGCTCCACAAGGAAACTAACATGATGAAAGGTCGGATGGTCTTAGTTTCCATTATCTATTAACCATACGATATCAGCTCGATAATAGCCAAGCCTCCTTCAACATCTTCCAGACAACCACAAATTGATACAAAAACTAATTGAGAAATAAATGGTGGACAAATGGTGACGAGTAAATAGACAGGAGATAAGCGAGAACAGATCATTGGAGGCCATGAGATCAAAGCCGTGAGGGATAAGCAGGGAATTGACAGTCAAGACGGAGAGATTGTAAGGGACACCCTTAATGGGCACGAGGATGGTGGCCTCGGAGGGGGAGTAAGGGGTAGCGGAATGACAGAGACAGCGCCGGTGGAGGGGTTGCGTGTGATGTTGAGGAGCCGAAGTTGCTAAGTTATTTTCAAATTATTTTTATCCAATCCGGATTTATCCCACCCTCTACCCCGGATTTCTTATCCAGCATTTTATATGGATCTATCTGGGTTTATCCGGTGCGGAGGACGTCATCAAACATCAGATAGGAGAAATTTTTACTCTATCCAAGTACAAATTTGGATTACTAAACGCAGCCTAAGGATTTTTTTTTTACTAATCCAATTTCCAAAGCATTGATTATGCATGATATGGTTGATTGCTTAACAGGTGCCCCCGAGACACTCATTAATAAAATCATTTTCAAATATCAATTGCTTGTAACTTTTTCTTTTCTAGATATACATATAAACTGAAATAAGTTTCCATTGGACCGTGTTTTTTCCTTTCTTCATATAGCTTAGAAACTCCCTTTTTTGTTGTTTTGACCACCCTAACCCTTGTGGGGGCCACTCTTGTAGTACAATTTTATATGGTCATTTTTTTATTATTTGGTGAACTCTTTTATTCTTTACGGTCTCACTTTCCTTTTTTTTTTCTCTTTCTTTCCACGCCTCCCACTTGTCTCTCTGTTCTCTTTATTATCTTCTTTCTATGCCTTCTAATCGATCTTCTTCTTCTTCTTGTTCTTCCACAAATATCTATTGCGTCTACAATCCGAAAAGAGCTGCTTACTTCAACAATCTGCACCATTCTCATTTTCTTCCGGCGAAAACTGTTTTTTTCCTGTTTAGTTTTAATGGTCTCAAATCATGCTCATTCTAGTCACTATTGAGTATTTCTTGATATTTTTTCTTAAAAGTGAATTTGAATTTTGGGTCGTGGAAATGTTTGATCTTGTGTTTCACTCTTGCGTTTAGAGCATGGAGAATAGCGTGCATCAAACAGTGTTTGTGAATAATTGTGTAGTTGCTTGAATTTTATTTTTCGTCACATGTTTTTTTTGGTATGTTATTTCTCTTTATTCTAGGCGGTTTTGATTTCCATGTTGGAGGTTTTGTTTGTTGTCTATGAGTAGATTGCTTTACTTTTTTGCAATTTTACCTGAAATTCAAAGCTTAAGCATGTCGCCTATTACCCTCGACTTTTATGCCTACACATAGTGGAGACACCTTTTTCTTTCTCTATTCTCTCATATGTGCAAGAAGAGGAGAAAAAAATATAAAAAAGGGAAGAGAGAGAAGCGGTGCTTCTCAATATTACCTTTCATGGTGCAAAAAGAGCCTACATATAGAGAAAAGGGGCTCGTAGGGGTGGTCAACAGTGAGCCCAATATCGGTGCCAACGAAAGTGTGGGAAACGACAGGATTAACGTCATAGATAATAAACAAAGAACAACGGGACGTGGAAAAGAAAACAAAAAGAAATCAAAAGAAAAAGAGTTGGTGAAATAAGAATAAAAAAAAACAAAAAGACAAACGAGAGACGTTGAAAGAAAGAGTAAGAAGGACAGTGGGAGGAGAAAAAGAAGAAACAAAATAAAAAGAGTTGGTGAAATAATAATAAAAAAAGGAATTACCAGAAGTGATGGGTCTCACGAAAGATAAAATGGTCAAATCAACAATAAATGAAATGGCTAAGCTATAGGAGAAGTAGAAAAAGTGAGGTCTGCTCCCAACTACATAACATTAACTTGATCTTACGGCCATCATTTCTTCTTGCAAAGCGAAGGGCCGGGACGGTCCACTGATAAAAATACGCGGAGTGGACCACGGGAGCTTAGAATTTGCCAAATGTACACGTCGAGTCCACAATGAAGCTAGAAATAATGGGCGATCCGATCCATGTACCATTTAAAGAAATCAATACGATGTAATCGTCCTAGACAAAACAAACATAACTATATACGGATAGGCATACAATAAGCAATTAACTTGACAAAACAAACATAAATGTCTACGGATAGACATACAATAAGCAATTAACTTTTAATCTGATAATTGCCACGTGGCATTATAACCGGTGTAACAAATGTTTTCGAAATTGAATTCTTTTACTCGTATTTTATTGTGATATTTGTTACTAATTGAGAAATTAAATAAAAAGAGAATATCATAGATGAATAATAGAATACTCACCAAGTCTTGACCTTAACGCTCGATGCATGGCGCATCTGTTCTCATTTCTGGGTTCCTTTCGGCTTTATTCAATTCATCTCATCCGCTTTGTCTCGCCTTTGACTTAACGAAAATTGCTTCCCATTTGACCACCCAGTCGACCGTGACAAAATGTGTTCAACACGCATAATTTCCCACCTCTTGTTTTACGTAACTGACGACGAAAAAGGACGAGGAGGAAATCTATTTGGGTCTTAACGTGTTCTTGCAAAACAAGCAATGAGATGAAAGTAAAAGCATTGAAGTGTTCTTTAAACTAAAACCGTTGAAGTAAATAAGAATCACTCCACGGGATGCTCGTTCCCACAAAGTCCTCGTTTGTTCAAGAGAGACAAATTGGACATGTTATTTGCACGGTCCAATTAGAAGAAACAATTGATTATAGAGGTCAAATTACTATACTAATCGTAGAGGACTCTTTGATCTACATAGCTCTAACATCACATACAAAATTGTTGGACTACTATTAACTAATCTAAAAGTTATGAGTTTTTAGACAGAAGCATCATTTCATAGTTAGGCAAAAAGCCAAATGCTCTCGAGATCACGTACCTTTGGAAGGCATTTTATTTCAAAAATTGATGTCTACAGATGCAAGGTTGGGATTTTTCGGTTGTCAGTTTAATATATTTAAAAAATATTAAACTTTATATTAAGTTAATAGTTTAAGCTTTTAGAATAAATAGGCAGTGATTGTACAAAATTTTACATAGTATCAATACAGAAACGTCCTCAGTTTCAATATTTGTAAGCCTCTACTTATCTCCCCTATTATATATATTCACGCTTTAATTTTAGGCCAAAGTCCAATCTATGTGTGAAGGGGAGTGTTAAAGTATTTGATATTAAATGATACTTTCATCTATTAGTTTCATTTTTCAAAACAAGTTGACAAAGATCATGCAAATTTTTTTAACATAAATATATACACATAATGATTACGAAAACAGCCACATAGTACATAATTTTTTATTTTTCTATTTCTAAGATTATAGACTAATGTAATTATTCTTCTAAAGACGCCTTTTATCTGGTTTTACTTTTAGATATATTCAATGTATGTGATATTTCTATCTCGCGAAGGAAATTTCTATTTCATACATGATGACTAGTGTACAAAATAAAGAGTTTTTCCCGATTTTCGAGAAAGCTATTCTTTACATTTCCATTAAAATCTTTCTAGATTAATCAACTCAACCCCTTTGGAACAGTGGCATTTTATTTTGCATGGAATTGCCTCCATTGTCATTCAATAAAACAAATCTGCCGCATTGATACTCAGACAATTGGGCGTTGATGAACAACATAGTTGCTAAGAGATTTATAAGACGAAGTACTAAATCAAAAAAATTGAACATGTTTTCACCATGCTAATTACATATCCTACACAGTAGATGGGAACCAACCATCCGAAGGTTAAAGACAATTTATTCGTGCATATGACTATATTATTGGTGCTAACACATACATTGCCCTGGATATAAGTGTCCTTCAATAAGCTCCAACTATTTGCGATCAACAGCCACGCTGGACTTAGGAACGCTATCGAAGTAACCACGCGGAGGAGCCACGGCATGACCAGTGAGGGCCCGGGTGTTGGTGGTGTCAGCGCCTGGAGTGTGGCCGCCTGGATTTCCGGGAGTTGGGACCGGACCCTTTTGCAGGACTTGGAAAACAGGAACGCTTGGCTTATCATTATCCCAACCTTCCTCTTTGCCCATAATCAGAACCCTGCATGCCTGGTTTGGTTGCACCATTGTTCCCACCAACAATGGAAAAACAACCACACCAACTGCTGCTTTTGAAGTTAGCAACTTCTTCATCTTTTTTTGCTTGTTTAGGTACGGTTTGTGTCTAACAGACTAACACAACAAAAAGTACAAAGAAGGATGTCTTGTCTGAGGAGATACGTCGATTCTACTGATATACATCGATAAGCTTATAGTTTGTGTGTGTTTCTTCGATTCTTATGATCAGATTAGATTTGGGTTGACTTCACTGGTTAAAGAGAGGAAGAAGAACAAGTATTAATCAATAAGAGTTAGCAAAGTAATGCTAAAAAACCAAGACTCCTATACTAATGTATTTGCTCAATTGCGTGGTAAAGAGTAAACATCATTTAACTTAGTAAGCCAATATAAGCACCAATTAAAAATTTCTCGTGTGCATTTGTTTTGCCAAAAATTAATTATATAAAAAAGGTTTTTTGTAAACATAATTATTTATATCCCTTATAAAAATGAATTAACGAAAAATGTATTCATCATCAACGAAACTATTTAAGAATAGAAGATTATAAATTATTAAAAAAACTTATTGGAAAATATTTTCTAATTATTCTGGTTTGTATTGGTCGTCCAAGAATAATATCTCATGTCTCGTCCTTGACGTACCCTTTTGTTGTATTATGCCCGCAGGGTCCTTGAAATTTATTCATCGCGGTCATAATTGTTTACATAAGATGACGTTTTGTACATCTTTTCTCTATATTGGCAACTTTTAGTAAATGTCCAATTAATTTTCGAGTTTTAATTTTGCACAGTCAACAGAAATGATAATTACCACAAAGTGCTAATAGTTAGGACATCAACATGCAAAAATAAAATTTCTCCCAGATGGTGGACTAAATATAAATTCATTAATCTTTCTATGACTAAGTCTCCAATCCGTAAAATTCGCAGTAGATGATTCAAGATTTGATTCTCCGGTTACTGTTTTTAAACCGTTGAAGTCTATAGCTAGGTTATATGGAGCGTGGATCGCTCTTGATACGTGAAGAAAAAACAGGAATGAGCGGGACGTTAGTGGTCAAAAGTGCGATCCAATAGAGATAAAACTTCTTCTAATAATGCAGTTATAATAAGACGGACTTTCTTGTATGGAGGTTTGATTTAGCATTGACGCTATTATATATCACGTCGGTGGAAGAGAATGTTTCAATAAATGTGATCAAGATGTAAGACCGGCTTTGCCACGCTTATGTCTTCTTTGAAACGGACATAGAATGCTTGTGTTTGGGTATTTGTCGACCCACAAGTTTTCCCAGTTCGACTTTATTCAAATCAATCTCATCCTATTTGTCTTACCTTTGAAATTTATATAATTTTCTTCTTATCTGACCAAAGTGTTTAACACGCACATTTGCGAGATGAACAAAGTAAAAATCTGAATCTGGACTTGACTTTACAAATTTCCCAATTCCAAGTGGTCATTGGAAGCAGAAAGAAGAAGAAAGTAAAGTATTTACTATGTTCTTTAAGTCAAAACCGTTGAAAAACTAAGAATCGCTCCACGGGGCGGTTTCAGGGGAAGTTCTTGTTGTTCACGATGTAATTATTCAAGTGCAATCTCGTTTGGAAGCATAACGCCCGCCTAAGTGGGTAAACCCTGAACCAATGAAACACTAAATAAAAAAACTTCGTGGATCATGTAACACGCAAGTTCAAGCCAGCGCAGCTGGCGCGGCCTAAATATGAAATTGTTTGCACTCGATGGAGCGAGGATGATTTGGTATTGTGCACCTAATCCATACACAAAAGTCCTCTCCTTAGCCATTAAGCCAGAAAAATAAATTGTATGGTCGATAGACCGTGTGGACTAAGCCCCCATATGGAACCATGCTCGTGTGGACTCCACATTGAGACCAACATGGTTAGAGGTTAGATGATCTTAGTATACATGATTTATAAACCATGCAACATCAGCCCAATAATAGCCGACACCATAAGGTTAGGCACGTGTTATATGGTTCAAGAAGAAACCGATGATTTAGAATTTAAATTACTATCTGAATCACAAATCAAAGGTCTTTATGGAATATATAGCTCTAATATCATATAGAATTTCGTGAGATTACGATTAATTTATTCAAAAGCTAGGTTTATTAACACGTAGTTTTATATTTATGTATAAAAAATGGTTTGGGATTTTTAACAAGGCCTTCTATTCAAAAACTGACTTGTTCTATTTAAAAAAGATAGTTTGTGGATATCAGTTAAAAAAAAAGTGGGTACTCTTGCACAGGTTGAACGGGTTGAGGTTTTTTTCTTCTTGGGGAAAATACTTAGTGACTTAAAATCAAATTTCAAAGCATATAGTATCAATTATAAACTTTGATACTTGAAAACACATCTTATTTCTTTAATCCTTTGCTTTTCTACCATTTCTTCGCACTGCGATTGTAGAGATTCACAACTAATGCGTTATTTCTTTGAGTTTAGTCTTTAGTTCTTTGACAGACATAATTTTGTTGGTTTGACAACTAAACCGAAAAATAGAATACCTTGGACATGAACTTCACTTGCAATTTACTTAGACATCGACACTTGACTTAGCAACAATGAAAATTTCATTAAATAATACCAAATCTTTTCTTTTATATATATAACATTTCACAATAATGTTATTCTAACAATTAGCCCCAGATCTTTTGTTTCATATGAAATTCTTATTATAATATGAAATCGAACATTTAATGACTAATCCATGCCTCTCTAATTTAGAAAAATAGCTCAAGAAAACAAATGTAAGAATTGGGATAGGGAACCAAAGTTGCCACATTGATAAGACATTGGGGCGTCGATATTGAAAAGCTACTTACTGGATGCTTCGCAATTTGTTGAAAGAACGTAACTAATAACAAATTTGCTAAGAAATTTATAAGACTTGAAGGATTGAATCAAACAAGACATGTTCCACCAAGTTACATAATCTACACAATAGATGGAAATTAACCATCGGAAATTTAATACAATTTACTCGCGCCAAATTGGCTTTATTAGTGGTTCCTTTGAACCTCTATATTTGAATCTACGCATTGGGCTCTTGGCATCTTATCTCCACAGCACATACATTCCCATTGATAAGTGTCCTCTGATGAGCTCCAACTATATGCGATCGGCAGTTACGCCATGACTTAGGAATGTGACCGGATTAACGGCAGGCAAAGGGGCCATGGCTCGACCGGCAAAGGCTCTGATGTTGGTGGTGTCGGCGGGGCGTTTAGGGGTGCCTAGAGTGTGGCCTTCCGGATTTCTGGGAGGGGGCACCGGACCCTTTCCCGGGGTTTGGAGAACAAGAAGGCTCGTCTTATCATTAGCTCACACTTCCTCTTTCCCCTTGAAGGTCCTTGTGTTGGTGGTGTCGGCAGGGCGTTTAGGGGTGCCTGGAGTGTGGCCTTTCAGATTTCCGGGAGGGGGCACCGGACCCTTTCCCATGGTTTGGAGAACAAGAACGCCTATCTTATCATTAGCCCACATTTCCTCTTTCCCCTTGAAGGCCCTTGTGTTGGTGGTGTCGATGGGGCGTTGAGGGGTGCCTGGAGTGTGGCCTTTCGGATTTCCGGGAGGGGGCACCGGACCCTTTCCCAGGGTTTGGAGAACAAGAATGCTAGTCTTATCATTAGCCCACACTTCCTCTTTCCCCTTGAAGGCCCTTGTGTTGGTGGTGTCGGCGGGGTGTTTAGGGGTGCCTGGAGTGTGGCCTTTCGGATTTCCAGGAGGGGGCACCGGACCCTTTCCCAGGGTTTGGAGAACAAGAACGCTCGTCTTATCATTAGCCCACACTTCCTCTTTCCCCTTGAAGGCCCTTGTGTTGGTGGTGTCGGCGGGGCGTTTAGGGGTGCTTGGAGTGTGGCCTTTCGGATTTCCGGGAGGGGGCACCGGACCCTTTCCCAGGGTTTGGAGAACAAGAATGCTTGTCTTATCATTAGCCCACACTTCCTCTTTCCCCTTGAAGGCCCTTGTGTTGGTGGTGTCACTAGCGGGTCTAGGGTTGCTTGGAGTGTAGCCTGTTGGATTTCCAGGAGAGGGCACCTTGCCCTTTTGCAGGGTTTGGAGAACAAGAACGCTGGGCTTATCGTTAGCCCACCCTTCCTCTTTGCCCTTAATTAGAACCCTACATGCGTCATTTGGTTGCACTAATGTTACCACCAAAAATGGCAAAATCACACCAACTCTCAGGAACTTCTTCATCTTAATTATAGCTATATTCCTGGCTTTTTTTGTCTGCTTTTTTGGGTCTTGGGTCGATTTTTCACTAGCTTTAACGACATGGACGATGAAGGATGCCTTGTCTTGTGAGAGATATCTCTCGTATTTATATGCAAACGCCAGCTTAGAGTTTCTGTGTGTTTCTTCGATACTTCCGTTTAAATTGTTGGACACGGGTGTTTGATTATTGACTGCCAAAGTTGGAGAAGAAATTTGGATTTGAATTCGCTTGTTAATAAGAATTTGACTTGGTCGGTCATGGAACAACTGATGCCTCGTCTTCGACGTACTCGTTTGTTGTGTCATGTCCACCACGCACGGGAATGATGTAATCATATGCACAATTGTTCACACACGACAAATTTCAGTATGTCCAATTGATTTTCGGTTTTTATGTTTCCACCGTCATGAGAAAAAATGGATAACAAAAATACCAGTACGAAAGTATCATCGCCAACAATAATTGTCAATGTCTCTATATACTAAATTTTGTTTATATCAAATTAAAATTAAATTAATAGTTATTTAATTTCCAAAATGAAAAATATATGATCATGCATCGTAATTTAGGATCCTGGCACTAGTTTATAAACCTAAGCTGTATGTCTAATGTTCCCAACAACGAGAACCGAGACCGCAGCATTCGACCGATACTCTCCAAGGCCAAACTCACGAACCACTGCAAACGTCAGTCCCTATACTCAAACTTGGAACCTCGAGGATCGGCTCAAATTCAGGACTTAATAACCCAAGCTTGGACCCTGGACCTTGTGGTCAAACCCAAGTTAATGTGGAGGCAGACACGAGACTCCAAGGTGTACATCCGATCGAGTATGCTTGTCACAACGTCTTAGTTTTTTTTCTTTCCAAATAACGAATATTGGAGTTGTAATAAAGTTCAACGATTAACAATATTTCTTTGAAAAATCCGGTAATTCAAATTGCCATATAATTTAGAATGCAAGCTTTCCTAATTAATTGTTATACAATTTATGTAAAAGCGTGATAATAGATTTTTTAGATTCTATAATAACAATGCTGCTTCAAAGAAAATAACGATATCCATCTTTATGAATTACATACCGTATAGTCTTCATCTATGTATTACAAATAAAACGTTATTAACTACATTTGATTTTGGAATAATATCCCTTGCCTGAAAATTGCACAAATATCCCATGGATCTCTTTTGGCTTAAACAACATAATTGTTGTTATTGTAAATATAATAAACATCTTTAATACACGGTTTAGGTTGAACATAATGCTTGCATTTGGAGGTGTTTAATTACTAACATATGTTTCCAAGAAATTCCATGGAGGAGTATGTTTGGGTTCAGTGATTTTCTCAACTCTAAGTTTTAACCCTTTTTATTTAGTTGACCTCGTATACCCTTTGACGTGCTTTGAAATTTATCGAAATTGACTTTTTAGTTGACCATCGTGAATCATGACCAGCTGTGGACACGTATATGGTTGCATGATCAAAGTGAGATCTGAATCCAGACTTGACTCTTCCGTCTCAAAGTTTCCAAACCTGAGAGGACACGTATTGGGAGAAATAAAAGGATAAAAAAAAGTGTTAAAGACATAAAATATATATTGTGTCATATAATATATATTTATATATATAAGTAACTCAAATGAGACTCGTATTAATCAAAAAGAATTGGCAAAGTAATGCTAGGTAATGCTAAAATACTTAGACTTGCATACTAATGTATTTGCTAAATTACGTGGTAAAGAGTAAGCGGTCAATTAAGTTAGTAAGCCAATAATTAAAAATCTAACACATGTATATGTTTTTTGCTGAGAATTAACGATTTAGATGATGTTTTCATAAAAATATTTCCTTATATCGGTTATAAAAAAATTAACGATAAATATATGTATCATCAATAAAATTGTTTAAGCATAGAAGGTTATAAATTATTAAAATATTCTTCATTGGGAAATATTTTCTAATTATTCTGGTTTGAATCGGTAGTCAAAGAATAATGTCTCTTGTCTCGTCCTTGACGTATTCTTTGGTTGTGGTATGTCCACAACGTCCTAGAAAATTAGTCATTGTGGTCATAATTGTTTACATAAGACGAGGTTTGGTATGTCTTTTCTTTATTGGCAACTTTCAGTAAATGTCCAATTAATTTTCGAGTTTTATTTTTGCACAGTCGACAGAAATGATAATTTCCACAAAGTGCTAATAGTTAGGACATCGACATGTAAATTTGACTAAGAGAAAATCGTTATTCACGCCATACGCAAATTATCGCTACATATACATGTCAAAAGTCTATCACCATTCACAAAAATAACATTTCTCCCAGATGATGGACTAAATATAGATTCATTAATCTTTCTATCAATAAGCCTATGATCCGCAAAATTTGTAGTAGATGATTCAAGATTTGATTCTCCGGTTACTGTTTTAAAACCCTTGAAGTCCATAGCTAGGTTAAATGGAGCGTGGATCGCTCTTGATACGTGAAGCAAAAAGGGGAATGAGCGGGACGTTTAGCGGTCAAAAGTGCGATACAATAGAGATAAACTTCTTCTAATAGTGCAGTTAATATAAGACGGACTTTCTTGTATGGAGGTTTAATTTAGCATTGACGCTATTATATATCAAGTCGGTGGAAGAGAATGTTTCAACAAAATGTAATCAAGATTTAAGACCGGCTTTGCGACGCTTATGCTTATTTGAAACGGACATAGAATGCTTGTGTTTGGGTATTTTTCGACCCACAAGTTTTCCCAATTCGACTTTATTCAATCGATCTCATCCCGTTTGTCTTACCTTTGAAATTTATTAAATTTTCTTCTTATCTGACCAAAGTGTTCAGCACGCACATTTGCGAGATGAACAAATAAAATCAGAATCTGCACTTGACTTTACAAATTTCCCAATTCCAAGTGTTCATGTGAAGCAAAAAGAAGACGAAAATAAAGTATTTAATATGTTCTTTAAGTCAAAACTGATGAAAAAATAAGAATCACTCCACGGGGCGGTTTCAGGGTAAGTTCTTGTAGTTCATGACGTAATTATTCAAGTGCAATTAGAAAAGTTCTAAACATATTGCATTGATGCCAATTTAATTATAAACCTTTTAATGATCCCAATTTAGTCATTCCAACGAATTTTGGCTGGATATTGCTGACATGGACGTTGGCCGGCCTAGCCTGCACTAACGTGGACAAATTTTAATAATATTTAATATTTTTTATATATTTTTTTCTCCTCTTCTTCCTCCAGCCAATTAGAGGCTAGGCCTTGCCGGATAGCCACGAGGGCAGCCTCACACAAGGCTAGCAAGACCGCGCCACGTAGGTCGCAGGTCGAAGGTTGCGGCCTCTGGCGAGGTCGACCTCGCCAGACTACAACGACCGGCTGGAGGAAGAAGGGAGGGGAGGAAAAAGAAAAAAAAGGAAAAAAAAAGGAAATTCAAAAATTAAAAAAAATTAAAATATTATTAAAAGTTATCCACGTTAGTGCTAACCATGTCAAGTAGGCCGGCCCGGCATCCACGTTAGCAATATCCGGTCAAAATTAGCCGGAAGAACTGAATTGATACTATTTCAAAATGTTTAGAACTAAATTAGTACCATTAAAAAATTTAGGACTAAATTGGCATCAATTTAATAGGTTTAAGACTTTTCTGACACTTTTCCCTGCAATTTCTTTTGAGAGGATAACGCCCGCCTAAGTGGATAATTTGTCATAAGTTAGTTTGGGGTTTTTTGTGGTATTAACCTAAAGAAAAACGATGGTGCTTTATGTGATTTTAGAAAAAACATATAATCTTAAAAATGACCGCAATGTTGTATAAGCGGATAATTACGATTAGGGCATGTCATTAAGTGCTTTTGTCAAAATGAACTTTTAAGAAAGATAGTTTGTGGATATCAGTAAAAAGAAAGTGGGACTCTTGCACTGGTTGAACGGGTTGAGGTTTTTTTCTTCTTGGGGAAAATACTTGGCGGCTTAAAATCAAACTTCCAAACATAGAGTATTAATTATAAACTTTGATACTTGAAAACATATCTTATTTCTTTAATTCTTTGTTTTTTCTATCCTTTCTTCGCACTGCGATTATAGAGATTGTTGCGACCTATCCTCCTGAGGTGCGCTACCTAGAGATTCGGCTAATGGATGATCAAATCTAAGCTTAACTCGGACTCTCTCAAGCCCTGTCAATTCGCGACTTAGGTTTTAAGTTCTTAACATACAAACATTTTCGTGCCGGAGTCGCCACTAATCTATTTGTGGTGGGTCGCCACTAATATGTTTTATTTTTACGAACTAGAGATTTTAAGTTCGGAGACTTTATTACGTCAGATTTAATCTAACGCCCTTTTGGTACCTTTTCTTATAAAAAAAAAAAGCTTAAGCAGACAGTCTGGATCCATTTTATTACCTAGTTGCTAACATGTGGGTTGCTAGCATGTGGAGTGACTATGCATGTGCCCCGTCCACCAATTTAACACCTAATAAAGAAAGTAATAAATAAATTACTAGCTTAGAAGAACAACGTACCTTTTAGTAACGTAAGCATCTGTAATGTTAGTTAGAAAATTATACAAATAACCCTAATATAATTTCTAATTAACAAGCAATTCACTTGACATATTTTTTTTTTGGGTTTTCTTTTTATTAAGATGAAAACTAACTTAAGTGCAATGACGTGCAAAATATGACATGCAATTAACGAACCCTAGCATGCGAGCTATATGTCATGCGACGAAGTGACCTAATACTAATGACGGGCAAACGATGTATTTTTTTGGTATTTTTCATTAAAATTTGGAATAATAAAAATGCCTAGATTAACACGTATTCTATTCTAGCAAGACACTCTGACTTACCCTAAGATGACACTCTTTTTGGTATTTTATATTATGAAAATTCAAAACTATAAAATACCCTAAATAATCTATTAGGACTAGAATAATTCCTAAATTAAACTTGGAAATAAGCTACACTAAAACTTAATTTAAATTAAGAAGCAATCTTATCTTCTAGATATATTTAGGTTATCCTAAACATGCAATATTTCTAATTTAGATTCTAACTAACATTTTTGGATTTTCTTTTTAAAGGAAAATAAATCACACAAGAGATGACAATCGCACGTTGACCATTCACGCAATCTGCAAGTTCTTTTCTTATCATGTTTAAAATTAGAAAACGGTTCGAGCTAGCGATCATATCCATAGGGTCATGAATACCGATGGAAAACCAAACATTAAAATTTGGAAAGTAGATAAAATCTGTCATCGTATCTAAGTGGTTATGGATAAGATAACGATTTCTGTATTACCGCGTATCGTGCCTTAGGGTTAAGGCTAGATAATTGTCCATGTACGTTGCCAAATTAGAAAACTTTCTAATTTGGGGTGCTTTTGAATATTGCGGATATTGCACGCATCATCCTTACAATATCTAGCAATCCACCAAAATATTTACGAAATATGCAAAACCCCTGAAATTAGGAATTTAAATATTTTTTAGAAAAGGGTTAGATAAGATTCTTACCTAATTTCATGAATATTTCCAATTCGAATTAGCGGATCAGGATCGCGG
This sequence comes from Syzygium jambos, assembly GCA_031216235.1. NCBI lineage: Eukaryota > Viridiplantae > Streptophyta > Magnoliopsida > Myrtales > Myrtaceae > Syzygium > Syzygium jambos. Next base: position 26,483,640 of record CM062230.1, read on the forward strand.
GATGGCCAAAGATGGGTGAGGCGGCAACGGTGGACCGGCGTCGATGGACGGTGACAAGGCAAGGGTACGGTGACGGACGGCACGGGATCGGTGGTGACCAAGCTTGGCGTCGAGCTTGCAGTGGGTCACGATTGGCTCAACGGCGTCGCAGTGAGGTAACAAAGCAGCAACTCACTGGTCAACACCTTGGGATTCTCTATTTGCTGATCAAACTCTCTCCTTTACTTTGACCATGCAACCCACCAACTTGGCTCATGGTTTTCTTTTGCATCTCTCTTGGTTGGATGCCTATTTCTTTGACCATCGAATGACTCTAAGTTGGGTTGGACTTCAGCCAGGGAACACGTCGGGAAACAGCAAGCGCGTCGGAGGAAAATCGCTAGCGTTGATGGGATCGGCTCGTCTCCAAGAATAGAATGCTTCGTCGTTGAGGCTCAGATCAAATTGAACTTCGTCCAAGGGGCTCCAAGATGGGCGTGCTGCTCTTCACCACGTGGGAAGCGATAACAGCAACACAAGCACAGTGGCAAACGTGGAGCTTGATGGCCCCACGTAGCGAACTACAGGAGGAGAGGAAATCTCTCGAATTTTTTTTTCTTCTCTCTCTGTATTTCGTATGTGGAACTCTCTCAATCCATTGTGGAATTTCTCCACGCCTCCCAATGATTATGAGGCATAACGACTTATTTATATCGCATACCTATGTTAATTGGCTCGGCTTCAAGACGTAATGGGCTTTAACTTAGGCTTTATCACTTAATTTTATTTTAATCTCAAATGGGCTGAATTAATTTAGGTTTTTCTCTAATTAAGCTTAATGGACTGATTTAAGCTCAAATTAAGATAGCCAAAGCCTTTTAGACTTGCGATTTTCGGCCCTTATCCCCTGAGTGAGCCGAGTTTCGTTCGATGCCCGAGCTCGATTTATGTGATGGATCTTCAGCTTATTCCCCACCGCCGGTTCGATATGGAATGCAATTAACTTATATGAACCTAAATTATATGCTATGCAATTTTAATATTTTTGTTTGGGGGTTAAAATTTAATCCCTAATTTTCTATGCAATTAATCACTAAATGGTTAGCCAAAATTTAAGTGTCAACGGAGATTGACAACTAATGCACTATTTCCTTGAAGGCCCTTGTGTTGGTGGTGTCGGCGGGGGGTTTAGAAATTTATAAGACTTGGAGGATTAAATCGAACAAGACATGTTTCACCAAGTTACATACTCTACACAATAGATGGAAATTAACCACCGGAAATGTTATACAATTTATTCGCGCCAAATTGGCTTTATTATTGGTTCCTATGAACCTCTATATTTGTATCTGCGTATTGAGCTCTTGGCATCTAATCTCCACAACACACACATCCCCATTGATAAGTGTCCTTTGATGAGCTCCAGCTATATGTGATCAGCAGTTATGCCATGACTTAGGAACGCGACTGGATTAACCACACATGGAGTAGCCATTGCTTGACCGGCGAAGGCCCTGGTGTTGGTGTCGGAAGGGGGTTTTGGGGTGCCCGGAGTGTAGCCTCGCGGATTTCTGGGAGGGGGCACCGAACCCTTTTCCAGGTTTTGGAGAACAAGAACACTTGTCTTATCGTTAGCCCACGCTTCCTCTATGCCCTTGAAGGCCCTTGTGTTGGTGGTTTCAACAAGGGGTCTAGGGCTGCCTGGAGTGTAGCCTATCGGATTTCCGGGAGGGGGAACCGTACCCTTTTGCAGGGTTTGGAGAACAAGAACGCTCGTCTTATCGTTAGCCCACGCTTCCTCTTTGCCCTTGAAGGCCCTTGCGTTGGTGATTTCAGCGAGGGGTCTAGGGCTACCTGGAGTGTAGCTTGTCGGATTTCCAGGAGGGGGCACTGTACCCTTTGGCAGGGTTTGGAGAACAAGAACGCTCTTCTTATCGTTAGCCCGCGCTTCCTCTTTGCCCTTGAAGGCCCTTGTGTTGGTGGTGTCAGTGGGGGGTCTAGGGTTGCCTGGAGTGTAGCCTATCGGATTTTCGGGAGAGGGCTCCATACCCTTTTGCAAGGTTTGGAAAACAGGAATGCTTGGCTTATCATTAGCCCACACTTCCTCTTTGCCCTTGAAGGCCCTTGCGTTGGTGGTTTCAACGAGGGGTCTAGGGCTACTTGGAGTGTAGCCTGTCGGATTTCCGGGAGGGGGCACCGTACCCTTTGGCGGGGTTTGGAGAACAAGAACGCTCTTCTTATCATTAGCCCGCGCTTCCTCTTTGCCCTTGAAGGCCCTTGTGTTGGTGGTGTCAGCGGGGGGTCTAGGGCTACCTGGAGTATAGCCTATCGGATTTCCTGGAGAGGGCTCCGTACCCTTTTGCAGGGTTTGGAAAACAAGAATGCTTGGCTTATTGTTAGCCCACGCTTCCTCTTTGCCCTTAATCAGAACCCTGCATGCCTCATTTGGTTGCACTAATGCTACCACAAAAAATAGCAAAATCACACCAACTCTCAGGAACTTCCTCATCTTATAGCTATATTCCTGGCTTTTTTTTGTCTGCTTTTTTGGGTCTTGGGACGATTTTTCACTAGCTTTAACGAAATGGACGATGAAGGATGCCTTTTCTTGAGAAAGATATCTGTCGTATTTATATACAAACACAAGCTTAGAGTTTCTGTGTGTTTCTTGGATACTTCCGATTAAATTGTTGGACACGGGTGTTTGATTATTGGCTGCCAAAGTTGGAGAAGAAATTTGGATTATATTTGAATTCACTGGTTGTAAAGAGAGGGAAAAGAAGAAGAAGTAAGAATTTGATTTGGTCGGTCATGGAACAACTAATGTCTCGTCTTTGACATACTCGTTTGTTGTGTCATGTCCACAACGCACGGGAATGATGTAATCATATGGACAATTGGCCACACACGACAAATTTCAGTATGTCCAATTGATTTTTGGTTTTTATATTCCCATCGTCACGAGAAACAATAATTATCAATGTCTCCATCTACTTAATTTTATAAATATCAAACTAATCTTAAATGAACAGTTATTTAATTTACAAAATGAAAACTATAGAATCGTGTATCATTATTTAGGATCCTGACACTAGATTATAAACCTTAGCTATACGTCTCAAGTTCTCAACAAAGAGACCCAAGAGCGTAGCATTCGACCATGGGACTCTCCAAGGCCAAACTCACGAACCCAGTGCAAACCTTGATCCCTACCCTCAAACTTGGAATCTCGAGGATCGGCTCAAATTAGGACTTAATAAGCCAAGCTTAAACCCTGGACCTTGTGGACAAACCCAAGTTAATGTGGAGGCAGTCAGGAGACTCCAAGGTATATATTCGATCGAGTATGCTTGTCACAACGTCTTAGTTTTTTTATTTCCGATAACGAATATTGGAGTAGTAATAAAGTTCAAAAATTAATAATATTTCTTGTTAAAATCTGGTTATTCAAATTGCCATAATTTAGAATGCAAGCTTTTCTGATTTGTTATACAATTGTAAAACTGTGATAATAGATTTTTAGATTCTATAATAACAATGCTGCTTCAAGGAAAATAACGATATCCATCTTTATGATTTACATACCGTATAGTCTTCATCTATGTACTACAAATAAAGCATTATTAAATACATTTGATTTTGGAATAACATCCCTCGGCTGAAAATTACACGAAGTTCCATCAATGTTTTTTGGCGGGAACAACATAACTGTTGTTTCTGTAAATATAACAAAAATCTTTAATACACGGTTTCGGTTGGCCATAATACTTGCATTTGGAGGTGTTTAATGACCAACATATGTTTCCAAGAAAATCCATAGAGGAGTATGCTTGGGTTCGGTGATTTTCTCAACTCTAAGTTTGAACCTTTTTATTTAGTTGACCTCGTATACCCTTTGACCTGCTTTGAAATCTCTTCATCAAAATTGACTTTTTATTTGACCGTTGTGAATCGTGAGCAGCATTGGACACGTTATAAGGTTGCACGATCAAAGTAAAATCTGAGTCCAGACTTGACTTTTCCGTCTCAAAGTTTCCACAGCCGATCGAGAAGAGACGTACTGGGGGAAATAAAAGGATAAAAAAAAAGTTATAGACATAAAATATATATTGTGTCGTTCTCTTTTGCCAAACAAAAAGAGAGTAATTATTACACTAGCCCGACGTTTTTACCTAGAGAGATTCGTATCAAACGGTATAGTAGCTTCTGCGGCATCTGCGAACAACTTACATTTATCAACTTTTATACGAACTTAGTAGCTTTTCTTCGATTAAGGTACTAACTAGTCTTGGGTCACTAGCTCTCATTTGAATTATTTATCAACATTTCTTTGGTTTTTGTTAAAATCGTTGACTCCAACTTTATTTTCCAATAAACATATAAGTTGGTAAATTTTAAAAAATAATATAATAAAATTTGGTAACTAATTCAAATGAAAATTCGTCTCTCGCAACTAGCCAATAATTTACCTGAGAAAATTTGAAAAATGAATTAATATAAAGTTAGAAACTATATATAGAGCCAGTAAATTTAAGGCGTAATTAAGAAAAATAAATAAAATTTGTAAAAAATAACAAAAGTAAAAAATTAAAAGAAAAATAAGCTTGGAAAGGAACTCATTTGGTAACCTAAAATTAGTTGGCAACTTAATGGAAAATAAATTGATAAGTTACGCTAATTAAAGTTGGTAAATTTGAAGAAAAGTTCGTAAATTTTAAGGTGTTGCCATAAAATGCAAATAAAATTAGTAAAAGAAATAAATGCCAATTTAAAAATAAATAAATATCGGTACGTAACTTAAATGAGATTTGGTATCCCAATAGTATTAGCTAGTAAGTTGTAATTTGTCATATCAAAACCAATTTTTCAGAATTTTCTTTTGGCTCAACATATTCACTGACTGAGTTGTAATTTGCCAAAGTTATCAAATAATTTAGGCAAAAGTTTAAATAAGGCCTTGAAGTAGACCATATGTCAAATAAGAGCTTGAAGTGGCCATGTCAGTCTCAAACAAGAGCTTGAAGTGGTCATGGCAGTTTCAAATAAAGGCCTAACCTCATCGATCACCGGTCCGCTAAATATTCCAACCAGTCAAGGGCATTTTCATCCAAATATAATTTTTATTTTAAATTTAAATTATTTTTCCAACTTTTTTTTTCTTTTTTCCATCGACTAACGGTGATGCTCGATCATCATGCATAAGTAAAACTTGGAGAGGGCTAGGCGATGATTGCCCTCGTCAGACATTGGCGAGGCGGCCCTCGCCCTAGGTGAGGTTGCCCTCAAAAGCCACCTCACCGACCTCGCCTGTGGCTTTCGAGGGTGGCCTCACCCAAGCTAGGGTCACAACTCACCCAGGCGAGGTCGTCCCTTGTTGGCTGCTAGCGAGGGCCGACCTCACCTATGGCCAACGACAGTGGCCCTCACTAGATTGAGCGAAAATGCTTTTGATCATCCGGAAAGTCAAATCCTTATTTGAAGCTGACATAGACACTTCAAGCCCTTAATTGGAATAACATTTACTTCAAACCCTTATTTTTGAAAATGATGGTGCTTCATGTTCTTATTGAAATAATGTCCACTTCATGCCATTATTTGAGAAAACGAGAGCACCTCAGACTCTTATTTGGAATCTTCAAAGTAATTTATCATCTAAACATCCTAAATAATATTAGGTAATGGAGAAATTTCAAGATGTCATAGTTGATAATTAATTTTGCGTTGGCAACTATTATTTAAGTTAATTACCAATGTTTATTTTGTTTTTATCTTCTTTAGTATCCAACTTCTGTTATCTTTAAAAAAAATTGGCAAATTAAAACTAATTTTCCTAAAATTTTCCCAACTTAACAAATTCAATAATGGATTCGTAAATTGTCGAAGTTATCGAATAATTCATTCAAACCATTTAACATCTTAATATCCTCAATAACTTCAAAAAATGAAGAAAGTTACCGACTAACTTTGCATTACCAACTCTTATTTAAGTTTATTATCAAAATTTTTTGGTTTTTTGCTTTTAAATAACCAACTTATTTTGTCTTTGTAAAAAAAAATCCGTTTGTCTTTTATTAATTTTTGTTTACCTTTCTTAGCAACGACTTAAAATTACCAACTATTGTATGAAAATACCGAGCTTTATTTGTGGACCACGGGAGCTTAGAATTTCCCAAATGTACATGTCGAGTCCACAGTGAAGCTAGAAATAATGTGCGATCTCATCTTTTTACCATTTAAAGAAAACAATACTATGTAATCGTCCTAGACAAAACAAAAATAAACTTATTCGGACAGACATACAATAAGCAATTAACTTTTTACAGACGCCAATTGAATTCAAAGAGACCTTAAGCTTCACCAAATAAACAGGCTTAGCCAACATGTCTACTAGGTTCTCCGTTGTTGCGATCTTCACAACAACCCTACCCTTCACCAAAACATCTCGGATGAAATGCTACTTGGGATCAATATGCTTCTTTCACTCGTGATAAACCAAATTAATGTCATGAGTGATTCAATGAATAACTTATGGTGCATTGCCTAGTTATGACGTAATTCATGTGGAGAGACTTTCTGGTTAGTAACATCTTGGTGGGGCTACAGCGATAGGCTCGCCATCCTTGGATCTTTAGGTCGATGGTGATATAGAGTAATTATGACTTAAATCGAACATTCGTAGTTACCGCGAGACTCTTAAAAAAATGTCCAAAGGAGGTTGCTTGCCTACCATTTAACTTGTCTGAAGAAAAAGGGTAGTCATCAGCAACGACACTTCAAATTTGAACGAGCCTCTTTAAAATCTAAAAGATCGGCTCGCCACCTATGACCATTGAGAAGTTGACAACTATACTAAGCTCCCTCAGATCACAATAGAGAGAGAGAGAGAGAACGTGATGGAGGTGAAGTTGCAACCCCGCATCAATGTCGACCTCCTCCCTCTCGTAGGGGAGATGGTAATACGATGGGCGGGACACTAGCTCGCCTTGAATGCGAGGTGCAAGGGAGGCTTGATCGCGATCTTCTTCTCCCCATCTGCAAGGGAGGCCGACATGCTCGGACAAAGCCGACCGGAGGCCTCAGGTAATGGTAGTTCGCCATGGCTGGGCAAGGCTAGGGGCACAACCACGACCCTCCTGTCTCTTTCTCTTTGTTTACTGACCTGTACAAGCTTCTATTGAATCCATTATTTTCATTAAAAAAAATTCCACATAAACATTTTCAAAATAGGAAAAATGCCATGCCATCTAAGTCTCAACATGTTTGACGGCAGTTAATTGGAGAACTTGATCGCATAAATAGAAATAGTTTGAGGAGTTGATTACACAACAAGAAAATACAAAGGATCAAATCCCACGAATGATACAAGAGAGTGGAACAGAACTCCGGGTCTTAATTTAGTATTGACACTGCGTATATATCGTCGGTGGAAGAGAATGTTCCAACAAATGTGATCAAGACATGCTTTTCAACTCTCCGCCCCCACAACTGCGCACTTAGAAAAGAACAAGGACATGTTCATGTCTGGGTTTCTTTCGAACCGAGTTTGTTCTTAATCCCACTTTATTCAATCCATCTCATCCAATCGTGACAAAATGTGTTCAACACCCATAATTTCCCACCTCATGTTTTACGTAATTGATGAAGATAATGACGAGAAGGAAATCTATTTGGGTCCTAACGTGTTCATGAAAGAAATGAGATGAAAGTAAAAGCATTGAAGTGCTCTTTAAACTAAAACCGTTAAAAACAAATAAGAATCACTCCACGGGATGCTCGTTCCCGGAAAGTCCTTGTTTGTTCAAGAGAGACAAATTGGACATGTTATTTGCACGGTCCAACTAGAAGAAACAGGTGATTATAGAGGTCAAATTACTATACTGATAGCAAAGGGTTCTTTGATCTACATAGCTCCGATATCACATCGAAAAGTGTCGGACTACTATTAACTAATCTAAAAGTTATGAGTTTTTAGACAGAAGCATCATTTCATAGTTACGCAAAAAGCCAAATGCTCTCGAGATCATGTACCTTTGGCAAGGCATTTTATTTCAAAAATTGATGTCTATTGATGTGAGGTTGGGATTTAGCGATTGTCAGTTTAATATATTTAAAAAAAATTAAACTTTACATTCAATTAATAGTTTAATCTTTTAGAACAAATAGGCAGTAAATATACAAAATTTTACATAGTATCAAAGCAGAAACGTCCTTAGTTTCAATATTTGTAAGCCTCTACTTGTCTCCCTTATATATAATATATCGTGCTTTAATTTTAGGCTAAAGTCCAGTTTACCCGTGAATGAGAGTGTTAAAGTATTTAATATTAACGATACTTTCAATTAATACATTCTTTTTTTAAAAGAAGTTGGCGGTGGTCATATGAAATTTTACAACATAAATATATACACAAGATGATTATGAACACTACCACATAATATATAATTTTTTTTATCTATTTGCAAGATTAAAGACTAATGTAATTATTCTTCTAAAGATGTCTTTTATATGGTTTTACTTTTTGATATTATTCAATATATGTGATATTTCTATCTCGCGACGGAAATTTCTGTCTCATACATGACAACTAGCGAACAAAAAACAGAGTTTTCCCTGATTTTCAAGAAAGATATACTTTACATTCCTATTAAATTCTATGCTAGATTAATTAACTCAATCCCTTTGGAACAGTGAGATTTTCTTTTGCGTGGAATTGGCTCCATTGTCATTAAATACAACAAATCTGCCCCATTGGTAATTAGACAATTGGGCGTCGATGAACAACATAATTGCTAAGAGATTTATAAGACTTGAGTACAAAATCAAATAAATTGAACATGCTTTCACCATGCTAATTACCTGTCCTACACAATAGATGAGAATCAACCATCCGAAGGTTAAAGACAATTTATTTGTGCATATGACTATATTATTGGTTACAACACATACATTGCCCCGGATATTAGTGTCCTTAAGGAATGAAGCTCTAACTAATTGCAATTAGAAGCCACGCTGGACTTAGGAATGGGATCGGAGTAACCATGCGGAGGAGCCATGACACGACCGGCGAAGGCCCGGGTATTGGTGGTGTCGGGGCCCAGAGTGCGGCCACCAGGGGTTCTGGGAGGTCGGACCGGACCCTTTTGCTGGACTTGGAGAACAGGAACACTTGGCTTATCATTAGCCCTTACCTTCCTCTTTGCTCATGATCGGAACCCTACTTGCCTGGTTTTTTTTTTTATTTTGGTCAAGCTGCTTGCCTGGTTTGGTTGCACCATTATTCCCACCAAAAATGGCAAAATAGCCACACCAACTGCTGCTTTTGAAGTTAACAACTTCTTCATCTCTTTTGCTTCTTATGGTACGGTTTGTGCCTAACACAACAAAAAATACAATGAAGGATGTCTTAGGAGGTGCGTCGATCCTATTTATATACATCGATAAGATTATGGTTTCCGTGTGTTTTCTTCGATTCTTCTGATCAGATTCTTGGACACGGGTTTTTGATATTTTACTGCCACGGCAAGAGACTAGATTTGGGTCGACTTCACCGGGTAAAGAGGGGAACAAGAACAAGTATTAATAAAAAAGAATTTGCAAACTAATGGTAAAATACCAAGACTTGGTAAAGAGCAAGCCAATATAATCACCAATTAAAAATCTGTCACATGTGCATTTGTTTCGTCGTTTTTGCAAAGATAATTAGTTATATTGTTTATAAAAATGAATTAATGAAAAATATATTTAACATCAACAAAATTGATTAAGATTAGAAGATTATAAATTATCAAAATATTTTTCACTGGGAAATATTTTCTAATTTTTCTGGTTTGAATTGGTCGCGGAAGAATAATGTCTCGTGTTTTGTGTTCTAACTATATTATGCCCGCAGCATCCTAGAAAATTATTCATTGCGGTCATAATTGTATACATAAAGACGATGTTTGGTATATCTTCTTTCTTTATTGGCAACTTTTAATATATGTCTAATTAATTTTCGAGTTTTATTTTTGCACAGGAAATCATAATTTCCACAAAGTGCTAATAGTTAGGACATCAACATTTAAATAATATTTTGACTCAGAGAAAATCCTTATTCATTCATTATCGCTACATATACATGTCAAACGTCTAACACCATTCGTGAAAATAACATTTCTCCCCGGTGGTGGACTAAATATAAATTCATTAATCTTTCTATGACTAAGTCTCCAATCCGCAAAATTCGGAGTAGATGATTCAAGATTTGATTCTCCGGTTATTGTCTTTAAATCCTTGAAGTGCATATCTAGGTCACTTGGAGCGTGGTCGCTCTTGATACGTGAAGCAAAAACGGGAATGAGCAGGACGTTTAGCGGTCAAAAGTGCGATATAATAATGCGGTTATAACAAGACATGATTTTTTACTTTCTTGTATGCGCTTTGACGCTATTATATATCACGTCCGCGGAAGAGAATGTTTCAACAGATGTGATCAAGATTTAAGACCGGCTTTGCCACGCTTATGTCTTCTTTGAAACGTACAAAGAATGCTTGTGTTTGGGCATTTGTCGACCCACAAGTTTTCCCAGTCCGATTTTATTCAAATCGATCTCATCCTCTGTCTTACCTTTGAAATTTGTTAAATTTTCTTCTTATCTGACCAAAGTGTTCAACACGCACATTTGCGAGATGATCAAAGTAAAATCTGAATCCGGACTTGACTTTACAAATTTCCCAATTCCAAGTGTTCATGTGTAGCAGAAAGAAGACGAAAGTAAACTATTTGATATGTTCTTTAAGTCAAAACGGTTGAAAAAATAAGAATTGCTTCACGGGACGGTTTCAAGGGAAGTTCTTGTTGTTCACGACGTAATTATTCAAGTACAATCTCTTCTGTGGATCAGGTAAGACGCAACTCCAAGCCAGGGCAGATGGCGCAGCCCAAACGAAATATTGTATTGCACTTGATAGGAGATGGACACACATTCACAAAATTGATAATAGTGACTCCGATACCATGTAGGAAAGTCCAATCCAAAAAGTTAAATTAATTGATGAACGGGGATCACATAAATATTAAAACATTTTAGGATTCATTGTCAAAGAACGTGGGACAATAATAGACCAAGCTCCCATTTGGATCATTGCTCGTGTGGACTCCACGGGGAGACCAACATGGTGAAAGGTTCAATGATCTTAGTATACATGAATCATAAACCATGCTTTGATATTATTCAGAAATTTATGAGATTACTATCAGCTTATTTAAAAGCTAGGTTTAAGTTTTTAGATTAAAACGCAGTTTTATATTTATGTATAAAGTCAAATGGTTTGGGATCTTTAGCAAGGCCTTCTGTTCAAAATTTGACATGTCCCTTGACAAGTAGGTGAGGAGGTTGGAGATTGGGATTTTGAGGATATAGTTAGTTAATTAATTATATATATGTGCCAAAAATTGAGTGGAGTTATTGGGTGACACTGATATCACTATGCATTGGCCATTTATTTCATTGACTAACGAAAACGTTGGGAAAAGTGTCCAAAGTCATAAATCTATTGTCTTTTGGCCAATTTAATAATAAATCTTTTAATTTTGTTAACTGAATCTTAAACATTTTTACATCTTTTCAGTTGAGTCCATATGACCAATTTTAATAGGAAATAACTTTATGTGGACGCCGGTAGTGCCAAGTAAGACAGCTGACGATGAAGTGGATAATTTTTTTATAATTAATTAAAACATTTGAATTTTTTATTATTTTTTCTTTTCTTTTTCCTTTTTATTTCTTTCGTTTCCTTTTTTTTCTACTAGATTTGGCGAGGGTCATCGGCTGAACCTTGCTGGTCACAGGTGAAGGTTGGCCGACGACCCTTGCTAGGCTTGGAAGAAAAAAAAAGAAAAAAAAGGAAAAGAAAAAATAAGAAAAAATTAATAAAAATTTCGCAAATTTTTAAGAAAATTATATAAATTGTATACGTTAGCAATCATTTTTAGGAAAATATTTTTCAAATATTTATTTTTCACGAAACAAACTCACCCAAAATTTGAAACCTGTAGTATTAATTATATACTTTGATACTTGAAAACACATCTTGTTTCCTTAATTCTATGCTTTTTCTACCATTTCTTCACGCTGCAAATGTAGAGATTCACAACTAATGCATTATTTCTTCGAGTTTAGTCTTTGACAGACATAATTTTGTCGGTTCGACAGCTAAACCGAAAATAAAATACCATGGACATGAGCTTCACTTGCAATTTACTTAGACATCAACACTTGACTTAGTAGCAACGAAAATTTCATTAAATAATAACAAATATTTTCTTACGTTAAATATTTAACAATAATGTTATTCTAATGATTAGCCCCAAATCTTTTCTTTCATATGAAATTTTATTATAATATGTAATCGAATATTTAATGACTAATCCATGCCTCTTTAATTTAGAAAAATAACTCAAGAAAACAAATGTAACAATCGGGATAGGGAACCAAAGTTGCCACGTTGATAAGACATTTGGGCGTCGATGTTGAAGAGTACTCATTGGATGCTTTACAAGTTGTTGAAAGAACGTAACTAAACAACAAATTTGCTAAGAAATTTATAAGACTTACAGGATTAAATCGAACAAGACTCGTTTCACCAAGTTACATACTCTACACAATAGATGGGAATTAACCAGCAGAAATGTCAAACAATTTATTCTTGCAAATTGCCTTTATTATTGGTTCCTATGAACCTCTATATTTGCATCTACATATTGGGTTCTGGGCCTTTAATCTCCACAACACATACATTCCCTTGATAAGTGTCCTTTGGCGAGTTCCAACTAATCAGCAGCTACACCATGACTTAGGACCATGTGCGGAGAGGCCATGGCTCGACCAGCAAAGGCCCTCGTGTTGGTCGTGTCGGTGGTTCGTCTAGGGCCGCCTGGAGTGTAACTAGGACCTCCGGGAGGGGGCACCGGACCCTTCACCAGGGTTTGGAGAACAAGAACATTTGGCTTATCATTAGCCCACGCTTCCTCTTTGCCCTTGATTAGAACCCTGCATGCCTCATTTGGTTGCACTAATGTTCCAACCAAAAAGAGCAAAATCACACCAATCAGGAACTTCTTCATCTTATAGCTATATTGCTGACCTTTTTTTTGTCTGCTTTTTAGGGTCTTGGGACAATTTTTCACTAGCTTTAACGAAAATGTACGATGAAGGATGCCTTGCCTTGTGAGAGATATCTCTCCTATTTATATACAAACGCCAGCTTAGACTTTCCGTGTGTTTCTTTGATTCTTCCTATTAAATTGTGGGACACGGATTGTTGATTTTTGACTGCCAAAGTTGGAGAAGAAATTTGGATTTGACTTCACTGGTTAAACAGAGAGGGAATAGAAGAAGAAGAAGCATCGATAAGAATTTGAATTGGTCGGTCATGGAACAACTAATGTCTCATCTTTAACGTACTCGTTTGTTGTATCAAGTTAACAACGTACGGGAATGATGTAATCATGCACATTTGGTCACATTCAAGTGGGGTTTATTTAATAAAAGGAATAGTAATAATAAAAAAAAGACATCGAATTTCAAAATCATGATAAAAAAATGGAAGAAATATCAGTACAAAAGTATAATCACCACAATAATTATCAAACTCTCTATTTACTAAATGGGTTATTACTACTGAAAACCTTAAACTTGTACACTTAAGATAAATTTACCCCAAACTAATTTTTAGATCACCAAAAACCCTAAATGGGTACAGCTGTGATAAATTTACCCCAAACTAATTTTTGAATTATTAAAAATCTCGAACCAATACACTTGTGACATATTTACCTTCATCATCCGTCAAATTTTACTGTGAAATTGCTGAATTGGATGATGCCTGACAATAACTCAATTGACATGGATGTCCACATGAAAATTCATATCAGTTTGGGAAAATTTGTCATAGGTGTACCAGTTTAAGATTTTTTGCGATATTAACCCTCACTAAAATTTACCAAAATCAAAGTAATATTAAATAAATTTTTATTTAATTTCCAATAAAAATTTTATAGTAGTGTATATCATGGCACTAAACTATATACATAGACTATACATCTCAGGTTCCCAACAACTAGACCCGACAATGTAGCATTCGACTTTGGCACTCTCCAAAGGCGAACTCACTCGATCGGCTCAAATGGACTTAAGAACCCAAAACATCGATAGATGGATTCCGATGCTTGGACCCTTTACCTTGCAGCCCCACCCAAGTTAATATGGGACGGACAGGAGACTCCGAGGACTAAAATCCAATAAAGTATGCTTGTCAAAAACATCTTAAATTTTTTTTGGTAACGAACATTGAAATCAATAATTAAGTATAAATTTAAAAAAAAATCCTGTGATCCAAATTGCCCTAATGTGCAAGCATTTCTCGTTTGTTATACACTTAATATAAAAGGGTGATAGTAGTTTTTTGAGATGCTATAACAACAATGCCGGAAGTTTTTCTTTTTTTGTATACTTTAAAGAAAACAACAATACACATCCTTGCGAAGTAATGTATAATCTATATCTATATATTATTGATGAACTGCAGTTTTGAAAAGATATCCATCCCCTATAAATTGCAGTTGAATACGCCATGGATTTTTTTTTGGGTCGAATAATGTCATTGGATTAACAAACATCTCTAATGGGTTTAGTCAGCAAATTGCTTGCATTTATTTAGGGTTGTTGAATTACAGACATCTGTTTCCAAGAAAATCCTTAAGAGGAGTATGTTTTGGTTCAGGTGTCTAGTTCAACTCAAGATTTTAACCCTTTTCATTTAGTTGACCTCGTATACTGTTTGACCTGCTTTCAAATCTCTTTATTTGACCGTCGTGAATCGTGAGCAGCATCGGACGCGTTATATGGTTGCACGATCAAAGTAAAATCTGAATCCGGACGTGCCTTTTCCGTCTCAAAGTTTCCGCAACTCAGAGGACACGTGTTGGGGAACAAAAGGATCAAAAAGGTGTTAAAGGCATAAAATATCAATTGTGTCATGTCCACTAAGTCCGAGAATGACGTAATCAAGCACAATTCCATAAAAAAAAATTTCAGTATGTCCAATTGATTTTCGGTTTTTATATATCCACCGTCATGAGAAAAATGGAAAAAAAAATACTAGTACGAAAGTATCATCGCAACAATAATTATCAATGTCTCTATCTACTAAATTTCATCAATTTCAAACTAATCTTTAATAAATAATTATTTAACTTTCAAAATGAAAAATACACAATTGTGTATCATAATTTAATATCCTGACACCAAACTATAAACCTCAGTTATACGTCTCAGGTTCCCAACAACGAGACCCAAGATCATAGCATTCGACCATGGGACTCTTTAAGGCCAAACTTACGAACCCATTGCATACCTCGATCCCTACACTCAAACTTAGAGCCTCGAGGATCGGCTCAGATTTGGGACATAAGAACCCAAGCTTGGACCCTGGACCTGCTAGTCGAACCCAAGTTAACGTGGGTGCAAACACGAGACTCCAAGGCGTTCATCCAATCGAGCATGCTTGTCACGGCATCTTTGTTTTTTTTTTTTTGATAACGAATATTGGAGTAGTGATAAAGTTCAATAATTAACAATATTTTTTTAAAAATTTGGTAATTCAATTGACGTAATTTAGAATGCAAGCTTTTCTGATTTGTTATACAATTTACGTAAAAGCGCGAGAATAAATTTTTTATAAAGATTCTACAATAACAATGCCACAAGTTTTTTTACATGCTTCAAGAAAAATAACGATCGCCATCTTTACGAATTACATACTGTATAATCTTCATCTATGTATTATAAATAAAGTGCTATTAAATACATTTGATTTTGGAATAACATCCCTTGCCTGAAAATTGCACGAATATTCCATCGATCTTTTTTGGCTGGAACAACATAACTGTTGTTTCTGTAAATATAACAAACATCTTTAATACACAGTTTCGATTGGCCATAATACTTCCATTTGGAGGTGTTTCCAAGAAAATCCGTGGAGTATGTTTAGGTTCAGTGATTTTCTCAACTCAACCTTTTTATTTAGTTGACCTCGTATAACCTTTGACTTGCTTTGAAATTTATCGAAATTGACTTTTTCTACCATCGTGAATCATGACCAGCTGTGTGTGGACACGTACATATGGTGGCATGATCAACGTAACAGCTGAACCCAGACTTGACTTTTCCGTCTCAAGTTTCCGCAGCTGAGAGGACACGTAATGTGGGGAACAAAAGGATTAAAAAAGGTGTTAAAGACATAAATTATTTATTGTGTCATTCTCTTTTGCCAAACAAATAGGGAGTAATTATTACACGTGCCCAATGATTTTATATGTGCTAGTACCACCAAAAGCCCTAAATCAGTCTATTTGTGATAAATTTATTCCAAATTAATTTTTTAATTATTAAAAACTCCAAACTGATATATTTATGATAAATTTACTCCAAACTAATTTTTTGATTACCAAAAATCTCAAATTGGTACATTTATGACAAATTTATCATCAGTTAGTTTCCGTTAATTGGATCAATATCACGAAAAATCACAAACTAGTACACCTGTGATAAACAGAGGGTCAAATCCTAAACTAGTATACTCGTCAACTATTACGTGTCATCCAATTTAGTGATTTGATGGTAAAATTTAACGGAAATTAATGGTGAGTAAATTTATCACAGGTGTACTAGTTTAGGGTTTTTTGTAGTAAAAAATTAGTTTAGGGTAAATTTGTCATATATGTACCAGTTTGAAATTTTTCGTGGTATTAACCCTAAAGAGATTCATATCAAACGATATAGTAGCTTATGCAGCATCTGCGAACGCCTTAAATTTACCAATTGTTTTTCGATTAAATTACTAAATAGTTGTAGGTCACTAGCTCTCATTTGAATTATTTACCAACATTTTGCTGGTTTTTGGTAATTTGTAAACTTTTGTTATCGTTGACTCCGACTTTATTGTCCAATAAGTAACTCAACATAAAAGTTGGTACCTTACCCAAAAAAAAAACATAAAAGTTGGTAAATTAAAAAAGAAAAAACATTGGTAACTAATACAAATGAAATTTGTTACCCGCAACTAGTTGATAATTTATCCCAGAAAAGTTGACAAATGACTTAATTTGAAGTTAGAAATTATATATAGAGCTAGTAAATTTAAGGCAAAATTAAGAAAAAATAAATAAATTTTTAAAAAATAAGAAATTTTAAAAATTAAAATAAAAATAAACTTGGAAGGGAACTCATTTGGTAACCTAAAATTAGTTGGCAACTTAATCATAAAATCAATTCATAAGTTACGCTAATTAAAGTTGGTGATTTCAAAGAAAAGTTGGCAAATTTTGAGGTGTTTCTATGAAATGCAAATAAAGGTTAGTAAAAGATTAAAAAAAAATAACTGGCAAATTTTAAAAAAAATATCGGTAAGTAACTCAAATGAGATTTTGTAACCTCATATTATTAGCTAGTAAGTTGAAAATTGTCATGCTAAAACTAAATTTTCAGAAATTCTTCTAGCTTGACAAATTCAATGACAGAATTGTAATTTTCCGAAGTTGTCAAATAACTCATTCAAATAATTTATTATCTTAACAACCTAAAAAAATTAGGAAATGGAGAAATTTCAAGATGTCATAGTTGCCAATTAGTTTTGCGTTACAAAAGATAAAGTTTATCCATATGAGAATTTTAAAAAAAAAAAAAGAGAATATATCGTCTGTGCTTGTAAAATGTGTATGGGGTCCTTTCTTCTACTTATAAATGCTCAATTCCCTTCACAAAAGTCCTTGAGAGGGAGCACCTACTATTTACAATTGGCAATGACATCAGATCGAGGGATGCGATCAGAATAATCACGTGAAGGCATCCCCATGGCTGATCAGCCCGCGAAGGCCTTGGTGCTCGTGGTGCTAGCAGTGGTGCTGCTTCCAAGAGTGTCGCCGTCGTAGTTAAGGCATGGGGGTTACCCTTTCCAGGGTCTGGAGAACTAGTAGACTCGGCTCCTTGTTATTAGCCCAGTCTCCTTGATGGCCCTTAATTAGAACCCGGCATGCCTCATTTGGTCCCGTTGCTGTATCAAAAACAACCAAATCATCACATCAGCTGGTAGTTTTGAAGTTAGGATCAGCTTCATCCTTGGCTGATTTCTAGTAATTTTTAGTTTTCTTCTTTTTGGGTTGTTGCAAGCTGTGTGTCTATTGGGGTGTACGATAAAGAGAATGAATCAGAGGATGCCTGGTATTTATATTGTGCCATTGTCAAACTGCTAGCAATTGCCTCGATTCTTCTTCTCTTGATCAAACTGTTGAACGGACCTGGGATTTTTGAATTTTTGACCGCCACCGCAATGGAAAACCAGATTGGGAATTCGACTTCGGTGGTCATAGAGAGGGAAGAAGAAGAAAAATTTAAATTGGTTATCAAGGAACACAATTTTCTTTGGTCCAAACGTACTCTTTTGTGTCATCTCCCCCAAACAAAAATCGTTTTCCTATGGAAAAGAACACCAGTATTGTCCTAATTTTCAGTGTTTACTTTTGTACCAAAACTTTTCACTCGGACATGGTTTTCTAACTTATATTTTCAAATTAAATTCGTCCTACGTGGCTTTCTAACTTATATTTTCACTCGGACATGGTTTTCTTATAAGAAATCGAGGTCTAATGAGGAAAAATCTTATCCAATGAGGCAAAGGGAAAAAACAATGACGATTCATTTATTGTTGCGGAAAAGTCTCTCTCTCCCCAAAATATTTTTCTCTATTATCTTCGTGGCATTCAACCAAGAGCTGGTTCAAGAATCAATATGTTGCGGTAACCAAAATGAACGAAGCGGAAAATCGCGGCTTTGGGATATAAAACTGGAAGAAGATTTGGTTTTACGTAAAGAGAGGAGTAGATATGACCAAGTCAGAGAAATTGGGAGGTGGGTTTCTGATAGAATAATTTGAAGATGAAATACTCATAATTCATTCAACACGACTATAATCAAGAAGAGAAGGAGATGAATATGCCTTATTTTTCTTTTTTCTTTTTATTTCTCCTTATAAATTGATTATAAGACACACCTTTATATTGACTTGCTACATGACTCTTATTCTTAAATACCTCATAAATGTATTTAGCATTTCAAGTGATAGATTCCTTGAATTTACAAACATTGAAATAGACATAAAAACATGAACAATCAAAGATGCATGCATGTAGGACACTCATGAATTTGGTTTATTTACTAACCCTCCCCTTAAACCAAATTCTCTTTCATCAATCATTCAAAGTAGACTTCTAAACTTCCGAAAGGCACCAATTCTATGCTCTCAATACTTGTTTAAGTCCATATAGAGCTTTCCTCAACCTTGGTGCTTTGTTTTCATGATATTTCACAATAAACCCCATGGGTTGCTCAACATAAAGATCCTCATCAAGGATCTCATTTAAACATGATCATTTGACATCCATTTGAAAGTTTGCCAACTATTTTGAGCAACAATAGAAATGGCCAATCTAGGTGTTTCCATGCAGATGATAGGGGCAAAAAATTTATCATAGTTGATCCTAGCTTTTTGTTTGTACCCCTTCGCGACTAATCTAGCATTATACCTTGTCACTTTCCCTTTCTCGTTCTTTTTGGCCTCGTACACCCATTTGACACCGACCGCTTTCTTGTCCTTTGGAAGATCGGCAAGCTTACAAGTTTGATTCTTCTCAATAGCTTCAATTTCTTCATTCATGGCTTTCCTCCATTTTTTCTTTAACAACATCATCATAGACAAGCGGCTCACAATTTGCAAGAAGGCATACAAGGTGAAACTCATCAATGGCTTCATAAAGGTCGGGCAATCTCCTCGATCTTAATATGGACGATTCATCAACTCCACTTGATAAAGTTGGTGGAGATGGACTAGAAGAAGATATTGGAGAAAAAGGTGGTGAGTGATCCTTCAACTCCATTTGGTTGGAATCATCATGAACGTTCGATTCAACTTTTGGATTGTCTTCCCACATGCCTTATTCATCAAACTAGACATCTCTGCTTATATACACTTTCAAAGTGTTAGGATCAAATAATCTATAGGCTTTAGATGAAGAGTCATACTCAATAAACATGGAGCTTTTTGCTCGTCTTTCAACTTTGATCTTTTTTAGTTCGGGACATGAGTATATGCAATGCTTCCAAAAATTCTTAAATCCGAAATATCAGGTGTTCTGTTGCTCCATGCTTCTTGCGGAGTTATGCCTTCAAGTCCATACATGGGACATCTATTTTGTAGATAGACTGCATACGTGACATCTTCACCCCAAAGCTCTTAGGGTAAATTTTTACTTTTCAACATGCTTCGAATCATGTCGAGAATGGTTCTAATTGTGTTTGATAGTGGTTAATTGGAGGACTTGATTGCATAGATAGAAATAGTTTGAGGAGCTGATTATACAAAAAGAAAATACAAAGGGTCAACTTCCAGGAATGATACAAGATAGTGGACAAAATGCTGGGTCTTAATTTATATTGACACTGTTATGGGGAAATTGTCCAAAAAGTCCTAAGCATGCTCCACTTTTACCAATTGAAAAGCAAATTTTTTAATTGTGCCATTGAATCCTAAACCTTTTCACTTTTTACTAATTAAGTACATTCGATCAATATTAGTTGGAAATCATTAATGTGGATATCGACTGTCTTACGTGGCGTCACCAACACTGATATGGATAATTTTTAATAACTTTTTAATATTTCTTTTAAAAAAAATTTAATTTTTTTTCGTTTTTTCTTTTCTTTCTCTTTCTATTTATTTTTCTACCCTTCTTCCTCTAATTGGCCAGAGGCGAGGGAAGCTCACCCCCACTGACCATTGGAGAGGGTGAGGCCGACCTCTCCCTCGTTAGGTTCTCCCTCACCCAGCCATGGCGAGGCTGACCCTGCTACCTTTATGTTCTACTTCGCCTAGCGACGGTGAGGTCGACCTCGCCATCGCTGGGTGTGACTTGACCTCACTAGAGCCTCGCCCAATCATTCATACAATAGTTTAAGCTTTTGGAATTAATAGGCAGTAGTCCTACAAAATTTTATATGATATAAATATAGAAAGGTCCTTGGTTTTAGTATTTCTATGCCTCTACTTGTCTCCCATATTATATAAATTCACGCTTTAATTTTAGGCCAAAGTCCAATTTATGCGTAAAGGGGAGTGTTCAAGAATTTGATATTAAATGATACTTTCTTATTCGTTTTTCGAAACAAGTTGATAGTTGTCACACTAAATTTTCAACATAAATATACACACACGATGATTATGAAAATTACTACATAGTATATAATTTTTTATTTTTCTATTTGCAAGATTAAAGAGTAATGTAATTTTTCTTCTAAAGATGTCTTTTATAAGGCTTTACTTTTAGATATATTCAATGTATGTGATATTTCTATCTTGTGAAGCAAATTTCTCTCTTACATGATGACTATTGTACAAAATAAGAGTTTTTCCCGATTTTCAAGAAAGCTATACTTTACATTTCTATTAAAATCTTTGCTAGATTAATCAACTCAACCCCTTTGGAACAGTGGCATTTTCTTTTGCATGGAATTGCTCCATTGTCATTAAAAACAACAGATCTGGCGCATTGATAATTAAACAATTGAGCGTCCATGAACAACATAATTGCTAAGAAATTTATAAGACTCGAGTACTAAATAAAATAAATTTAACATGTTTTTACCATGCTAATTACATATCCTACACATTAAATGGGAATCGACCATCCTGTTGTGGAAGCAAGCGATCAAACAATGAAATAAATAAAACAAGAAAATAAATCGGGTTGCAGAAACAAGCGAACGAACAATAAATTCGTTTGCTTGCTTTCGCAACAATGTTTCCTATACTTAGATTACACTCAAATCCAAAAAATTTATAGATTAAACAATTCAATTGGATATATACTCACTCCACAAAAACAGGTATACGTACGCCCAAAAAAAGAACTATGGCACGTTCGTCCTTTTCTACATACTGCGGCAAAAATTCCGTTTTCACTGTGCAACTCCTCACAGCTCAGGAAAAAAAAAACCACCACTTTTTCTCTTATATATATATATATATATATAGACACACACATGCGGCCGCTCCAGGTGAGAGAAGAGAAAAGCAAAGCCTTGCTTTTGCTGTTTTCTCTCGCAATGACCTTTGTATCCTTTGGACAAGAGTAAAGGTTTCTTTCCTTCTGTTCTTTTGAGCATCAGGTAAAACACGTTCACTTTACAGCCCAACTTGGTCAACCGGTCAAAGATAAATATTATCCCCTCTTCTTTAAACAGAAATGAATCCCTCACATATGGATATATATATACATACATACATACATACATACATGCGTATATATATGTCCTTCAAAAGCTATTCTAATCAAATTAGGAATTCTTCATATTTCTTTCCTTCAAACGAGTCGAATTCCGTAAACAGCTCAAACTCAAGATACAATTTAACAATTCTCCACTTGGTTTAACGTTTGTAGTCAAGTTATAGTATTCATTATCTATACTGCTCTCCTAATGCCCCGACGGATGCTTATTCTCTGCATACACCAATTGTGATCGAGCAAAACTTGAGTTTCATCAAAGGAATAGGCTTATTCATCTTGCCTACTAGATTTTTCGCTGTAGCAATCTTTTTCACAACAACCTTACCATTCATTAAGACATCCCAGATAAAATGGTACCGAATGTTAATATGTTTTGTTCGCTCGTGATAAACCGGATTATAAGCCAAATATATCACACATTGGTTTTCATAGTTTATATCAGTACTTTTTTGATCTAACCTAAAGTCCAAGACTAAACCTTTTAGCCATATGGTCTCCTTCGCTATAAAGGCCAGTGTCATGTACTTTGTCTCAGTTGAAGATAAGGCAACGTGATCCTATAAAAATGCTTTCTAACTAACCGCACCACCTACTAGCCAACATATGTACTTAGCTAAAGACCTGTGATCATCCAAGTCATCTACGCAATCCAAATCCACATAACCAGTGGTCTAATTGCCCTTGTCGTCCACTATGCCAACGTCTGCTATCCCCTTTATCTGAGGATCCACTTCACAGCTCCCAATGAGATTTACCAAGTCGCTTCATAGAATGGCTAAACACGTTCATAGCTTGGGAAATGCCGGGCCTAGTGCATATCATAGTATACATAATACTACATGCTACACTAGAATAAGGAACATAGGATATATGTTCCTTCTCCTCATCAGTTTGCGGTGATAACTTATCTGAAAGTTTAAAGTGCTTCACTAATGGTGTACTGATAGATTTCGCTAACTGCATGTTCAATTGTGCAACAATTTTCTCAATAAATTTCTTTTAGGAAAGACATAAAAATCCTGCAGTTTTGTCACACAAAATCTCCTTACCCAGTATCTTATTTGCAACACTTAAATCTTTCATCTCAAATTCAATACTCAATTGCCTCTTCAACACATCAATATCAGACATATTCTTAGTTGCTATAAGCTTGTCATCAACATGTAACAATAGATTAATCAAAATCCTATCCTCCAATCTCCTAAAGTAAACACAGCTATCATATGACTTTTAGAATAGTTTTGACTAGCCATGAAAGCATCAAAATGCTTATACCAATGTTTAGGAGACTATTTTAGCACATATAATGATTTCTTCAATAAGTAAACATGATCTTCCTTATCCGGAATAGCAAATCCCTCTAGCTGCCTCATGTAAATTTGTTCATCCAACTCACCGTGAAGAAAAGTTATTTTCATATTTAGCTGCTCCAGCTCGAGATCTTGTGCAACAATTAAGGCAAGCAAAACACGAATGGATGTATGTTTTACCATGGGAGAAAACACCTCTTTGTAGTCAATGTCCTCCTGCTAAGTATGCCCCTTCGCCACAAATCTCGCCTTATACCTTGCTGCCTCAACACTAGGAATACCCTCCCATTTAAAGGTCTACTTGCTTCCAACAATCTTCTAGCTCTTGGGTTCTTTAACAAGCACCTATATCAGATTTCGATAAAGTGATTCCATCTCTTCACTCATAACCCTAGCCACTGCATGAGTATACGTAGGACATCTAAATACTCGTAATCCGAAGTAATTAACATGTTCCCCCGACCTTACTTCCTCAAGAGTTTTCCACTCAATAGTAGATGATAAAGATCGATTAACCAGGTAGCAGGTCATATTCACTACTTAGGCCCAAAATTCTTTGCCTAATCTTGCATGCGAAAGCATGCTCCAAGCTCATTCAAGTTATTGCGGAAACAAGCGATCGAACAATAAATTTGACAAAATAAGAAAATAAATCAGACACCGGATTTATGTAGTTCAGTTGTGATGATTTACGTCCACGGGAAGAGTAGCTATGAATTTCACTATAGATTAAGCGATATAACGGAAATTACAATCACAAGCAAATCACTCAAACACTTTAAGTATTTTTCAAGCCTTAATTATACCTAATAACTCACGCAGTGTTTCGTCCATAATTCCTCACAAGATAATCTTTCAATCTCGTGGAGGAATTATACACAAATCTTACCGCAAGATTTAATCACTACAAGCACTCGGATATCTTCAAAGTGTAATTCACTAGGAGAAGCTCCTCTTTGATAATCTTCACAAATTGAGATTTAAAAATGTACCTTTACTTACCAATTTTTCTTTTGCTTTATTCCCTGCAAGAAAAGCAATCTCATATATTCTTTGGTACCCAAATCTGCTTGGGTCCTTGGGAGTTTGTAGAATAAGCTATTTTTATTCAGTCTCTCCAAATTGGTCACCAAGCTTTAGGACATTCATTCTCAAAATGCTTTGGATTACCACAATTTGAGCACTTGAAGGAGCTTCGGCCAATAGGTTTAGTAAAATGTTTTCGAAAATGATTGTTGTGAACTTTGTTTGAAGAAGCACTTGAAGAAGCTTTGAATTATGCTTTAATCTTTCCTTAACATTTGGAAAATCATTTTTTTTATCAAACTTTTCTTTTCAAAACCAAGTCCAAATTTATGTTAAGATGGAACTTGTATGGAAAGAATTTCTAAAGTTTTCGAACCAAGAGAGAATATTTTAGTAACATTTGAAATTTCCTTTTTCAGCAAATCATTTTCTTTCTCAACCAAATCTCGACTTTCTTCAATTTGCAAAAATTCCTTTTGTAAAAATTCAGTTTTGTCTTTTTGAGAAATATTATGTTGCCTTAGCTTGGAATTTTCCTTCTTCAATTTGGAGATTCTTTTGAGAGCAGATTTGTAATATGAACATAATTCATCAATATAATTCATAACTTCAATAGGAATTTGAGGATAACTTACCTAGATTTCTTTCTCTGTTTTTAAACTTGAGTCTGAATCTTGAATCTGAGTTTGAATGTGCCATTAAGTAAATGTTTTTCTGCATCGCTTTTTTCACAACTAGTGTCCATCCATGTTTATGCTTTTAGAGCCTTCTTGGATTTTTTAAACTTGTCTTTCTTTTTCGTTAGAAATGTGCAGTTTGGTTTGATATGGCCACGCTTCCTACATTCAAAGGAAATTACATCTTTGCTTGTTCCTCCTTCGTCGATTTTCTTCTTCTGCTCAACTTGTTTTAATGGCTTTCTCCCTTTGAACTTTCTTTCATTTTTGGCCATTTTTCTTAACTTCTTTACCATTCAAGCAAGTTCCTCATCATTCTCTTCATCGTCTTCAGAATCTGTCTCATCAGAATCAATGTCAGATTTTAAAGCAATTAACTTCTTACCTTCAAGATCTTCTTCATTGAGTTGTTCTACTTCATATGACTGAAAAGTCCTAATGAGTTTATCTACAGATAGTGACATGATTCTTTGAGTTTCTCGAAGTGAGGTTTTGATACTATTCCAATCATTCGAGAGTCCTATTAGCAATTTGTTCACTTTCGTTGGTCCAAAGACTGGATTTCCTTGATGCACTAGATCATTCATAATTTTTGTGAATCTATCGTACATTTTAGCAATGGATTCTCCTGGCTTCATCTTGAAGGATTCATATTGTCCAAGCAATATGTTTATCTGAGTTTTTGTCACCCGATCAGTTCATTCATAGGTGATATAAAGCATGTCCCATATTTCTTTGCCTATTTCACAAGAAGCAATCTTTTTATATTCAATAGGTAACAAGGCACAATAAAGTGAATAAATTGCTTTTGCATCTAAGGCTTCTCTTTTGGCTATCTCAATTTGAGATAGTACAATAGCTGCAGGTGTATTGCCATTTTCTTGAGCAGTTGATGAAGATGTAAGAGTAGTAGATGTTGGATTGATTCTCTTCCGGAAGGATGTCCCATTCCAAGGGATCTTTGGATTTGATGAAAGCCTTCATTTTGTTCTTCCAAATATTGTATTCTTTTCCATCAAAATAAGGAGGTTTGGTATCGCTTTGTCCTTCGACAAGCCCTAAAGCACTCATGCTAGCCATGGAAGATCCTTAACTCATAAGTAATATAACACTCCAAAAAATGAGCACCGAGCTTTGATATCAATTGAGGTGGCTAGCAAGGAAAACTAGAGGGGATGAATAGGTGATTCTAACAATTCTTAACAAATTTAAAGCGCAATTCAAAATATCAAAAACAAAGTCTAAACTTAAAGTGCAACATTTAGATTTTTAACAAACTTCAAAAGCAGGTGTACAATAGAATGTAATAAGTAGAAAGAGCTTTAATGGATGGGAAAATCTACACACAATACATATAGTGGTTCGATTTAGATCAAATCTGCGTCTACTCTCTCACGCTGACAGCTTACTAGTTGGATTCCACTAAATGTTCAACCAAGATATTACAATTATGAGTGAAAGCACTAAGTGTATGATAGGTATCACTATCTCACTCAATCAATTTTTTAAGTACTTATCACAAAATGTATCCCACTAAAGACAAGTATATAAGATCAAAGTTCTCTCAGGCTTTAGAGTTCTAGATTATGGACTTTGTCTCTTTTTTCTGCTCCCTGGCACCTTGGTTCCTTTTATACTTCTCCACTTCCAATCTAGCCGTTGGATAGTCTCCAAAGGATTGTCTTCCAATTTACTAGTTAGACAAAACTATATCAAGAAGATTGAGTAGCTATTGAGGGACAAAATCTGAATCTCCATTGATTCTGGTTGCCCATATAACCAAAGTTTTGATTTCCATAAATAGAGCTTCTCCGTTTTGAAAGTGACTTATCTCGAGATTGAATTGCCAATCAATTAAAATGTTTTGCATATTAAACCATTGCAAAACAATCCTCAAGATTAAGTCAATCAATTTATTCTAAATATGAAATTCAAGCCAGATCACTAGCCATTATATACGTTCTGAATTGGTGTGATGCTCTGGACTTGAGTTATGTTTTGGACTTACGTTCTGAACCTATGCTATGTTTTAAACTTATGTTCTGAGCTTGTGTCAGGTTGTAAACATAAGAAGTTCTCTGAGTTTGAAGTTCTTTATCTCCAGTATAAAGCTTGAACCTCTTTTACTTGAAGTAAATTCCACAATCTGAACTTAAACAAGATTAAGATTGCCAAATCTTCTTTTCAAGAATAACTTACCGAATCAAAATATTTCAAGGCATTTATTAGACTTATGAGAAACATAGGGATAATTTTGTCAACTTCAAAATTACTAACCTATTTAAAAACTAGGTTTAAGTTTTTAGATTAACACGCAGTTTTATGTTAATGTATACGGTCAAATGGTTTGGGATCTTTTCCAAGGGCTTCTATTCAAAACCTAACATATCTCTTGATAGGTAGGTAAGGGGGTTGGAGATCGGGATTTTGAGGATATAGTTAGTTAATTAATTATATACTTATGTGCCAAAGACTGTTGGAGAGTCTATCTATCATCTTTGGGTGATACTGGAATCACTTTGCATTTATTTAATTTTTTTTGGTCAAGATGCATTTATTTAATAAACTAGCAAAAACGTTAATACGAAAACTATAACCAACTAACGAAAAAGAGGGTTTTTGTGCATAAATGATGTTGACTTTAATTATTCATCCCTTTTTCCTATTAAGCCCTCGAACAAGTGGTTTTTTCAAAAAATAAAAAAGGGAAAGAACTTTATGTTGAAGGATTATATCGAGAAATGTGATTTATTTTATATATAAAAGAAGGTTCTTGTACATTGATGATATTTACTTAATTACTCGCCCCTTTTCTTAAGCCCCTAGACAAGTGGTTTTTCAAAGAAGGGAATTGATGTTGAGCGGTTATTTTGAGAGATGTTAATTATTAACAACACAAATTGATAATGGTTTAATAAATTCAAGAGTAGGTGGCATTAATAAATAGAATCGACAACGTGTCGTCTATACATGCATTTAAAATAGAAACAATGGTGCTTTAAGTGTTTTTGGGGAAAAAAATAATGTTATAAATGACTGCAATTTTATCGTTTTTCAAAAGGTTTGTAATTAAGTAATTGTTTTTCAAAAAGCTCGGCATTTAAGTGATTCAGTCGAAACTTTTAGCACTAAAGTGAGCGCCGTACACAAGTTTTGACACTTGTAGCACTACAAAAAAACCGAATTTTTGCCACGAAAATTTGCGACGAAAAAATTTTCGTCGCAAATTTGCGACAAATTTTCCAACGAAAAGCAAAATTCGTTGGATATTTCCAACGAATTTTGCGACGAATTCAAAAAAACCCGATATTGTTCGGCATTTTTTATATTCGTTGGAAATTTCGTTGGAAATTTCCAACGAATTTCAATTTTCCGGGCAATTATTTCGGTGTGTACAATTTTTGTTGAAAAATTCGTTGGAAATTTCCAACGAATTTTTTTTCGTCGAAAATTTCCAATGAATTTTCCAACGAATTCAAAAACACCCGGTATTGTTCGGCATTTTTTATATTCGTTGGAAATTTCTAACAAATTTTCCAACGAATTTCAATTTTCCGGGCAATTATTTTGGTGTGTACAATTTTCGTTGGAAAATTCGTTGGAAATTTCCAACGAATTTTCCAACGAATTCAAAAAAACCCGGGCATTTTTTATATTCGTTGAAAAATTCGTTGGAAATTTCCAACGAATTTCAATTTTCCGGGCAAAACGAATTTTTCAACGAATTCAAAAAAATTCGGCTGTGGTTTCTTCAACCAGGACCCGGCTGCTTGTGGGTGTTCGTCAAATGCTTCCTTCGATAGGTCTTCCGTGAGAAAGTATGCGAACGCCAATACAAGGAGCAGGAATTGCAGAGATTTCGCTGCTCGGAGGTTGCTTTGCTTTCGTCGAGATATTGCCTCGCGTCGGGATTCTTCAACCAGGACCCCCAATACTCTTCTCGATGGTAATGGTGTCTTTGTCTGCAAGCCCCCCTCGGGCGACGTCGGCTCCCTCCCCAAAGGCGCCGCCGCGGCCATCCAGGGCCAGGCCCCCGCGGCGGTCGGCGCCCCCGACGCCACCATGGGCCGCCACCTCGCCCACCGCCTCGTCCAGATTGGCATCACCGACGTCACTCCGTCCCCGGCAACTTCAATCTCACGCTCCTCGACCACCTCATCGCCGTCACCGGTGAGCTAGAGGTCTCCCAGATCTGGGCGAGCTCGAGCTCGCCGGCCATGGCGAGCGTTCTGGGCGAGCTCGAGCTCACCCAGATCTGGTTTTGGGCGAGCTCGAGCTCGCCATGGCCGGCGAGCTCGAGCTCGCCCAGCCGGCGAGGGCCGAGCTCGCCATGGCCGGCGAGGGCCGAGCTCGCCGGCGACGAGGCTGGCCCTCGCCGGCCATGGCGAGCTCGACCCTCGCCGGCGACGAGGCTGGACCTCGCTGGCGGCGAGGGCGATTTTTCGACCAAAAACAAAAAAAAAATTTTCGTTGGAAAAAAAATTTCCACGATTTTTCGACCAAAAAAAAATTTTGTAATTTTTCCAACGAATTTAGCCACGAGTTTTCCAACGAATTTTCCAACGAAAAAAAATTCTTCGCAAATTTCCAACGAAAATTGAAATTTTTCGTTGGAAAAATTTGCGACGACCAATTACCAACGAATTTTTTTCGTTGGAAAATTCGTTGGACAACGAATTTTTTCAAATTTTTCGTTGGAAATTTCGTCGGAAAAAACATGTTTTTTTGTAGTGTAGTGTCCCAATTCTGATAAAACTGGTGTATGGTAGCCAGTTACAAAATTCTATGTTTGAGTTGGAACATTATTAGTTGTTGAATGCAAGTGTTTTCTCGAGTTCAATGGTAGGTCTTCCCTCTGGTTTTTGCTCCTCCTGATGATTCTAATATACCGATATAAAAAAAAATGGATTTTGCTAGTGCTTGTAAATTTCTAAAAGAGTGGGTGGGTGACTATCAAAAGTTTGTCGGTAAAAAGTTTATCGATAACCTGATTTCCAGTAACTTGTTGATAGTTTACTGGCACGTCCATGAAAGTAGAGGTGTACAATCGGACGGGGTTTACCCGGGAACCGGACCGGCCCACCCGAAAAACAGGTCCGGGAACCGGTTCCTGTTTGAACCGGTCCGGGAACTGGTTCTATTTTTTCGGAACCGGTTAGAACCGGTCCGATTCCCGGGTCTAAGTGAAAACCCACCCGGACCGGTTTTAGAACCGGTTTTAAGTTACTGTAAAAACCCCCTAGCATTGAGAGTGCGAGTCCCCTTTCTTGATCTGCTCAGTCGCTCCCTCCTCTTCGCGAGTCCCCTTTCTTCCGGTTTCCTCGTCGCCGCGACTGCTCGCCGCTCATCACCGTGGCTGCTCGTCGCCGCGGCTGCTTGTCGTCGTGGCTGCTTGCCGGAGTTCGATTACCTGTTCAGACTGCTCTTGATCGGGGACTCTGGGGTCGGGAAGAGCTCGCTCCTCTTGAGCTTCACTTCCGACACCTTCGAGGATCTGTCTCCCACGATCGGTAACTATTTCCTTTTTGGTTTTCCCCCGCCTTGCGGTTTCTGTGTGTGGAGATTGCGGTTCCCTGTTTTCTGATTAGGATCCGCGTGGTTGATGCTTAGGGGAAAAAAAAGAGTTTTCTTTGAATCTGGTTGTGATCAAAAAGGAGTTTTTCGTGTGCGAATTGTATTGCTGAGCCGAATTTTGTCTGTTTATTACAGCTTCTGGATATGAAGTCGGGAATTCTGGGTTTGACCAATAATCTACCGCGATCAAGTATTGTGGGTTGTGATTATCCTTTTAAAATACCATTGCACGATAATGTGAACTGTCCTCTTTTCTTAATTCTCTGTGTTTGGCGGGCAATCATTGCTGCAACTAGGGAGATGGGGCCACAATCATAGTTTGGGCATAGTTTAACCAGGGGGAATGGGATGCAATCACAGTTTTCTTTTCCCAATTCAAGGGGAGCATGTCAATTGCTGGACATGGTGCTTGTGAATTGTTTATTTTGCTCCAAAACCAGAAAAAAAAAAAAACAGGTTATCGGGTAGACCCTGGAACCGGACCGAAAAAACAGGGTAGGTTCCAAAACAGGGTCTAGGGAAAACAGAGTAGGTTCCAGGTTTCAAAAACTAGGAACCGGTTGTAACAGGGTAGGTTTCAGGTTCCAGGTCTGGACCCTACCCACTCTGGAACCGATCACCCCTACATGAAAGTACTAATTTTTTTTAAATTTACAAATTATCAACATATTTTTTGCTAAGTTTTATTTGTCTGTCTTATCATCTTCTTAAATTTACCAACTCTTACAGAAACTTACCAATTTTTATTTCACTTATCAACTTTTTCCCAATTAAATTACCAAACTAGTTGTAGGTTACCGACTCTCATTTGAGTTATTTACCAACGTTACTTGTATGAATTTTGCCAACCTTCATGTGTGTGACTCAACATTTTTCTACACTTAGGTTATCAACTAGTTTCGGGTTATCAAGTTTCAGTGCTCCGAATAAACGTGGAAGCTAAAAGATCTTCTGATTAATATGAGCCGCTAAAAGTTGAAATTACCAATTATGACATTCAAATATGAATCGTCAGTCCTCCATGCCAAATCTTGGCATCACATAGGAAGCACGTACCTAAATTTATCATAGGCCAAAATTATCGTTCTCTAGCTTAAACCTTGGTGCCCTTGATGCGACATTTGCTTTGGTCGCCTTTCAAACACACTCGAGTTTTTTATCCATCGCAAATTGAGAATACAACGGAAAACAAAATTGCTAACAAAATCAGGTAGTCACTTCCCATCTTCTACACTTGAAAAAATTGCTAACAAATTTATTAGGCTTGGACGATTGATTCGAACAAATCAAACATGTTACCCCAAGTTATACATTCTACAACAGATGGAAATTATCCATCCCAAAAATTTAAGAAGATAATTCTTTTGTGCTTGTAAGTGGTGCATTGGATCCTTTGGATCATTTTGTTTGCAACTTCTCAATTCCCTTCACAGGCGTCCTTGACATGATCGCCGACTATTTGCGATCAGCAGCAGCGCCGGATCCAAGGACGCGATCGGAATAATAATGCCGAGGCATGCCAACTGCTGATCGGCCTGCAAACGCCTTGGTGCTGGTGGTGCCAGCGGTGGTGCTACTTCCAGGGGTGTAGCCCTTGCAATCCCCAGTGCACGGTGTCTTGCCCTTTTCCAGGGTTTGGAGAACAAGAATGCTTGGCTGATCGTTAGCCTGGGCTTCCTCTTTGCCCTTAATCAGAACCCTGCCTGCCTCGTTTGGTTGCACTAGTGTTCCCACAAAGAATAGCAAAATCACACCGACTATCAGGAGCTTCTTCATCATTTAGCTATATTCCTGACTCTCTCTTTTTTTGTCTGCTTTTCTGAGTGTTGGTACAATTCGTCACTAACTTTAAAAAAATGTACGATGAAGGATGCCTCGTCTTGTGAGAGATATCTCTCGTATTTATATGCAAAAGCCAGCTTATAGTTCCGTGTATTTCTTCGATTCTTCTGATCAAATTGTTGGACACGGTTTTTGAATATTTGACTGCCACAGTTGGAGAAGAAATTTGGCTTTGACTTCACTGGTTAAACAGTGAGGGAATGGAAGACGAATAAGAAGAAGAAGAAGAAGCAGCGTTAATCAGAACTTGAATTGGTCGGTCATGGAACAAATGTCGCGTCCTTGACGTACTCGTTTTTTGTATCATGTCCACTAAGTCCGAGAATGACGTGATCACGCACAATTGTTCACACACGACACATTTCAGTATGTCCAATTGATTTCCGGTTTTTATATATCCATCGTCATGAGAAAAAATGAAAAAAAATACTAGTACGAAAGTATCATCGCAACAATAATTGTCAATGTCTCTATTTACTAAATTTTATTTAAATCAAATCAAAATTAAAATTATACAATCGTGTATCGTTATTTAGGATCCTGGCACTAGTTTATAAACCTAAGCTATATATCTAAGGTTCCCAACAACAAGACCCGATATCGCAGCGTTCGACCATGATACTCTCCGCCGCCAAACTCACGAATCCACTACAAAACTCGGTACCTACCCTCAAAATTGGAACCTCGAGGATCCAATTAGGACTTAATAACCGAAGCTTGGACTCTCGACCTTGTGGTCAAACCCAAGTTAATGTGGATGCAGACACGAGACTCCAAGGTGTACATCCGATCGAGTATGCTTGTCACAACGTTTTAGTTTTTTTTCCGATAATGAATATTGAAGTAGTAATAAAGTCCAACGATAAACAATGTTTCTTTAAAAATCTGGTAATTCAAATTGCCATATCTGACCCAAAAAAAAAATTGCCATAATTTAGAATGCAAGCTTTTCTGATTTGTTATACAATTTATGTAAAAGCGCGATAATAGATATTTTAGATTCTATAATAACAATCTCGCTGGAACGAAAATAACGATATCCATCTTTATGAATTACATATCGTATAGTCTTCATCTATGTACTACAAACAAAGCGTTATTAAATACATTTGATTTTTGAATAACATCCCTTGCCTGAAAATTACACGAATATCCCATCGATCTTTTTTGGCTGGAACGACATAATTGTTGTTATTGTAAATATAACAAACATCTTTGATATACGGTTTCGGTTGGCCATAATGCTTGCATTTGGAGGTGTTTAATTACTGACATATGTTTCCAAGAAATTCCATGGACGAGTATGTTTGGGTTCAGTGCTTTTCTCAACTCTAAGTTTTAACCCTTTTTATTTAGTTGACCTCGAATACCCTTTGACCTGCTTTATATTTATCAAAATTGACTTTTTATTTGACCGTCGTGAATCATGACTGGCTGTGGACACGTATATGGTTGCATGATCAAAGTAAAATCAGAATCCAGACTTTGACTTTTCCGTCTCAAAGTTTCCAAAGCTGAGAGGACACGCATTAGGGGAACAAAAGGGTAAAAAAGGTGTTGAAGACATAAAATATAAATTGTGTCGTTCTCTTTTGCCAAACAAAAAGAGAGTAATTATTACACCTGCCCAACGTTTTCACTTAAAAGAGATTCATATTAAACATTATAGTAACTCATGCGGCACCTGCGAAAACCTTAAATTTATCAACTTTTATATGAATTTACTAACTTTTTTTTTCAATTAAATCACCAACTAGTCATAAATTATCAGCTCTCATTTGAATTATTTAGGAAAAAGTGCCAAAAAAAGTCCTAAACATTTTGTATTTGCGCCAATTTAATCCTAAATATTTTTTTAGTGTCAATTCAGTCCTAAACCTTTTGTATCCTAAACTTTTTTTTAGTGCAAATTCAGTCCTAAACCTTTTGCATTTGTGCCAATTCAGTCCTAAACCTTTTGTATTATTGCCAATTTAGTCCTAAACCTTTTTTTGTGCCAATTTAATCTTAAACTTTTTTTATTGGTGCCAATTCAGTCCTAAACCTTTTTATTTTTGTGCCAATTCAGTCCTTCCGCCCAATTTTGGCTAGATTTTGCTAACGTGGACACCAGCCGGCAGGCGGCTGATCACCGGCGCTAACGTGAACAACTTTTAATAATATTTTAATATATTTTTAAATTTTGTTTTATTCTTTTCTTCTTCTTTTTTTCCCTCCCCTCCCTCTTCCTCTAGCCGGTCGCCGGACCAACGACCGACCAGAGGCCAGAGGTCGACGAGGCTCGCCCTCACCAGCGACAGTGAAGGCGAGCCTTGCTATGGCTGGGCGAGGCTGGACCTTGCCAAATCTGGCGAGGTTGTGCCTCGCCCAGCCGCCGGCAAGGTCGACCTCGCTGGCCCCTTACGAGGCTCACCCTTGCCAGCGACGGCGAAGGCGAGCTTCACCATGGCTGGGTGAGGCTAGACCTCGCTAGCCTCTAGCAAGGGCTCGAGCCTCGCTGGTGGCTAGGCGAGGCATGACCTCGCTAGATCCGGCGAAGGCGAGCCTCACCCAACCATGACGAGGCTCATCTCCGCCGTCATTGGCGAGGCACGATCTCGTCAAATCTGGCGAGGTCCAGCCTCACCCAGCCATGGCAAGGCTTGCCTTCGCCGTCGCTAACGAGAGCAAGCCTCGCCGGCCTCTGGCTGATCACCATTCCGGTGATCGGCCGGAGAAAGGAGGGAGGTAAAAAAAAGAATAAATAAAATTTTCAAAAAATATTAAAATATTATTAACAGTTGTCCACATCAGCGCTGGTGATCGGCCGGCGTCCACGTCAGCAAAATCCAACCAAAATTGACCGAAAGGGCTTAATTGGCACAAAGACAAAAACGTTTAGGACTGAATTGGTATAAATGCAAAAGATTTATGACTGAATTAACACAAAAAAAAGGTTTAGGACCAAATTGGTACCAATGCAAAAGGTTTAGGATTGAATTGATACCAAAAAAAGATTTAGGACTGAATTGACACTAATGCGAAAGGTTTAGGACTTTTATGACACTTCTCTCGAATTATTTACCAACTCTTATTTAACTAATTATCTAGAAATTTTCCCAGTATAACAAATTCAACGACGGATTCGTAATTAATTGAAGTTGTCGCATAATTCATTCAGATGAATTATCATCTTAATATCCTAAATAATTTTAAGAAATGAAGAAATTTCAGAATGTCATAGTTACCTACTAACTTTGTTTTTTCAACTCTTACTTAAGTTGATCATTAACATTTATTTGGTTTTGTTTTTAAAAAGCCAACTTCTCTCATCTCGGTAAAAAAAAATCCCTTTGTCTTTTATTAATTTTTGTTTACCTTTCTTAGCAACGACTTAAGATTACCAACTATTGTATGAAATTACAAAGCTTTATTTGTTGACTTGCCAACTTTATTCTCAATTAAGTAATCCGACTGCAAAGTTGATAAAAAGGAAAATAAAATAAATATTAGTTACTAATTTAGATGAGAATTCATAACACGGAACTAATTGATAATATAACACAAAAAAATTGGTAAGTCACTTAAGTTAAAGTGAATATGTCTATTTAAGAGTCACTAAATTTAAGGTGTACTTAAGAAAGGTAAGAAAAAGTTCGTAAAACATAAGAAAAGTCGATAATTAAAAGAAAAATAAACTTGATAAGTAATTTAAAAAAGAGTTGATAACTTAAAACTAGTTGACAACTTAATGTAGAAAAAATTGGTAAGTTATGCTAAAAAAGGTTGGTACTTTCAAGGAAAATTTGGTAAATTTAAGGTGTTGTTGTGAAATGAAAATTAAAGTTTGTAAGCAATAAAAAATTGATAAACTAAAAATAATTATCGATAAGTAACTCAAAATGGGAATTGATAACCTAATACTAGGTAGTAATCTTTTCACACAAATTTAGGTTGGTAATCTTAAAAAACAATTTATATACTTAATTGGTTGCTAACCAATGCATATAAAAATTGGTAACTTAACAAAAAAGCTGGTAAATTAAAAAGAACGATTAAAATTTGGTAAATAAATCAACTGAGAGTTAATATACCAAAACTAGTTGGCCTTTTAATCTAACAGATTTGGAAAATCACTCTAATTTAGGTTAGTAATTTCATATAAAAAAAGGTAAATTTGAAGTGTTGGTAAGTCTAATAAATAAAAATTGGTAAGTTAATGCAAAAATTGCTAATTTTGGGAACTATAAGTTGGTAATTCCAGGAAAAATTGTATAGTTACCTGGCAAAAAAGGCTTTTCTACCAATAGTTTTTGACACTTTTCCACACTAATTGAAATTTACTAGGTATAGAGAAAAATTTTGGGTACGGAACAATGTAATTTTGCTTGTTCCAACTTTCTATAACAAGTAAAGCGATTCAGGGCTAACAATTTTTTATACGAATTAATACATTTAAACACGATTATAAGGCAAACTCAAAAGTGACATGCATCGACACGAGTTTGATACATGCCTAAGTTTTGCAGCATAGAAATACAAAAAATTTAGTGCTTTTCAATGGTACGATGGACATGATTACTCTATTTAATTAGGATACGTGAATATGAATTACCAAATCTTCATGTCACGTAGATATCTTAATTTATAAGGCTAGAGTTTTTCCTTTTGAATTTCTCTAGCTTGATCCTTGATACC
This sequence comes from Syzygium jambos, assembly GCA_031216235.1. Classification (NCBI taxonomy): domain Eukaryota; kingdom Viridiplantae; phylum Streptophyta; class Magnoliopsida; order Myrtales; family Myrtaceae; genus Syzygium; species Syzygium jambos. Next base: position 26,521,103 of record CM062230.1, read on the forward strand.
CACCAAGAAATTCACTTGGAGCAACGTTCTTTTGTACCATTTCAACAACACTTAGGTTTTTCATCAATCCCAAAATGACAATGTGACCAAGAACAAAATTGCAAACAAAATGGGGGAGTCACTTTTTACCTTTTGCAATTATAAAAAATTGCTAAAATATCTATTAGGTTCGAAAGACTAAGTCGAACAAATTAAATATATTTCCCCAAATTATAAATTCTACAAAGGACGAAAATTATCCATCTGAAAACTTTAAAAAAAAAAGAAAAAAAAAATCATCTATGCTTTGTAAACTGTGCATAGGTTCCTTTCTTCTACTTATAAATGCTCAATTCCCTTCACAAGCATCCTTTATATGGAGCACCAACTATTTACGATCAGCAGCAATGCCATATTGAGGGAAATGATCAAAATAATCATGTAATGGCATGCCCATGGCTGATCAACCCTTGAAGGCCTCGGTGCTAGTGGTGCTAGCGGTGGTGTTGATTCCAGGAGTGTAGTCGCCACGGCAGGTAGGGGATGGAGTTTTACCCTTTTGCACGATCTGGAGAACAATTAGACTTGGCTCCTTATTATTAGCCCACTCACCTTCGTGGCCCTTAATTAGAACTCGGCATGCCTCACTTGGTATTGTTGATGTTCCAATAAAAAAATAGCAAAATCATCACACCAACTGCTATTTTTGACGTTAGATTCCTCTTCATCTTATTAGGAATGCACAGCAGAAGCCTAATACCTAAACCTGAGGAGATCGCCAAGAGGGATCTCAAGTCTTAACCCATCAATATATCCAGTTGAACCCACATTCACCCAAAAGCTTAAGCCAATGAATTATGGCTAACTATAATATAGTAACTGCTCAACACCGCATCAATTATCCGATGTGGGACTTTTCTAACACAACTCACGCATATATCTCAACACATCCTTGGCTACTTTCTAATAATTTCTGGTTTTCTTCTTTTTGGGTTGTTGCAAGCTGTGTCTATTGGGGTGTACGATGAAGAGAATGAATCTGAGGATGTCTCCTACTTATATTGTGCCTTTGTCAAACTACCAGCAATTGCTTCGACCCTTCTTCTCTTGATCAAAACTGTTGAGCGGACCAGAAATTTTTGAATTTTTGACCGCCACCGCAATGGAAGACCAGATTCGGAATTCGACTTCAGTGGTTATAGAGAGGGAAGGAGGAGGATTTGAATTAGTGGTCAAGGAACACGAATTTCTTTGGTCCGAACATACTCTTTTGTGTCATCTCCCCCACATAAAATTTGTATTCCTTTAACTTCGGGAAAAAGGACACTAGAGGTGTCCTAATTTTCGATACTTCCTTTAGTGCCAAAACTTTTCGAGCGATTACTTGAAGTCAAACGTGATTTTTTAAGTACAATTCAAAATATTGACCTTCTTCTTGACTTTGTTGACACTATCATGAGCTGCTTATGCTATTTCTCCATTGCAAATTTGATAAGCTGATTTTGCCCCAATTAAAGAAATTGGGGTCGGGGTTCTTCAAGAACGCAATGGATTTTGCCTCAATTCGTTAATTTGGGGCAAACGGATCTCTAAACAACATTATTTAGGTACTTGCTCGTTGACTTCATCTTACTAGAGAGCCACGTCGGACATTATATAATAAATTAATGCCATGTTGAATTTTCCGATAAGATAAATCGCTGATGACACTCAAGTGAACGGTTTTGAACATACATGTCACTCAAGCGATTAGTTGAAGAGTTTTGACACTGAAGTGCACGCCGTACCAAAATCATGGCATTTGTAATGTTTTTTTCCCTTTCGCTTCATTAAGTAAACAAATAGGAATTACATTTTATCTTCATGAGCCGCAGCTCCAAATACGAACATAATAAGCTTATCGTTTTACGTATTTCTTCGATTCTTCTTATTGAATTGTTGGACATGGCTTTTTGATTATTGACTGCTAAAGTTGGTCAAGAAATTTGGATTTGACTTTAACTGGTTAAACAGAGAGGAGATAGAAGACGAAGAAGAAGAAGAAGAAGTAGCAGCGTTAAAATAGTTTGAATTGGTAGGGCGTAGAACAGCTAATGCGATTCTTATATGAATTTTGCCAACATTTGAGTTATTTACCAACTTTTATTTGTCTCCCTTACAGACATCATATCAATTCTTATATGAATTTTGCCAACATTTATGTGTGGGGCTCAACGGTTTTTCTCTGCTTAGATTATCATCTAGTTTTAGTTTAACGAGTTTCACTGCCCCGAATAGACACGGAAGCTAACAGATTTTGCAATTCAATATTAGGCAAGAGAAAAAGAAACTATCAATTATAACGCGTGAATATGAATTGCCATACCTCCATTGTATTGCGTAGAAAGCACATATGTAAGTTGATTATTGGCAAAAGTTGTCCTCCCATCAAATTCCTCTAGCTTAAACCTTGGTACACAATAATCGCTTTGGTTCCCTTTCAACAACACTCGGGTCTTTCATCAACCGCAAATTGGCTAACAAAATGGGGTAGTCACTTCCCACCTTTTGCACGTAAAAAAATTATGAACTTATTTATTAGGCTTGGAAGATTAAATCAAACAAATTAAACATGTTTCCCCGGTTATACATTCCAGAATAGATGGAAATTATCCATCTGAAAATTCAAAAAAAAAAAGAAAGAAAAAAAGAATAATATGTTTGTGCATGTAAATTGTGTATTGGTTCCTTTCTTCTTCTTACAAATGCTCAATTTCCTTCATAAGTGTCCTTCACATGAAGCACCAACTATTTACGATTGGTAGCGGCGCCAGATTGAGGGACGCGATCGAAAGAATCATGCAAAGGCACACCCACAGCTGATCGGCCCGCGAAGGCCTTGGTGCTGGTGGTGCTACTTCCGGGAGTGTAGCCGCTGCAATTCCCAGTGCACGAGGTCGAGCCCTTTTGCAGGGATTGGAGAACAATTAGACTCGGCTCATTATTACCAACCCGTGCTCCTTCATGGCCTTTAAGAAGCCGGCACGCCACACTTGGTCTCGTAAATGTTCCCATCGAGAACAGAAAAACCATCACACCGGCTGCTACTTTTGAAGATAGGATCTTCTTCATCCTTTGGCTGGTTTCTAACAATCTATATTTTTCTTCTGTTCTGGTTGCTGCAAGTTGTGTGTATATCTGTGGACGATGAAGAGATAGTGTCTGAGGAGGTCTCATATTTATATTGTGCCATTGGCAAGCTGCCAGCAATTGCTTCGTCACTTCTTCTCTCGATCAAACCTGTTGAACGCGCCTGGGATTTTGAATTCTTGACTCCCACGGTTATGGAGAACCAGCTTTGGAATTTGACTTCACTGGTTATAGAGAGGGAAGAAGCGGGATTTGAACTGGTCATCAGGGAAGACAATTCTTTCTTAAAATGATTATAGTTCTAGGTTTTCTGGAATGCTATGCCACGATCTAATTCGACAGTGCCCTCAACTTTGTTCCATCGTATCTTGCTTTTCCTATGTTTGATTTCACAAGAGCATTGCATTTAGAGGTAGTGGATGTGATCGAAGTGATGGTAAGGGTTGCCCTCATCCAGACCTCGGGGTCCTCAGGATATAAAGTAACTAGATGGTATTCCTGCTCCTCAGGAAAGAAAAAGATTTGAGAGAAATTGAGTGTGCAAGACGTGCGAATACCGATACATTACAATAAGGAACGAATCTGTGGAGTCCGTCGTCCTTGTATATCAAACGGACAGGCCGCAGAGGCCCTTGTAGGAACGCAAGTTCCCTTTCTTTGGTGAGATTACACCATAATCGAACACCAAGGATTCAAGAGTCAATTTAATTGACCATTGCAAACTCGACGCTTACGTTTGGACTTGGAACCTCCAACTAGCTCAAATTAAGACTTAAGAATCCAATGCTTGGACCTGGGATCTTGCAGTCGAACCCAAGTTAATGTGGGGCAAACATGAGACTCTGAGGCCTAGACCAAATTGAGTATGCTTGTCAAACGTCTTAATTTTTCTTCGGTAATGAACATTGAATTAGCAACAAAGCTTAGTAATTAAGTTTAATATTGCTTTTAAAATCTTGTAATCCAAATTGCCATGATTTTTTATGCAAGCTTCTCATTTGTTATTCAATTAAAGTTACAGCGTGATCGTAATTTTTTTTAGATTCTATAATAACAATGCCGGAAGGTTGTTACATACTTTCAGGAAAAAACCAATATAGATAAATTTATATCAAATATCTTTATCTGCCCCTTGGCTCTGATACCATGAGTGGTAGTAAGCCCGTTGGTAAGCATCGCCGAAATCCGCTGAAAGGATTTAAAGTAGTCTTTTGCAATGAATTTATTGAGAAGATCTGAGTCTTCCTCTAGTTCTTTATCACAAATGTCCTTAGATCAAGGACCAATAAATAGAGAAGAAATAAATATAGAAGATTTTAATAAGTCAATTGAAAATTGGTTTATTCCAAAAGTGAAGCTAGATAAGATTTATGAACATTCTAAGTTTAAACTCTTTGGAAATAATGACTATGTCATTGTTACCGAAGAACGTGATGTTCCACTTTCTAATTCTTTTGCTTCAATACAACTTTTGAATAAAGATTCTATAAAGAAACATTCCCAGAAATGGAATTATATGCACATAGGTTTGGTACAGGTTGGTGCTAAACCCCTTACCAAAGAAGGTTTAGACACTTCCTTACTTCTTGTTTTGAGAGATGCAAGACTTTTAAAATACGATGAATCCATTTTAGGAGCCGTAGAAACAAGTCTTTGCAGTGGACCAATCCATTTTGATAGTCGTCCTGGTCTCACGATTTCTCTAAAAGACAAAAACATTTTGAAATCCCTCACCCTTCAGATAAAAACTCATAATTACTCCATAGCTGAAGGTTCTATTCCTATTGCTCTCATCTACAGAGTTTACTACAAAGTTTTAAATTCTGCATTTGGTAGCAAAGCTTTTAAAATAAATTCCAATAGAGAAACTCTTCTGTTACAAACAGACATTTCTAGAGCAAACATTACTATCCCTAGGACTATTCCTTGGAATCATATTACACTTCCTGATCAATGGGAACTCGAGAACCAGGTGCCCCAACCTATTATTCAAAATTCTGATCCTACCAATATCATCCAACATCCGGAAGGTAGGGTGACCATCCAATTTTCTAGAAGATCTATTGACATCCCTAGGAGGTCTTGCGATATCAGATCCATTCCTTCTTGGCATTCTACTTCATCTCGAAGGTCAGTAGATATCACTCCTAATAACCCAGGAGAAACATCCGCAAGTGTTCCTCCTCTTCCAAACGTCAGTGGTATAGATAATAGATCTGGAATTTCCAGACCAGTTTATCAACATACTCCTGATTTCCCTGATCCTACTCCCTCTGAAATGGAAGATCCGGAAATCAATGTTTTGGAAATAGCTTTTGAACCTAATAAGAACGTTTTGAATAAAGAATTCAATTCTTTTGAAAACAAACAAATCAGAGAATGGTTCTTTGATAATTTTCGCAGCCAGGCTCTGGAAATCAAAAAAGAATATTATGATTACATGTATCAACATGAAGTCGAAATATTCTTCTTTGATTGGTTTGAAAACATATTTTTGAAAGAAAAACAAATCTTTGCTCTTGATCAATTTTATAAATGGAAATTAGACGATGGCCAAGTCATTGAGTCTAATCATCCTCCTTTGAGAAAAATCAGATTTGAACATCGAGAGACTGAGATAATAGCCTCTCCTTTCAAAACTGCTTCTGAAATAGATGGTATAGGAATAAAAAAGATTGTTGAACAAAATAATTTTTCAAATCAACATCTTCACACCATAGGCAAACAACTTGATCGAATTGAAAATCTTACTCAAAACAGTTTCTCATCATCTTCAATAACGATTCCAAAAAAGGATTTGAAACCACCACTTTTTAAGAATTTTGAAATTCCAAAAAATCCTAGTTTTGAATTTGCTAAAGCCTTAGAGGAAAGGAAAAAACTCCTCAAAGGGAAAACAGTTTTGATTCCTAAAAATCCTATAATTTTAGATACTCCTTTAATACAAAATCTGAGTGTCAAAGATACTCCAGATCGTGTTGAGGCTTCCAATCAAATCAATCTTCTTGATAAATCTGACACTGAGTCTCTTCCAGAGATAAATCGTCTCACCTGGAAGGATCCTCAAAAACTTTACTATTCTCGTGCTACTCCTCCTGATATCCTCACAGAAGAAACTTATTCTAAAGCTCAAAATAAATATTCTTCTGATGCTATCTACGAATGGAACATAGATGGTGTTTCTGAACAAAATCTTATAAACATTTTGACCCAAATGGTTATGCTTGCAAACACCTATAAAACCATTCCTGATACTTCTGATCATTCGGTTGCATATCTTTTAATAGCCGGATTTACTGGCCAGCTCAAAGGATGGTGGGATAATTACCTAAATGAAGAGCAAAGGTCGCAAATTCTTAATGCCTACAAAGTCGACCCCTTCGGTCAAAATATTCTTGATGACGAAGATCAGCCCATTCAAGACGCTGTCAACACTTTAATATTTTCTATATCCCAACATTTTCTAGGAGATTCCTCCCATATTCTCGATAAAAATCAAGATCTCTTGTCCAATATGAAATGTAGATCTTTAGGAGAATTCCGAGAATATAAAGAGATATTTCTGCAGAGAGTTCTTCAGAGAATTGATTGCAATCAATCTTTTTGGAAAGAAAAATTTCTTGCTGGTCTACCTAAACTCATAGGAGAACAAGTTCGCAGTAAGATAAGAGAAGAATATGGAAATGTAATTCCATATGACCATCTTTCTTATGGCGAATTAACCTCTTATGTCTATAAAATTGGAACACAAATGTGTACCAATATTCGTCTCCAAAAACAAATCAAGAAAGAACAAAAACTTTCTCGGAAAGGTTTAGGAGATTTTTGTGCTCAATATGACCCATCTTTTGAAGATTTTGATAAATCCAAATGTTCTGGCAAATGTTCTTCTAAAAAGAAAGGTCATAAGAAATTTTATAAGAAATCTTTCAGAAATGATGATTCTGATAAAAAACCTTACAAAAGAAAATTTTCTAAGAAAAAAGAAAAAAGGGATGTTTATGATAAAGCCAAAACTCCAAAGAAAAATTTTAAGAATGTCACTTGCTACAATTGTGGCAAAAAAGGACATACATCTCGGTTTTGTAAAATTAACAAAAAGGTTAATGAATTAGATCTTGATGAAGAAACTATTAATCAGCTCAACCAACTAATGGTTGAAACTGAAGATAGTTCTTCCGATAATTCTGAATCTGAAAAAGGATTGCAAATTTGTGATTTAGAAACCTCTTCTTCGTCATCTTCAGAAAGCGATGATGAAGCCAGTTTTGAAATAAATGTTTTAACGAAAGAAGAAAAAATTCTTTTGCAAACTTTTGATCAGATCTCTGACCCTGAAACCAAAATAAAATATTTGAATAATTTTCAAAACCCAAAACCAATTTCTAAATCCACCTTTCATAATGATAATCCTTATAACATTTCTACCATTCTTGACAAAACCAAGAAAGCAAGTTTTAAACCCATTTCCATAAATGAGCTTAATCACGAAATCAACAAGCAAAAGCAAGAGATCCAAGATCTCAAAGCTGCACAGTTGATTATGCAAAAAGATATTTTGGCATTAAAAAATTCCAAAGGAAAACAAAAGGAAGAAGATTCAGAAGAAGACAATGATATTCCTCAATTTCCTTCTTCCTCCGACACAAATTTCCTTTTGATGCTTTCTGAAATTACTACCAGAAAATGGATCATCAACATTTGTATAAAAGTCCAAAATGAATTTGTTCTTAATACCACAGCCCTTTTTGATACTGGTGCAGACCTTAATTGTATAAAAGAAGGTCTTATACCAACCAAGTATTTTGAGAAAACTTTTCAATCTCTTAAATCTGCTTCTGGTGACAAATTGAATATTAATTTCAAACTCCCCGAAGCCAAGGTTGTGAAAGATCAGATCTCTTTCAAAACCCCCTTTCTTCTTGTTAAAAACATTAAACAAAATGTCATTTTGGGGTCACCTTTTATAAATTTACTACAGCCCTTCAAAGTTACCGAAAAAGGAATTGAAACAAGAGCCTTGGGAAAAAGGATATGTTTTGATTTCATTTCTAAACCTCAGACCAAAACCTTGAATACTCTTCAAGAATATTCTATTTCCGAAATCAATTATATTATTCAAGACAAAGAAACTCATCTTCAATATTTGAAAGAAGATCTTGAATACAAAAGAATTGATAAAAACCTTTCTGAAGATAGCCTTCAGAAAAAAATTTTTAAACTTGAAACTCAAATCAAGAATTCTATATGTTCTGATATTCCCAATGCTTTTTGGTCTCGTAAGAGCCATATTGTTGATCTTCCTTATGAGCCAGAATTTTCTGAAAAGGATATTCCTACTAAAGCCAGACCTTCTCAAATGAATCACGAAGTTCTAAATTTCTGCAAAAAAGAAATACAAGAACTTCTTGAGAAGAAGCTTATTAGGAAAAGCCAATCACCTTGGAGCTGCTCTGCTTTCTACGTCAATAAAAATGCCGAACTAGAAAGAGGAGTCCCAAGATTGGTGATTAATTACAAGCCTTTGAATACAGCTTTAAAATGGATAAGATATCCAATTCCTAACAAAAAGGATTTATTAAATAGACTTTATGATGCGAAAATCTTTTCTAAATTTGACATGAAATCAGGATTTTGGCAAATTCAGATCAGCAAAAAGGATCGGTACAAAACAGCATTTACTGTTCCTTTTGGCCAATATGAATGGAATGTCATGCCTTTTGGTTTAAAAAATGCTCCTTCTGAGTTTCAAAGAATTATGAACGATATTTTTAATAATTGTTCTGATTATATCATTGTCTATATTGATGACGTTTTAATATTTTCTACATCCATAGAAAAACATTTTAAACACATCAATCATTTTATTCATATTGTGAAAGAAAATGGTTTAGTAGTTTCACCTACTAAATTATCCCTTTTTAAAACTAAGATCCGATTTCTAGGTCACTATATTCATCATGGAACCATTATTCCAATCGAAAGATCAATTTCATTCTCTGACAAGTTTCCTGATGAAATAAGAGACAAAACTCAATTACAGAGATTTCTAGGGAGTTTAAATTATATTATTGATTTCTTCCCACGTGTCAACATAATCTGTAAGCCACTCCATCAGAGGCTCAAAAAAGACCCTCCACCATGGACACAGGTTCATACAGATATTGTAAGACAAATCAAACGCACTGTCAAGGAAATTCCTTGCTTGCACCTTGCTGACCCAACTGCTTTCAAAATTGTGGAAACAGATGCTTCTGATATTGGATATGGAGGAATTCTTAAACAAACTAAAGACAATAAAGAACAAATTGTTCAGTTTATATCCAAACATTGGAATGATTGTCAAAAGAATTACTCTACCATTAAAAAGGAAATTCTTGCTATTGTACTTTCTATTTCCAAGTTTCAAGGAGATCTTTTGAACCAAAAATTTCTATTACGAATTGATTGTAAATCGGCAAAAGATGTTTTGCAAAAGGATGTTCAAAACATTGCATCAAAGCAGATTTTTGCTAGATGGCAAGCTATTTTATCTGTCTTTGATTTTGACATAGAATTTATCAATGGATCTTCAAACTCTCTCCCAGATTTTCTCACGAGAGAATTTTTGCAGGGCAAATGCCTCCTAAAAAGCCAACCAGGAGAGACAAAGGAAAAGAGGTTGCAGAACCTCCTCCCGAGAAAAAACTAACCAATCTCAGGACATGGCTCCAGGCAGCCCAAACAACCCCAAAACCTCTTTCTATTACTACCATCTCCAATCAGGTTAAAGAAGAACCTGTTTCTATCGAACCGTCTGAAAATAAATCTCTTTCTATAGACATAACCCAGTTGACCAAAGAGCAGGCACTGCTGCTCCTTCAACAAGCTTTTGATAATCAACCACAGCCTTCCAAGGCAATGGTAAGTCCAGAACCCTCTCCTTTAGCCGTCCAAAAGGCAAGAGGAAAAACGATTTCCAGTGAGGTGGTGATTCAGTCTACTCAGGCTATCCAACCTAGTCAGACCTCTCAGTCTACTCAGGTTGCCCCTCCAAAATCAAAATTCTTTCATAAAACAATATTTCAAAACATCTGCAATGCAGAAAATGGATTTTATAATCCGGATCCTTATGTTTTTGCTAGGAACATGTTTTCTGAAAACTTCTTTTATACTCCTCATGATGTTTACAAAACATCTGAGTTTTATGAAAAAATTTTAGAGGAAACAAAATCTGTTAGTTTTAGACATTTTGAAGACAAAGGCCATGTGAATTACTCTACAGCCAGAATCCTCAGGGTCATCCACCCTTCACAATGGAGACCAAATCCTTTAACCTTGCATAAACTTGAGACCGAAACCAATAAAGCTCTTCCATATAGAACCTCATATTCGTATTTTGACTACCAACAAGCTTGGTGGAATACTTTCTGGAGAAAAAACGCCAACAACACCCATACTTGGCTATTTTTCTTCCAAAATTTTGATATTACATCTGCTCCTTACTGGTTCATCCGATGGTGGGAATACATGGGACCAACAGAGGATGTAATCCATCCTAAGCTCAGACCTGGTTATGAACTCTTTCTAGAGAAATTTACCCCATTACCGTCTGAGAAAAATTTCCCTAAACTGATGCTCTATTTTAATCATTTTGGAGTATCATGGGTCATCGGATGGTTTTTTGACTATCGAAAATCCCCTGAGACCGGGATTCCCATTCTCATCAGACGTTTTAAAGTCAAATGGTGGGACGGATTTAAATTTTTTGACAGAGTTACCAAACAGGCTGTTTCTGAGTTTCTAATTTCTAGGGGAGATCAACCTGTCACCAGCGAGAATATCTCCCCCTTTCTGCATGACAAGGGTTTTGTGTTATCCAGACTGGCGTCTGCCAGATCCCATCAGCAACTCTCAGGGATGCTGAAACAAGCCCTTTCTGATCTAGAGGAAACCAACTCTTCTCATCATAGCGGCAATTCTAATGAAGATGACTGCTACGGCATTCCCGGATTTGCCCCCATTCCTGGCAATTGGGCCAGTGTAAAAGATGATGATGAAGAAGAAGATTTCGAAGACCCGACGGAAGATTTGTCCAAACCCTAAGGACAAAAGGCGCCGAAAGAAAACTCTGGCGTTTCCTCCGAACAGCATTCGCCAATTTTCCTCTCTTTCATGATTATGTCGATTTTTACTATTTGCTACAGTATCATGTCAGGTTACTGTACAATTTCTACTATTTGCTACAGTACCACTGTATCACTGTGCACTTTTTACTATTTGCTACAGGAACCCTCTTTGCTTATAAATTCTGAAGTTCATTCGTTCAGAAGGGGACCTTTCAGACTTCGGAAATTAGAAGAAAACACTCTCCAATCCCTCTGAAGCCAGAAATCCTCACAGCCTCCTTTCTAAATCTTTTTAAAGATCCTTCAAAGACACCCTTTTGAATACCTTTCTATCCAGTAAGTTTCTAGTCTTTAGAAGAGATCATACCTTTTCATAGCGTAGAAAATCTGGTCATTCTAAGACTAATACAGTCTGAATAACTGGAAAATTTCTACCACAGCATTTCAATATTTCTGCACTTGTACTTCAATATTTCTGTTGTAATCTTTCAGTACCATTTATATATATCAGTCATTTCTTATTTCTTTACTGCATTTACTTATACATACCCCACAAACGGCAGGTCGAACCGCCTGTGGATGGTCTGTATTGCACTTTAATTTACAGCAATTTTCTGCATACATTATATATCCTTACTTCTTCTTATTGTTTTGCCCCTTTCATTCAAGTTTATCCATACCACCTACATGGTTGGTTTAGAATTGCTAGCAGTTATTCTTATTATCCTTTATATTCTGTTCCAGTACCTCTTAATATTAAATGCGCGCTATTTTATTTAATTTAATTTATTTAATTTGTTTCTGTGTTGAATACATACATTCCATCTTGCATTCCATTTTCCATTTCTATAGAGCTTTTTCTATTTCCAGCCCAGCTTATATTTCCGATACTTTAGACGACTTTCTTCAACATTCTTACTGGCGTCTTTTAGGAATAAATCAAATATTTAATATTCTTAGACGATTTCTTCTACATCTATTTCTCTTCTCTTTATAGATCCCCAGATCCTTGGACACTCATGGTATATATATATATATATCCTTGCGAAATTACATACCGTATAATCTTCATCTACATATTACAAATAAAGTGTTATAGAAAACATTTGATCTTGGAATAATATCCATGGCCTGAAAATTGCAGTTGTATCTCATGGATTTTTTACTTGAATAATGTACTTGGTTTTATTTCTTTTAATGTGACAAACATCTCTAATCGCAGAAATTGCAGACATCTGTTTCCGAGAAGATCCTTATGAGGAGTATGTTTGGGTTCAGAGCTTTTCTCAACTCAAGTTTAGTTGACCTCGTATACTCTTTGACCTTCTTGAAATTCATCAAAATTGACTTTCTATTTTGACCGTCGTGAATCATGAGCAGCGTTGGACACGTTATAGGGTTGCATGATCAAAGTAGAATCTGAATCCAGACTTCGACTTTTCCTTCTCAAAGTTTCCGCAGCTGAGAATTACTGCTGTTGACAATGTCTGTAGTTCAGATAAACCTGGTGTATAGGAGCCAGTTACAAAATTCTATGCTTGAGTTGCAACATTTTTGGTTGTTGAATGCAAGTTTTTTCTAGAGTTCGATGGGAGGTCTTCGGGTTTTTGCTCCCGAGGACGCATTTTTCCTGTGCTTGTAATTTCTGAAAGAGTGGGCGAGTATCCAAAAATTGTTGGCAGAATAAAAAGTTAACCATCAGTTGATATCCCGGTAACTTATTGGTAAATTACCGGCACGTCTATGAAATTACTAATTCCTTTTAATAGTTCACTAATTATCAACATTTTTATATATAAGAATTTACTAATTTTTATGTGGATAGCTTATTAACTTTTCCCCAATCAAATTACCAACCTAATTGTAGGTTACTAACTCTTATTTGAGTTATTTACACACTTTTCTTTGATTTCATTAGCATATGAACATTTTCTAATGTTTACCAACTTTTATTTGTCTCCCTTACAAACGTCAATATCAATTCTTATATGAATTTTGCCACATTAATGTGTTTGACTCGATAAGTTTTTCTCTGCTTGGACTATCATCTAATTTTAGTTTATTAAGTTTCATTGTTTTGAATATACATGGAAGCTAACACATTTTGCAATTTAACTTCACCAAAAAAAAAAAACACATTTTGCAATTTAATATTAGGCACAAGAAAAAGAAACTATCAATTATAACACGTGAATATGAATTGTCAATCCTCCATTGTATTGCGTGGAAAGCACATATGTAAATTTATTATAGGCAAAAGTTGTCCTCCCATCAATAATCTCTAGCTTAATCCTTGGTACGCAGCATTCGCTTTGGTTCCCTTTCAACAACTGTCGGGTACTTCATCAATCGCAAATTGACAATACAATGGAAAATAAAATTGCTAACAAAATAGGGTAGTCACTTCCCACCTTTTGCACTTAAAAAAATTACGAACAAATTTATTAGGCTTGGAAGATTAAATAGAACAAATTAAAAATGTTTCCCCGGTTATACATTCCAGAATAGATGGACATTATCCATCTGAAAATTAAAAAAAATGAAAGAAAAAAATAATAATTGTCTGTGATGTGAACTGTGTATCGGTTCCTTTCTTCTACTTACAAATGCTCAATTTCCTTCACAAGTGTCCTTTACATGGAGCACGAACTATTTACGATTGGCAGCGACACCAGATCGAGAGACACGATCGGAAGAACCATGCGGAGGGACACCCACGGCTGATCGGCCCGCGAAGGCCTTGGTGCCGGTGGTGCTAGCGGTGGTGCTGCTTCCGGGAGTGTAGCCGCTGCAGTTCCCGGTGCATGGGGTCGAACCCTTTTGCAGGGACTGGATAACAATTAGACTCGGCTCGTTATTACCAGCCTGCGCTCCTTCGTGGCCTTTAAGAAGCCGGCACGCCTCACATGGTCTCGTATATGATCCCATCAAGAACAGCAAAACAATCACACCGGCTGCAACTTTTGAAGATAGGATCTTCTTCATCCTTTGCCTGGTTTCTAACAATCTATAAACTTTCTTCTGTTTTGGTTGCTGCAAGTTGTGTGTCTATCTGTGTGTACGATGAAGAGATTGTGTCTGAGGAGGTCTCATATTTATATTGTGCCATTGTCAAGCTACCAGTAATTGCTTCGTCACTTCTTCTCTTGATCAACCTGTTGAACGGGCCTGGGATTTTGAATTCTTGACTGCCACGGTTATGGAGAACCAGATTTGGAATTTAACGTCACTAGTTATAGAGAGGGAAGAAGAGGGATTTGAACTGGTCATCAAGGAAGACATTTCATTAGTAAAATGAGTTTTCTGGAATATTGTCTGACAATCTTATTATAATTCCATCAAAATTTTATACGCGTTTCTACTTTAAGATATATATTATATATACTTTCTCTCTGTTGAGGGTGTTTTTCTTTCACAAACATCTGCAATTGCCAAGAAAATCTTTTGGGGTATCTTTGGGTACAGGTATTTTCGACTCAAGTTTTGCGGATCCTACTTTCTTTGACCTCCATACATGAAAATCATAAAGTTGGCTTTTTATTTGACCTGCGTGAACCATGACCCGCGCTGGACACGTATTGTTTGAAGATCAAAAGTCAAAGTTGAATCAGGACTTTGACTTTTTCTCCTCAAGTGGGAAAAATTTAAGGATGGGAATCGAGTTTCGGTTTAATGTGATATAGGGGTAAATTATGCAGCCCTTTCAATTACTTTATAGCACGAAAAGTGAGATAATTGTCGCCTTTGACATAACTCTTCCTGATGTTGAAGTCCTTTGTTGGGTTTGGATTGAAAACAAACTCAGTTGAGAGTTTCCACTGTCATGTAATTCTCTTCTGATAACTAAATGGGGAACAAAAGCAGAGACTAAAGCAAGTGGCATTGCTGCTTTAGTCTCTGTTACTTCTCTATTATATATGCGTGTCCTTCATATTTATACATATACTATATATATGGAAAATTGCCCGCAAACGAGTTATTGAGTCATTCTTGCATGTTATTGAAGCAAGTGGCATCTGAACCCAATAAATTCCACCCATGAAATAATTTGAGTCTTGTATGGAACTCACATGGTCTAACAATTGAGATCAAGTGGGCTTACAGTCACCAAATACATGGAAGAATTTTTCCAAGATAGGAGATTGGGTGTAACCCTCAAGACAAAAATGGAGGAAATTGTCCAATCGGTCCTAAACAGATTGTACATATTAGGGGTGAGTAGTTCCGGATTCCATCCAGAACTTGGAACTTACTCTTCGGAATACGTTTCCTAATTTTTGGAATCAGGAACCTACCCTATCACTGGTTTTAATGTTAGCTTCAGGGTCTATCCAGGTTCCACTTATGCTCTTAATTAAACGATTATAGTAAATTATTACATTTAATTATCATAATTTGCTATAATTCACTTATCACAATTCATATTTAGACACACGAAAAATATGAAACATTAAGAAAGTAAATATTGCTAAATATGGAAGCTTATACTAATGGTTTCAGATTACACATTTATCATTGGACGTCATAGAATGCTGTAGGATCATGCGAAACATAGAACAAGAAAAACACAAAGACTTGTTCTAGAACATGGAACTTACCCGTTAGAATAGATTCCTTAATTTTTAGAATCTAGACCCTATAACCTGAGAACTGATCCTAAACTTGTTCGGTTCTCAGGTTCCCGATTCTACCCCAGAACCATGCTCACCCCTAGTACCTATGCCAATACATTCCAATTTTGCAAATTTAGTTCTATACTTTCACGATAAATTCATATGTAGTCCTCAAGCCAATTTTTATCGGAAATTGCTGACGTGTCGATATGCCATGTAAAATAGTCAGTGATGACTGAATCAACACTTCAGTGTTTTGTGGTGAAAATTGACCCGAAATGATTATTTAGGAATTTCACATAAAGGTTTTAGGACTAAATTGATAAATTTAAAAAGTTTAAAACTAAATTGGCGTCCGTATAAAAAATATATCGATCACTTGATTCCTGGTAACTAGTTGATAGCTTACTAGCACGTCCATGAAAGTACTAATTATTTCTAGGGATATGTGAATTGAAGATCCTAAAACTTGTCACGAGAATATAATTGAGTCCTAAACATTGTAAAAAGTGCAATCAAGTCCTAAAACTTGTCAAATTGGTGCAATCAATTCATTTTATTAACTTCGTTTAACTTGGCTGACAGAAAATATTGAAGTGGCTTTTTAAAATATTTATCTCTCATACGTGGCTATGATGTGTCTTAAACGACGTCGTTTTGGTCCAAATATGACTTTTAATACTAATTTTATGTGAATTATATTTAAAAATAAGCTAAAAAAGAGAAAAAAAAAAAGGGGGATGACGTGGCGATGAATGGTCACCGTGCCCCAGCCACTGGTGAAGGGCCGCCACTAGCGGCCAACCCCCGCTAGTGGCAGCCCTTGGCCAGACTTGGGTGAGCATCGATGACCCTCGATCGATCTACGATAGGGTCGCGACCCTCCCCCAGATCTGGGCAAGGGCTTGCAGTCGGCGAGGGTCGTCGGCCAAAGGTCGGGGCTTGCAACCCTTTTGCTGGCCCTTGCTGGTGATGATGGGGTGACGGTGCCCTTGCTGCTTGGTCTCATCCCTTTTCTCTTCTCTTTTTTATTTTTTTTTATTTTAGCTTAGTTTTTTGGATAAAATTAATATTAAAAATCAGAGTTGGACCAAAGCGATACCATTTTAACCTCATGTTTCATGATTTAGCCAAATCATCATCGAGTAGTAGAGAGAAATTTTTTTTAAAAAAAGCCATGTTAGCATTTTCTGTTAGCCAAGTTGGATAGAGTTGACGAAAGAACTTGATTACACCAATATGACGAGTTTTAGAAATTGATTGCACTTTTTGCAAGTTTTAGGACTTAATTGTACTTTTGTGACAAGTTTGAGGATTTCCAGTGTGCATATCACTTTTTTTTAATAGTTCACAACTTATCAACATTTCTTATCTTTTGCTAAGTTTTATTTGTCTTTCATACTATCGACTTAAATTTACCAACTCTTACAAGAACTTACCAATTTTTATTTGGGTGTTTTATCAACTTTGTCTCAATGAAATTACCAAGCTAATTGTAGGTTTTTGACTCTCATTCGAGTTATTCGACATTTCTTTCATCTATCGTTTACCGATTTTTATTTGTCTCTCTTACAATCAATTCTTGTACGAATTATGCCAACCTTTATGTGTGTGACTCAACATATTTTCTACAGTTAGGTTATCAACTAGTTTTGGCTTATCAAGTTTGACTGTTCCGAATAAATACGGAAGCTAAAAGAACTTGAAATTCAATATTATATGCTAAAAAATGAAATTACGAATTATAACATGCAGATATGAGTTGTCAATCCTCCATGGCAAATCCTTGTATCACATAGAAAGCACATATCTAAATTTATCATAGGCAAAAGTCATCGTTCTCTAGCTTAAACCTTGGTGCCCTTGATGCGACATTTGCTTTGGTAGCCTTTCAACCACATTTGGGTTTTTTTATCAATCGCAAAATGACAATACAACGGAAAACAAAATTGCTACAAAATCGGGCAGTCACTTCCCAACTTTTACACTATAAATAATTGCTAACAAATTTATTAGGCTTGGAAGATTAAAGCAAATAAATTGATCATGTTTCCCCAAGTTACAAATACATTCTACAACAGATGGAAATTATCCACCCAAAAATAAAAAAAAAAAAGAGAATAATTCTCTTGTACTTGTAGATGGTGTATTGGTACCTTTAAATCATTTTACTTGCAACTTCTCAATTCCCTTTACACGCGTCCTTTACAGGAACACCAACTATTTGCGATGGACAGCAGCGCCAAATCCAGAGACCTGATCGGAATAATAAAGCGGAGGTACGCCAACGGCTGATCGGTCCGCAAAGGCCTTGTTGCTGGTGGTGCTGCTGGTGGTCCTGCTTCCGGGAGTGTAGCCATCACACTTCCCAGTGCACAGTGTCTTACCCTTTTCCAGGGTTTGGGGAACAAGAATGCTTGGTTGATCGTTAGCGCTTCCTCTTTGCCCTTAATTAGAACCCTGCCGGCCTCGTTTGGTTGCACTAGTGTTCCCACCAAGAATAGCAAAATCACACCAACTATTAGGAGCTTCTTCATCATTTAGCGATATTCCTGACTCTCTCTTTATTTTGTCTGCTTTTCTGGGAGTTGGTACCATTTGTCACTAGCTTTAACAAAATGTACGGGGAAGAATGCCTCGTCTTGTGAGAGATATTTCTCTTATTTATATGCAAAACCCAACTTATAGTTCTAAAGGAAAAAGTGTCAAAAAAGTCATAAACCTTTTTGTATTAATGTCAAATTAGTCATAAATCTTTTTTTGATGCCAATTCAATCCTAAACCTTTTGTCTTTGTTCTAATTCAATCATTCTAACCAATTTTAGCTGGATTTTGTTGATGTGGATGCCGGCCGACCGGCAGCCGATCACCGGCGCTGACGTGAACAACTTTAATAATATTTTGATACTTTTTTGAATTATTTATTTATTTAGTTTTCTTTTCTTTTTTTTCCCCCTCCTTCCTCCAGCCAGTCGCCGGCCCGGCGACTGGCTAGAGGTCAGAGGCCAGTGAGGGCAAGGCTCACCATGGCCAGGCGAGCCCCGACCTCGCCGAATCTAGCGAGGTCAAGCCTTGACGGCGGCTGAGCGAGGCATGACCTCACCAGATCTCTTGCCTCTGACCGATCGCTAGTCCGGCTAAAGGAAGGAGGGAGGGGAGGGAAAAAAAAGAAATGAAAATAACAATAATAAATAAATAATTTAAAAAATATTAAAATATTATTAAAGTTGTCCACGTCAGCGCCGGTGACCGGCTGCCGGCTAGTCGACGTCCACATCAGCAAAATCTGACTAAAATTGACCGAAATGACTGAATTGACACAAAGACAAAATGTTTAAGACTGAATTGGCACAAATACAAAAGGTTTATGACTGAATTGGCATAAAAAATGTTTCAGACTAAATTGGTATCAATACAAAAGGTTTATGACTGAATTGGCATAAAAAAAAGTTTCGGACTAAATTGACATTAATGCAAAAGGTTTAGGACTGAATTGGCACAAAAAAAAAGGTTTAGGACTATATTGGCATCAATACAAAAGATTTATGACTTTTTTGATATTTTTCCCTAATTCCGAGCATTTCTTAGATTCTTCTGTTTAAATTGTTGGACACGGGTTTTTGAATATTTGACTGCCACAGTTGGAGAAGAAATTTGGATTTGACTTCACTTGTTAAACAGTGAGGGAATGGAAAACGAAGAGGAAGAGGCAGCGTTAACCAGAACTTGAATTGGTCGGTCATGGAACAAATGTCGCGTCCTTGAGGTACTCGTCTTTTGTATCATGTCCACTAAGTCCGAGAATGACGTGATCATGCACAATTGTTCACACACGACAAATTTCATTATGTCCAATTGATTTCTGGTTTTTATATTTCCACCGTCACGAGAAAAAAAATATATTAGTACGAAAGCATCATCGCAACAACAAATAGTTATGTAATTTCCAAAACATACGATCGTGTATCGTTATTTAGGATCATGATATTAGACTATAAATCTCAACTGTACGTCTCAGATTCAAAGACCCGAAGCACAGCATTTTATCATGGGACTCTCCAAGGCCAAACTCACGAAACCGACGGCAAACCTCAGTCCCTGCACTCAAACTTAGAACCTTGAGGACCAGCTCGAATTAGGACTTGAGAACCCAAGCTTGGACCCTGGACCTTGGAGTCGAACCCAAGTTAATGTGGGGGTAGACACGAGACTCCAAGGCATACATGCAATCGATTATGCTCGTCACAACGTCTTAGTTTGTTTTTTTAGGTAACGAATATTGGAGTAGTTACAAAGTTCAACAATTAACAGTATTTCTTTAAAAATTTTGTAATTCAAATTGCCATAATTTAGAATGCAAGCTTTTCTGATTTGTCATACAATTTATGTAAAAGCATGATAATAAATTTTTTAAAGATTCTATAATAACAATGCTGCAAGTTTTTTGCATACTTCAAGGCAAATAACGATATCCATTTTATGAATTACATAACATATAGTCATTTTTTTTTTGATAACCCAGGAACCCCCGCACGGCCGACAGCCGGGGAGTAAACCCTGGGGGCGACACGTGCTAGCCACCACACACGTGCCACCGGTTAAGTCACCCTGCGGCGTCCGGGATTCGAACACTCAACCTTTTGCAAGAGGAAGAGTGCGCGCTCCAGCAGCGCCACTCAGGCGGGTGGGTATAGTCTTATCTATGTACTACAAATAAAGTGTTATTATATACATTTGATTTTGGAATAACATCTCTTCCTCGAAAATTGCACGAATATCCCACGGATCTTTTTTGGCCTGAACAACATAATCGATTAATCATTGTTCCTGTAAATATAACAAACATCTTTAATACACAGTTTCGGTTGGCCATAATGCCTGCATTTAGAGGTGTTTAATTACTAACATATGTTTCCAAGAAAATCCATGGAGGAGTATGTTTGGGTTCAGTGCTTTTCTCAACTCTAAGTTTTAACCCTTTTTGTTTAGTTGACTCGTATACCCTTTGACTTGCTTTGAAATTTATCGAAATTGACTTTTCATTTGACCGCCGTGAATAATGACCAGCTGTGGACACGTATATGGTTGCATGATCAAGTAAAATCTAAATCCAAACTTAGACTTTTCTCTCAAAGTTTCTGCAGCCCAGGATCATAAATGTCTGTAGTTCAGATAAAACTGGTGTGTAGGAGCCAGTTACATAATTCTATGCTTGAGTTGGAACATTTATTAGTTTGTGAATGCAAGTTTTTACTTGAGTTCGATGGCAGGTCTTCTGGGTTTTGCTCCCGAGGACGCATTTTTGCTGTGCTTGTAAATTTTTGAAAGAACGGGAGAGTATCCAAAAAATGCTGGTAGAATAAAAAGTTACCGATGGCTTGATTTCCCGGTAACTTATTGATAAGTTACTGGCACGTCTATGAAATTACTAATTCCTTTTAATAGTTCACTAATTGTCAACATTCTTATCTTTTGCCAAGTTTTGTTTGTCTTTTTTTTACCATCGTTTTAAATTTACCAACTCTTAAAAGAATTTACTAATTTATGTGGGTGACTTATCAATTTTTCCCCAAACAAATTACCAACCTAATTGTAGGTTACTAACTCTCGTTCGAGTTATTTATCAACTTTTCTTTGATTTCATTAATTTATGAACTTTTTTTGTTAATGTTTATCAACTTTTATTTGTCTCCTTTACAAACGTCATATCAATTCTTATTTGAATTTTGCCAAATTTATATGTGTGGCTCAACAGTTTTTCTCTACTTTGATTATCATCTAGTTTTAATTTATCAAGTTTACAGCTCCAAATATACACAAAAGCTAACAGATTTTGCAATTCAATATTAGGCGCGAGAAAAAGAAACTACCAATTATAACCCATGAATATGAATTGCCAAACCTCCTTTGTATTGCGTAGGAAGCACATATGTAAGTTTATTATAAGCAAAAGTTGTCCTCCCATCAAATTCCTCTAGCTTTAACCTTGGTTACGCAACATTCGCTTTGGTTCCCTTTCGACAATACTCGGGTCCTTCATCAATCGCAAATTGGCAATACAACGGAAAACAAAATTGCTAACAAAATGGGGTAGTCACTTCCCACCTTTCGCACTTAAAAAAATTACGAACAAATTTATTAGGCTTGGAAGATGAAATCGACCAAAGTAAACAAGTTTCCCCAGGTTATACATTCCAGAACAGATGGAAATTATCCATCTGAAAATTTAAAAAAAATGAAATAAAAAAAGAATAATTTGTTTATGCTTGTAAACTGTGTATCGGTTCTTCTACTTACAAATGCTCAATTTCCTTCACAAGTGCCCTTTAGATGGAGCACAAACTATTTACGATTGGCAGCGACACCAGATCGAGGGATGCGATTGGAGGAACCACGCGGAGGGGCACCCACGGCTGATTGGCCCGCAAAGGCCTTGGTGCCGGTGGTGCTAGCGGTGGTGCTGCTTCCAGGAGTGTAGCCGCTGCAGTTCCCGGTGCACGGGGTCGGACCCTTCTGTAGGGACTGGAGAACAATTAGACTCGGCTCGTTATTACCAGCCCGCTTTCCTTCGTGGCCTTTAAGAAGCCGGCACCCCTCGCTTGGTCTCGTGAATGTTCCCATCAAGAACAGCAAAACCATCACAACAGCTGCTACTTTTGAAGATAGGACCTTCATCATCCTTTGGCTGGTTTCTAACAATCTGCAAACTTTCTTCTGTTTTGGTTGCTGCAAGTTGTGTGTATATGTGTGTACGATGAAGAGAATGTGTCTGAGGAGGTCTCATATTTATATCGTGCCATTGGCAAGCTGCCAGCAACTGCTTCGTCTCTTCTGCTCTCGATCAAACCTGTTGAACGCCCCTGGGAGTTTTGAATCCTTGAATGCCACGGTTATGAAGAGCCAGCTTTGGAATTTGACTTCACTGGTTATGGAGAGGGAAGAAGCGGGATTTGAACTGGTCATCAGGGAAGACAATTCCTTATTAAAACGAGTATAGTTCTAGGGTTTCTGTAACACTACGCGACAATCCAATAATAGTTCCATCAGAATTTTGTACGCGTTTCTACATTAAGATATACATTATACGTATTTTCTCTCTGGTGAGGGTGTTTCTTCTTTCAGCAACATCTGCAAGCGCCAAGAAAATTTTACGGGATTGTCTTCGGGTACAGGTATTTTCGACTCAAAGTTTTGCTGATCCTACTTTCTTTGACCTCCACACATAACAATCATAAAGTTGGCTTTGTGTTTGACCATCGTGAATCGTGACCGGCGCTGAACACGTATTGTTTGAAGATCGAAAGTCAAAGTTGAATCGGGACTTTGACTTTCCCCCCCTCGAGCGGGAAAAATTCAAGGAGGGGAATCGAGTCTGGGTTTAATGTGATCCAGTGGGTAAAAGAATGCAGCCCTTACAGTTGCTTTATAGCACGAAAAGTGAGATAATCGTCGCCTTTGACATAGCTCTTCCTGGTGTTGAAGTCCTTTGTCGGGTTTGGATTGAAAGCAAACTCGGTTGAAAAGTTCCACCGTCATGTAATTCTCTTCTGATTACTAAATGGGGAACAAAAAGGCAGAGACCAATTCTTGCTTTGGTTGGTCTCAATTATACTGTATGTATGGAAAATTGTCTGCCGACGAGATATGAGATCTGAGCTCGATCGATTTCACTCATGAAATGATTTGAGTCTCGTATAAAACTCACGTGATCTGAAGACTGAAATCAAGTGCTCATACATTGACCAGATACATATAGGGAAGAATTTTTTCCAGATAAGAGATGGGACGTAAGCCCCAAGGTAGAAATGGGGTAGATTGTCCATTCGCCTTTCTTTACGTGTGGATCATCTACACGTGAATTTAAAAAAAAAGGCTCTAATCTTCGCACATAACTCTCTTCTCGCTCCACTCTCCGCTGCTGCCGCCGCCGCTAGCCTCCACGGCATTTAAAAAAAAAAAACTTTGGGGTCTCTGCTTGGGGATTCTGTTGCGTGATATTATTACCTCTGCGGGTCGATTTTTACTGCGTGACCCGACCAATCAGAGCTCGACAAATAACGTTCTTCTTTCCCGGTCTCGACAACAGCGTCAACGCCGCATTCCGGTAGCAACGAGACCCGACCCGACCCGACCCGACCCGAACCGACCCATGAAAAAGGAGTTGAGAAAGTTGAGGTCCAATGGGCCGGGCCGGATCATGCGCGTTGACCCGAAACCGACGGCGTGCATCAACCAAGCGCCTCCTCCGACTCCGAGAATCCTCCCGCGCCTGGCGACCGGGCGCCTCCAAGAGATGCCGCCGTATGGCTTTCTTGCCAGTGCTAGAGTGACTGCTAGACGATATGTTTCATGTCTTCGATGCCCAGGTTTCCGTTGGAGGAGCAGAGTTTCTTGCTGAGGGAGATTTGAGCAAGCGTGCCGGTGTGTTGGGGTTGTTGGGCGGGGGCCTGTTCTTGTCGGTCTAGAATGAAACGTCAGGCGTGCCCACGATACAGGTGACCCGTACTTCATTGCCTCTGCTAGATTCTGCTGGTAGTTGCGTCTTGCTGGTTCATTTGATGCGAATTATGAGTTCCGCTGCTACTCTGCGTTTGGAACTGTTGATGTTGTCGCGATAAGCTTTTCTTGGACAAGATGGGTGATTCTTGGACTTTTTGGAGGAAGCACTAGCTCCTTTACACAAATTATATTTGCCCCACCTCTCGATAGAAAAATCATTATCTGACACAGCATCATGTGTGAAATTTACTACCGTTAACCTTCTTTTGATGCTTCTTTTATATAATTGATTAGTTTCTTGAAAGAAAAAAGGGATGGCACCTTGTAACGGCATTATTGTCATTGGAGGTGCTTTGCAACACATATCCTGATGCAATTTCAACAGGTCTATATCATTAGATTCATTCCATAGGTGTTTCGGTTTAGATTTGGGGAATTGAGGGTGTAGGATCATTGTTCTGGCTGCCTAATTATTTAAGCCCAAGAAAGGAGGATGAAGAACTATATACTTTTCCACTGGTTTCAATTTCAAAGCAAAAGCAGTAGCACATTCTCTTTTCTGACATAGAGATGTTTACATGGCCAGCAATGGCATTCCCTTTCTACAAATAGTGTATGCATTATCTTACTGCATTTCATCTTGAGGGATATTTGCCAGAGGTTCGATTTTTTTCTGAGATTTCTTTTCTAGAGAATAATGGTTTCAGGTGTCATGAATGGACATATCTGGAAACTCTTTCTAGCTTATAAGAGAAGGAATAGAGTTTCTCTTGGATATCCATTTGGATGCAGTCAATATTTCCTCACAGGCATTTTATTTAGTTGTTCGCTGAATGCGTCAGAAAATCATCTCACGTTTCTTTAGGTCAAGGAGATGTTGTCCCCCTGCTTGATCTTGACAACAGCAGCATGGAGGGTGGCTTCCAGTTTCAGCAATGAAAGCGGTATGCTATCAGTGATTTGCAAAGAAGTTTCTTGATTGGTCATGCTATGTCTACATACACGTATTCTCTAAAAGAGAATTTAGCGACTCTTTCCAGAGACAGAATGCATCTGACATCATTATGTTTCTGTGTATCTGCTAGCACCCCAAGTGATTATTTATAGCTTTAAGAGTTTGTGAGATGTTTTTGTCCCACTACACTTTTTTCTATGCCTGATCTGGAGATTTTTTCCTTGCTCCTGATAAGCTAAAGACATCAGAATGGATTCATATAAAAGGCTCATTGAAATGGAATCTTGAGGTGTCTCTCTCTTATATTGTAGATTTTATGTATTAAAAGTTGCATTATCTAGATAGAAAAGGAAGTGAAAGGCAATCTCCCCAAAAAGAAAATATCATATCCCAAAGTTTTGTATTTTACTGAAAATGTTTGTTTCTGCTCATCAATCTTGCAGTGTGTGTACTGACATTTGCATGATAGGACCAGTTTATGTATTTTTGTCTATGTTTGCCATTCTTTGAACTTGCTTAGGTCCTGTGAACCTAAGGTCCATAACTGGGAAGTATCTCGAGAAAAAGTGAAGATTCAGAGTTTCTCGAAATAAATAAATCCATCGGGCTAACTGCTCGTCATTTTTTATAATTTGGGCTTGGCCAAAGTTTCACTTTCATTTTCAGATGCTATGATTTTGGAATATTTTGATTATGATTTATGGTTCATATTCTTCTGAATTGCAATTAATGTCAGATCTTAGCACTATATGCGTCTGGAAAATCTGTAATTCTTTATGTCCAGGAATCATTTTTTATGCCTTTGTGGCTGCATGGGTAGCTTGTTGGGTTGCTTGGGTATATATCCATCCTGTGGCCTGGTCCACATGCCTTTTTCATGCCTGATCTCGATGGCCACCATCTAACTTACTGGATACCCTTAAGCAGTAGGTTATGTTTGGTCTTCGAGATGAGAAGCCAAATAGGATAAAAGTTGCTGTTCTGGTGCTTAGTGCTGCACCACTAGATCGGTTAAGCGCAGATAAGTCCGGATGAAATCCTAGATACATTTATGAGTGTGTGTGTGGATGTCACGGTGGTCTTGAACAACCACTACAATAGGTGTGACCACTGCAGTAGCAGCACCAGCCACAGTAGACTAGAGTTTTTATTTTCCCTTATACTTTATTATTATCATGACCTTGGTTCACCAAATACAGTACGGGATAGGATATGGCCATATCTACCGCTATTTCCAGTATATTTCCTAGCGGAAGACTGTAGATAAGAGATCTAGGGAGATTTCTCGTCCAATCCTTCCTATCTAACTCTATATCCTGGTGACCAAATGAAACATAAACGAAAAATGCTTTTGTGGTTGTCCCTTGGACAATAAGCTTGAACATAGGCAGAAGACGCTTTTCTGGATGCCACTTGATCAATGAGCTTACATTTGAGTGAAACATAGCAACAAAAGTACATTCATGCAGAATTCGAAGATGCAAGTTCTCTACACAATCAAATTTGTACTAAGTTCGGTTGAATCAATTATATGTTAGGATAACTTTTAGCTGGCAAAAATCACAAAAAGATTGTCTCTGTTAGAAATAGAAGAGCTGGTCCTGGCTTGTTTTTATGACTTGCTTACACGGGTTGAAGTCTTAGCAATAATACACTGACTATTGAGGCAGTTACCCTTAAACAAACATGAATGCTCATCAGTGGAAGAAACTCTGATTGTTCACTACGTTTTACCTTCTTTTTTTATTTGCAGTTCTCATTTCATGCTTTTGTGATGGGTAACTTTGGATCTCAATCTCGTGGGTTAGGATTCAGTTTTAAAGTTTTAAACTGATTGTCTGATTACGCTTTACTTATTTGACATTCTTGCTATAGCCTACTACATTTAATCATAAGGAAAGTTTCGTGGGAAGAACAGAACTGTTTTATGCTTGAGCTCTGTCTGCTGAAAGCTATGTGATGTTTAGTTGTCTAGGATGCTACTATATCTGATGCTGGGAGCATTTCTTCAAATGAATGCTGCATTAGTTTATTGTACTTCTAACTTGAAGGTAAGGATATGGTCTGTACATACAAGTGGAATGAGTGCATGACTGCATTGAGAGAAGGCATAACTCCTCTGTATTGTGTATCCATAGGTACTATTGTGTTTTCAGCAGGAGTTGCTGTCGCGACCTCCCCGAGCCGGCCCCGAGGCCTGAGGGGGTTTGGCTAATGGATTACTAGGTTGAACCTAGCCCGAGCTCTCCCAAGCCCATACCAATTCGCGACTTAAGTTTAAGTTATTAACATGCAAATCAATCTCATTTAGGAGTCGCCACTAATCGGTTTTTGGTAGGTCGATTAGACACCTAAGTAAAGCGCGGGAGAAAAGCTTCACTTCTACGAACCAGAGATTCAATGGGTACGGGGACTTGATTACACTAATCGACTAATTAGTGCCCTTTCGGTACCTAATCTTGTTCAATTCATCACCTAACATGTTCTCGCTAATCGGAAGCCTCAAAATTTCATTCCTGACTAAGCTAAGGAAAGCAATGATTAACATCTAAACTTAGACATGCATAATCAACTACATACGAGGCTAGTTTAAATGCACAATTCAAAGTGTGTGAACCAAGTGACGTGCAATCAAATATGACATTAACCACACAATAGGACAAGCAGACCCAATTTCAAAGCCCCGAACAAAATTCTGATTTTTTTATGATTTTTTAATTTTTTTTAAAAATTTTTTTAATTAATTTTAAAATTTTTTTTTAAAAAAAATTAATTAATTAATTTTTTTTGAATTTTCGAAATTTTCTCGAAATATATTTTTCCAAAATTTTTTGGAATTTTTTTGGAATTTTTTGAAAAATTTTTCGGAATTTTTTTTAAAGGAAATTAAAAGAGTAATGAAAAAGAAAATTAAAATAATAAAAAAGGGACCGGGTCGGATCTCCACATCCGACCCGGATTGAAACCGACCCGGGCGCGCCGGCCCGGGCCCGAAGCCGGACCGGGCTCATTTGTTGAGCCCGGCTAAATTTTTTGAAAATTTCGTTTTTAAAAGAAAAGCCCAGCCCACATTTTTTTTAAAAAAAAAAGCAAAAGCCCAAAGCCCAAAGCTTCGGCCCAACCGCGAAAAGCCCAAGACCTAATTAAAACACTAAAAGCCCACGCACTAAAAAAAACCCTACCCGGTCAGACCCGCGGCCCGACCCGGATGAGCGTTGCCCTACCCGGATCGCCCGCGCGCCCGACCCGGGTCGCGACCCGACTCGCGCCTCCACGCCGCGCCCGGGGCGCGCCTGCTGCTCCGGCCTCCGCGGCCTCCACACCGCGCCTGGGGGGCTCACCTGGACGCCGGCCGCCACGACCAGCGCGCAGCCGCCGCCTGACGGCTCCGGCCTCCGCGAGCTCCGGCCTCCGCGGCCGACGCCCCACCTGCCGCGGCCGCACGCGCTGCTCCAACGCCTGGGTTGCCGCGGGCTCGCCGTCGCCGCGCCTGTCGCCTCGCCTGGTGCGGCCGTCCGCCGTCGCCCCGATGCCGCCTCGCCGTCGCCGCGCCTGTCGCCTCGTCTGCGCCGCGCCTGGTGCGGCCGTCCGCCGTCGCCCCGATGCCGCCTCGACTGCCGCCTCTCTCTCTCTCGGCCCTCCACGCCAGCCGCGAGCTCAGCTCGCCGGGCCGCCAGGAGCTCGCCGCCGCCTGCTGCTTCTCTTCTCCGATCTCTCTCTCTTTTCTCTCCTCTCTTCTCTCCTCTCTCTCTCGCTCCCTCGCCTTTCTCTCCCTGTCTCCGAGCTCTCCCTCAGCTCTCTCTGTCTCTCTCCCTTTTTCGCTCTCTCTCTCGCTCTTTCTCGCTCTCTCACCGATCTCCCCCCCTCTCTGTAACTCTCGCTCTCTTGTCTCTCTCGTTCCCCTGTTTCTCTCGGTTCTCCCAACCCTCTCCCTCTCTCTCTCTCTGATCCGACCCCGCTCCGGTCTCTCTCCTCTCTTTTTTTTTTTTTTTTTTTTTATTTTTAAAAAATGAAAAATGGAAAATATGCTCTAATATGCTACATTAATGTAAATGCACCTAATAACTACGTGCCATGCAGTTTTAATGAAAATTTTTTGGTTTAGGGGTTAAAAATTAAACCCTAATTTTTATGCGATAAAACCCTAAATGATTTGGGCAAAATTTAGGTGTCAACAGCTGCCCCTCTTTGAAGGGGAGCTCGGAGAGGTTCCTTTCAAAGATAAAAGACACCTAAATTTGTCAGCGAAAATTGGATTTACGCAAGAGAAAAACAAATAAAATAAAATAGAAAAAAATAAGATGAGAATAACATAGAATGAATAAAGTGTGGTTTAAAGTTGGACCACAAACCTTTGATGCGCGGTTTAAGGTTGGACCACAAACCTTTGAAGCGTGGTTTAAGGTTGGACCACAAACCTTTGATGCGTGGTTTAAGGTTGGACCACAAACCTTTTGAAAAAACGTGGTTTAAGGTTGGACCACAAACCTTCGATGCGTGGTTTAAGGTTGGACCACAAACCTTTTGAAAAACGTGGTTTAAGGTTGGACCACAAACCTTTTGAAGCGTGGTTTAAGGTTGGACCACAAACCTTTGATGCGTGGTTTAAGGTTGGACCACAAACCTTTTGAAAAACGTGGTTTAAGGTTGGACCACAAACCTTTTGAAGCGTGGTTTAAGGTTGGACCACAAACCTTTGATGCGTGGTTTAAGGTTGGACCACAAACCTTTTGAAAAACGTGGTTTAAGGTTGGACCACAAACCTTTTGAAGCGTGGTTTAAGGTTGGACCACAAACCTTTGATGCGTGGTTTAAGGTTGGACCACAAACCTTTTGAAAAACGTGGTTTAAGGTTGGACCACAAACCTTTTGAAGCGTGGTTTAAGGTTGGACCACAAACCTTTTGAAACGTGGTTTAAGGTTGGACCACAAACCTTTTTGAAATGCGTGGTTTAAGGTTGGACCACAAACCTTTTGAAATGCGTGGTTTAAGGTTGGACCACAAACCTTTTTGAAATCGGGGTTTAAGGATTGACCCGGAACCTTTTGAAATCGGGGTTTAATGGATTAACCCGGAACCTTTTGAAATCGGGGTTTAATGGATTGACCCGGAACCTTTGAAATCGGGGTTTAAGGATTGACCCGGAACCTTTTGAAATCGGGGTTTAATGGATTGACCCGGAACCTTTTGAAATCGGGGTTTAATGGATTGACCCGGAACCTTTTGAAATCGGGGTTTAAGGATTGACCCGGAACCTTTTGAAATCGGGGTTTAATGGATTGACCCGGAACCTTTTGAAATCGGGGTTTAATGGATTGACCCGGAACCTTTTGAAATCGGGGTTTAATGGATTGACCCGGAACCTTTTGAAATCGGGGTTTAAGGATTGACCCGGAACCTTTTGAAATCGGGGTTTAATGGATTGACCCGGAACCTTTTGAAATCGGGGTTTAATGGATTGACCCGGAACCTTTTGAAATCGGGGTTTAAGGATTGACCCGGAACCTTTTGAAATCGGGGTTTAATGGATTGACCCGGAACCTTTTGAAATCGGGGTTTAATGGATTGACCCGGAACCTTTGAAATCGGGGTTTAAGGATTGACCCGGAACCTTTGAAATCGGGGTTTAAGGATTGACCCGGAACCTTTGAAATCGGGGTTTAAGGATTGACCCGGAACCTTTTGAAATCGGGGTTTAATGGATTGACCCGGAACCTTTTGAAATCGGGGTTTAAGGATTGACCCGGAACCTTTTGAAATCGGGGTTTAATGGATTGACCCGGAACCTTTTGAAATCGGGGTTTAATGGATTGACCCGGAACCTTTTGAAATCGGGGTTTAGGATTGACCCGGAACCTTTTGAAATCGGGGTTTAATGGATTGACCCGGAACCTTTTGAAATCGGGGTTTAATGGATTGACCCGGAACCTTTTGAAATCGGGGTTTAATGGATTGACCCGGAACCTTTTGAAATCGGGGTTTAAGGATTGACCCGGAACCTTTTGAAATCGGGGTTTAATGGATTGACCCGGAACCTTTTGAAATCGGGGTTTAAGGATTGACCCGGAACCTTTTGAAATCGGGGTTTAATGGATTGACCCGGAACCTTTTGAAATCGGGGTTTAAGGATTGACCCGGAACCTTTTGAAATCGGGGTTTAAGGATTGACCCGGAACCTTTTGAAATCGGGGTTTAATGGATTGACCCGGAACCTTTTGAAATCGGGGTTTAATGGATTGACCCGGAACCTTTTGAAATCGGGGTTTAAGGATTGACCCGGAACCTTTTGAAATCGGACCTGGGTGTACATACCTGTAGGTCAGATCGGATTGTTTAAAAGCCTTCTGTCAGTGACACTTAGGGGCTCTTGTCCGAGGGTTCGATAGATCGTCTATCGTGTCCTTTCCAGCAGAGTCCTGGGAATTCATGAATGCTTGGATGTCTCTTAACACTTCTGAGATCAGCCTGAAGGTTGGTGTCTGAGGAAACGTCACCTGTCTTACAGGATTAGTAATAACAGATACGTGTTATAACAAGTGCTCTGGTAGTGAGTGCGTACCGGGCAAGATAACATCACAAGATGCCATATCAAAATGGTATCATCAATGAAAATCATTGATTGCATGGGCAATTCAGGATAGATTCAATTGTTTGGAAAGCATTTAACATCCTTCAATATCGCAAAATTGCCTTTAGGCTTGAAAGACGTCATTAATCATCAAATTCCCTTAGGAGAAAGTCTTTTGTCAAAATGATCTTAACTCATCAAGAGGGCCCATTAAGCATGCCAAACAAGAATTCCTTAGTCTGAAAGGACTTCTCACATATTCTCAGAAAGGCTGTTTGATCCCATCCATTAATGTGGGAAGTAAATCTGATCTCTCTGTATACCTCACACTACCAGTGTCGAAGGCTTCGAGAATCATTCGCAATGAGCACACATTGACCAATCCAAGAGGTCTTTTGTAAGGACTATAATGCGGGCTTGGTCATAGTTTCAACAACGGATAAGCATCGATGGCTAAGAAGTGAAATAATTATCAACCAGCATCTCCATCAGGTTTACAAGTCAAGAAACCCTAAGATGAGATAAGACAACTTTGCCCCAACTTCTTCAAGCGATAACTTGTTTGGGAATCCAAATTTCTTCTTAGACCATCCCAATCCGAAGAGACTTTGGAGAAGATTATAACATTGGTTTGGGCAAAGGCCCGAAAGGCTCAGAAATTTTCCAAAGGGGTTCAAAAGTTGGTGATCACCGTGGCATCATTACCATATCAGTCAATCTTTTGAAGGCCCTCGACTTTTGCAGTTCAACCTGTCTCGAAAAGCCCATTGACTAGTCATTTTAATGTAAGAGCTTTGCTCTTTTCTCTAATGACTTTTGCATTTGCAATGATTTTTTTGCAAGCATTTTGCTTCTGGCATTCCCCTTTTTTTCTTTTTTTCTTTTTTCGTGAGAATTTTTCTCTTGATGCAACTTTTTTTTTGCTCTTTTTTATAATGGGCATTGGCCTTGCTTTTACCAGGCACACTGCTTTTTCATGCCCCCTAGTTTTCATTTGAATTTTGCTCTTTTCATTTTTTGAGCTTCTAGGGCTTTCGAGATTTTTCCGCGCGTTGTCCCACGAGCACCAGTTGCTTTGGTAAACCATGTGCCTTGCCCCAGTGCAGGGAGACAATCACCACTTGGGTTTTAGAAATGAATATTCAGGCTCAACTTGGCTGAACAAAGGGTATGAGTGTTTGGGTAGAGAAATGAATGCTCTTCTTCATTTTGGGATGTTTCAAGCTTCCATAAGGACTCACCTGAAGTTATCACAAAAAGATTAATGCAAGTAAGGGCAAAGAAGTCTTTCTCATCTTTTCCTCCAAAGAATGTCGACCAAAACCTCCAGATTTGCCCCGTTGTGGGGTGGTTCTTGACAGGGGTATTTTGTATGAATTATCCATATGTAAAGGCTCAAATGGGCTTTACTATGGTCATCAGTAGTGTGTAGGATAGAGGAAAGAAATGCCTCTTTTCACTTTGATCTATGTACTACTCGCGAATGAATCTCTTGTCCTTAAACAACACATGTTTTCTTTTCTGCTTAACTCTCAAAGTGTTTATGGGACGTGTTTAGGAATGGCTTGCCTTTCCTCATTCTAAGTACTTCTTACTTGGCATGATTAACATCTCTCTTTCATTTCGTCGAGATCATCATGAATTGATCAATCTCCACAGGGAATTTTGATTCAAAATGAATGATCCGTCAAGCATCAAGGCATTTTTTGGATAAAGATGATATTCAAAATTTCCGTGAAAAGTTTGCTTTCACAATTCTATTTTTGTGTTCTTTTTCAAATACATCAAAAACTCCCTCATTTTTTCATGAAGAAAATTTTCATTTGATTTTCATTTGAATTTTGGAGGAAGGGTACTTACCTGCAGTATGGCGCTTGACAACCCTGTAAAGAATTAGAAAGAAAGTGTTAGTGCATAAATCTTTATATATCGAAAGATTGGAAACGACACATCATTACCCTTCACTTGCATTTGTCCTTCGAGTCTTTGATGCTTCCTATCAAAGGAAAAAAAGAATCATGTCAAAAATCGTATTAGAACGGACAATTGGAAACGATACGATTTACCCTTCATTTGAATTTGCCTTCTTGGGTGTTTGACAACTCCCTTCATTTGAATTTGCTTCCATGTACGTTTGGCAACTCCCTTCATCTGCTTCCTTCGCCTTGATTTTTTTGGCATTATTTCGATATTTAAGGGCATTGTCCCTTGGATGTTTTGCCCCATCTATTGCATGCTTCCCTGGTAGGAGGTGTCGCCTCCGCGGTCAATGTATGCCTTTGTCTATAAGAGAGGAGACATGTTAGTTCAATCCCCAAATTGAATTGGACTAATTTAGGGACAATACACCCTTTTTGTGTTGAATCGAATGACTCCTCTTTATCATGCATCACGGGTGAGGATTATTGCCCTTTGAGTGACCTGCCCTGTTTACCACCCTACAAAAGGAAATGGAGCATGTTATCTCCACTCTCGACTGAACTAACTTTAGGAACGACACATCCTTTTGTGCTAAATTGAATGTCTTATCATGACTTGTTGGTGAGAGGCCTTGTTCTACATATGTTGCCCCATCATGCTTGCTTGTTGGGGGGAAGGAAAGACTTTGCCCTTTGGTCAAATGCTTCACATCGAGTTAGATGAAGTTTGGCATCCGATCCTCAATCCATCTCCGTTGTCGCTCCATCGTGCTTTGTTTGGGAGTTTCTTGAAATATTGTGTCCCTCCAATCTCATCTCCATTTTGGCCACATTATCTCCCTATTAAGTGCTCTCTTTTTTGTGGGGGTAAATTGGCATTGCAATGACTTATCATGTTTGCTTGCAGAACTTCGCTCATTTTCATTATTCCTTCTTGAAAGTCAGCTGCGCCATTAAAGTCCTTCAATTGTCATCTCACGCTTCGGCATTACCCACTTTGCAATTATCTGTTTTGACAAAAATGGATGAACAAGTCAGTTGTTGCACAAAGAGTTCTCATTGGAACGATTACAAGGTTACCATCTCACGATATCCTTTTGCAAATCAACCTGCAAAATTGACCAAGTGAAGAGGTAAAATTTTATGCGAGTCGTTCTTGAAACTCAGTTTCCAAACATTTTGAAGGTAAGGCATAAAAGCCTAACTCGATGACTCAAGTGGAAATACTGCAATTATTTTCAAAGGACAATGATCTAAACTGGAACCTCATTACTCCAAGACGTGAGTTGCGTGATTTACAAATATATCAATTGGGTTCACAATTAAAATTCAAATCAGAAAACATTGGTTCCCAAGGATAATGTTTGAAAAACTCTTGAATAGAGGAGTGCAAACAAACAATTCCCGCTAACTCTAAAGTACACTCCCTTGCATGATTAAGCAAGAGAATTCCAAGGGATGACTGTTACGCATAACCTGCAAAAGGAAGACAACGTTAGTATGTGAATGAAAAAGCGGTCTTTTACTGATGCCGCCTCTTATGACGAAAGCGAGGCAATAATACATGCCCCCATGATTCCCATTTGTGGGCATTTAGTATTTCACCAAGATTTCATCGTAAGTGGAAACATCATTAAAAGATCAAATCGCGGCTATCAATCGGGCGCCCTTTTTATTCCAAAAGTTTCATCACAAAATGCGGCATCAATCAAATTTGAAAGACTGATTTGTGATTTTACTCTTACAAAAATGGGGTGATTCCTGTTTTTTAAAAAATTAATACACAAAAAGTGATTTGAATTTTGATTCCGAAATGTGAACAAAAAAGAATTTTATTGAAAATGTGATTTCAATTTTATGCCCCAAAATGCAATCCTGACTTGAAAGAATTTCTGCACAAAAATGCGATTTTAAGCCCATAACTGAAAGTTTAGACAAAAGCATCTATTTTGGTGGGGCCAAATCACAGGTGTTTGAGATTTATGCTCAAGGTTCACTATCAAGAATGATTGTCTAAAATTTTCAATTATGAGCTCAAATCACCTAGGACACTTGATTGATCTCCGCGAATTTCAAAAATGAAAATTTCAATTCAAAAGTGAGCTAATAACGAGAGGAATCATACTTACAGTGGGTGACGATCGTTTTTTCTTTTTCTTTCCTTTTTTTTTTTTTAAAAAAAAAAAAAAAAAAAGAACACAAAGACACGCATATGCACTCGTGAGGTTCGTTTTCTATCTAAACAGTTTAACAAGGTGAAGCTAAGAGGGTGATCTGACCGTCGCAGTCTCGCGTTGGTATCAGGTCCTCTTAACTCCGGCTCAGTCGAAAGAAATATCCTATAGTCACGCGGTCTCGCGGATAAGGATAAACACTTACGACACCAGAAAAGAATTTTCGGGGAGAAGAAAGGCAACCTCTACATCGCGGTCTCGCGTTCGAGGTTGTATCTTTCTTAACACCATCCTAAAGTATCCTATCGCGGCCCAGGTCCGGCAGCATGGTTGTGTGTGCGATAGTGTAGTGCTAAAACATCTAAAGCATGCACAACAATGTATAGGCAAACAATGCTTCAAACGTCTGAAAAAAATAAACATTAGTTCCCTAAATCTCAAAACCTGCAAAACGAGGGGTTAATGGCGAGAACATTCACGTTAGGGATGTATATAAACAAGAAAAATGGCCTAAGTCCACAAAATGTCCCCAGCGGAGTCGCCAAGCTGTCGCGACCTCCCCGAGCCGGCCCCGAGGCCTGAGGGGGTTTGGCTAATGGATTACTAGGTTGAACCTAGCCCGAGCTCTCCCAAGCCCATACCAATTCGCGACTTAAGTTTAAGTTATTAACATGCAAATCAATCTCATTTAGGAGTCGCCACTAATCGGTTTTTGGTAGGTCGATTAGACACCTAAGTAAAGCGCGGGAGAAAAGCTTCACTTCTACGAACCAGAGATTCAATGGGTACGGGGACTTGATTACACTAATCGACTAATTAGTGCCCTTTCGGTACCTAATCTTGTTCAATTCATCACCTAACATGTTCTCGCTAATCGGAAGCCTCAAAATTTCATTCCTGACTAAGCTAAGGAAAGCAATGATTAACATCTAAACTTAGACATGCATAATCAACTACATACGAGGCTAGTTTAAATGCACAATTCAAAGTGTGTGAACCAAGTGACGTGCAATCAAATATGACATTAACCACACAATAGGACAAGCAGACCCAATTTCAAAGCCCCGAACAAAATTCTGATTTTTTTATGATTTTTTAATTTTTTTTAAAAATTTTTTTAATTAATTTTAAAATTTTTTTTTAAAAAAAATTAATTAATTAATTTTTTTTGAATTTTCGAAATTTTCTCGAAATATATTTTTCCAAAATTTTTTGGAATTTTTTTGGAATTTTTTGAAAAATTTTTCGGAATTTTTTTTAAAGGAAATTAAAAGAGTAATGAAAAAGAAAATTAAAATAATAAAAAAGGGACCGGGTCGGATCTCCACATCCGACCCGGATTGAAACCGACCCGGGCGCGCCGGCCCGGGCCCGAAGCCGGACCGGGCTCATTTGTTGAGCCCGGCTAAATTTTTTGAAAATTTCGTTTTTAAAAGAAAAGCCCAGCCCACATTTTTTTTAAAAAAAAAGCAAAAGCCCAAAGCCCAAAGCTTCGGCCCAACCGCGAAAAGCCCAAGACCTAATTAAAACACTAAAAGCCCACGCACTAAAAAAAACCCTACCCGGTCAGACCCGCGGCCCGACCCGGATGAGCGTTGCCCTACCCGGATCGCCCGCGCGCCCGACCCGGGTCGCGACCCGACTCGCGCCTCCACGCCGCGCCCGGGGCGCGCCTGCTGCTCCGGCCTCCGCGGCCTCCACACCGCGCCTGGGGGGCTCACCTGGACGCCGGCCGCCACGACCAGCGCGCAGCCGCCGCCTGACGGCTCCGGCCTCCGCGAGCTCCGGCCTCCGCGGCCGACGCCCCACCTGCCGCGGCCGCACGCGCTGCTCCAACGCCTGGGTTGCCGCGGGCTCGCCGTCGCCGCGCCTGTCGCCTCGCCTGGTGCGGCCGTCCGCCGTCGCCCCGATGCCGCCTCGCCGTCGCCGCGCCTGTCGCCTCGTCTGCGCCGCGCCTGGTGCGGCCGTCCGCCGTCGCCCCGATGCCGCCTCGACTGCCGCCTCTCTCTCTCTCGGCCCTCCACGCCAGCCGCGAGCTCAGCTCGCCGGGCCGCCAGGAGCTCGCCGCCGCCTGCTGCTTCTCTTCTCCGATCTCTCTCTCTTTTCTCTCCTCTCTTCTCTCCTCTCTCTCTCGCTCCCTCGCCTTTCTCTCCCTGTCTCCGAGCTCTCCCTCAGCTCTCTCTGTCTCTCTCCCTTTTTCGCTCTCTCTCTCGCTCTTTCTCGCTCTCTCACCGATCTCCCCCCCTCTCTGTAACTCTCGCTCTCTTGTCTCTCTCGTTCCCCTGTTTCTCTCGGTTCTCCCAACCCTCTCCCTCTCTCTCTCTCTGATCCGACCCCGCTCCGGTCTCTCTCCTCTCTTTTTTTTTTTTTTTTTTTTTATTTTTAAAAAATGAAAAATGGAAAATATGCTCTAATATGCTACATTAATGTAAATGCACCTAATAACTACGTGCCATGCAGTTTTAATGAAAATTTTTTGGTTTAGGGGTTAAAAATTAAACCCTAATTTTTATGCGATAAAACCCTAAATGATTTGGGCAAAATTTAGGTGTCAACAGTTGCAAACAAGTAATTGGTTCTATTTTTTAATGGGAAAAAAGGAAAAACAAGTAGTCAACTCTCTTGGGAGAGATGGTTGGAACCTATTTCCAAAAGCTAGCATTGTTTCCTTTGTTGTGCTTAGGTTCCTTTTCTCATGCTTGGTCTCAACCTGTTATATGTGCCTTGCAGTTTCTTGATTGTCATCACGTCCACATCTAATCACAGAATGTATTTAATGCTTTGATATTCATGGGAAACATGATCAACTTTTGTTTTGTACTATGGAAATATGCCTGTCACATAAATTTATATATGGAAAATGTTCTTTTGATTCAGGTGGCTAAGATCACAGAAGTCGCAACTATCCGTGTGTGTGAAGTTGCAACCTTTTACTCAATGTTTAAACAGACAAAGGTGAGAAAAAAAGGTCCTGTATGCACCTGGCAATATCAAGTGGTCATTCCCTCATTTGTGATATGGGTGTTGTAGGTGGGCTAGTACTACCTGTTGGTCTGTGGCACAAGTCCTTGCATGATTCGTGGCTCGCGTGACAGGGTCACGTGCCATTGAAGAAGCCTTATGAAACACTTGGGAGTGATAGCACAATAACGTCATGATTCCTGCTTAACATTTTTTGGATGCCGTAAAAAATTTTTAGATATATCTCAACAACTTCACCATTTTTTTGATCCGCAGAATTGACCAAAGATGGTTTGTTCTCTGTTGGAGAAATGGGTTGCTTGGTCAGTGTTTATTTACATCTTCACTTATTCCAACCTGTATCTTTTGGAGAACTCTATCTGAGTAAAGATAATTTTATTTTTGGTTGAAGAATCAGATAATTTGTCAGTATGAATATAATAGATAGGATAAGGCCAGCATATCTAGATGGGTTGCAAAGGTTGGGTTTACGGAAGTATGATTATTTGTATAAGGATACTAGCATTTTTTTTATTTCTCTTGATGTGTTCTATTGCTTATATGCTATGTATAATTGAAAGGAAAAAATATTTTTTTTTGCAGGGCTGTTGTGTTGAATGCTGCCATGACCACCGTTGCTGATTAGTAATGGATCTGAAGGATATAATTATTATGTGGGTCCACACTATACATTCTCTCATTTGCTCGACTCTTTCGAATGTTTTAGCAAGTATTCCCTCTTGTTTACCGCTTATTATATCTCATTTTGCAGGAAGATGTCACTCCAGTGTGTGCTGTTGAGATAGTTGAGATGTTGAGAAGAGGGGAGAAGCTACCGGTAAGAAAGCCGGCCAGAATTGGTCTCTTAATTTGAAAAAAAATTGTGGGAATTGCATCTTTTCTACATATTTAGTTGTAGTAGATCAATTAGCAATGAATTTGCTCCTGCAGAGTAAGCTGTATAAGCTTCCTCAACTGCTGTTGGCTCATCGTCTTCAGGCCACCCGGCTATTCATTGACGCCCGAGTCAAATGGGTTCGTGATCCATTCCTGGACGCTGCCGTCGAGAAGGAGAAAGACCTCAAGCCCCTGTGCTCTCTCCTCCACCACATCCTCTCCTCCCCCTCCCTCTCCCTCCCCCTCTCCTCCGCTTCCCTCCTCCACCTCCCCTCCTCCGCCACCGCCTCCACCGCTGCCTCCTTCTTCCTCAAATACCCCTCCATCTTCACCATCTTCCAGCCCAGCCCTGGCCTCCCTCTCCATGTCAGGCTCACCCCTTCCGCCCTCTCCCTCCACCGCCAAGAGTCCGCCCTCCACCTCTCCCCGCCCCTCCGCCACTCTGCCGCCTCCCGCCTCGCCAAGCTCTTGATGCTCGCTGGGTCTTCAGCTTTGCCCTTCCACATCATTGATAAATTCCGGTGGGACTTGGGCTTGCCTCCTAATTATGTCCCTGACCTCCTCTCTGATTACCCCGATTACTTCAACGTTCGTGCTGTCAACGATGAGGCCACGGGTAAAGAATTGCTTGTGCTGGAGCTCGTGTCCTGGAGAGACGAGCTGGCTGTGTCAGCATTGCAGGAGAGGATGAAAGACCGGGACTTTAATGGGAAACCAGGGATGCGCATCAGGTTCTCGATGGATTTCCCCAGAGGGTTCGATCTGGAGAAGAGGGTCAAGGTTTGGGTTGATCAGTGGCAGGACTTACCCTACATATCACCTTATGAGGATGCTTTCCATCTGGCGCCCAGTGGTGATCAGGCTGAGAAGTGGATGGTGGCTGTCCTCCACGAGTTGCTGTGGCTCCTCCTGTCAAAGAAGACAGAACGGGACAACTTGCTTTGCTGGGGGGAGTATATGGGATTCGGAACACGGTTCAAGAAGGTATTGGCTCATCATCCGGGCATCTTTTACATCTCCAATAAGTTGAAGACGCAGACTGTGGTGCTCAGGGAGGCTTACAGGAAGGATTTCTTGGTCGAGCGGCATCCCCTGATGGGTATGAGGCATCGCTACATTTATCTCATGAGTAAAGCCAAGAAGTCGCAGAAGCAAATAAATTTAGCCTCTAGGACAATCAGCAAGCAAGCCAATAGCTCTCAAAAGTTTGCTGGGTAGAGAAGGACAGCCATAGACACGATGCAGATGGAAGAGAAATGATGGATGGATTTTCAGATGGTGAATTAGGTGAAGCTAGTATATGGCAATGATGAGGCAATTGAAACGTAGATGTGGATCCTGGAAATTATTGTTTCAGGTGCTTCAACCATGAAGTACATGGCGAGCAGAATGGAGATGCTTCAGGTCCGATTTGTGTAGCAGAACTCTGGAAAAAGGGTACTGAGATCCTACTTCTTTCAGTTCAGTTTAAGGGTGAGAAGAGACCAAGGGATAGTAGTTTGATCAATCTAGAGTCAGCTTGACTACAAGATGGCTGGTTTGAGTTGATTTCTAAGGGGATGACATTCTTCCGTGCGAGCTTTAGTTGACAACCTCAGCCCCTCAAACACTGCCAAGAAAGTCTGAGATTAAACCGGAAATCTAGGAGAACGAAGCTGCGCCCAACAAAGGTATGCAGGAAGTTTTTGAGTGCCCCTGAATGACAATGCTGCTGAGGTGAAGGTGGAGTTGTGAGAATGAGATGCCTTTCTTGCCTTTGAGCAAACACTAGTTAGGAAGCCTGTGCACGGCGCGCGCTCTACTTAGGTTAATATACTTATTTTTGTTACGAGTACATGCACATATTCTTGAAGATCTCATCCTTTAACGGAAGGAGAAAGGGTGTAGCCGGCACTTGTCTTCGTGTCGATATATCTCCATGGCTCTTTCGTGTCATTTCGTATTGTTATAAAACTGCTGTCATTTGATTACAAAATATTCTTTCATCAAGAATTGATCAAAACGCATGAGTTGGTATCAATTTCGAGTTAACTCGGGTCGGATAGAGTCCGATCAAGTTTAGACGAAAAATGTGGTGCTTTGATTTTTCTTTGCTCGGAGATTTCTTTCTCCTCTTAATCAATCTTGAATTTGGTCGAAGCCAACTTTTCCACCGAAATCGGTTTCGCACCGACGTGCCAAGAACCTGCCCCGAAGGTTGTACAAACGTAATTTGTTATTTATTTAATGTAAAACTCGTGAAATCTTTTGAAACATATACATATTGACTTTTAAATCATGAATAATTTTAAAGCTTGAAACGCCGATTATGTTTTTCATTTCCAATTCCTTTTTGATGGGCAATGTCATAAAAGGTAGGAAAAAGGATTTTTGTGGACAAAAACAAACCGGAAAATCTACTTAGTGAAATAGAGTGGTAAAAAACAAAAAATAGAATGGTCAAGCTTAGGAACTAAACAGTTGAGGGACCACCTTGGCTACGTTGAATGAGTCAACTAGCGAGCTAGGAAGCACTGACACACTATTTTTGCTTCTGAATTAGTGTCCGACACGTGTCGCGTGTCCGATACTTTCGGACACGCGGCCGACACGCTCGGACACGCGGTCAACAGGTGTCGGAGATCCGACACGCGGTCAATGCGCCGGACACGCCGGCGACACGTGTGTCCCTTCGTCACACAGATAGAGACGAGGAAGAAGGTGCATCCGAGAGAAATGAGGAAGAAGGTGCAGATCTTTGGTGCTGAGGACGACGCCCTCCACGCCGTCGTCTCCTTCGCCACCCGCTTCTCCGGCGCTGAGGACGACGCACTTCACGCCGTCATCTCCTTTGCCTCGTGCTTCGCCGGTGACGGAGGAGAAGGAAGAGGTGGGAGGAGCCTGCGTTGTGCGGAGGAGGAAGCTGGAGAGAGGAGGAGGCGGAGGGAGGGGAGGGATAGGGAAGAAGACGCTACTAGGGTTTTGACAAAGTGAAAGTGGGCTGGGCTTCTTTTTTATCAAATAGGCTGGCTTTTTTCTATTTTTGATCTTGTATTTTCGTTTTTTTCAAATTTAATTATTTACTTTTAGTTTCTTAACTAATATATATTTATACATAATTATTTTTTGAAAATTTATGTGTATAATTATTTTAGGGTAAATTCATTCTAGGTTATTATTATTATTTATTTACATAATTGAATCAAATTTAAAAATGATAATTTATCATGTATTTATAAAAATTTACTTTTTATATATAACGTGTCGCAACGTGTCGGAATTCTGTATTTTTAAGAAATAACGTGTCACGTGTCGTGTCGCGTCGTGTCGCGTGTCGCGTATCGGTGCTACTTAGCTAGTGAGATCCGATTCATGTTTGAACCGGTCACCTAGTTTCGACTCGCTTCTTACTCGATCAAGGATACATGAAACGGAGATTAAAGCCTAAAAAAAAGGATATATAAAACGGAGCATTACTAAAAAAAATCAATAGCGATTCTTATCCTGACAGATTTTTGGTCAGCTATTTGTAGTGGCCGACGCTGGCTTCAACGGGTTCGTCGCGACAATCAACCGTGGTGGCGATGACTCGCTCTAATTAATGGAGCTTTTGATAAGGCTCCAGCAGAATCAAGTTATTGATGACAGAAGAAAAAAGAGTATAGCCAGTAATTGTCTTCATGGCGGTACAGCCGTACAGGTTATTTGTGTCATCCCGTACTGTTATTGAATTATTTTAATTTGATTACAAAGTGCTTTCTCATCAAAACTTTGATGAAAATGTGTGAGTTGGTATGAATTTCAAGTTAAGTCGGGTCGGGTCAATTTTAGACTTCTCTCAATCATTTCATAT
This sequence comes from Syzygium jambos, assembly GCA_031216235.1. Taxonomy (NCBI): domain Eukaryota; kingdom Viridiplantae; phylum Streptophyta; class Magnoliopsida; order Myrtales; family Myrtaceae; genus Syzygium; species Syzygium jambos. The sequence continues at coordinate 26,564,738 of CM062230.1, forward strand.
CTTGTTCAAATCTTGTTCTTATGTTGTATTAGGAACCGCCACCTTTGGCTAAAAATGTGGGGCTTCGATTTTTTCACAGATTTCTTTCTTTCCCTTAATCAATTTCAAATTTGGTCGGTCTTTGTAGGCACTTATTTCAATTCGTTCATGACACACTACTCCGCTAACTTTTGAGTCGGTCAAGATGCGTGATTGTAATCGAGTGAATATTATTGAGAAAAAAAATGATGATGTTTTCAAGTCATTAGTATGTAAAAATCAAATCCGTGTCGTTTGCCTCTACCAAACATGTACATAAACGTGTGACCTTACTTATTTCCTAGGGTATGAGATGTTGCTCGCTTGAGCCTAACAAATGGAAGTCATAATATAAGCTTAGAACCCACAAAGTCACGGGTTTCTAAAACCGCTAAATCAATGCCTTCATTACTAAGGGGGGAAGAACTCATAAATGTCCTGTTACTGGCGCGCACCGCCGTGGTCCTCCCGGCGTGTAGCCGCAACGATTTCCAGGAGGGGGGAGGTCTTACCCTTTGGCAGGATACATAGAAAGCTAGAAGGCCGCTCAGCTGATACTTAGCCCGCACTGCTTCTTCATCTTCTTCCTCGCGTTTAATGAGCATCATTCCTGCGTCATTAGGTTGCAACCACATTCCCAGCAATAGAACCAAAACCAAAGTCAATGCTGCTGATGAACTCAGCTATTCTGGTAAAATTCCTGTGTAGTATGTGTTGCGAAATTCAAATTGACATTAGTATAAATATTACGAATAATACATAATTGTAAAGAAATGAAATTACAATAATAAAATTGGAATCGATACAAATGGATACCGAGGCCTGTGTTCGACACAGTTTCCTTAAAACAGATTCGTTCCCTCCAGCACGTGTATGAGGTTTCGTGAACGTCTGTTTTCCAGGATACAACGGTTGACAGCTAAGAAGAAATCGGCACTTCAAAGCTTTCGGCGAACTTGAACAAATTGGAACCGAACACTATCGAAAAACAATGCAAAATTGCAGAGCATTGAAAAAGAGGAATAATTTGATTATTTTAAAATAGAATGGGAAGCTATTTACAAGGTCAGGGGGAGCGTTTCGGGAATAATAAAGGCCGATTTGAATCTTCCGTTATAAAATTAATACGCATCGAGTAAATTAATCACGGATGTGGTGTAAAACCACTAAATCAATTTCTTGATTGCTAAGGGGGAAGAACTCATGACTCCAATAATGTGCGCTTAATCCTTTGAAGTCTTAATTCTTTATTAGGCTCCTTTTCTTTTGGAAAAAATTAATAATTTGGAAAACATTTTCCAAAAAATGATCGCTTATAAAAATGAATGAATAGAAAAATATTTTCCATTATCCACGAAAATATTTGAACATAAATTGTTGTCATTGATAAAAATATTTTTAAATGGCTTATTACTTCAAGTGATACAAGCAATCATTTTTAGGAAATATTTTTTAAATCACCTATTTTCTGTGAAACAAATGGAGCCTTAATTTGTTATTCTAGTTTCTCCTAACTTTCAAGGTTAAATTGCTTGTATAGCTTCGAACTCAGCAGGAAAAGGGTCCCATATTCTCCTCCTCCTTTTCTTTTCTTGCTAATAATGTCATTTTGCTATTCATACTCTGTACAAGAAGTTCCACTACGTTCATATAGCAGGAAAAGGGTCATATTTGGTGTGCTATTTGTCATATGTTAGCTTAACATGTGACACGAATATGAATGAAAAAGTTTCTTTGGATGAAGAGAAGTCGAACCTAATTGCGTTGAAATTCTCCCCTTTTTTTTCATGTATTTTGAGGGTCTTAACTCTCCTCTCCTACAAATCAATTGAGCATTAAGAATCTCAACTGTAAATGGTTCTTTATCAGGTTCATTGCTGACGTAAAAAACAGTTTGCACATTCGCTATTGATTGATTGACATGTAGTGAACTTCAATTGCGAAACTAACTTCAACATCACTTGTTAATAGGGGTGAACATGGTTCAATGGTATGTAGATCTCAGGTTTCAAGGTATGTAGAGTAGGTTCCAGGTTCTAGGTAGGTGAAATCTGAAACCTGGAACCTAAAATCTTAAACAAGTTTTTTTTATGTTTTTTCTTGTTCTATGTTTTTATGTGATCCTATTGTTCCATGGAGTTAGATGATGAATGTATAATCTGAAACCACTAGTATGAGCTTTTATTTTATGACTTGTTAATATTCTATATTTTTCATGTGTCTAAATATAAGTTGTGGTCAGTTGATCATAGTAACAAGTTGTAGTCATTAAATGTAATGATATACTGCAATTATTCAATTAATAATATAGGTGGAACCTGGATAGACCCTGAAACCGACTCTCGAACCTTCGACATGGTAAGTTCCAAGTTCTAAAGTATGTATGGTAGTTTTCAGATTTCAAAAAATGATAAACCCGTTCTCATGGGTATGTTCCAGATTCCAGGTGGAATTTGTACGAAACCTCCTGGAACTACTCACCCCTACTTATTAAACACCCATTAGAGAAACTTAAAAAAAAATCATGCGCCTTTTAATCCACAACATTTTCCTTTTTACTAATTTAGCTTTTCAAACAATGTCGGGCAAGGGAAAGTGTGGGAAACAAGTGTTTTGAAGTACTTTTGTATAACACGGACACCTTGATTTTAGTCTTTCCAGAACGTAACTTTCGCATATATAACATTAGTTAAACTTATTCCTACTTAAATCTTAGAAACACAAGGAATCAATCCCTTTCTCATAAGATCAACTCCTACTCCACTTCTCCGTCTCTTACGTTCCCTTTGGGCTGGCCAGGTGCACAGGTATAACTGCCGACGACGTTGCAACCATTTCCGGGAGGACGAACCGGACCCTTTTGCAGGATCTGGAAAGCTAGAAGACCGCTCAGCTGATAAAGAGCCTGCACGGCATCTTCATCTTCATCTTTGCCTTTAATGAGCATCCTTCCTGCTTCATTTGGTTGCAACAGCAATAGAAGCAAAACCAAAGCGAATGCTGCTGATGAACCCAGCAGCTTCTTCATCTCTCTTTCTTTTCCCCTCTCGTTTGGCAAAATCTTTGTGTAGTTTAATGAGAGGAATTGTATTACCTGCGTGAAATGTCTTGTGAGGACGTCCTATATTAATATTGAAATTGCTTGGTACTATATTACATGGTAGGTAGGGTTTGGAATTTTAACTATCGCACTGAGATTCGTACGACTTGACGAAATGGGTTTCGGAGAATTTAATCATGAAGCTCGGAAAAAAAAAACGAAGGGTTACCTTCCAAGCATTAGGTCCTATACACCTATCAAATTAGTGGAAGCTTCGTTACTCTACTGATTCGGAGGAAAATGCTAGCTCTGACTGGACCATCTAGCTTGGTCTTAAGAGCTTTGCACTCGAGGGGCATCGAAGTAAATTTCAAAATTGTTGAGCTCACATTTTTATTATCCTATTTGGTGTTTAGAGGTACGTTCGGATTTAGATAAGCTCGGATAAGTTCGAATAAAAATAAAATAGAATAATCGACAAATGCTGGTGGAGCCACCTTTGGCGTCACTGGTGGTTGCACCCCTTCAACACCTCCGTCTCCAAGGTCTCAGGCTCAAACGTATGGACTCAAACGGGAACACCCAACAAACCCTTTGAATTTCAGTAGTGCGCAACGCCACTGGTATAAATAGAATCAAAAGATAATGTAATTATGAGTTTACTTCGATTGTATTATAAATAAATAAAAACCAGCATATAAAAATAAAACTATATTTTAAGTACAATATCCTAGGAAAACATCATATCCGATAATTGGATTTTGTTGCTCTTCCGTACTATCGAATAATAAATCAAAATAGTGTTGGATTCACTTGTGTAAATATGACACGATTTATAGTATCTTCGATTTATTTATTGACTAATGAAAAGATATAAAATAAGCCGAACATCGAAGTACTCTAGACGAGTATAGTGTGGAGTATGGTTTTTATGCGTATAATTAGTTTTACCCCAAAAGAATGAGTATTTTCATTGTAAGTTCAGCAAATGTACGAGAGAGACGGGTGATTTTTTGAAAATCATATTTGTAAGTGTATTTTATGTGAAAATACATGTATTCTACCGACAATTATGGGTTTATTCAGCAGCTACCTTGTACATGAAATCATGACCTCAAATCCAACATTGCACTCGGACCTGCATTGCTACTTGTGACCACCACGAGCGCAGCAGTGGTAGAGAGAGAGAGATGGGTTAGATTTTGATTTTTTGGAGTAAATTTCTCGAAAAAGTAGGAGCATTTTGATCGTTTAAGAATAGAGACCCAATGCAATTACCACCTTAGTGTAGACTTTAGAGGATCGATAGCCTCCATTGAAACACTGACTTCCAACGCGTTGGATCCAAGTTCCGGAAGGAGAGTATAGGAGAAGATATCTCGGATCATCCAAATTCGGAACCATCCATTGCCCAACTCGATTCGATTGGTTCATCGGCTGACTACACAACTTTCCTCCGACAAATATTTGAGAGAGAAAATGGCAAAATTACATCCATGGCACGATATAGCTCTGTGGACAAAAAAAATACTTGAAAAAATTTAACTTTCTTTATCTATGTGCAAATGTGTTTACATTACAATTATTTGGAAGTCATGAATCCCAAATTGCTTGGGGAAAAAAATGAATGCAATCCATACATTAATTTCTCTACCAGCTACACAAAACTCCTTTGAATTTATACAGCTTCCAACGATGGCATACAGCTCAATATGACTTCATGACGGAACCACTTCTTTAATATCTGTTGCCACGCCGAAGCGAGGCACTCCATTTGGGTATGCATTCGGAGGAGCCACCCCCACAGCGCGGCTGGCGGCGAAATTCTGCGTGGCCGTGCAGGGAGCCCCGCCGCCACCTGTGTAGGAGCACCCGTTTCCAGGTGGACGGACCGGGCCCTTCTGTAGAGCCTGTAGGAGGAGAAGGCCTTGCCGGGCCCGCGCTTCTTCACCGAGCACCCGGCAAGCCTCGTTTTGTTGCACCATCAGTGACCCCATGAAGAGGAGCATGATTACAGCCATCGAACCTGACCTTGAGAACCTCATATCTCTCTCTCTCTCTCTCTCTCTCTCTCTCTCTCTCTCTCTCCCTGATCTCTTCTTCTCGGTGGTGGACAAACGTTAATGAGCACAGAAATGATCATGAGAAGATATGTCGGGCTGTGTTCGGGGGTTGTCGGGCTATTTATAAATCGAAAGACGGGGGTGTTCTACGACTTCGAATATGTTAGACTGGGTTTTGGTTTTTGACTGGATAATAGTAAGAGATTACATGTTGTTTGACTTTGAATAAAGACAGACTGGTAACATATATAAGAACGAAGAATGGGAATGGGTCAAACACGTATGAAGGAAAAGTGCGAACTACAAAAAAGCTACAATATGTTCCGTGCATGAAGGAGTCCGTCATGGGGGGTAGGGCAAAAGAGTTATCTCGTTATCAATTTGATGTGATGTATTGTCTCTCGCCATAGACGTTGTACGATCAGATTTCCTTTGAGTAAAAAATTTTCCATTAAAATGATAATCTAAATTTTAACTACAAACAATCCAAATCAAAATACACTTTTACCTAAATGATCATTGGTTTACATACTGATTGTGAAGATAGGTGAGGCTCATTGTCCTTTCAATCTTTTGGGCTGACTGAAAGCACAAAAAGTGAAGTGGTATTATGAATGAAAGTGAAAATAAAGGTGAATAGCTTATTAATATGGTTGAAGAAATTAAGTAACATTGACTTGAAACTTTGGGGAAAATTATGCTGGTATTTATTTAGACTTCAAGTATTTATTAATCATAGTTTGTGCTCCACCCAATATAGTACGCCGGGTCTCAAGTCGACTTTACCCATTCCTTAAGTTAGGATATACAGTTTAAGGTAATATATACGTTCCACTGTCAACTCTTAGCTTTGGGACTCACGAACCAAACGCACATGGCCCTCTCTCCCCCTCTCTTGCGATGGAGCTTATGTCCTGGAGAGACGATCGAGCTGGCCGTGTCAGCATTGCAGGAGAGGGTGAAAGACGGGACATTAATTGGAAACCAGGGTTCTCGATGAATTTCCCCAGATGGTTCGATTTGGAGGAAAGGTTCGAGGCTTGGGTGGAACAGTGGCAGGATTTACCCTACATTTCGCCTTACGAGGATGCTTTCCATCTGGCGCCCTGCGGTGATCAGGCGCAGAAGTGGATGGTGGCTGTCCTCCACGACTTGCTGTGACTCCTCCGATCGTAGGAGACTGAGCGGAACAACTTGCTTTGCTTGGGGGAGTATTTGGGGTACGGGACGTGTTCAATTCTCGTCATCCAGGTATCTTTTACTTCTCCAATGAGTTGAGGACCCAGTCGGTGGTGCTTAGGGAGGCTTACAGGATGGATTTCTCAGTGGAGCGGCATCCCCTGATGGGTATGAGACATTGCTACATTTATCTGATGAGTATAGCTAATAAGTCACGGAAGAATATAAATTCAGCCTCTAGGTCAGATTTATGTGGCAGAGCTCTGGAAAAAAAAGGGAACTAAGTTTTTACTTCTTTCAGTTCAGTTGAAAGGTGAGAAGAGACCACGGGATAGTAGTTTGATCATCTAGAGTATGCTTGACTACAAGATGGTTGGTTTGAGTTGATTTATATGTGGATGATATTCTTCCTGCTAGATTTAGCTGAAAACCTCAGCCCCTCAAACTCTGCCCAGAAATCTAGGAGAGCTATAACGACCCGGTCCGAAGAGGGCGGGGAGTGGTTGTCGGGGCCAAAGGATCTGGACAAGGAGCGTCTCTTGGCAAGCTTCTAAGATGGCAAAGGAGGCAAGAATCACCGAACAGGGGAATAGCGATTCTGAGATATATATGTGAAAATTATAATTAACTCACAGAAGCGCATTTTGACGTAACGGCAAGTTTTGCTTCGGAACTCCAAAGTTAAGCAAGCCTAGGCTATAGCACTACCAGGATGGGTGATCTCCTGAGAAAATGCTTGCTTGTACGCTAAAGGACAAAACCGTGCGGCTCAGTATGAGACAGGCCAAAGCAGATAATTCCTTGAGTGAGTTAAACTCAGAGCACCACAAGGAAGTTTTTGTGTGCCCCTGAATGACAATGCTACTAAGGTGAATGTGGAGTTTTGAGAATGAGATGCCTTTCCTGCCTCTGAGCAAACACTAGTTAGGAACCCCGTGCAAAGCCCGTGCTCTAATTAGGTTAATATACTTATTTTTGTTACCAGTACATGCGCATGTTCTTGAAGATCTCATCCTTTAACTTTAAAGAAGAAAGAGTGTAGCCGACAATTGTCTTTGTGTCGTATATCTACATAGGTCGTTTGTGTCATTCCGTATCGTTATAAAAATATTTTCATTTGATTACAAGATATTCTTTCGTCAAAAATTGATGAAAACGTGTGAGTTGGTATCAATTTCGAGTTAACTCGGGTCAGATAGGGCCCGATCAACTTCAGACTTATCTCAATAATTTCTTCTCATTCAGTCATGCTCTGGTGTTGTGTTAGGAACTGCTACCTCTAACTAAAAAATGTGGTGCTTTGATTTTTTTTTCCTCGTAGATTTCTTTCGCCTCATAATCAATTTTAAATTTGGTCCAAGCCGACTTTTCCACCAAAACCGGTTTCGCACCGACATGCCAAGAACCTGCCCCGAGGGTTGTACAAACGTAATTTAACGTAAAACTCGTGAAATCTTTTGAAACATATAAATATTGACATGTAAATCATGCATAACTTTTTAAAGCTTGAAACACCGATTATGTTTTTCATTTTCAATTCTCTTTTTTTTACAAGCGATGTCATAAAAGGTAGGAAAAAGGATTTTCGTGGAGAAAAACAAACCGGAAAATCTACTTAGTGAAATGGAATGGTCAAGCTTAGGAACTTAAGAGTTGAATGACGATATTGGCTACCAACTTAACAGTTGAACCGGTCACCTAGTTTCGACTCGCTTCTTACTCAATCAAGAATATATAAAACGGAGCATTACAGAGAAAACCGATAGCAATTCTTATCCCGACAGTTTTTTGGTCAACTATTTGTAATGGCTGGTGGTGGCTTCAACGGCAATCGACCACCGTGGCGATGATTCAGTTTAGTTAATAGAGCTTTTGATGAGGTTTCGGCAAATCAAGTTATTGTTGACAGAAGGAAAAGGGAAAATTGTCCAAAAAGTCATAAATCTATTGCACTTTTATCAATTCAATCCTAAACATTTTAAGTTTGCCAATTGAGTTATAAACATTTTCAATTCTTGCCAATTAAGTCAATTCGGCCAATTTTGGCCGCCCGGAGCTAACGTGGAAGCTAACCGGTGCCGACTGCCTAGCTAACGCTTACGTGACAATTTTTAAAATATTTTAATATTTTTTCGAATTTTTAATATTTTTTCCTTTTAATTTTTTTTTTCTAGTCTTCTTCCCTCTGGCCGGTCACCGAACCGGCCAGAGGCGAGGGCCGACGAAGTCGACCTCACCAGCCTCTAGCGAAGCTCACCCTTGCCGACCACTGGCGAGGGCGAGCCTCGCCGGCTCTTGGATGGGCAAGGTCAAACCTCGCCCAGCGACGGCAAGGTCAAACCTCGCCCAGCGACGGCGAGGTCGAGCCTCAGCGACCCCTAGCCTCGCCTAACCAAGACGAGGCCAACCTTGCCATCGTTGGGCAAGGCCAAGGGCCGGTGAGGCTCGACCTCTCTAGCCTTCACCTCTGGCGGTCCAGTGATCGGCTAGAGGGAAGAAGACAAAAAATAAATAAATAAAATAGAAAAAAATTAAAATATTAAAAAAATTGCCACATCAGCATTAGCTGAATGGCCAGTGCCTACATCAACTCCGGGCAGCTAAAATTGGCCGGATGGACTCAATTGGCAAGAAGTGAAAAGATTTAGGACTCAATTGACAAACTTAAAAGGTTTATGACTAAATGGGTAAAAGTACAATAGGTTTAAAACTTTTTGGACAATTTTCTGAAGGAAAAACAGTATATTCAGTAATTGTCTTCGTGGCGGCATAGCCGTATGGGTTATTTGTGTCATTCCGCACTATTTTTGAATTATTTAATTTGATTACAAAGTGCTTTCTCATCAAACTTGACGAAAATGTGAGTTGGTATGAATTTCAAGTTAAGTCGGGTCAGGTCGGGTCAATTTTTGACTTCTCTCAATCATTTCATATCTCGTTCAAATCTTACTCTTACGTTGTATCAGGAACTACCGCCTTTAGCTAAAAATGTCGGGCTTCGATTTTTTTCACATATTTCTTTTCTTCCCTTAATCAATTTCAAATTTGGTCAATTTTTTTAGGCATTTATTCCAATTTTTTCTTTTCCTTTTTTTTTTCCAGCATTCCTTTTTATCATTTTTTTTTGCTTAAGAACTCTACCATAGATGAGTAGACCAATAGAATAATTAAAATATTAAACCACGCATTTATCTAACAGCTTAAGCTTTTAGAACAGTTGGTAGTGGTTCCACCAAATCTCACATGATATCAGAGTTGGAGATCCCACGCTTAGTACTAGGTAAAAAGACAAGACTAAGCATGAGGGTGAGTGATAGAATAATTAAAATATTAAACCACGCCTTCATCTAATAACTTAAACTTTTAGAACAGTTGGTAATTACCCTACCAAATCTCACATAGACATCCATTCATGACATACTCCGCTAATATTTGAGTCAGTTAAGATGTGGGATTGTAATCAAGTGAATATTATTGAAAAAAAAATGATGTTTTCAAGTCATTGGTGTGCAAAAATCAAATCCATGTTGTTTGCCTCAGCCAAACATGTACATAAACGTGTGACCTTACTGATTTCCTAGAGTATGAGACGTTGCTCACTTGAGCCTAACAAATGAAATTCATAATATAAGCTTAGAACCCACAAAGTCACGGGTTTCTAAAACGGCTAAATCAATGCCTTGATTACTGAGGGGGAAGAACTAATTGATGTCCTGTTACTGGCGCGCACCGCCGTGGTCCGCCCGGAGTGTAGCCGCAATGATTTCTAGGAGGGGGGGTCTTACGCTTTGGCAGGAAATAGAAAGCTAGAAGACCGCCCAGCTGATACTTAGCCCGAACTCCTTCTTCATCTTCTTCCTCGCGTTTAACGAGCATCCTTCCTGCGTCATTAGGTTGCAACCACATGCGCAGCAATAGAACCAAAACCAAAGAAGATGCTGCTGATGAACTCAGCTGTTTCTTCATCTCTCTGTTCTTTTACCTCTCCCGTTCTGGTAAAATTTCTGTGTAGTATGATGACAGGTATCAAATGATATGAGTGTAGTGAAATGTCATGTGAGGACGTCCTCCATTTATAATGAGATTTCTTAGTCTTGGATTACATGTTAGGTTGGTTTCCTTTTTTTGGCTATTGCGGTGTGCATGAGACTGAGATTCATTGGACCTGAAGAACGGGTTCTGGAGAACTTAAGCATGAAGTTTTGCAACAAAAAAAAAAAGTGTTTCTTTCCTAGCATTTGGTCTACACCCATCATATACGTCTTAAAAGCTTTGCAATTAAGGGGCGTTCAAGTGAATTTCATTATTGCTGAGTTCTCCTTTTTTTTAACCCGTGGGGTGTGTGTTTGGTTGCCCAGCTAATATGTCGGATAAGATAACAATAATCATATTCGCGTTTCGAGACACACTCGAATTTGGGTAAGCTCAAATAAATTTGAATGAAACTCGGATAGATTATCCCGACGCTAGTGGTTATTCAATCTTATCGGGAAAAGCATAAAGAAGTTCTAAACTTATTGCGTTGGTACTATATAAACCATTCAATTGGACCAATTTAATCTTAAACCTCCCCACATCAGTATTACTTCAGGCCATCCAATCAACTTAAGCCATAAATTGCTGACGTTGACACCAGCTGTTCTACATGACATGATCGGCGCTAACGTAAATATTTTTTTAATTATTAAATGCTTTTTTTTATTTTTTTATAAATTTTTTTATTAATCTTTTTTTTCTTCTCTTCTCCTTCGTTTCATTTTTTTTATTTCCTTTCTCTTTTTTTCTTTTTTCCTTATTACCCTCCCCCAGTTGCCAATCGGCAGAGGTCGTCAACAAGGGGACCCTCGCTAGATCTAGCAAGGGGCGGCCTCACCCAACCATCGCCCTCTCCAACGAATGGTGACCTCCGCCGGCTAGCAACTAGCAGAGGGTAATAAGGAAAAAAAAATAAGAGAAAAAGAAAATAAAATAAAAGGAAAACAAAAAAAATAATAATTTTTTTTAAAAAGTATTTAAAAAATAGAAAATATCCAAGTCAGCATCGATCATGTCACGTAAGATAAGCGGCATCCATGTCAGCAAATTTTGACCTAAATTGACCGGATGGAATTAATTGGTATCAATGTAAAAATATTTATGATTAAATTGATCAAATTAAAAGGTTTAGGAATGAATTGGCACTAATGCAACATATAAGTTTTTTTGGATACTTTTCCCCAATTTTTTCCCACCAGAACAGAAATATTTTTTAAAAAAATTAAGAAACAGGGAAAAGAAGGCAGAATCAAAGAATGCCTTTTGCACTAGGCAAAGCCAAAGGCGGCTCCATTTTTGGCATCTCTGGCAGTTGTAGTCCTTGGGTGACTTGTCGCAAGCTCAAAAGTATGGACTTAAAACAGGAGCACCCAACAAACCGTTGAATTATTATCCGACATTGTTTGATAATGGATCCTAAATTTTTTTATATTCATGTGGCTCCCCTCTACCTAATAATTTAAGTTTTTGAATTGGACATTCTTTCATGGTATCAGAGCAAGAAGGTCCTGAGTTCGAATCTTCAAACTCTTATTTGGCTCCCCAATTACATATTTTCATAGTCTAGCCTACGCGTGAGCCTTCATATTGCTTAAACTTTTGGTTGAATTTATTAACACAAACCTCTGAATTGCAATCGGGTCAGCCTCACCCGAATAGCACGACACCACCAGACATTTCAACATGCCTCCCCACCCTCTCCCTCCCGCCCCCCTTGATTAATAATGTATAGGACGAAATTATACGATACAATTTTCTTTACAAGTATGTGAAAATTTTGGAATTAAATATATATTAGAATAAAAAAATTTATAATAAGTTTACTTTGATTGCATGTATTATAAAAAAAAACTTGCATAAAAAATAAAATTATATTAAGCACAATAACTTAGAAAAGTATCGTATACAATAATAGCATTTTGTTACTATTTCATACTATCTAATGATTGAATGAAAATAATGTTGTATTTACTTGTGTAAATATAAAGTGATATAATCGTTTCTTCTATTTCTTAATTGACTAATGAATGATATAAAATAAGCTGATAATCCAAGCACTTTAGACCAGTATAATATGGTGTGTGCTTCATATGTGTATCATGAGTTTTACTCAAAAAATGAGTTTTTTTATTGTAAGTACGGCAAACCTATGTGAAATGGGTGATTTAATTGAAAATCATTTTCGTACTTGTATTTGACGTGAAAGGCGAGTATTTTATTAACAGATGTGTGTTTGTTTAGCAGTCGCCTCAGATCCGACACTGCATTGGGACCTATATTGTTACTTGGGACCACCATGAGCTCCCTCTATCTTTGGGGAGAGAGAGAGAGAGAGAGAAAGGTCGAGGAGGAGGATGGCAACTGGCATCGGGTGGGGGTGGGGGTGGGGGCGGGGGCGGGGGCGGCGGCAGGATGCAACAGCAATGGGGCTGAGCAATTGAGGAGGTTGCAGCGCGAGCGCAACAGCGGCGGAGAGAGAGAGAGAGAGATGGGCTAGATTTGGATTTTTTGGGGTAAATTCCTTGAAAAGTATGAGCATTTTGATCATAGTGTTCAATAATGATCCATTTTCTTGGGCTTTCTAGATCAATCCACAAAATTCTAGCATCTCTTGTATCAGTGTGCGGTAAGTGAAATGAGTGGCTGTAAATACATGAGAGGTAGATACTTGTAAAACAAACAAAAACCTTGGATAAAATTCTGATATTATCTCCGCAACATGGCGGAGACTTTTGCCACTAAGTCGGTTATAATGCTCTATATATAGAGCTAGCGATGGACGGTGGATGGTGTGCAAGAGCAACCAGAAAATGTATTCCATGTACTGCTCTACCAACACTTGTAAAAAATCCATTTAAACTTAAGAAGCTCTATTTCCTTATTCGATATCCTCTGCTGATATACCGACCTTCAAAACATTGAACCCTAGCTCCGGAGGTGAAAGTAAAGGAGAAGATGTCTTGGACCATCCGAACTCGGAATTATCCATTCGCCGACCTGATCTATCCAGTTCATCGGCCGACTTTACAACTTTCCTACAACAATTATTTAGGAGAGAAAATTTCGAAATTACATCTGTGGGACTATCGCTTTGTGGCTACAAAAAACTACTTGAAAAGTTTTTATTTTCTTTATCTATGTGCAGATGGATTACGTTACAATGATTTGGAAGTCATGAATCCCCAATTGATGGAGTAAACAAAAATAAATGCAATCGACGCATTAATTTACATTGATGTCTTTGTCAATTCTGACTGAGATACCATTTTTCTCCACCAGCTTTTGATGAACTCCTTCGAATTTAAAAAAGCATCCAACGATGGCATACTGAATAGGACTTCATGGCGGAAACACCTATATATAACATCGGTCGCCCCCAGTGTAGGAGCACCCGTTTCCAGGGGGACGGACCACACCCTTCTGTAGAACCTGTAGGAGGAGGAGGCCTTGCCGGGACCCCGCTTTTTTGCCAAGCACCGGGCATGCCTCATTTATTTGCCCATCATTGACCCCATGAGGAAGAGCATAATCATAGCCATTGAACCTGATCTTGGGAAACCTCATCTCTCTCTCTCTCTCTCTCTCTCTCTCTCTCTCTCTCTCTCTCTCTCTCTCTCCCTGATCTTGGGAACCCAAGGATGGCACTCAGCGGCAATCAGGCGGAGAAGTGGATGGTGGCCGTCCTCCATGAGTTGCTGCGGCTCCTCCTGTGGAAGAAGACAGAGCGAGACAAATTGCTTTGCTTGAAGGAGTATTTGGGGTTCAGGACGCTGTTCAAGAAGGTATCGGATCATTATCCAGGCATCTTTTACTTCTCCAATGAGTAGAAGACCAAGTCTGTGATGCAGGAAGGATTTCTTGGTGGAGCGGCATCCCCTTATGGGTATGAGGCATTGCTACATTTATTTTATGAGTAAAACCAAGAAGTCACAGAAGCAAATAAATTCAGCCTCTAGGTTAGATTTGCGAGGCAGAACTCTGGAAAAGGAACTAAGTTTTTACTTCTTTTAGTTCAGTTGGAAGGTGAGAAGAAACCAAGGGATAGTAGTTTGATCATCTAGAGGCTGCTTGACTACAAGATGGCTGGTTTGAGATGATTTGTAAGTGGATGATTTTCTTCCGTGCTAGCTTTAGTCGACAACCTCAGCCCCTCAAACTCTGCCAACAAAGTCGGAGATTAAACCAGAAATCTAGGAGAACGAAGCTGCGGCCAGCAAAGGTGTTCAGGAAGTTTTTGTGTGCCCCCGAATGACAATGCTGCTGAGTTGACTCTGGAGTTTTGAGATGTCACGAGAGATCTTGCTTTTGCTTCAATTTGTGGAAGTCGTCACGTGCAGCGCTGTGGCAAACCCCAGTTAGGAAGCCCGTGCAGGGCACGTGCTCTACTTAAGTTTAAATATGCGATCTATATCCTAACGCGAGCATATCTTTCATTTTTGTTACTCGTCGATACGCATGTCCTTGAAGATATCATCCTTTGACAGAAGAAAAAAGAGTATAGCCGGCAGTAGTCTCCACTTTCGGTATTTCCATATAGGTTATTTGTGTCATTCGACTCATTCCCTATTGTTATAAAATAATTTGATTATTTTTCAATAAAAAATTAATGAAAATGTGTGAATTGATATCAATTTTGAGTTAAGTCAGGTCGGATCGAGTTTAGACTTTTCTCGGTAACTTCATATCCCCTTCAATCTTTTTCATAGATTTCTTTTCTCTCTTAACCTTTATTAAATTTGGTTGGGCTTTTTAGGCATTTGTTTCAACTTTTCTTTATTTAATTTTCCAGCAATTTTTTTGGTCTTTGTTAAGTTTAGGAACCCTGCCATAGATGAGTAGGTATTCTTTCATAACATTCTCCACTATATTCATGAATTAGTTAAGATACGAGACTGTACTCTAGTGAATCTAACGGAAAGACCAATGTTTTCAAGTCATTGGCGTGCGAAATCAAATCCACGTTGTTCGCCAACACCAAATATGAATGTAAACGTGTGATCTTCTAGTCATTTCAAGTGTCACGGGTCGGCAATTCCTTGTCCGTGAAATAGCTTGTGCGGCGCAAGGTGGGTCATTCACATCAGGCTAGCCCTTGTTCTCTAGTTGTTCCAAAAAACCATATGACGAATAACTTCTCCATATCGGAATATACCATGCTTAGCATAGCTCAGGCGTCTAGTCTATAGAGCGAGACACACAGATCTATTTAGGTTTGATAGCTGGTTTGACCTACCATAATCTCATCAATAGAGTAGAATCAACTCCCGAGCAGTTTGTGCACAGGAAACCAACCCCGCCTTTAGAGCTCCTACGAGTATATATGTTCTATCCTAGAACTCATAACATCAACCGTCTTGACACCACTCCCACAATCCAATTGTATTCATCCATTTTGCATCCTCACTCTTCACTCGATAACCCCGAGCACCACTCACAAAGTATAGGAGTACAAGAGAACCATGGTCCGTGCATTCTCTCCCACTCAATTCTGCAACATCCTTGTTGCGAGCTGTTTTGTCGCTTTCTTGCATTGCTTTTGACCATCAATGTCGCTTTTTCGAGAGTTACATCAGTGGTGGACGCTTGCCCAACAAAACAACTTCACTCCACTGGTGGCTTTTCTTGATCAAAGCTGTTTGGCACCTTTGGTCACTTGTGCTTTCCCAGGCAAGTGTAACATTGGCCAACTGCACCTTTTGGCAACACCATCCTTCGCCTACTTCGAGTTTCTCATGATCTCAGCAGACCAATGGAGCTTCCTCTTCTTGTTAATAATGTGATAGCAGACCCATCTTGAGATTTGACAAATTGACCCAAGAATGTTTCCCCTATTCAACGAGGAATTGATTCTTTGCTATGCCCCCATTGTCATCCTAGAAGTTGGTCAAAAGCCGCGCTTTGTTCGAGCATCTTTCGCCCTCAGCAATTTACTCTCGGCTCTCGTAGGACCGTGTAGACCATAGGTTTTATCTGACTCAACTCACCTACTGAAAGGATCCTGCTCTAATACCATGTTGTCACGGGCCAGCAATTCCTTGGTTGAAGAATAATTCGTGCGGAACCTAGTAGGTCGCTCACACCAAGCCAGTCATCGTTCTCTAGTGGTTCTAAAGAATCATATGGCAAACGATAATTGGTTTCAGCTTGCCATGGGATCATCAGGAGACCGGCATCAGCTCCCAACCAATTTATGCACGGAAGACTAACCCTGCCTTCAAAGCTCCTAAATGTATGTTCATTATATTCTAAAACTCCTAGCACCAACCGTTTTAACACTTCTACTTCTACGACCCAATTGAATTCATCCCTTTCACATCCTCACTCTTCACCAAATAACCCCGAGCACCACTCACAATGGTATATGAGTACAAGAAATTCACGATTCGTGACATAAGCATATTGACAATCGTGGCTCTATCCCTCTGTTCACCTATCCACGATACCTCCAAACTTTACCGAACTCCCTGTGCTAGGCTTGTTCACCTTCTACTTATATATCTCCAGCTCGAAGATACCTATACGCCCAATACTTTATTCACCATTGATAGAGAATTGATAACCTTAAAACGTCCTGTTACGACACCATCTGCATAACGACTTGTGTATCTTTCACCTGATTTACTCAACCATTAAACAATTGGTAGCATTTGATTATTTTGCAATTTTTAAAACAACATAAAGGATTTCTCCAACACGTGTGACCTTGTTGACTTGATTATTTCCTTGAATATGAGTTGATGCTCACTTGAGCCTAATAGATGGCATTCGGAAGAATTACCAGAAATGTCTTACACCTGTTGCACTTCTGCCACTCTAGTCATAATCCTTTTAATTGTACCAATTAAGTCCTAAACGTCTTCACTTTTTGCCAATTGAGTCCATTGGGCCAATTTTGGTCGAAACTCGCTGACGCATATGCTAGTCATCATATGTGACATGGTCTGCATTGACATTGACATTTTTAATAATATTTTAATATTTTGTTTGAATTTTTATTCATTTTTTCATATTTCATTTCTTCTTTTTTTATTACCGTTTTTTTTTTAACTTAGGTGACCGGCCACAGACAAGGACTAGGATTTTCTCGTTGGCACTAGACGAGGCTGTCGTGGCCTTGCCTAGGGCCTCGCCAACCAAAGCAAGGGTGTGTGGCCCCTCGCCAAATGTAGGCCAGGCAAGGGCACTGTGGCCCTCACCCAGTGCCGACGAGGTGGCCCAGCCTTTGCTTGTGACTCATGACCCTCACCGGCCGTAAATTCAAAAAAATTAAAGAAAAGAAAAGAAAAAATAAAAAAAATTCAAAAAATTCAAAAAATATTATTAAAAATGTCCGCATCAGTACTGGACATGCCACGTAGGACGGTCGGCATCCACATCATCGATTTCCCGCCAAAATTGATCGGATTGACTCAATCGATAAAACATGAAAAGGTTTAGAACTCAATTAGCATAATTAAAATGTTTATGACTAAATTGGTAAAAGTGTAATAAATTTATGACTTTTTTAATAATTGTCCCATTGGAATTCATAATATAGGCTTAGGACCCACAAAGTCATGGATTTCTAAAACCACTAATTCAATTCCCTAATTACTGAGGTGGAAGAATTCATTAATCCAATAGTGTGCCTTTAATCCATTAGTCTTAATTATGATTTTCCTCCTAACTTGCATGGTTAAATTGGTTGTATAGCTTCGAACTCACAGGAAAAGGGTTCCATATTCGTGCGCTAATTGTCTTATGTTAGCTTAACATCATGTGACACGAATATGAATGTAAAAGTCTCTTTGATTGAAGAAAAGCCGAAAATCGAATCGTGTTGAAATTCTCCTTTTTCCATATATTTCGAGGTTCCTAACTCTACTCTTTTATAAATCATTTGACCATTAAGAATAAAAGGTTCATTATTGGCGTGTAAATTAATTTAGACTTTCAAGAATACTTGTTAAACAATCAATTATTGGACATTACGTTTTCCTTGTTTTTACCTTTTGAACAATGGTTAACTCGTTAATAAAGTAAACAAAGGGGAGCATTCCGAACAACGTGGGACAAGAGAAAGTATGGCAAACAAGCTATTTTGAAATACTCTTATGCTAATATGAATCACTTAATTTTTTTTTTTTGGTAAAAGTAAGAGTATATAAACTTTTCAAACACCAAATACAACCTAGCGCCCAAACCACTACCTGACCCTATTAGGACAAAATTGTCCACACAAGGTCAAGAAAGGTTCGGCAGGAACTATACAACAAGCAAAAGCCTAGCTAAAACAAGAACATTAAGTCCGAAATACAAGGAAAAAGACCAATCCGAAGCTTGGTGGACGGCCCAGGACTCCGGAAGCATCAGCAAGACAGCGAAAAACAATGCCCAAGTCACCGAAATCAGCCGGCAGCAGCATCCAAATAGCGAAGGCTCCAACGGTCCCCCGGTATTTGAGGCCCATGACATCGCACCAGCCGGAAGCAACAGCAGACAGCAGAGATTTGGAGATGGAGGCCCATGTCCCCGAACAAACTGCAAGGTTGGTGAAGAATACCCAAACAGGAAGAAGTCACCGAAAACAGTGGGAGCAGCAACAAGACAGCGAAAGCTCCACCGGTTCCCCGGAACAGCAAGCCGAGCCAAACCACCTTGGAGGTCAGCCCTTATATCCGGAAGCAGGAGCAGAACAACAGAGATTTGAGGCCCTTGACATCGACCCAACCGGAGGCAGCAGCAAACAGTAGAGATTGGAGATACAGGCCCATGTCGTCAAACAAACCGAACAAGAAGAACCGCAACAAAACCCAATCCCGAGCTTGAAGGTCAGCCCAAGTCTCCGGAAGTAGCACCATAATAGCAAGGAATAGAGGCGTAGGACTCCGAAACAGCCGGCAGCAGCAGCACAACAACGAGGTTTGGAGGAGAAAGCCCTTGTCCCTGAACAGAGCTGAAAAGGCCCTAAGAAATTGTCGGCGATGCTTCAAGGAGTGACAGCGGGAGACCCCAATTTCTTAGCATTTTTCGATTTCTGTAAGTATCCGCAATACGCCCAAAAGATATGGCTTTATCCTTCACCACTTTAAACAAGTGCTTACGCATGCCGGGGATGAAAAGACTCTTGTTTCTGAATAAGGAATTGTTCCTCTCAGACCAAATTATGTGACATAAAGCCGCAAAGGAGTATCTTGAGAGGCAATGGGCAAAAGATGATCCTCCACAGATTTTCGCTAGCCAAGTAATGTTGTCTTGCCACGGACGGTTACGCCATGGAAGGTTACATTTTGTAGCCCATAAGGAAGCCAATCGACTAGTATGCGCACACTCAAAATAGAGGTGGTTTACTGAGTCAGGTGTTGTAGCACAGAAGGGACATAAAGCTGTGTCAATCCTACGGGTTTGTAGGAGGATTACCTGTGTAGGCAGACGGTTAAGGGTCGCTAGCCATAACAGGAAGGAATGCCGAGGGACTAAATGGTGATTCTAGATGAAAGAGTGCCAAGCAACAGGCCGGCTTTTAGTTCTGATGAAGTCCCAAGCCAGCGAAACCGAGAAGGAGCCGGATGGATGCGGGACCCATAAAGGTTTGTCCAGAGAATTTTCCTGAAAGATTGGCGCTGAGTCCATCCAGCTGAGGATGGTAACCAGAGAGATTGAATGTTGCCATGACCGATCAAAAAAATCCCGAACGGATATATTCCGAGGTATCCGCGATTGGTATATTTCGGAATTGCTGAATAAAAGGTGAAGTGGGCCTTTATCATGCCACCAATCAAACCAAAAGGAGACCGAACGACCATTACCTATCTTCTATCGAAAGGTAGTCTGAGCGAAGGTTCTCATATCTAAGATTTTCTTCCAAGTCGAAGAACAAAATGTTGGTTTGGATACAACCCAGAAGTTAAAAGTCTTCAAGAAAGTCGAGTGTGTCCACTTACACCACAAGGATTCCTTATCCGAAAATAGGAGCCAGATATGTTTAAGAATCAATGCTCTATTGTATTCTGTGAGTCTCCGAATCCCTAAGCCTCATTCCTCTTTAGGAAGACAAACGTTCTTCCACGTTACTCTAGCTCTGCCCACGCCTAACTCAGGACCCTTCCATAAGAACTGTCGTAGAATAGACTCGATATTATACAGCACATTCTTTGGAAGGGAAAATATCGAGGCCCAGTAGACATGGATAGAGTGGAGGACGGATTTAATGAGCTGAATCCGACCAGCAAAGGATATAAAACGATGTGTCCATGAACGGGCCAGTTATTTTGTCAATAAGCACTTTACAATCCTCTTTCCGAAGACCAGAAGATATAACAGGAACACCTAGGTAGCGAAAGGGCAGCGTCCCTTGCTGGAAGCCGAGGCATTGAAGAATTTGCCCATGGAGGGCTGGCGTCCCTCCCGATAAAAACACATTACTTTTGTCATTGTTTGGTCTAAGGCCAGACCAATCAGAAAAGACATCAAGAGCTTCCTTAAAAAAATCACTTAATTTTATTCTTCCGAGAACATAATTTTTGCATGTGTCATAATTTGTTCTTTCATGTTGTACTATTGCTATAATTAAATCTATCACGTATGTAAATATTAGAAACACATGGAACCAGTTAAAACACAGCATCAATCCCTCTTCCATAAGAATGACTCCTACTACACTCCTTCATCTCTTCCGTTCTGTTAACGGGGTGGCTCGCATCCGGTCGAAGAGTACTAGCAAAGATTTCTAGGACGCCGGACCTCACCCTTTTGCAGGATTTGAAAAGCTAGAAGACCGCTCAGCCGATAAGTAGCCTGCACCGCTTCATCTTCATCTTTGCCTTTAATGAGCATCCTTCCTCCTTCATTTGGTTGCAACCACATTCACAGCAATAGAAGCAAAACCAAAGCAAATGCTGCTGATGAACTCAGCAGCTTCTTCATCTCACTGTTCTATTTTCCTTTCTCGTTTATGTGATATGCATGAAATGTCTTGTGAGGACGTCCTTTATTTATATTGAAATTGCTCGGTCCTGTATTATAACTTAGGTGGTTCTTGATTTTTGACTACTGCGGTGTGCATGGGACTTGAGATTCACAGGACGTGGGGAATGGGTTTTGGAAAATTTACTCATGAAGTTCGAAAAAAGAAAATTTGCTTCCTCTTGAGCATTTGGTCCTAAACACCCGTCGTCGTGGATGCTTCATTGCTCTATTGACTCCTAATTCTATTGACTCCTAACGAAGTCACTAGCTTTGACCGGACCGTGTAGCTTGGTTGGCCGACGCGATGATGAAACTGTTAGAAATTAAACCAAATTTGTTAGTACTTGTTTTCTTTTTGAGTCTGTTCGTATTTTCATATTTTGATTTTTCATATATATGGTGAGATATTAATAGATAAGATAAGATATTGTGAGATATTGTTTCTAGTTATATTTTAGGAAAGTTTCCTAAGTCAAGTAGGTTTCCTAATTAGAATAGATTTCCTAAAAAGAGGTTTCCTATTTCGAATCAAACTATGGCCTATATATAATCTATTTCTCTTATAATTGAGACATGCAATAGAAAGGTGTGGATTGCGATTGTTTCATCTTCAAAAATTTCTTCCATCAAATCAATATTGTTGCCGTGCCTCTGACGCTCAACAAATTGGTATCAGAGCTTACGGTTCGTGATCATGGCCTCAACGAATAATCGACTTCCTCTTCAATATCCTCGTCTTACCAAAGAAAATTATAGTAATTGATCTATTAGAATGAAAGCTCTACTCGGCGCCTACAGTGTGTGGGAACTTATTAACACTGGCTATGATGAGCCAGAGGATGAAGCCATGTTGAATCAGAACCAGAGGAATGCCTTGGAGAAGGCTCGAACGAAAGATCAATATGCCCTGTCGATTATCTATTAAGCGTTAGATGATTCCATGTTCGAAAAAGTTTCGAACGCCACTACCGCTAAAGAGGCATGGGAGATTCTTCAAAACACACATCAAGGAGTTCAGAAAGTTCAGAAGATTCGCCTTCAAACCTTGAGAGGCAACTTCGAGGTAATTCACTTGAAAGAATCTGAATCGATTGCTGATTATTTCACAAGAATTTTGGCAATTGTTAATCAGATGAAAAGAAACAGAGAAGATGTTTCCGATATTCGTGTTGTTGAGAAAATACTTCGGTCCTTAGACAAAAAGTATGATCATATTGCGGTTGTAATCGAAGAGTCTAAAGACTTGGATGCCATGACGGTCGATGAACTTATGGGTTCATTATAAGCCCATGAAGAAAGATTGAGAAAGAAAAAGATTGAACCGGTGGAGGAAGTTCTCCAAACGCAGTTGACCATACGAGATGAGAAGGAGCAAAGAAGAGATCCTGTACAAAATCGCGGGACAAATCAATATCATGATCAAAGTCGTGGCCGAGGTCACTTTCGAGAAAGAGGTCGTAGACAAAGCAGAGGAGATTCTACTCGAAGTGATGGAGGATATCAGTACCAAAGAGGTGTTCGTGAAAGAGGAAAGAACTTAACAAGCCAATGGTATGATAAATCTAAAATCCGATGTTATCATTGCAATAAACTTGGCTAGTATGCTTCTAACTGCTGGAACAAAGAAAGTAGCAGAACAGACGAAAAGGCAAACTTGGTGAATAATGCTGATCAAATTCTCTTATTGGCATTTAAAGAAGATGAAGAAGATCAAAGCGATACGCGGTATTTAGATATCGGCGCAAGTAATCACATGTGTGGGAGAAAAGAGATGTTTACCGAGTTAGATGAGACAATTAAAGGGAATGTCTCATTCGGTGATAACTCTAAAATTCTTGTTGAAGGGAAAGATACAATTTTGATTTGCTTAAAGAATGGTGCACGTCAGTTTATTACTAATGTTTATTATGTTCCAAAAATGTCAAGCAATATATTGAGTTTGGGACAACTTCTAGAGAAAGGTTATACTATTCACATGAGAGATCTTAATCTTATGTTGAGAGATCGAAATAATAAAGTGATTGCAAATGTAAAGATGTTGAAGAACAGGATGTTTATTCTTAATATAAAAAGTGAGATGTCTCAATGTCTAAAGGCATGCGTAAATGATCCTTCATGGTTGTGGCATTTGAGGTTCGGTCATTTCAATTTTGGCGGACTCAATTTGCTTTCTTGCAAGAAAATGGTTTATGGCTTACCACATATTGATCATCCCGGTCAATTATGTGAAGGGTGTGTTATTGGCAAGCATTCCAGAACTAGCTTTCCAAAGGAGACGACTTATCGAGCGAAGAAGCCGCTTGAGTTGATTCATTCTGATTTGTGTGGCCCGATCAATCCTTACTCATATGGTAATCATCGATATTTTGTTACTTTTATTGATGATTTTACTCGGAAAACTTGGGTGTATTTTTTGAAAGAAAAGACAGAGGTGTTTGATATTTTCAAACAATTCAAGAACCTAGCTGAAAAGGAAAGCGGCTATTTTATCAAGGCTTTGAGGACTAATCGTGGTGGAGAATTCACATCAGCCATATTCAACAAATTCTGTGAAAATCATGGTATTCGGCATTTCTTGACGGCCCCATATTCTCCTTAACAAAACGGTGTGGCTGAACGGAAAAACAGAACCATTCTTGATATGGTTCGAAGCAAGTTGAAAAGCAAAACTTTGTCTAAGGAGCTTTGGGCTGAAGCTATTTCGTGTGCCCTCTATCTTCAAAATAGATGTCCAACATATGGACTTGTAGGTGTAACTCCACAAGATGCTTGGACCGGGAGAACACCAAGTGTTTCGCACTTAGAGAATTTTTGGGAGCATTGCCTATGCTCATGTCCCGGATAAAAAAAGATCGAAACTTGAAGACAAGAGCAAAAAGCTCATCTTTATCGGGTATGACTCATCATCCAAAGCCTATCGATTATTTGACCCTAACTCTTTGAAAGTGTATGTAAGTAAAGATGTCAAGTTCGATGAAGATGGAATGTGGGAAGAAAATCTAAAAGAAGCGAATGTTCGTGGTGATTCCAATCAAACGGAGTTGAAAGATCAACCTTCAGCTTCTTATCCAACATTTTCTTCAAGTTCATCAACACCATCCTCTTCAAATAGTATCGATGAACTGCTAGTATCAAGATTGAGAAGATTGTCTGAAATTTACAAAGCTACCAAAGAGCTTCATCTTATATGTCTTCTTGCAGATTATGAACCACTTGCTTATAATGATGCGGTCAAAGAAGAAAAGTGGAGGAAAGCCATGAACGAAGAAATTGAAGCCATCGAGAAAAATCAAACATGGGAGCTTGCTAATCTTCCGAAGGACAAGAAATCAATTAGTGTTAAATGGGTGTACAAGGCCAAGAAGAATGAGAAAGGTGAGATGACAAGGTACAAAGCTAGATTAGTCGCGAAGGGGTACAAGCAAAAAGTCGGAATCGACTATGATGAAGTTTTTGCCCCTGTCATCCGCATGGAAACAATTAGATTGATTATTTTCATTGCTGCTTAAAATAATTGGCGGATTTATCAAATGGATGTCGAATCAGCATTTTTGAATGGCATCCTTGAAAAAGAAATTTATGTTGAACAACCCGAGGGGTTTATTGTGAAAGGTTATGAAGACAAAGTGCTAAGGTTGAAGAAAGCTCTATATGGGCTTAAACAAGCACCGAGAGCATGGAATTCCAGAATTGATGCATATTTTAAGGCGAATGAATTCTCTCAATGTCCATACGAGCATGCACTCTATTTGAAGCAAGAAAAAGATGATATTCTACTCGCCTGTTTATATGTTGATGATCTTGTTTTTACGGAAAATAATTCAGCGATGATTGATGCTTTTAAGGCATCGATGGTGAAAAAATTTGAGATGACCGATAATGGTCTCATGAATTATTTTCTTGGTATCGAAGTGAAGCAAAGTGCCGATGGGATTTTTATTTCCCAAAAAGGATATGCAGAGAATATCCTTGAAAAATTCAACATGAAGAACTGTATGCCGGTTGTTGACACCTAAATTTTGCTCAATCATTTAGGGTTTAACTGCATAGTAAATTAGGGATTAGTTTTTAACTCCTGAATAAAAAATATTTTCATTAAAATTACATGGCATATAGTTATTAGGTGCATCTGCATTAATAGGGTCTATTGCACATTTTTTTTTCTTTTCTAATTATAAAATATATATATATATATAATATATAGTAAAAAAAATATAGTAATAATAAACGAAGAAGAAGAACAAGATTCGAGCCAGTTTGACTCGACCCGTCCTACCTCGCCCATTCCCTTCCTTTTACTTCCTTGGCCTATTTCTCTTAGTTTGTTTAATCTTGGCCCAGCCCATGGCTTTCTCAGCCCATAGCTCATTTCCCCTCTCTTCCTCTCTACTCCCCGCGGGCGTTCTGATCGAGAAAAAAGGGGCAGAGGAAGCGGAGCAGCAGGAGAACACAGAGAGCGGGCAGAGAAGAGAGGGGGGAGTTCCGAGAGAAGAGAGAGTTCGGAGACAGAGAGGGCGAGTTCCGAGAGAAGAGAGAGAGAGATCGGGAGATAGAGAGGGAGACCGAGCGACCGAGAGGGGGGGTCGAGAGAGAGCTCGGAGGCGAGACCGGAGAGGCAAATCGGAGAAGGAGAGAGAAGCGAGAGCGACAGAGAAGAGAGAGACCGAGCGGGGTCGGATCAGAGAGAGCGAGAGAGCAGGAGGAGATCAGAGAGAACCGAGAGAGAGGGAGCGAGGGAGAGAGTCGGGAGAGCGAGACCGAGGGCGAACGGTCCCCGGTCGGTGACCGCCGCGCCTCAGCCGCGGCCGACGAACCCCTTTCACGGTAGGTCTTGACCCCGAGTTCTTGTTGGGTTTCGTTTTGTGCGATTCGGGGCCGATCTCCCGAGGATTTCGGCTCGGTGGCGTGCGAGACGACCGGACGTAGTCCGATCTATCTCACTCGCCCTCGTTCGCCGCCGCCGAGCCGAATAGGGAGCGCCGCAACGGCCACCCCTTCCCCGTTATTTCTTGTTGTTCCCCTGTTTTTCGGCCCACCGGCCGGAGCTTGCGCGGCCGTCCCGCCCGCGCGAGTTCCGACTCGTGACGCCTCATGCTTGGTATTTCCTGTCTATGCTTCTTTGTGTGTAATTTTCCGGCGAGTTTGGGCCTCGATCTAGCCGGAGAACTCTCGTCTTCGTTGTGTCCACCAGCTGTTTGGTGGTTTGTCTGAACCGAGCCTCTCGGGTTTGTCTGTTTTGTTGTGGGTTCTTCTTGGAGGCTGGAACGCCGGGTGGTCCCGGCTGAGGGTTGGTCGCCATGCCGACGACGTGAGCCGAGCGGCGGCCGAGCAAGGGCTCGGTCGCATGGTCGAAAGCCCCGACCGCGGAGGTCGGGGCATGTTGTCCGACGGCCGAGCACGGGCTCGATCGCCGGACCGGAAGCCTCAGCCGTGAAGGCCGGGGCTCGAGGAAATCGGTGTCCAGGCCGGCCGTGAGGCCGGGCGTGCGCTCCCCGTCGACCGCGGGGAGGCCGAACGTGCGCTCCCCGTCGAAGCGGTGGCCGGACGTGCGCTCCACGTCGGAGCGACGGCCGGCGTTCAGGCGAGTCCCCGGGCGCGGCGTGGCGGCTGCGGTCCGGGTAGGGTTTCCTGCGACCGGGTCGGGCGAGTGGGTCGTGACCGGGTAGGGTTTCGCCGAGCCGGGTCGAGAACCGGGTCAGGCGAGCGGGTCCTACCGGGTAGGGTTTTTATTGGTGTTGGGCTCGGTTTTAGGCCCATTAGATTTATTAAGTTTTGGGCTTGTTCTTTTCATTTCAGAATTAGTCTTTTAAGTTTTTGGACATTTCGTGCGTGGGCCGGGCTCTTGTAAAAAAAAATGTTTTGGGCTGGGCTTTCTTTTGTTGTTTATTAAGAAGGCCATTTCTAGACCGGGCTCAATAAATGAGCCCGGTTTGCTCGCAGACCCGGGCCGGCGCGCCCGGGTCGATCCCGGTCCGGGTCGGACGTGGAGATCCGACCCGGACCCGATTTATTTTATTTTAATATTGTATTATTTTAATATTTTAAAAAAAATTTAAAAAAAAGTTTTAAAATTTCAATTTTTTTTTTAAAAAAAAAATTTTAAAAAAAATTTTTTAAAAAAGAGAAAACCCGAATTTTATTTTATTTTATTTTATTTTATTTTATTTTGTTTTTATTTTTTCGAAAAAATTCGAAAAAAAAAAATCAAAAAATTTCGAAAAAAGAATTTCAAAAAATATTTTATTTTTTTAATTTTATTTTTTTAAAAAAAAAGGTTTCAAAAATCGGAAAATTCATTTGGGTTTTGGAATTGATTTTTCTTGCCCTATTGTGCGTTTAGTGCCATATTTAATCGCACGATACTTGGTTCACACACTTTGAATTGCACATTTAATTTAACCTCGCATGTAGTTGATTATGCGTGTTTAGGTTTAGATATTAATTGTTGTTCCCCTTGGCTTAGTTAGGAACGAAATTTTGAGACTCCCGATTAGCGAGAACATGTTAGGTGGTGAATTAAACAAGATTAGGTACCGAAAGGGCACTAATTAGTCGATTGGTGTAATCAAGTCCCCGTACCCGTTGAATCTCTGGTTCGTAGAAGTGAAGCATTTCTCCCGCGCTTCGCTTAGGTGTCTAATCGACCTACCAAAAACTGATTAGTGGCGACTCCTAGTTGAAATCGATTTGCAAGTTAACTTAAACTTAAGTCGCGAATTGGTATGGGCTTGGGAGAGCTCGAGCTAGGTTTAACTTAGCAATCCATTAGCCATATCCCCTTAGGCCTCTGGGCCGGTTCGGGGAGGTCGCGACAGCTTGGCGACTCCGCTGGGGATTTCTTAGCGGACTTAGGCCGTTTTTCTTGTTTATATACATCCCTAACGTGAATGTTTTTGTCATGAATCCCTTGTTTTGCAGGTTGGGATTTGGGGAATGAATGTTTATTTTCGTAGGTGCTTGAAGCATTGTTTGCTTATAAACTGTTGTGCATGCTTTAAATGTTTTAGCACTACACTGTTGCACACACAACCATGCTGCCGGACCTGGGCCGCGATAGGATACTTTAGGATGGTGTTAAGAAAGATACAACCTCGAACGCGAGACCGCGATGTAGAGGTTGCCTTTCTTCTCCCCGAAAATTCTTTTCTGGTGTCGTAAGTGTTTATCCTTATCCGCGAGACCGCGTGACTATAGGATATTTCTTTCGACTGAGCCGGAGTTAAGAGGACCTGATACCAACGCGAGACTGCGACGGTCAGATCACCCTCTTAGCTTCACCTAGTTAAACTGTCTAGATAGAAAACGAACCTCACGAGTGCATATGCGTGTCTTTGTGTCTTTTTTTAAAAAAGAAAGAAGAAGAAAAGAAACGATCATCACTCACTGTAAGTATGATTCCTCTCGTTATTAGCTCACTTTGGATTGAAATTTTCATTTTTGAAATTCGCGGAAATCAATCAAGTGTCCTAGGTGATTTGAGCTCATAATTGAAAATTTTAGACAATCATTCTTGGCAGTGAGCCTTGAGCATAAATCTCAAACATCTCTAATTTGGCCCTACAAAACAGATGGTCTTGTCTAAATTTTCAATCATGAGTTTAAAATCACATTTTGTATAAAAATTCTTTCAAGTCAAGATTGCATCTTGGGGCATAAAATTGAAATCACATTCTCAATAAAATTCTTTTTTGTTCACATTTCGGAATCAAAATTCAAATCACTTTTTGTGTATTAATTTTTTAAAACAGGAATCACCTCATTTTTGCAAAAATGAAATCGCAATTTAGTCTTTCAAATTTGATATGCCGCATTTTGCGATGAAACTTTTGGAATAAAAAGGGCGCTCGATTGATAGCCGCGATTTGATCTTTTAATGATGTCTCCACTTACGATGAAATCTTGGTAAAATACTAAATGCCCACAAATAGGAATCATGGGGGCATGTATTGTTGCCTAGCTTTCGTCATAAGAGGCGGCATCGGTGAAAGACCACTTTTTCATTCACATACTAACATTGTCTTCCTTTCGCAGGTTATGCGTAACAGTCATCCCTTGGAATTCTCTTGCTTAATCATGCAAGGAAGTGTACTTTAGAGTTAGAACGGGAACTGTTTGTTTGCACTCCTCTATTCAAGAGTTTTTCAAACGTTATCCTTGGGAACCAATATTTTTCGATTTGCGTTTTAATTGTGAACCCAATCAATATTTTTGTAAATCACGCAACTCACGTCTTTGAGTAACGAGGTTCTAATTTAGATCATTGTCCTTTGAAAGTAATTGCAATATTTCCACTTGAGTCATCGAGTTAGGCTTTTATGCCTTACCTTCAAAATGTTTTGAAATTGAGTTTCAAGAACGACTCGCATAAAATTTTACCTCTTCACCTGGCCAATTTTGCAGGTTGATTTGCAAAACGACACCGTGAGATGGTAAATCTGTAATCGTTCCAATTAGAACTTCTTGTACAACAATTGACTTGTTTATTCATTTTTGTCAAAACAGATAAAGGGGCGAAAGAATGTGTTTGACCATAGCAATAATGCTTCCAGTTAGAAAGACATGACGAGGCCAAACCGTCCATCCCATGATGACAAATGAAAGGTGGCGTCATAATGGGGCAAAATAGTGCATTTGAAGAACTTTTGTCCATCAAGCTAAGGACATGTGAAAATAGTCAGGGGCACGAATAGTCAAGATGATCAAAAGTGGAAGACCCAAGCAAAGAACAATGAAAATCAAACAAGTGTATGTAAGAAGGCATGAAAGAGTATTGAACATACTGAAGTCTCCGGAAGAGAAAGCGTCTGACTAGGGCGAGTGTCATCTAGCTGGGGCAAAAATAGCTTTAGTATAATCAAGTCTGTGAGTAAGTTCCTTCTCCTCCAACAAGTGGATGGATGCAAAAGAGACATATACCGGACAGATAAATGTAGGGCATGTCAGGTTGTGGACGGTGCCTCCGAATACTTAAGAGGGAATATCAAGCAACTTTGAGTTGCAAAGGAAAAGCTCAAGCGAAGAGATTGCACGAAGAGGACAACTTAGTCCAGAATTGAGCTATCCCCAAAACAAAAGGGTGTATATCGTTCCTGAATTAGCTCAAACAAGAATGGAAATGACTTGGGTCATCTCTCATTTTGCAGATAGAGGAATGTATCGGGGAAAGCATCCATGAAGTAATGCCCTCAAACATCGAAGCAGGGAGTATCCCTCTCTTTCAGTCTCTAACGTTCACTGGGACTTAGTGAATTAGATGGCATTGGAAAGGCCAAGGTGGAAGAAAGCAGATGAAGGGAGTTGCCAAACATCCAAGAAAGCAAATTCAAATGAAGGGTAAATCGTATCGTTTCCAATTGTCCATTTTAATACAATTTTTTACATGATTCTTTTTTCCTTTGATAGGAAGCGTCAAAGACTTGAAGGACAAATGCAAACGAGGGGTAATGTTGTATCGTTCCCAATTTTTCAATCCTTAAAGGGTCTTTAACTAACACATTCTTTCTTATTCCTTACAGGGTTACCAAGTCGCCATGCCCCAGGTAAGTGCCCTTCTTCCGAAATTCAAACGGAAATCAAATGAAGAGTTTTCATTACGAAGAAAGTTTTTGATGCTTTCAGAGAGCACAAAAATGAAAATGGTAAAATCAAACTTTTCACAGAAATTTCTTTACCAAAAAAAAAAAAAACAATTTTGAATATCATCATTATCTCAAAATTGTTTGTCTGCTTTTCGGATCATTCATTTTGAATCAAAATTCCCTGTGGAGATTAATCAAGTCGTGATGATCTCAACAAAATGAAAGGGAGATGTTAATTATGCCAAGCAAGAAACACCTAGGATGAGGGAAGGCAAGCCATTTTCAAGCACGTCCTGTAAATACTTTGAGAGTTGAGCGAAAAAGAAAACCTGTGTCGTTCAAGGACAAGAGATTCATTCGCGAGTAGTATACAGACCAAAATGAAAAGAGGCGTTTCTTTCATATATCCTACACACTACGGGTGACCATAGTCAAGCCCCTTTGAGCCTTTACATGTGGAGAACTTCTACAAAATACCCCTGTCAAGAACCACCCCACAACGGGGCAAATCTGGAGGTTTTGGTTGACATTCTTTGGAGAAAAAGGTGAGAAAGACTTCTTTGCCCTTACTTGCATTAATCTTTTTGTGGTAACTTCAGGTGAGTCCTTATGGAAGCTTGAAACATCCTAAAATGAAGAAGAGCATTCATTGCTCTACCTAAACACTCATACCATTTGCTTAGCCAAATTGAGCCGGAATATTCATTTCTAAAGCCCGAGTGGTGATTGTCTTCCCACCTTGGGGCAAAGCACGTGATTTATCAAGACAATTGGTACTCATGAGACAGTGTGAAAAATATCTCGAAAGTTTTGAAAGCTCAAAAGAAAAATGAAAAGAGCAAAAGTCAAATGAAAACTAGGGGGCATGAAAAAGCAGTGTGCCTGGTAAAAGCAAGGCCAATGCCCAGAGCAAAAAAAGTTGCATCAAGAGAAAAATTCTCATGAAAAAAAAGGGGAATGTCAAAAGCAAAATGCTTGCAAAAAAAAAAAATCATTGCAAAAGCAAAAGTTATTAGAGAAAGGAGCAAGGCTCTTACATTAAAACGATTAGTCAATGGACCTTCGAAACGAGTTGAATTTCAGAAGTCGAGTGCCTTCAAAAGATTGGAGGATATGGTAATGATGCTATGATAATCACCAGCTCCTAAACCCCTTTTGAAAATTTCTGAGCCTTTCGAGCCTTTACCCAAACCAATGTTATAACCTTCTCCAAAGTCTCTTCGGATTAGGATGATCTAAGCAGAAATTTGGATTCCCAAACAAGCTATCGCTTGAAGAAGTGGGGGCAAAGTTATCTTATCTCGTCTTAAGGTTTCTTGACCTGTAAACCTGATGGAGATGTTGATTGAAAATTATTTCAGTCCTTAGCCGATGATGCTTATTCATTGTTGAAACCATGACTAAACCCACATTACAGTCCTTTAAAAGACCTCTTGGATTGGTCAACGTGTACTTATTGCGAATGATTCTCAAAACCTTCGACACTAGTAGCGTGAGGTATATAGAGAGATCATGTTTACTTCCCATATCAATGGATGGGATCAAACAGCCTTTTTGAGAGTGTGAGAAGTCCTTTCAGACTAAGGAATTCTTGTTTGGCATGCTTAATAGGCTCTCTTCGGAAGTTAACATCACTTTGATAAAAGACTTTCTCCTAAGGAAATTTGATGATTAATGATGTCTTTCATACATAAAGGCAATTTTGCAATATTGAAGGATGTTGAATGCTCTCCAAACAATTGAGTCTATCCTAAATTGCCTATGCAATCAATGCTTTTTCATTGATGATACCATTTTGATATGGCCTCGTGTGTTGTTATCTTGCCTGGTACGCACTCGCTACCAGAACACTTGTTATAACACGTACCTGTTATTATTAATCTTGTAAGGCAGGTGACGTTTCCTCAAACACCAACCTTCAAGCTGATCTCGGAAATGCTAAGATGCATCCCAGCTTTCATGAATTCCCAAGACCCTGCTGGCAAGGACACAATAGGCGGTCTATCAAACTCTCGGACAAAGAACCCCGAGTGCTCATTCGCTGAATCTTTCCAAGCCTCGCTGGCAAAGAGCTTTTAAGCAATCCGATCTGACCTACAGGTATGTACACCTAGGTACGTTTTTCCAAAGGTTTGTGGTCCAACCTTAAACCACGTTGTTCATCAAAGGTTTGTGGTCCAACCTTAAACCACATTTCAAGGGTTTGTGGTCCAACCTTAAACCACGCTTTTCAAAAAGGTTTGTGGTCCAACCTTAAACCACGCATCAAAGGTTTGTGGTCCAACCTTAAACCACGTTTCAAAGGTTTGTGGTCCAACCTTAAACCACTCTTTCAAAAGGTTTGTGGTCCAACCTTAAACCACGCTTTTCAAAAAGGTTTGTGGTCCAACCTTAAACCACGCATCAAAGGTTTGTGGTCCAACCTTAAACCACTCTTTCAAAAGGTTTGTGGTCCAACCTTAAACCACGCTTTTCAAAAAGGTTTGTGGTCCAACCTTAAACCACGCATCAAAGGTTTGTGGTCCAACCTTAAACCACGCTTTTCAAAAAGGTTTGTGGTCCAACCTTAAACCACGCATCAAAGGTTTGTGGTCCAACCTTAAACCACGTTTCTCAAAAGGTTTGTGGTCCAACCTTAAACCACGCATTTCAAAAAGGTTTGTGGTCCAACCTTAAACCACGTTTTTCAAAAGGTTTGTGGTCCAACCTTAAACCACGCATTTCAAAGGGTTTGTGGTCCAACCTTAAACCACGCTTCTCAAAAGGTTTGTGGTTCAACCTTAAACCACGCTTCAAAGGTTTGTGGTCTCTCCTCCCTCTTGCATTGCATCATCCCGTGCCCTCCGTCAACAAAATTTAGGCGTCTCTTATCTTTGAAAGGAACCTCTTCGAGCTCCCCTTCAAAGAGGGGCAGCTGTTGACACCTAAATTTTGCTCAATCATTTAGGGTTTAACTGCATAGTAAATTAGGGATTAGTTTTTAACTCCTGAATAAAAAATATTTTCATTAAAATTACATGGCATATAGTTATTAGGTGCATCTGCATTAATAGGGTCTATTGCACATTTTTTTTTCTTTTCTAATTATAAAAAAAAAAATATATATATATATATAATATATAGTAAAAAAAATATAGTAATAATAAACGAAGAAGAAGAACAAGATTCGAGCCAGTTTGACTCGACCCGTCCTACCTCGCCCATTCCCTTCCTTTTTCTTCCTTGGCCTATTTCTCTTAGTTTGTTTAATCTTGGCCCAGCCCATGGCTTTCTCAGCCCATAGCTCATTTCCCCTCTCTTCCTCTCTACTCCCCGCGGGCGTTCTGATCGAGAAAAAAGGGGCAGAGGAAGCGGAGCAGCAGGAGAACACAGAGAGCGGGCAGAGAAGAGAGGGGGGAGTTCCGAGAGAAGAGAGAGTTCGGAGACAGAGAGGGCGAGTTCCGAGAGAAGAGAGAGAGAGATCGGGAGATAGAGAGGGAGACCGAGCGACCGAGAGGGGGGGTCGAGAGAGAGCTCGGAGGCGAGACCGGAGAGGCAAATCGGAGAAGGAGAGAGAAGCGAGAGCGACAGAGAAGAGAGAGACCGAGCGGGGTCGGATCAGAGAGAGCGAGAGAGCAGGAGGAGATCAGAGAGAACCGAGAGAGAGGGAGCGAGGGAGAAAGTCGGGAGAGCGAGACCGAGGGCGAACGGTCCCCGGTCGGTGACCGCCGCGCCTCAGCCGCGGCCGACGAACCCCTTTCACGGTAGGTCTTGACCCCGAGTTCTTGTTGGGTTTCGTTTTGTGCGATTCGGGGCCGATCTCCCGAGGATTTCGGCTCGGTGGCGTGCGAGGCGACCGGACGTAGTCCGATCTATCTCACTCGCCCTCGTTCGCCGCCGCCGAGCCGAATAGGGAGCGCCGCAACGGCCACCCCTTCCCCGTTATTTCTTGTTGTTCCCCTGTTTTTCGGCCCACCGGCCGGAGCTTGCGCGGCCGTCCCGCCCGCGCGAGTTCCGACTCGTGACGCCTCATGCTTGGTATTTCCTGTCTATGCTTCTTTGTGTGTAATTTTCCGGCGAGTTTGGGCCTCGATCTAGCCGGAGAACTCTCGTCTTCGTTGTGTCCACCAGCTGTTTGGTGGTTTGTCTGAACCGAGCCTCTCGGGTTTGTCTGTTTTGTTGTGGGTTCTTCTTGGAGGCTGGAACGCCGGGTGGTCCCGGCTGAGGGTTGGTCGCCATGCCGACGACGTGAGCCGAGCGGCGGCCGAGCAAGGGCTCGGTCGCATGGTCGAAAGCCCCGACCGCGGAGGTCGGGGCATGTTGTCCGACGGCCGAGCACGGGCTCGATCGCCGGACCGGAAGCCTCAGCCGTGAAGGCCGGGGCTCGAGGAAATCGGTGTCCAGGCCGACCGTGAGGCCGGGCGTGCGCTCCCCGTCGACCGCGGGGAGGCCGAACGTGCGCTCCCCGTCGAAGCGGTGGCCGGACGTGCGCTCCACGTCGGAGCGACGGCCGGCGTTCAGGCGAGTCCCCGGGCGCGGCGTGGCGGCTGCGGTCCGGGTAGGGTTTCCTGCGACCGGGTCGGGCGAGTGGGTCGTGACCGGGTAGGGTTTCGCCGAGCCGGGTCGAGAACCGGGTCAGGCGAGCGCGTCCTACCGGGTAGGGTTTTTATTGGTGTTGGGCTCGGTTTTAGGCCCATTAGATTTATTAAGTTTTGGGCTTGTTCTTTTCATTTCAGAATTAGTCTTTTAAGTTTTTGGACATTTCGTGCGTGGGCCGGGCTCTTGTAAAAAAAAATGTTTTGGGCTGGGCTTTCTTTTGTTGTTTATTAAGAAGGCCATTTCTAGACCGGGCTCAATAAATGAGCCCGGTTTGCTCGCAGACCCAGGCCGGCGCGCCCGGGTCGATCCCGGTCCGGGTCGGACGTGGAGATCCGACCCGGACCCGATTTATTTTATTTTAATATTGTATTATTTTAATATTTTAAAAAAAATTTAAAAAAAAGTTTTAAAATTTCAATTTTTTTTTTAAAAAAAAAATTTAAAAAAATTTTTTTAAAAAAGAGAAAACCCGAATTTTATTTTATTTTATTTTATTTTATTTTATTTTGTTTTTATTTTTTCGAAAAAATTCGAAAAAAAAAATCAAAAAATTCCGAAAAAAGAATTTCAAAAAATATTTTATTTTTTTAATTTTATTTTTTTTAAAAAAAAGGTTTCAAAAATCGGAAAATTCATTTGGGTTTTGGAATTGATTTTTCTTGCCCTATTGTGCGTTTAGTGCCATATTTAATCGCACGATACTTGGTTCACACACTTTGAATTGCACATTTAATTTAACCTCGCATGTAGTTGATTATGCGTGTTTAGGTTTAGATATTAATTGTTGTTCCCCTTGGCTTAGTTAGGAACGAAATTTTGAGACTCCCGATTAGCGAGAACATGTTAGGTGGTGAATTAAACAAGATTAGGTACCGAAAGGGCACTAATTAGTCGATTGGTGTAATCAAGTCCCCGTACCCGTTGAATCTCTAGTTCGTAGAAGTGAAGCATTTCTCCCGCGCTTCGCTTAGGTGTCTAATCGACCTACCAAAAACTGATTAGTGGCGACTCCTAGTTGAAATCGATTTGCAAGTTAACTTAAACTTAAGTCGCGAATTGGTATGGGCTTGGGAGAGCTCGAGCTAGGTTTAACTTAGCAATCCATTAGCCATATCCCCTTAGGCCTCTGGGCCGGTTCGGGGAGGTCGCGACACCGGTCAATACACCAATGGAGTGCGGAACCAAGCTTTCGAAGTTTGATGATGGTGCCGATGTTGATTCGACATATTATAGAAGCTTGATCGGGAGTTTGAGATACTTGACATGCACGGGACCGGATATTATGTATAGTGTTGGAATTGTTAGTCAATATATGGAGAAGCCGAAATCATCTCAACTTAAAGCTGCAAAGAGAATACTTCGGTACATTAAAGGTACTATTTCTCATGGCTTACATTATTATTGCTCTGAATCTTTCAAACTTAGAACTTATTCGTATAGTGATTATGGTGGAGATATCGACGATCGAAAAAGCACCACGGGATTTGTATTTTTCTTGTGCGACACTGCTTTCACATGATCATCAAAGAAGCAATCAAGTGTTACTCTGTCGACATATGAAGCTGAATATGTAGCAACATCTTCATGTGTTTGTCATGCAATATGATTAAGAAGGTTACTCAAAGATATTCTTATGGAGCAGAAGAAAGCAACGAAGATTTTTGTTGATAATATTTTTGCTATTGCTTTAACGAAAAATCCAGTTTTTCATTAACGAAGTAAACATATCGATGTTCGATATCACTTCATCCGAGAACAGGTTAAAGAGAGTGAAGTTGAAGTACTACATGTGAAGACCGGAGATCAAGTAGCAGATATTTTTACTAAACCTCTCAATATCGATACTTTTCGAAAGTTCAAGAGCCTGCTTGGAATGATCGATGGAAGAGAATTTGGTTTAAGGGGGAGTATTAGAAATTAAACCAAATTTGTTAGTACTTATTTTCTTTTTGAGTCTGTTCGTATTTCCATATTTTGATTTTTCATATATATGGTGAGACATTAAGAGATAAGATAAGATATTGTGAGATATTGTTTCTAGTTATATTTTAGGAAAGTTTTCTAAGTCAAGTAGGTTTCCTAATTAGAATAGGTTTCCTAGAAAGAGGTTTCCTATTTCGAATCAAACTATGGTCTATATATAGTCTATTTCTCTTGTAATTGAGACATGCAATAGAAATACGCGAATTGCGACTGTTTCACCTTCAAAAATTTCTTCCATCAAATCAATATTGTTGCCGCGCCTCTGACGCTTAACAAAAACGCCAGATAGAAAAACACCGTATCTAATAATTGAAGTTTGTTAGTATTTCATACTATCTAATAATAAATCATAATAAATAATTGTGTAACTATGTTGTGATGGTATCTTTGATTTATTAATTGACTAATGAAAAGATATAAAAAAAAAGAGCTGAAAATCGAAGTACTTTAGATAAGTATAATATGGTGTGTGCTTTGTATATTACTTAGTTTTACTCCAAAAGAATGAGAATTTATTATAAGTTCAATAAACGTCTGATTTTATTGAAAATAATATTCATACATGTATTTTATGTCAAAGAACGAGTATTTTACTAATGAGTGTGTGTTTCTTCAGCAGTCGTCTCCTGTATGAGCTCATGATCTCAGATTCAGAATTGCACTCTTACCTATATTTTCACTTATGACCAACACGAGCTTTCTCTTTAGAGAGAGAGAGAGAGAGAGAGAGGAGGAGAATGGCAACTGGCATCGGGTGGCGGCGGCGGGATACAACAAAAATAGTGACTAAGGTTGGGGAGGCAGGAAGAGAGAGAAGGATGGCAACCGGCATTGAGTGGTGATGGTGGTGGTGGCGGGGATACAACGCACAACAGTGACTAAGCGACTGAGGAGGCAAAGGGCACAGCACAGGCAGAGAGAGAAATGGGTTAGATTTGGAATGTTTTGGAGCATATTCCTCGAAAAGTGGGAGCGTTTTGAATATCTTATAAAAGTTGTCAAACAATAATCCATTTTCTTGAGCTTTCTAGATTGGTCCACAAAATTCTAATATCTCTTGTATTAGAATGTGGGAGGTAAAACGAGTGGCTGTGGATACATAAGAGGCAGATACTTGTAGAAGCAACATACATCTTGGATAAAATTCAGATGATCTCGGCAACATAGTGGAGATTTTTGTCACTAAAGTTGGTTCGAACGCACTATAAGTAGTGGGGGATGATCGGTGGAGAGAGAGTGCAAAAGCAACCAAAAACAATATTCCATGTAATGCTCTACCAATACTTGTAAAGTCCATCGTTATAGACTAAAGAAGCTCCATTTCCTCGTTCCGTTTCCCATGAAGTCTTCCACTTGCATTCTATTGGTATGGGGCATTTATCTTTGTTAACCAGCTACTACGATCATCCAACTAAATATTTAACACCAAAATTATGGCTAACTCTACCTCTCACTCACTGCCCATTCTTACACTCATTGGTAATAACTATGACAATTGAAACATCAAATGACTACTTTTTCCCGACAGAGCAACTACAAAAGGATGCAAAGGCTCTATGTGTTATCCAGCAAGAATTCTCCGAACATTGGAGCGAAGACCACAAAAAAAGCACGTCATGTATTACACGAAGAGCTCCAAGGCACCACAAAGATGCGCACAGTTAGACTTCAAACTCTTAGAAAGGAATTCGAAAACACTCAATGAAATATTATGAAACCGCCCAACACTATTTTAGTAGATTAAAAGAACTAACAACTCAAATGAAGGCTTATGGAGATGATATCACCGACTAAAGGAAGTAAAGAAGCATTGGTGACACTTCCCAGAAAATGCAACCCTATGGTCATCTCTAAGAAGAATCTAAGGATTCAAGAAAACTATCAATGAGTGAATTAACTGGCTTGCTAGAGGCGCATGAAAACAGACCGATGACACAAGATGAAGAATCGGTTGAAAATGGTGGAAGGAGTTCATGGAAAAAGAGGAGGAGAAACTTTTCAAAGAAAATATATCTACCCTGCAGCATTTGCAAGAAAACAAATCACTTGAAGAAAGATTGTTATGACCAAAAAAAAAAAAGAAGGAAGATTGTTGGTTTTGAGATAAACCACAATGCCACTCTTGAAAGAGTAATATGGCTATGTTGAAAACAATTATCGTTTAAAAAATGAAGGGTTCAACTAGGCTAACCATACGGTTACACTACATCTGTAACGGTGCTTTAATAGCCAAAAATCTTACATTATGTTAGTTGGACACAGCTAGACAACCGAAGTACAAAATTTTGAAAATCAATAGTAAACAAATGGCCCTTATGCTGCAAAATCACAAAAGCTAAACCCTTTAAAAGAATAATTAAAATCAAAACCTTATCAATTAGCACAATATTAAGCACCTATAGGGAACAAAAGGTAACGTAAAATTCTATCTTTCATATTTATTTTAAGTTTCATTCTTTGTACCAAGATTTGTTAGTAATATGCCATGCACAATATCCAAAAGAGAAACCCAAATTTTAATTTAATTCAAGAACTAAAAGTTATTGCTAGCTATGTGACAGACTAGAGCAAGACAAAATATATAATGATTGTGTACTTCACAATAGCAAATGAAAAATCATAGATCAAAGAACGAGACAAAATACTCTATAAACTTTAATCCTAAGGTGAAATATAAGAAAATTGATAGAAACTTGGTAAAAGATAACATTTATTCAAGTAAAATTGCATAATATGATGAGTCAGATCGTCTTTGATTCCATGCCATGTCTTTGATTCCATATTTCTCATGTTTCAGTTGTTTCTTTTGTAGAATAGCTAATCTCACCGAAACCTGAAACTAGTAGCACATGTTTTAAAATTGTACGAATGAGGTGTTCATGACTAGAGCAAATAATATTGTGCTAGTGATAGGTTTGGATGAGGATACATACATAGTGTGCTATAGTAGTCATGCATATAATTATTGTGCAATTTGTACGTTATAATGATTTAGCAATAATTAGATAAACCTTGGGAATTCTAATCTGACAATGATTAAGCAGAACAATATTTCTTCAACTCGTTGGAGGATTGGCTATAATCTTGTAAGTTTTTTTTTTCTTTTGACTTAACTATGCGTAATCATGGGTAAATAATCCTCCACATGTCATCCGGTTCCCAGGAAATGCTTTTGGGATCAAGAGTTGACCACCAGTCTCCCGTGAAATGACAGCACCGTCAGTTAATCATTTTCCAAAAACAAACTACCGAGCTATCTATGTTGAAGAAAAAAAGGAAAGAGAGATGATTGGGTAATAATTTTTAATTTATTATGAGAATAATAATAATAGTCTGTTCTGGATACAACTAAATAAATAATAAATTATTATAAATTATTATAGGATCTATGTTTTTAAGAATTTGTGACTTATAATATACCTTGAGAGAAAAATACAGATAATATGTTCTACGTATACCAAGTGGCAAATGTGGAGAAGAATGCCGATGGTGGTGATCGTCGTGTCTGCGGTGGTGGGTTCGGAAATGGTGGGTTCGGCAATGGTGGTGCTGCGTTTTTGCTTTTTCTTTTGTGTGAGAGAGAGACAGCGAGGGGGACATGAATGCCGCGTGGAAGCCACCATATAGTCAACGGTAAGTTAATGGCATATTGTGCACGTCAGCTAACCACATCGAATTTTTTAATGGAATGACTAAATTTAGCCATTTTTCAAAATTTCAGGATTAGATTGAACACAAAAAATTATGGAGAATATCGAACATTGAAAAAAAGTTCATGGATCTTGTATATCATTATCTCATGAAGTAAGCAGAGAGAGTTTTCCAAATAATGTGGGACAAGATAAAGTATTGGAAACACGCTTTATCCAAATACTTTTTTGCAACATGAACTACTTTATTTTATTCTTTCCAGGATGTAACTTTTGCATATCTTAAATCTAGTTCGTTCACGTTGTATTATTGCTATAATAAAATTTATTTCTTACTTAAACCTTAGAAACACAGGGAACCAGTTAAACACAAAACCAATTCCTCTTCCATAAGAATAACTCCTAGGACACTCCTCATCTCTTCCGCTCTGTTATTTGTGTGGACCGGGTATGCAGGTATAACCGCCGGTGCCGCCGCAATCATTTCCGGGAGGAGGAATCGGACCCTTTTGCAGGATCTGGAAGGCTAGAAGACCGCTCAGCCAATAATTAGCCCGCCCTGCTTCTTCATCTTCATCTTTGCCTTTAATGAGCATCCTTCCTGCTTCAATTGGTTGCGTCCACATTCCCAGCAGCAGCAGCAGCAAAACCAAAGCAAATGCTGCTGATGAACACGGCAGCTTCTTCATCTCTCTTTCTTTTTCCCTCTCTCGTTGGGTAAAAATTTTCGTGTAGCTTAATGAGAGGTGTTATATGATAGGCGTGAAATGTCTTGTGAGGACGTCCTCTATTTATATTGAAATCACTTAGTCTTTATTAAATGTTAGGTGGGTCTTGAGTTTTGACTTTTGCGGTGGGCAAGAGACTGAGACTCATAGCACGGGACGAATGTGTTTAGGAGAATTTTCATCGTGAAGTTGGAAAAACGAAGTGTTTCCTTTCAAGCATTTAGTGCTAAAACGCCGGTCATACGTGGGACCCTCATTACACTACTGATACCTAACGAAATTCCCAGCTTTGACCGGACCATATAGCTTGGTCTTAAAAGCTTTGCAATCAAGGAGCATCTAAGTAAATTGCATAGGTTGAGAATGAGAAAATATTGGGCCCGTCTCACTTGCTAATTTAGCAAGAAATCACTCTGTTCATTGATCGACACGCGTCCAGTGGAGCCCACGTTTCAGATTTTCCGGAAAACCCTTTCTCACTCACCTTCTCTCTTCCATAAACATCCCTGTCGAAGGTGAATCTCTGCAACACCTCCTGGGGGTTGACGACTCTGCCCTCGTCGCAGGCTCTAGAGAGGAAGGGAAGGAGGCAGTTCGAGATCTTGCGGCCGACGGTCTTCGAGATGAAGTACTTGAGCGACCTGGTGGTGAACTCGGGGCTGGCGATTGAAGGTGTTGACCCAATTGGCGAAGCGGTGGCTGTTCCGGAGGGAGCCAACGAGGTTGCCGGGGGCGGGGTGCGATTCTGGCCATGGGGTAAGAAGAGGAAGCAGAGAGAGAAGGTGAAGAGATTGAGGTCGAGCATCATCCGGTGGTCTGGTTCGGCCTTCCAAAGGACGATGGGACGACTGGTTCGGAAGAGAGATTCATGCTCACATGCTTAGGTAGGCTGAGAAATGGAGTTCGCCTTCTAACCTCACCTAGTCACAGATTGCTTTGACCTTGAGCTCCAGCTTGAAATGTAGTAACGGTGGAGTTCGACAAGGTGGTGGTGTTTATGGAAGAGAGAAGGCGAGTGAGAAAGGGTTTTCTGAATAATCTGAAATGTGGGTCCCTCCGGACACATGTCAATCAATAAATTGAATGATTTATTGCTGACTTGGCAAGTGAGGTGTACCCTATATATTCTTCTTAAGAATATGTTTCGAATTTGACCTCCTAAAAAGAAACTTTCATAAATCAAATTTATCTGAATAAGAGATTATTCAAATTAATAATTCATCTCAAATTTCTGTTTTTTCATCCAAATTTGAGTAGATTTCTATTATAGATCAAACTTTTGTCTATATGTAAAAAGGAACGGCTAGCATAACAGTGGGGTTAAAAATGATGGTGTAACCGTCCAACGCCAGCCATAAATTTGTTTTGAAGAAACTAAAAGACTTCTTGAACAGTTTTCAACCTTTGACTTCTACGTTTCCTTTTTTTTATTTTTTATTTTTACTTCTATATTTTCCTCTGCAAGCTCAAATTTGAAAGCAAAATCAGAGGAGGCCCACTATTCTTTCCACTATTGCAGGCAAGATACAATTAACTCTTGTAATCCTAAATTAAACCCTAACTAATTAAATCCTCTAATCCTAAATCCACTAAAGTGAATTTTCTTCAATATAAAAAAGAAAGAATAATTTAAATACGAAAATATAAATTTAGAGACAAAAATTAGAAGAGGGCCCACAAAATTAATGTTCTTGAATATTATTGCTTTGATTTGTTTCTTTAAATCATTCTTGTTTTATGCATAATCGATATCATTGGTCTTAATTTTAGGTCACCAGTGAGTTCTTCTAAAGCAATTTGATTAGAGCAAAAGGAATGAGGAATCATTTCATTGCACAATGATTTCGCTATTAGTTGCAAAGCTAACGTTCTTTTTTTTTTCTTTTTTTGAAAGTTAATAGATCTTTATAATGACACCAACGATTTCTTTTTAGTTAGTCATAATATTTTTTTTATTTGTGATTATTTATATTTCCGTATTTAAATTATTCTTTCTTTTTTATATTGAAGAAAATTCACTTTAGCGGATTTAGGATTAGATGATTTAAT
Organism: Syzygium jambos; assembly: GCA_031216235.1. Lineage (NCBI taxonomy): Eukaryota > Viridiplantae > Streptophyta > Magnoliopsida > Myrtales > Myrtaceae > Syzygium > Syzygium jambos. Next base: position 26,608,586 of record CM062230.1, read on the forward strand.
TAGTTAGAGGTTGATTTAGGATTAGAAGATTTAATTGTATATTGCCTACAATAGTGGAACGAACAGGGGGCCTCCTCTGATTTTGCCTTCAAATTTGAGTTCTCAAAGGAAATATAGAAGTTTCGACCAAAAAAAAAGGAAATATAGAAGTAAAAAAAAACAATAAAAAAAAGGAAACATAGAAGACAAACCAGTTTCCTCAAAAAAAATTTGTGGCTGGCATTAGACGGTTACACCAGCATTTTTAACCTCACCGTCATGCAAGCATTTTCCTATGTAAAAAGTGTCTTCACTATAAAGCATTTGAGAGACGACTTCTTGTGAATTATAGCCTCAAACAATTCGAGAGTGTTGAAGTCAAATAAATCTTGTAATAAAATTTGTGAATTCTTTCGTAAGATTGAGAGATTCTTTCGTTGGGAATTGTTAGACTAAACACTGTGTGAATTATATAGGATGAAATAATACGGTAAAATAGATATCGTCGTTCTCCTTAAAAGTATTTGAAAAATTTAGTCTAATATGGCGTATGGTTTTTTATGTGTATAATTAGTTTTATCCCAAAAGAATGGGTATTTTCTTGTAAGTTCAGCAAATGTACGAGAGATGGGTGATTTATTGAAAATCATATCTGTAAGTGTTATTTATGGGAAATTACGAGTATTTTACTAACAATTGTGTGTTTATTAAGCAGCTACCTTATATATGAAATCATAACCGTAGTTCCGACATTGCTCTCAGACCTGTATTGCTACTTGTGACCACCATGAGCATAGCAGTGGAACAGAGAGAGAGAGAGAGAGAGAGAGAGAGAGAGAGAGAGAGAGAGAGAGAGAGAGAGAGAGAGAGAGAGAGAGAGAGAGAGAGAGAGAGAGAGAGAGAGAGAGAGAGAGAGAGAGAGAGAGAGAGAGAGAGAGAGAGAGAGAGAGAGAGAGAGAGAGAGTTTTTTTTTTTTGGTCAAAATGCAGATTTCCATTCATTCATTCAACTACGGATTACAAGAGTGAAGATGACTAGCGTCAATACAAAATAAATCCCAAAGAAATTGGGGCGATCTAGACACCCAGTTGGATGGAAGCATCCCTTTTTGATGTTTTTTGGCAATCCAATCTGCTACTTGATTGGACTCGCACGGATAGTGGACTAGAGAAACCCTCTTTAATTGGGAGAGTAACTTGTTACATTCCTCAAACAGACTCCTCAAATCCCATGGGCTTAAAGCTGGGTCATGAGTGTATTTTACTGAAGCTGCGTTGTCTAACTGTATGCAGACTTCCAACATTGGATTGTTCTTTATCGTTGCCTCTTCTCCCAGACAGCGCAGAGCTTCCTTCAATGCTGTAGCTTCAATTTCCAGCGACGAGGAAGCAGACGCAGCTCTAGCAAACCCCACAGTACACAAACCTCTGTGATCCGCATATCCCAGCCACCGATCCCTCTATTTCCCCTTATTTCCCCTTCGATCCATGACCCATCTACGTTATATTTCCAGCTTCCATGTTCTGGGCACGTCCATCGCGTTGTCTTGAATTTCACCTGCCAACTCCACAACACAGGTAATTTTTGCTCCCAATAGTTACCGTTTAGATTAATTGCTTCACCAACGATTGCTCCCGATCTTAGGCTGATTTGATGGAAAATGCAGGCGTTCCTTGCCTTCCAGATTTGCCAGAGAATTCCTGCAAGCACCTCTCGGCCGGACTGTTTTGTGATATTGGTAAGGGATTCGTCAAGCCATTTATCCATTCCTGATAAATTTGCTGGTGATACGTCCACTTGAAGCCTCGGATCTGACCAAATGTTGTTTGTCCAGCTACAATGGGTGAATATGTATTCTGTTGTTTCTGGGTTTTCCTGACAAATTGGGCATAAAGGGTCGGGTAAGGCCTTTCTTTTATATAGATTTTCTTATATAGGCAGAGCATTGTGACACACACACCACAGGAAGAAGCGGATTTTTGGCTCGTTTTGTAGTTTCCATATCTTTGTCCATAGTGAGCGAGGCTACTGATAAGAGAAGGACGCTAGATCTGTATTTAGCTTGGTTGACACAGCTCGTAGCTTGGAGTAACCCCGTTTTACCGAATATTCCCCTGATGAGTTTCCTGTCCAAATTTGTCTATCACTGTCCGGGATCGGCTTTAATCGAATGGTCATAATTTCACTCTCAATTTCCCCTTGAAACATCCTTTGTAATCAGTTTTGCGACTTTTTGTGGGTCATCTCGGTTTGCTGGGCCACCTATTAATCCCCGTTCCAGCCATATATCCTCTCTAATGTTAATGGAATCTCCATTCTCGACCAGCCATCTCACGTTTGGGCTTAAGGCATCTCTTCTCATTGGTAAACTTTGCCACCCCCATGAGGGGCAGGATCCTTTTGTAACTTTCCATAGATTTCTGTTGGGGAAGTAAATACCTTTAAGTAGCTGGCTCCACAATGCTGTCGGATCTTGAACAAGTCTCCATGCTTGCTTTCCTAGCATAGCTTTGTTATAAGTAACTAGATCCTTAAAGCCCAATCCACCATCTATTTTCCTTTCTTTGAGAAGTTTTCATTTTTTTCAGTGGATACCCGATTTAGATGAGTTATGTTTCCACCAAAAGGAGGTTATTTTCTGTTCAATTGCCTTGCACACCGAAATGGGGATTTTGAATATGGACATTGCATAATGGGGAAGAGCTTGTACCACTGTTTTGATGAAAATCTCCTTGCCCACCTTTGAGGGCAGCTTTTCCTTTTAGCCTTCCAACTTCATGTTTACCCTTGTTAGTATCCACGCAAACATCTGTTTTTTTGTTTGTCCCCAATCTGATGGAATGCCAAAATATTTTCCAGTTTTCTCCATGATTGGTACTCTTAGTTCGGATTCCATATTGCTTTTAAGGTTTTGAGGGCAGCCCACACTGCAGAAGATCCCGGATTTGTTTAGATTGATTGCTTGTCCCAATGCGAAACAATATTGGTTTAAGATATTGGTCAGATTTTGACATTCATCTATATTCCCATCTAGGAAGAAGATAACATCGTCAGCGAATAACAGATGTGACAGAGTAATGCAGTTCCTGTTTAGTTTGATACCTTCCAAACTCCAATCATCTATAGTCTTTCTTAGTAGAGACGATAGCATGTTCGCCATGATTATAAATAAGTAAGGAGATAGTGGGTCTCCTTGTCTAATTCCTCGAGAAGGTTGGAAGTACTTTAAAGGTTCTCCATTCAGTTTTACATTGAATGTGACAGAGGAGATACACTCTTTCACCAACGACACCCACTCTTCGCAGAAGCCCATTTTCTTCATGCTAGTGCAAAGGAAGTCCCACTCAACTCTGTCGTAAGCTTTTTGCATGTCCAACTTTAGGATCGCCTGGAACTTCTTTTTTCTCTCCCGAACTCTTAGCTGATGAGGGATCTCCTGGACTATAAAAATATTATCTTGAATTTGTCTCTCGCTCACAAAGGCGCTCTGTTCTATTGCTATGAGATTTGGGAGCCAGGGCTTAAGGCGGTTCGCCATCATCATAGAGATGATCTTATAGCTGAAATTGCATAGGCTGATAGGTCTGAATTGTGTGATGTTTTCTGGGATTGTAACTTTAGGGATAATCATGATGTGTATTTTGTTAAGCTCTGGATCAAGGTGTCCTGATTCGAAGAAGGAGCTGACTAGTCCGTGTAAATCAAGCTGTAATTCCTCCCAATGATGCTGGTAAAATAGGCCATTCATCCCGTCAGGTCCCGGGGCTTTTGTAGCTCCTTGCTGAAATGTAGCTTGTTTTACTTCTTCTAAGGTAACCGATGTCATCAAACCCTCATTCATTTCTTCTTGACCAGGGAAGGAACATTGGTCTAGTATTGGATTGAAGTTCCTGGTACCCATTGTCTTGAACAAGGAATCGTAATAACTGGCAATGTGCTAGCAAATAACTTTGGGGTCTCTACACCAAGTACCATAAACTTTTAGCATTGAAATTTTGTTCCTTTGTCTTCTTTGGACCATAGCTGCATGGAAATATTTCGTGTTTTTATCTTCCCATTTAATCCAATTAATGCGAGATCGCATACTCCAATATTACTCTTCTTGTTTCCACTAATTATGTATTTGCACTTTGATTTGCTACATTTCTTTTTTGCTTGTGCCTCCATTTCCTGAATTTGTAAGGATCGTAAGTCTTCTTTTTAGGATCTCGATCTGGTTGTGGGCATTGGAGAATTTTTACTTACTCCATAATTTTAGAGCTTTAGTGGTCTTTTTCAATTTTCTAGCGAACGGTATTGGGTTATCTTCCAGTTCACCCCAAACTTCTTTCACCAGCTCCTTACACTCCGCATCGGCCAGCCAAAATGCCTCGAACTTGAATTCTTTTTTCCTTTTAATCATGTTTTGTTGGAGGGACAGCAGAATTGGACTATGATCAAACCCTATTACAGATAATGCAAAGGCTTCCGCATTTAGGAAACTCGCTCTCCAGTTTATATTACAAAGGGCCCTATCTAGCCTTTCCCGCACCGATGCTCTTCCTTACCTGTTGTTGGCCCAAGTGAATGCACAACCCTTGCTTTCAATATCCATGAGTGAACATCTGTTTAAGCAATCTTGAAATGCTACTAGACTATAGTGCTCCGCTCCATTACCCCCTGATTTTTCCCAATGGTACAAGATCATTAAAGTCCCCAACACATATCCAAGGGAGGTGATTAGCTGCGCTTATCATCTGTAAATGGCTCCACAGCCTGAGCCTTTCCTAGAAGCTTGTGGGGGCATATAGCAAAGTGATGCGCATGAGAGTTTCACTTTCTTGATCCCTGCATAGCAAGTTAATAACTTCTTTAGAGGAATCTTCCACAATCATCGATACCTCTTCATTCCACATCACTGCCAGACCCCCTGCAATTCCTACGAGGTCGATAATCTCTATATTTTGGAAATTGGTTCTCCTCTTCACTCTGTCAACAAATGTTCTCTTATTTTTAGTTTCCATCAGGAAGACTAAATCAGGCTTTTCTTAAGCCACTAAGACTCTGAGATGCTAGACTGTCAGGGGATTGCCCAGCCCTTGACAGTTCCAACTCAAAAGTTTCACATAATCCCCGGTGGCTTATTAGGGCTAGCCACCAGAGCCCAGTCATTTCTTCCATCTACCACCTTGATTAGAGCATCGAGGAGTGTCTCCTCATTAACGGAGGGGTAGAGGATCTGACATTTTCCTAGCGGGTTAATTTTTTTCTCTTTCCTTGATGCTACCACTTTCTGCCCAGCCTTGACAGTTCCAACTCAAAAGTTTCATATAATCCCCGGTGGCTTATTTGGGCTAGCCACCAGAGCCCAGTCATTTCTTCCATCTATCACCTTGATTAGAGCATCGAGGAGTGTCTCCTCATTAATGGAGGGGTAGAGGATCTGACATTTTCCTAGCGGGTTAATTTTTTTCTCTTTCCTTGATGCTACCACTTTCTTGAAGGATTTCGTTCCTATCTTCACCTTTCTAGGATGCTTCAAAATTCCACCCTTCTTTGTCGACCCTGACATAAACATCTGGGAATCTTGGTTTGTGCAATCAATCTGATTATCTCCGGACAATCCAATTGGTTGGTTTCTCTCATTTGAACTCTCCTCTCGAGGTATGTCTTCAATCATCCCAATAACAGCCTTGCCTTTTGATGTAGATAGTGCAAGCTCTCTAGGGATGAGTTCCCTTTGAGTTTCTGAAACTACCTCTTCTTCCTCAGGAATAGGGATATTCTTGCCGTAAAAGATCTTCCAAAAGGGGCTAGGTTCTCGTACTTCCGCTCCCAACCATTACCTAAATTTGCCCCTACTGTTTACATTGAGGCCTAATTCTTCAAAGGGAACTACCTTGCGGTAGGACGCATAGTGCGCTATCCTTCCACACGAGTAGCAGAAGTGCGGGAGTCTCTCGTATCTAAAGTCCACCCAAATTTTCTTATGTTCCAGATCTACTAAGGTGCATGTCTTTAAGGGAGTAGATAGATTCAAAAGTACTCTTGCTTTACAGCTTTTATTATGGCCTCCTCCTCTTGAGTCTAGTTTCACTTCTAACAATTCGCCGATTTTCCTCGCTACTTCCCGAGCCACGTCTTCTGTTAACCTCCCTCGGGGGATACCTGCTAATTGAACCCAAAAAGCGCAATGGGTGAATTCATAGCAATGGTCAGGCGTATCCAGATGACCTTGTTGGAGGACAAGTAAGTTACTCGAAAAGGACCAAGGGCTTGAATCTAAAATTCTTTGTTTTTCCTCTAAAGAAGTAAAGGAAAAGGAGAAGAATCCCTGATCAATGAGCACACATTCTATTTAATCCGTTTTCCATGATCTCTTCATTGTGTTAAGGAAAACTTGAAAATTGACATTTGGTTTCGAGTACAATTTCTCATACAAAGTTAATGCGCATTCTTTTTGTTTTTCTACAGGGATGTCACCTTTTAGCAGCACAAGGTTGTTTACTAACCAGAGGTTTCCTAATTCTCTACACAAGGCAGCCACCCGAGCTACATTATCATCTTCCTTTTCCCTAGATTCTCGAGAAAGGTGTACTACACTATCCTATTCTGAGAGAGGCTCTTGCCGTCAAACACCAGAACGATCCCCATTCCTTTGAGCAAGACTAAGCTACTCTTCTAGAGGTAGCGGCACGAATGTGCTTTGAGTTTCCCTGTAATGCAAAAAACTTAACTGGACTCGTGATTGAACAACTTTAGGTGCTGGCTTCTGCACCTTCTGCCTTAGAGTTCAAAGTGTTGAAAAAGCACTATTTCTCCCCCTGGGTTGAGAACGCTTCGCGTTGCTAAATAGGGAAAGGGATAGGAGGTGGAAAGGAAGGTTGGGGATGACCAGGAACCTGGGGGTCGCGGTCGGTGAGTGACTCGATTTACAAGGGAAGTGGTAGTGAAAGAGGGGTGGTTGTCTATACGGAAAAGGGGATGCTCGCCGAACCTAAAATTACCATGGTCCTTCTTCTTGGTGGCAGCCTACCGGACGCAAGGAGGCAAGTACCAAGTCAGAGCTTTTCACGCCTCAAAGGAAAGCGTTGACAATGGGAAGGGGGAGCTTGATTAGGGCATGGCTAAAGAGGGGATTTTTACGGACAGGAGTAGTGGCGGAGAGGAGAGAATGGGATTACCCACAAGTGATTTGGAGATAAGCGGGATTGAAAGGGGGAATGGCCAATTTAGGATTTGAGGGAGGACTATCACCATTGGGATAGGGACGGAAGCTCCTCTACGAAGAGTCTAAAGATCGAGAGAGAAATAGGTTAGATGTTGATTTTTTTTGGAGTAAATTTCTCGAAAAAGTAGGAGCATTTGATCGTTTAGGAATGGACACCCGATGCAATTACCACCTTAGTGTAGACTGTAGAGGATCGATAGGCTCCACTGAGTCATCGACCTCCAACACATTGGATTCAAGCTCCGGAAGGAAAGTATAGGAGAAGATATCTCGGACCATCCGAATTTGGAGCCATCCATTGCCCAACCCGATTCAACCAGTTCATCGGCTGACTTTGCAACTTCCCTCCGACAAATATTTGAGAGAGAAAACGGCAAAATTACATCTATGGCACGATATAGCTCTGTGGCTATAAAAAAAGTACTTGAAAAAAAATTCACTTTCTTTATCTATTTGCAAATGTGTTCACATTACAATTATTTGGAAGTCATGAATCCCAAATTGCTTGGGGGAAAAAAATGAATGCAATCGATACATTAATTTATCTACCAGCTACACAAAACTCCTTTGAATTTATACAGCTTCCAACGATGGCATACCACTCGATATGACTTCACGACGGAACCACTTCTTTAATATCAGTTGCCACGCTGAAGCGAGGCACTCGATTTGGGTACGTATTCGGAGGAGCCACCCCCACAGCGCGGCCTGCAGCGAAATTCTGCGTGGCCGTACAGGGCGCCCCGCCGCCACCAGTGTAGGAGCACCCGTTTCCAGGCGGACGGACCGGGCCCTTCTGTAGAGCCTGTAGGAGGAGATGGCCTTGCCGGGCCCGTGCTTCTTCGCCAAGCAACCGGCATGCCTCGTTTTGTTGCACCATCATCGACCCCATAAGGAGGAGCAGGATTACAGCCATGGAACCTGACCTTGAGAACCTCATCTCTCTCTCTCTCTCTCTCTCTCTCTCTGTGATCTCTTCTCGGCGGTGGACAACGTTAATGCGCACCAAAATGATGATGAGAAGATACGCGGGGCTGTGTTCTGGGGTTGTCGGGCTATTTATAAATCAAAAGACGGGGGAGTTCTACGACTTCGAATATGTTAGACTGGGTTTTGGTTTTTGACTGGATAATAGTAAGAGATTACATTTTGTTTGACTTTGAATAAAGAGAGACGGGAAACATATATAAGAACGAAGAATGGGAATGGGTCAAACACGTATGAAGGAAAGGTTAACGCTTTGAAAGCGAACTACGAAAAAGCTATAATATGTCTCATCCATGAAGGAGTCTGTCATGGGGGTAGGGCAAACGAATTATCTCGTTATCAATTTGATGTGATGTATTGTCTCTAGCCATAGACGTTGTACGATCAAATTTTCTTTGAGCCAAAAATTCCCATTAAAGTGATAATCTAAATTTAACAACGAAGAATCCAAATTAAAGCACACTTTTACCTAAATGACCATCGATTTACAAATTGATTGTGAAGATAGGTGAGGCTCATTGTCCTTCCAATCTTTTGTGCTAAGTGAAGTGGTATTACGAATGAAGTGAAAATAAATCTGGATAGCTTATTAATATGGTTGAAGAAATTAAGTACCATGACTTGAAACTATATATGGGGAAAACTATGCTGGTATTTATTTAGACTTCAAGTACTTATTAATCATAGTTCATGCTCGACCCAATTTAGTACGCCCGGTCTCAAATCGACTTTACCATTCCTTAAGGTAATATATATATATATATATATCTCATATCCTTTATTTATATATATATATATATATATATATGTGTGTGTGTGTGTGTGTGTGTATGTATATGTTCCACTATCAACTCTCAGCTTTCAGACTCACACGAACCAAATGCACATGGCCCTCTCCCTACCCCCTCTTGCGCTGGAGCTTATGTCCTGGAGAGACAAGCTGGCCGTGTCAGCATTGTAGGAGAGGGTGAAAGACGGGGACATTAATTCGAAACCAGGGACGCGTATCGGGTTCTCGATGAATTTCCCCAGAGGGTTCAATTTGGAGAAAAGGGTCGAGGCTTGGGTAGAACAGTGGCAGGATTTACCCTCCATTTCGCCTTACAAGGATGCTTTCCATCTGGCGACCAGCGGTGATCAGGCGGAGAAGTGGATGGTGGCCGTCCTCCACGGGTTGCTGTGGCTTCTCCCATCGAAGAAGTCAGAGCGGAACAACTTTCTTTGCTTGGGGGAGTATTTTGGGTTCGGGACGTGGTTCAAGAAGGTATTGGCTCATCATCCAGGCATCTTTTACTTCTCCAATGAGTTGAAGACCCAGTCTGCCGTGCCCAGGGGGGGTTACAGGCTGGATTTCTCGGTGGAGCGGCATCCTCTGATGGGTACGAGGCATTGCTACATATATCTAGTGTGTATAGCCAAGAAGTCACAGAAGCAAATAAATTCAGCCGCTAGGTCAGATTTATGTGGCAGTGCTCTGGAAAAAAAAGGAACTAGGTTTTTACTTCTTTCAGTTCAGTCGAAAGGTGAGAAGAGACCAAGGGATAGTAGTTTGATCATCGAGAGTCTGCTTGACTACAAGATGGCTTGATTTCTAAGTGGATGACATTCTTCCGTGCCAACTTTTATTGCCAAACTCAGCCTCTTCTGGGAAAATATTAGGTAGGCTAGTCTTACCATATAAGTTATGCATCACTTCATTCATTGTTCGTCATGTATCCGTAATGGGCCCACTTCTCAGATTTTTTCTTTTAATCTCTCTCCTCCGTTACCCTCTCTTTCTAAGCTTGCTCTCTGCAACAACAATGGCCCCTCTCTCTTTCCTCCTCTCCCTATCGCTCCTCTTTCTCCTTCTTCCTCCAGTCCTCTCCCTCACCGCCTGTCCTAGAAGTTCAACAAAAAGTTCACCTGCCCTCTCACTCACATAGCCCAACCTTTGCGCCTCCCCATCATTGTGACCGATGGAGTCGCCGGTGCTGACTAAGCCGACCAAATCTAGCCAAACAATGTCAACGACAACCATGGACAAGCGTCGACGCTGCTCGTGAGCTACTCGTCCGTACCTGGATTTGGAGAACATGCTCTACTTAAGTTAAAATATGCTATCTATATCTTAACATGATTAGACCAATTAAAATGGGCTATAAAACCATTTGTTAATGCATTTTTTGTGGGCTGGATTAAATATGGGTTAGTTATATGAAATAAATGGATCATAAATTGGTTTAAAATGATAAAGTCAAAATAATATGGATGTTAAATGAGTCACAACCTTTATGTATGACTCTCTACTCACTCTCTCTTACCTTCACTCGATCTTGCATTTGCTCACTCCATGCTCTAACCTCAATTTGGATATGAATTTTACTAAATTTGGTTAAATATAGAAGTGTTTTAACAATATAGGTTAGGTTGGGTATAGGTCACCCGATTTGTATTGCATAAAAGTAGGTCAAAATGGATTAAATGAATCAATTTGAGTTTAATCATACCAACCCATTTGACGGGTCTAGTTACATGACCATAACTTTCATTTTGGTACCTGGAGTGCGCATATTCTTGAAGATCTCATCCTTGGGCAGAATAAATAAGAATACAGCCGACAATTGTCTGCGCGTCAGTGTATCTATATAGGTTATTTGTGCCATTCCCTATTGTTATAAAATAATTTGATTTGATTAAAAAGCACATTTGTCATAAAAAAATTGACGAAAATGTGTGAGTTGACATCAATTTCAAGTTAAGTCGGGTTGGTTGGAGATTAGATTTTTCTCAGTAACTTCATATCCCGTTCAAGCCTTTTAATAGATTTCTTTTTTCTCTTAATCATTTTTAAATTCGGTTGGTCTTTTCGGGCATTTGTTTCAACTTTTTCTTTATTTAATTTTCCGGTAATTTGTTGGTCTTTTTTAAGTTTAAGAACCCAAACACAGATGAATAGGAATTCTTTCATGACATTCTCCACTAATTTCATAAATTAGTTAAGATACGAGACTGTACTCAAGCGAATCTGATTGAAAAACCAATGCTTTCAACTCATTCTTTTATTTTATTTTCCTTCTTTACTTTTTTCTTTTTTTCTTTACTTTCGAATTCTCTTCTTGACTTTTTTTTTCTTTTTCCCTTTTTCCCTCCACCAGTCATCACCAAGGAGGTCCTCAGCCTCAATTGAGGGCCGCCCTTGCTTGGGCAGGAGAGGGCAACCCTCGCCAAGCGAGGGCGGCCTTGACCAATCTAGGCTCGAGCATCCCTTGCCCAAGACCAGTGAGGGTAGTCCTCACCTGAGGCCAACGACCCACTGGCCATCAACAAGGCCCAATGATGGTCGACAATAGAGGTGAGCATCGATTGAGGGTTGACCCTGGACTAGCCTAACCCGAACAATCTTAGCTCGATTCTCAGGGTGTTAGGCTAGTCCCTGATCTTAGAGTTGCTAGAATATGTACTGTGTGGGTTGGACCTTCTTTGGTCCCGAGACTAGTTGATCCAACCTAAACCAATCCTATAAATTTTTTTTTCTTCCAAACCCTAGGTATATAACTTAAAGTGCCTTGTCCCTCCTCTTCTTTGGCCGTTTTCCTCTCCCTCTTTCAGAGTCTCTTCTTGCTCTCTCCCTCATTCTCAAATTCTTCTCGACCTCTCGGCGGCTCTCTCTCTCTCGAGCAACTAGTCTCTCCCTACTATGTTTATTCTTCGCCGATGCTAATCATCAGCAACGAAGACTCCAGGATCTCGCAATTTAGATTGGTCATCGTTCGGAGTCAACATTTTCATCTCAAATGTAAGTACCACCATACTATGTTCTAAGGGAAACAGTGGCCAAGAATCCTACCTTGAATGGCCACATTCATTTTGCATCTTCATCGATAATCACAGTAACAATTTCTTTTTGTTACTGCTTGATGCTTCAACATGAATACTATTAACTTGAACATACATCTTAATATTTGAAAAAACAATAACAAAACAAGGCTTGTAACCATGATCCTATCAGAGTTTGGTTTATTAATATCACATTGTCGATGGATATGTATTTCAAAAAGTACGTTTGTCCTTTCAAGAATTATAAAAAATGAAAATAAAAATCAGTTGGTGCCAGATTGACCCTAGAACTAGACCGGACCCATAGGGTCAATATAGTGCTCAATCCCAAACTCAACAGGGTTGTTCCCTAGTCCCAAAAATAGGGGATCAACTCTGTGCGGGTTGGTCCCTAGTTTAGGTGCTAAACTGGCCCAACCCAGATCATGCTCACCCCTGGCCGACAAAGGGAAAAAAGGAAATAGAAAAAATAATTAAAAAATAAAAAATAAAAAAAAGTAAAGAAGGAAAATGGAAGAAAAGATAAAAATAAAGGAGGAAGAAAAGATAAAATTAATAAAAAATATTTGAAAAATATTAAAATTATCCACGTCAATGCTGACTGTGCTACGTAGGATGGCTGGCATCAATGTCAGTGATTTCTGACCAAAATTAGCCGGTTGGACTCAATTGGCAAAACGAGAAAAGGTTTAGGACTCAATTGACTTAATTAAAAAGTTTATGATTAAATTGACAAAAGTACAATAGGTTTATGACTTTTTAGACTAATTTCAGTTAATAAAGTAAGCTTTCCAATTCGATCAAAAAAAAAAAGGTAAGCTTTCCAAATAATGTGGGAGAAGGATTAGTATGGGAAAGAAGCTTTACTAACATGAACTACTTGATTTTATTCTTTCCAAAATGTGACATTTGCATATATTCTTGTTCTTTCACGCTGTATTGTTGCTGTAATTAAAATTTATGTGTCGCGACCTGCCCCTCGAGGGTCCGAATGCTCGGATGAGGCGGGTTTAGAGATAAGTGTTCATGAGATGTTTCATATGGCATCTTAAAAAAATGATTTTACCGAAGTGTAAATCTCTTGCTTAGCCATATGATCCATTGATCATGAACGTGGATTTTCCCTAAATCCATATCTCGCGTGACAGCGGATTGATTTTTATTTTTTAAGGAGTCGCCACTAGCCTAAGTCGGGGGTCGGCTAGAATACCCAACCGAAACGCGGGAATTTCGTTTCGGTTTCTACGAAAACCAGAGATCAAAGGTTCGGGGACTAGCTTACGTTAATATTTCTATTAACGCCCTTTCGGTACCGCTAAACTTAACATGGTTGTTATCTAAATCGTCATGCATTTGTTTTTTACCATTTTCATGCCAAAGTCTTAGTCCACTAGGTGATCATGCATCTTGTTTTTGCATTTTTCATTTAAGATTCTAAACTAATCCTATCTTAGTCTAGAAAAAGAAAGAAACAATCAATTATATTGAAAGACCTTACGTAAAGTAAACACTCGAAGTATTGAAAGGACGGGCTAATTCTAAGTGCGAGAAAATAAAAAGTAAGAACCCGCAACTCGTCGGGTGTTTATTACAACACGAATTGAAATCCCGAGACATGGTCGGGGATGAATGAATTAAGTACAAATTGAAACCGGATTGGACATCGGTTTAGAATCATCATCAAATGAGTACAAATCGAGACCGGATTGGACATCGGTCAATCACCTTGGTCTTCTACCATTTTGGATTATTCTTCCATGGACCGCCTCTCGGGTGTCGGTGTTTACATCCATACATTCATTCATAATGACATATGAAAGAACAAAGATGCAATCAAATCACTAATTAAGCACGGGTCTCGGGATCGGCCTTTGTTTTTCATGCGTTTCGATTCATCACCCACTAATCACTTAACATTGTTTGATTAATGGTTAATGATAATAAGCTACCATTTGCATTCACAAAACGGTAACTTATATCAATTAACCCCTAAAGTCGGGTTCTAGTGACCATGAATGGGCTACCCGCCGAACATGCACCGGGCCTAACATTCATCTAACAATCACATGCATAGCAATAAAATGAACATGCGTTTAGGCCCATGGGCCTTATTTCAAAACCAATCAAGCAAGGGGAAGTGGGCTTTATGAGAAAGACCACTTATTCAATTAACATCTAATTCGGACCAATTCTGTTCAAGCATGATTAACTATCCTAATGACGTTCAAATGAAGTGAATCAGGTGTCATTAGAAAGCTTATGACATGAGGAACAAAAGTCATGAAGACCATTTTTCCTAATTCCTAGCCAATTTTCCCGAAAATGCTCAATGAAATTTCAGTGACAGGCTGGATTCAGTTCAGTTATGAATTTCAAATTAAAGGCGGGAAAAATAACAAACCTTACCAAAAACGCGCGAAAATTTTTGTGCGGTTAGGATTCCCTGTGCACAACAACTTTCGTGTTTTGAGTTTTTGCTAAAAAGCCCTCCAAATTTTTATAAAATTCGATTTTCGCGAGGGACTCAATTGCAAACGAAAATTTAGCCCGAGAAGATTTTTCAAGCAAATCAACCCTCCAAAAATTGCAATTAGGTCCTCAAAATGTTCAGTTGACATAATGAAACCCCAATGAACAACTTTGAAGTTTTGAATTTTTGCAAATAAGGACCCTAACTTCATCAAATTCGGAGAAACATCTTTTGAACTTCAAAGGAATGAAAATCAGATCTGAACACAGATTCTGATCAAATTGTGAGAATTCCTTTTGAAAATTCAAATGATCTCCGATTTTGATGAAATTAGTGTCAATTGAAAGATCTTGATCTCAGGAAGAACTTTCGTGAAGAAAATTTTTTCATATCTCGAACACACGAATTTATGAAAATCGAAGAACACACGAAGGTCGACTGAAATCAACATGAAATCCGATCCATATGCAGATGACGTTGTCAATCGTACAAAGCTATCATGCTCAGAAATTTTTGAAAATTTTACAGTGAACAGATCTAGATGCGTTCTATGATTCTCATGAAGGAAGTTTTTCCAGAAAATGATCATAGAAAATCATAAAATTCAATGAACAGCACAACGTCAGTCAGGGAATCATCAGAACAGACTTTGCACAACAATTACAGATTCTGATCGTGACTTCTAAACAGGTTTTGACATAGCAAATCAAGTCCGATCGAGACATACGATATATCAAATCGAAGCTTAAGACGAGTACTACGACTCTCTAGTTTATCACTTCATCAGATTTCGACGTTAACTAGCTCAAAACAGCATCTCAAGCAATCAGGATTTTACTGGACACGAATTACAGAGTTGAGTTCGAACGTTCTTACCTTGTCTCACGATGATCCAACGCTCAAGCGAGCGATCCGGTCTCCGTATTCAGACCTGGAATGGCACGGAGACACCTCGGAAAGCTCGGCCGATCTACGACAATAGATTGCAAGAGATGATGTTAGAACCGACTCGTTTTTACTCGAGTAAACGAATCAGTAAAAAACTAAGAAAACGATGTGATCCGGCGGCTGTTCGGTGCAAGGCCGGCCACCACAGCGACTTGAGGACGTCGGGGGATGTAGTCGGAGGCTCGGAATCGCCGGAGGAGGTCGCCGGAGAGCCGGTTCAGCCGGTTGAACCGGCTGGACACAACACCGGCAGTTTTGCCGGTACTGTTGCCGAGATGAAGAACTCGCCGGAAAAGGAAGCTCCGGCCACCGGTGAAGGAGGCTGATCTTGCGATCAGCCTTGTGCCGCCGTGGGGGACGCCGGTGTGGCGGTGGCTCGCCGGAAAAGGGCCGGCAAGGGGGCGAGAGGCCGGCGGCCGAGAGAGAGCTCGAGAGAGAGAGAGTTGATCGTGGGAGAGGGAGAGAGAGAGAGAGAGAGAGAGGAGAGAGAGAGGAGAGAGAATTCAGATCTGAAAAATGAGCATCCCCCCTAATTTTTGGAGGGAAAAATGCTATATACTCTCCCCAACTTTGAATTTTAGCCCTTAGATCAATCAAATGGCTCAAAATGGATCCTTAATGATTAAGAATATTCCTTAATAGCTAAGGATTGATGACATGGCATCATGGATGGTCATGATCAATTTTAGATGAATGGCCATGATTGATTTGCTAATCCCCTAATTAATTTGTTTAATTCTTGAAAAAGGGTATTTTGGTCATTTCTCCTAGTCATTTTTTTGTAATTCTCAATTAAGGTCAATTTTGTCATTTTCGCACTCAAGAGGATGTGACTGACCTTAATTGGTCCGATCGGATTGTCGATCATCAAAATTTTCGACCGGAAAATGACTAATTTGATCGGATTAGTTCAATTTGAATTAAACCGATTTGAATCAATTAGCTCTAAATTTGGGTAATTGCATGACCGAGCTAGACTAACAAGTTTAATTTGAAGTCTAATTAACCAAATTGAGTCTCAATTCATCAAATTGAACATTAATCTAGAGTGGGTCAAGTTGAATTGCATTAATTAGACCAATCACTCTTAGACTTCCTAATCATTGGATCACTAAATTGATCAAATTGACCCAAATTCATGTGATTCTTCCAAAATTGATTTTGAATTTGGGTTTCATATAAGAAATTAGGTTCATTCATGCCTCAATTGCGCGCATCATGAAGAATCGATCAAAATCACTGATCAGGGCTAAAATTGGGGGTTTTTGTGTTTGGCTTGGAATCACAAAATTGGTTCAAAAATTGGATATAAAACGACCTCTAGATCAAATGTCGTGAAGAACACTAATCTAAAAAATGACTAGAAATGAAGTAATTTCATTTTTGGCCGATTTGAATCAAATTTCGCAATTTGGGAAAAAGTTGATTCAAAATCGATTTTTGTAAAATTTCTAATGCCAAAGGTAAATTGAAAGTAAAATAAGATGATTTGGGGATTTTTGAATTTTTTGAATTTTTTTGGTCAAAGGTTTGACCAAAAGTCAAACCCTAGTTGACTTTTCACTAGGAGCTTGATTTTATGGTCAAATCTTTGAATTTTTCTAAAATTTCCACTTCTAAAGTGAAATTGAACTTGAAAGGAATCTTTTTAAATGAAAAGCCCCAATTTGACCTGGGGTTGACTTTTGGTCAAAGGGTTGACCAAAAAGTCAACGCCAAAGTCAACCATTTGACTTTTCGGGTTTTTGTATGAAATGGATAGAAAATCATTTATAAAAACTAATCCAACAGACGGAATTAAAAAACGACACTTTTTGCTCAAGAAACGGGCTCCGTCGCGATCGGAAACCATAATCTCGAATTTTCTATTTTTTAATGACACATCGGCTAAAAATTAGGTGTCAACAGCTGCCCCTCTTTGAGTGGGAGTTCGAAGAGGTTTCGCTCAAAGACCAATTGGCACCTGCAAATTTTTAGTCGATTCCACTTGGGAAAAAGAAAATAAGGACAAAGACATTTGATCAGAGTCTTACCTGAAGCACTTACCGTTGAATTGTCAGACCATTCATGTGTTCTTCTCTCTCTCATGGGGTGGTATGAAGGAAGAAAGGAAACAGAAATGATTTTGTGAGAAATCTATGGTTTAAGGAAAACCAAGAACCAAAGGACAAGGTTTAAGGATGACCTGGAACCTAAGACAAGGTTTAAGGATGACCTGGAACCTAAGGACAAGGTTTAAGGATGACCTGGAACCTAAGAACAAGGTTTAAGGATGACCTAGAACCTAAGGACAAGGTTTAAGGATAACCTAGAACCTAAGGACAAGGTTTAAGGATGACCTAGAACCTAAGGAGGTAAGGTTTAAGGATTACCAGGAACCTAAGGACAAGGTTTAAGGATGACCTAGAACCTAAGGACAAGGTTTAAGGATGACCTAGAACCTAAGGACAAGGGGTTATGGTTTAGGCTGACCAAAAACCGAAGGTATGGTTTAGGATGACCAAAAACCGAAGGTATGGTTTAGGATAACCAAAAACCGGGAATGAAAGTTATGGTTTAGGCTAACCAAAAACCGAAAATGAAAGTTATGGTTTAGGCTAACCAAAAACCGAAGGTATGGTTTAGGCTGACCAAAAACCGAAAATGAAAGATATGGTTTAGGCTAACCAAAAACCGATCCACTGGGGAAAGATATTTTGAAAAGAAGAGTTCCGAGATTGTTTAACAACAAATCAAACGGAATTTTTCAACTCTTGGTGAAAGGCAGAGATTATCAAAATCCTTAAGAGGAAATTTTAACAAAATAATCTCTGAATAACCACTTAAAGAGGTTAGGTAAAAATGCCAAATTGGAAATAACCTAATCAAAAAGGTCTTTCACACTGGCTCTCATAAAGGCTTTGATTCCCATTTATCGATGTGGGAAAGCTATTCAATTCTCACTGGTGATGCCTCACGAATCTATGTCAAAGGTTTTCGGAAACATTCACATTGAATACAAATTAATTGATCAGAAAGGTCTTTCCAAAGGACCGTAATATAGGCTTGGTCATGGGCTTACACAAAGGGTATTTGCTTTGAGGCCAAGAAAAGAAATATACCATCAATATCTTCAGCGGGTTTACAAGTCAAGAACCTTGAAGATAAGATAAGATAGGATTACTTCCACTCCTTCTAGCGGTAGTTCCTTTGTGAAATCTTCACATTAACTCAAACCATCCCAATCGGAAGAGACTTCGGAGAGGGTTGTAATGTCGGTTCGGGTTAGGCTCAAAAGGTTTGAAATTTGATAGAAAGGGTTTGAAAGAAGAATGATGATTATCTTGGCATCATTACCAAATCATTCAAGTTTGACATCATTTGATTCTTGAAAACCAAATTGTCTCGAGAGTCCATTTTTCTTGCAACATAAGAGCTTTGCTCTTTCTAAGCATCCTTTTGCAAATGGAAATTTTGCTCTAATCATAAGCATATTGCTTTTTCTTGCTTTTGACTTTGATTTTTTTTTTTCATGGGCATCGGCCTTGCTTTTACCAGGCACACTGCTTTTTCATGCCCCCTAATGTTTATCTTTTGAGTTCTTTGGACTCTCGAGACATTTTATACATATTCACCAATTCTTCTGAATCTCCTTGGTAAATCATATGCATTGCCCCAATGTAGGGAGATAATCATCATTTTGGGCTTTGAAATAAAGATGCTTAAGGCTCAATTTGGCTAAGCAAAGGATAATTGTGTTTGGGGTAGAGGAAAAGAATGCTCTTCTTCACTTTGGGATGCTTCGAGCTTCCATAAAGATCCATCTGAAACTATCACAAGAAGGTTGATGCAAGTGAAAGCAATAAAATCTTTCTTAATCTTTTTGCTCCAAAAATGATCAACCATAACTTCTTATTTTGCCCCAATGTGGGGTGGTTCTTGACAGGGGTATTTTGAGAATTCTCCTTATTTGGCTCAAAGTGGCTAGCAAAGGATAACATGAGTGTTTAGGATAGAGAAATGAAATGCCTTTATCATTTCAATCCATGTATTCAATGTGAACGAACCCTACGTCCTACGACATGGCTTTTTCGCTCAATTCTCCCAAAATGAGTATAGGGACGTGTTTGATCAAAGGTTTGCCTTTTATCATCCTAGGCATTTCCAATTGGCAATTTTGAGAAATCCTCTTTTTGTTTTTCAAAGGATCATCTGGTTAAATCTCCCGTCTGTGGGGAATTTTGATAAATCAAGACATTTGATTTTTGACTCCTCTGGGGATTTTTATTTCAAACTTGAAAAACCTTTTGGGACAGAAAAAGGTTTTCACACATGGGATCTACTTCCTAAATTCTAGGGAGAAGATCGGTTTGATGTAGCAACTTCCTCGGGCTTGATTCCTTGAGGTTTGGAATAGCTTCCCTGGGGAACAGTTGAGTACCTACAAAATGAACAATCATGCAAAAATGCTATGTATGCATGAAATGCATGATGCAAATGTTCTTAAGGAGACTTGGATTCAGTCCAAAGCAACTTGAAACTTTTATTCAGGGAAAATATTTCTTGACAGCATCAGCATTCACAGGTTTTGGCAACTCTCGGCCATCCATTTCTACAAGAATCAATGCTCCACCAGGCAACACTTTCTTGATGACATACGGCCCTTCATAATTGGGAGTAAACTTTCCACGATCTGGAATAATGGGTAGGACCTTCCTCAAAACCAGATCATTGATCTCAAAATGTCTGGGTCGAACCTTACGGTTGAATGACTTGGCCACTCGCTTTTGGTAGCTTTGTCCATGGCAAAGGGCTTTTACCCTTTTCTCATCAATCATATTAAGCTGTTCAAATCTCTGTTGAATCCATTCTGCTTCGGAAAGCTTTATTTGCGAAAGTACCCTTAATGAAGGAATTTTCACTTCCACAGGTAAAACTGCCTCCATCCCATATACCAATGAGAATGGTGTTGCCCCAGTCGAGGTGCGAATGGAAGTTCGATAAGCCATTAACGCATATGGCAACCGATCATGCCAGTCTCGGTAATTTTCTGCCGTCTTGGACAGAATTTTCTTTATATTCTTATTTGCCGCCTCCACAGCTCCATTCATTTGTGGGCGGTAAGGAGAAGAATTCAAGTGGCGAATGTGAAACTTACTGAGTAGCTCATCCACTACTTTGTTATTCAAGTTTGACCCATTATCCGTGATAATTGCTTCGGGAACCCCATATCGAGCAATAATGTCTCGACGGATAAATTTTGCCACACTTCTCGCGGTGACATGAGCATAAGAATTGGCTTCGATCCATTTGGTGAAGTAATCAATAGCCACTAGAATGAAGCGGTGTCCATTTGACGCCTTAGGATTGATTGGTCCGATAATGTCAATCCCCCACATTGAGAAAGGCCATGCTTCGGACATTTGATGTAATTCATTTGGGGGAGCATTGATTTTGTTCCCATAAATTTGACATTGATAACAACATCTGACATGTTGAATGCAGTCGGCTTCCATGGTTAACCAATAATAACCTAGCCTCATGATCTTCCTTGCTAGAAGATGGCCATTCATATGAGGGCCACATTCTCCTTCATGTATCTCCTTCATTAATAAATTGGCCTCTTTGGTGTCTACGCACTTTAACAGGACCGAATCAAAAGATCTCTTGTACAAAGCACCTCCACTAAGAAAGAATTTGGAAGCTAATTTAGTCAAGTATTTCCGATCCATAGCTTGACTTCCTTGAGGAAATTTTCCTTCTCGAAGGTAATTCATGATGTCATAATACCATGGTTGACCATCAAGCTCTTCTTCTATAACCATGCAATATGCAGGCTTCTTTAAAACGTCGATTTGCAAAGGATCAACGTTTAATCCATCAGTTACTTGTAACATTGAGGATAATGTTGCCAAAGCATCAGCAAATTGATTCTGAGATCTTGGCAAATAATCGAATGAGATATCTTCGAACTCCTCCACCAAATCTTTAAGATATTCATGATAAGGAATCAATTTCGAATCACGAGTTTGCCATTCACCTCCTATTTGGAGAATGATAAGTGCGGAATCGCCATAAACTTGTAATCTCTTAATCTTCATATCGATGGCTAATTGAAGACCAAGGATACAAGCTTCATATTCTGAAATGTTATTGGTATAAGGAAATACCAACTTTGCGGCTACTGGATAATGCTGACCCGTTGGGGATATCAGGACTGCTCCAGTACCTGAACCGGAGAGATTAACGGCTCCATCAAAATACATGACCCATTTGTCTTGTGACACCAGATGGATTCTTTCATCAATTTCATCCCAATCATTTGACTTTGAGGGATTTTCAGCCAACATATCAGCTATGGCTCGACCTTTGACGGACTTCTGAGACATGCTCTGGATATCAAACTCGGAGAGTAATATTTGCCATTTGGCAAGCCTTCCAACCAGTGCAGGCTTTTCCAACAGATACTTGATAGGATCGTTCTCATTCACAAGTAAGATACGATGATGAAGAGTGTATTGCCGTAATCTGTGTAATACCCAAATTAAGGCTACACATGTTTTCTCAACTTCTGGGTATCGAGCTTCACCAGAAGTAAACTTTTTGCTGAGGTAGTAAATAGCGCATTCCTTTCCATCCTCTGGTCTTTTCTGCGCTAACATAGCTCCCAAAGACTCATCGTGAATAGTAAGGTACAAGATCAAAGGTATACCCGGAGTGGGCGGTACCAAAACTGGTGGTTGTGAAAGATATTGCTTCAATTGTTGAAAGGATTTCTGACAATCTTCATTCCATTCAACTTTGGCATTCTTTTTCAACAGCTTGAAGAATGGTTTAGCTGTTTCTGATAACTGGGAAATGAATCTTGCAACATAATTCAATCTTCCCAACAAGCTTCGAACTTCCTTAACAGTAGAAGGAGGTTTCAAATCACAAATGGCCTTCACCTTCGAGGGATCAATCTCAATCCCCTTGTTACTAACCATAAATCCAAGGAGCTTCCCAGACTTTGCCCCAAAAATGCACTTGGCGGGGTTAAGCCTTAGCTTGAATTTTCTAAGTCGATCAAACAGTTTCTTCAAGACTTCAATGTGGTCTTCACCTTGTCGTGATTTAGCGATCATGTCATCGACATAAACTTCAATTTCTTTATGCATCATATCATGGAATAGTGTCACCATGGCTCTTTGGTAAGTTGCCCCTGCATTCTTCAAGCCGAAGGGCATAACTTTGTAACAGAATGTCCCCCATGGGGTGATGAATGATGTTTTAGTCTTATCTTCTTCCTTCATTCGGATTTGGTTATAACCAGAGAAACCATCCATGAAAGAAAATAATTCAAATCCCGCGGTGCTATCAACCAGGACATCAATATGTGGTAATGGGAAGTCATCTTTGGGACTTGCTTTGTTCAAGTCGCGGTAATCGACACATACCCGAACTCGCCCATCTTTCTTCATGACTGGGACGACATTAGCAATCCACTCAGCATAATGAGTAACTTCGATGAAATCAACTTTTAACAGTTTCATGACTTCTTCCTCAATCTTCTTGGATAATTCTGGCTTTGTCCTCCTAAGCTTCTGCTTCTTAGGTGGAATGGTAGGATCAAGAGGCAACGTGTGCTCCACAATGTTGGGGTCCAGACCCGGCATGTCAGCATAGGACCAAGCAAAAACATCCTGATACTCTTTCAATAGTTCGATCAGTCGATCAGCATCTGCCTGAGAGAGACTTGTCCCGATTTTTGTTTCTTTGGGATTTTCTGAATCGCCCAAATTTATAACGACAGTTCGTTCTTCTGTGGGAGGTGTGGATTCTTCATGTCGGATCCATTCCCTTTTAATAACCTGAGAATCTTCTTCATTTTCGGGATCAGAATGATCAGATTCATATGAGTTTTTCGGACATGAATCCAAGCCATGCATATGACTACTATGGTTATGCAAAGTGTCATGCCTGAGATGCAACAAGCAAAATGGTTAGTATATGAAGATAAGAAATGCAATGCATGAAGATGTGATGAAAACAAATTTTCGAATTCTGAATTTTCGAAAACTTAAAGGGGAACTCGTCCTCATATCATTGGACATCCTTGTTCCAAAATTATTTTGAAAACTATAGATCGTGCAAAAGTCCAGGCCTCAAAGCATCATCATAGGGCTGGTTTGGTATACTTTTGCACGTCTATTAACAAAACATGCATATGCTTTTATTGAATTGCAAATGAATGCTATATAATGTTTTGGATCCGAAGCTCGAGATCCGAATTATTACAACACTTGAAATGAACAAAACAAATGAACAAATGGAATTCCCTCGCAGGGGAGAATTAAATGGATTACAATTGAAAACAAAGTAAAACAATGGAAACATCCCTTACACAGCGGGATCGGTAGGTAGATCATCTTCGAAGCTCTCGGAAATGACACCCACAAAATTCTCTTCAAATAAGTCGACGATATCACAAATGTCTGCTTCTTCATCTTGGAGGAACTTTGACGGTCCAGGGAAGAAATCTTTCAACGGAGGAGGGAGTAAACGTCGGTAACTCTTTTCCTTGATGCTCGGGTTTTTCTGATTACCTTGATCTTGTTGATCGCCTTGGTAACCTAAGCCTTCTCGCTTCTTTCTCTTAGTCACCTCAATAGGTGTGAGAATACCTTGGGACAGCTTTCCCAATCCTTTGCCAATGGTGAATCCGTACTCGATCAACATTTTGCTAGACATAAGGGCCGCCTTTGAATAGTGAGGCTTCCTCATAACAGTGCCCGCGGGCACGTGAGATACTGACACTAACTCAAATGAGTAGTAGCTTGATTCTTCTTTTACTTCCGGCTCCACGTAAGGAATTGCAGTATTATTGAAAGTTTCGGTATCCTTCTCGCAATGTACCGTTATAATCTTGCCACAGACGACAAAACGGATCATCTGATGTAGACTTGAGGGTATAACACCCGCCGCGTGAATCCAAGGTCGTCCCAACAACAAACTGAAGTTGCTCGGGATATCGAGCACTTGAAACTTCTGAGCGAACATAACTGGACCAATCATCAGTTGCAAGTCAATTTCTCCAAGAGCTTCCTTTTTCATGCCATCAAAGGCTCTGACTGGAGTCTTAGAAGGACGAACATTATCCATACCCACACCTAGACGGCGCAAAGTTGATAACGGACAGATGTTGAGAGCTGAACCATTATCAATAAGAACTCTTGATATCCTTGTATCAAAGTGCTGAACAGAGATGTATAATGCTTTAGAGTGTGCTCGCCCTTCCGGCGGCAAATCCTTTTCGGAGAAAGAAATTTGATCCTTAAGAAGGATAACACCTACAAACTCTTCCAACTGTACCTCTCCAATTGTTTCGGGTACATGTACTTCATTAAGAACCTTTAAGAGAGCATTTCTATGTTTCTCGGAAGACTTGAATAGTTCAAGTAGCGAGATTTGAGCCGGCATTTTCCTTAACTGCTCGATCACCTCTGATTCGCTCGTTTTGAGAGTTTTGAGAAGCTGTTCCGCCTCTTCTTCGGTTACAGCCTTTTTCTCGACACCTTCACGAGATGGAAAACATCGACCTGACCGAGTAACAGCATCTATCTCATTAGACTCATAATTCCATGGAACTGCCTTAGAGTCATAAACAGGAGGAATTCTTTCTTTCAAATTCTCATTCTTCTTCGGTGGCAACTCAATCACAACAGGCCCAATATCTTCATTAGAAATCTCTATATTTCCGAAGCCATCGGCCATTAGATCAATAACCACAGGTTCCACGACATGCGCTTGGATTTCACAAGTTGCATTCAATTCAATTACAACAGGATCAATCATGGCTACCATGCCATCATCTTCAAATTCGGACCCCCATCCACTCGGGACGATAGTCTTAGGGTCGATAGAAGCGCTTGGAGGAGGAGAGTATTTCACCATGA
Organism: Syzygium jambos; assembly: GCA_031216235.1. Lineage (NCBI taxonomy): Eukaryota > Viridiplantae > Streptophyta > Magnoliopsida > Myrtales > Myrtaceae > Syzygium > Syzygium jambos. Next base: position 26,633,913 of record CM062230.1, read on the forward strand.
AATCGTATTTTCCACTTGGCTGCCCGAGAGTGTCAACAATCTCGCCCTTTTCAATCGCTTTCCTAACGAACTCCCGATCCCAATGGGAGGTATGGTATTCAAATTCCGAATCAGTATCGGAAAGAACTTCTTCATTATCTTCATCATCACTCCATCCAGTCGGAACAATGTCTTTCAAATCAACGAAGAAACTTGGCGGAGGCAAACATTTGACAAAAGTGTCATACTTCCTACTTGGTTGCCTTAGAGTATCAACCACTTCATCATACTCACGAACGGTTGTTACAATTTTGCGATCCCAATGAGTCTTATTAACACTAAGATCAGAATCCATGTCGGAAACATGCTTCTTGTCTTCATTAGTGGATGTGCCTTCATCATCCATGCTTCCCCATCCATCGGGAATGATATCCTTTAGGTCAACGAAGAAACTTGGAGATGGCGCATATTTGACCATAAAGTCATATTTACCACTCGGCTGTCCGAGGGTATCAACAATTTCACCATTTTCGATGGCTTTCTTCACAAATTCACGATCTCGACAGGCATTCTTGCCTTCACATTCCCAATCACTATCGGAATAAGTGTCATGCCAAAGTTCATCAACATCCGGCTCGTATCCATCATCTTTTGGATTAGAGCATGGAGCTTCATCCACGAACTTGCATGAGAATTCTTCTGACGACAAATCAATTACAGCAGTCTCGATGGACTTTTCGGGTTCTTCTCCTTGAAGAGGCTGAATTATGCCTAAAGCAACCATCTTGGCTAAGCAATACATTTTCTCCTCCCGGGATACATTCCCTTCTTTCGGTTGATCTCTAGCTATAGTCAATAGCTCTTCCAACTTCGACACATCGAACAAGAAAGGTTTCTCGTTCTCATCTCCAAATATCACATTAACAGCTTCGGTATGATTAGGGAGCGGATTTTGTTGAACATTCGGAGTGGCATCTTTAAACGACAAGATCTTCTTATCCAACAGGTTCTGAATTTTGACCTTGAGAGTGTAACAATTGTTCACATCATGGCCCTTCTCGCCCATGTGATATACACAAGATTTTGCCAAATCAAACCCAGCAAACTTTGGTGGGTTGTCTCTCGGAATTTCTTTTGCTACGAGCCTTTGTTCAATCAACATCGGTAGTAATTGAGACATAGGTCTTGGTAACGGAGTGAATTGTCTTTGCGGAGCTTTCCCTTTTCGGTCAAAATTCCGGGAAGAACCCCCTGCTTCCACAACGGACCTTTGAACTGGTGCATTTAGTGGCTTTTGAGCATTAGGATTTTGAATATAGGCAACCTCCACCGTTGGCTCCTTATCCTTCTTTAAGGTGAATCTGCGAGTTGTCGTCTCGGACAATCGACCTTCCCGCATAATTCCTTCAATACGCTCTCCCAACTCAACCATTGCGGGAAAATTAATGCAAGTGTTATTAAACATCTTGTCGAAGTATTCTCGAGGTAATGCTCGAAGAAACAGCTGCATGATCTCTTTCTCGGACAACGGAGGTTTGACTTGAGACGCCATAGTTCTCCACCTTTGGGCATATGCTCTAAAAGTTTCAATCCTCCTTTTGTCAACCCGGACCAGCTCTTCACGGGTTGGAGCAATTTCGGTATTGAACTTGTATTGCTGAAGGAATTCATCTGCAAGATCTTCCCAGGTGCAAATTTTCTCCAAATCCAATTCGATGAACCACGTCAAGGCGGAGTCTGCCAAGCTATCTTGAAAATTGTTGATCAAAAGCGGGGTGTTATCGGAATAACGAGCCATCTTGCTCAAATAATATTTCAAGTGGGTTTTAGGACACCCAGTTCCATCGTACTTCCTTGAGAATTCGGGCTCCTTGTAAAAATCAGGAACTTTCACCTTTGTAAAAGGTGACAACTTATCAAAGCCTTGAAGTTGATAACCTTGCAGCATGCACAGGCGTTCCTCCAATTTTGCAAGACGTCTCGCGCTCTCTTCATCCATATGAGCGACAGGCGACTCCTTAGGTGGAGCTTCCAAATCGATGACAGTAGGAATGGCATTAACGGGGACCTCTTCAACAGGGCCTTTATCAACAGGGTCTATCACCGGCGCATTAGTGGGCGCATTGGGAGTAGAAGCCGCAGCAGCAGGAGCCACAGGCGTGAAGTTCTTTACTTGATTTGCAAGATCGGTTAAGAGCGCCATCATTTGCGCCATTTGATTCTCGATGGTAATAACGCGAGCACGAGTGTCTTCGTTCTCCATCCTTGCTTGGCGACGGGTGCGTATAATAAAACGCGATTCAGCCGTATTTTAATATTCTCTCTGTAAAAAACAGAAATCAAATTAGCATACGGAAAATGAATCGAGACGAAAATATAAAACCCTTCAATTTTATATTTTCTTTAGATGAAATAGAGATAAGAAATATTCTCATGATCCCAATATCACGTGAATAATCTCTTATCATAATTTCTTCACAAGAAATTATACAATTAAAGGGGTAACACGCGATGATTAATCAAGATGCCCCATCTATATTCCATTGGAATCTCGGAAAATAAAACACACACAAAGGGAAATTTCACTATTAACAACAAAATTTGTGAAATACAATCCCTTAAAGACAAGAAGAGAATCCTATTACATCATTACTAAAATGAGTAAAAAGGAAACCCTATACATCGAATCTATAAAAGGAAAATTACATGAAAGGAGATTTCCTCATGGAATATAGCCAAACTCCTAATGGATCCTCTTTAGGCGCGAGGCGAATTCGTTTGTTTTCTTGGGTCAAACGTTCAACCTCGGCTAAAGCTTCATTCTTTTCCTTAAGAGCTCTTGCGGCTATAGCTTGTTGTTGAGTTGGCTTCTCGGGAACATTAGGAAGATCCACTTTAAGCTCGAGCTCAAGTCGACGGTGTATGTACTCCGGCAACGCATGATGTATCTTCATTTCTCCTTCTAATTCCGACTCATCGGTAATGATAATCGGCTCCGGGCGGCATTTGTACCACATATCAATGATAGATTTGACCATTTCCTTCACGTCGGTCATTTGATCCTTTTGGATGACATCTTTGCGATAGTCAAAATGATATAACCCCAGCTTGAGGAATGGTGGAATCTTTTGAAGTGCACGATATTGACGGATCACCCTAAAAGGGTAATATGACGTAGACCCCGTAAGACCCAAAAGTGGGATTGGGTTGTCGGATCCGTTATTAAGGCGCACCTCGGGATTTCCAAGCCAACGAACATGCCATTGGATTTGATTTGGAACAAGGTTCTTGAAAAAACTAAACCAAGTTGAGAATGACCAAAAGGGAAAGATTTTTTCCTTTTCTCGGAAAAGCGAGATAGGATGACAATCTTTGGACACATCTATGATTTTTAAGCTCAAACCAAAATCTTTGAGGTGAGAGACCAACCAAATTTGGAGTAAACCTATTGGGGCTCTAAAGATACCATTTTTGCTTTGTTTGAACCTATTGAGTGATATGAAGGTCTCGCCTAAGATCATATTGGAGAATCTTTTGAACATACACACTTGGTTGACAATATGAACTACCGAAGGATCCATGGTCTTTTTGGTGAATGGGAATACTACAAAACCAAAGAAGGCTAAGAGAAAAACTCGAGGAATTTGATTACCCGATTCTTTTGACAAGCTAGAAAAATGTTGTTCTAGGAATGTGAAAGAGAGTGCATTGGAATTTCCTCTAAGAACGCCTTTGATTTGGAGAATGTCGATTCCTAAGAATTGGCTCAAAAGAGTTATAGGATCTATATCTATTGGAGGACTAACTAGACCAAAAGACCCGACCCTACCAATGGCAATATCGTACTCCTCAATTGTAGGGGTCAACTCATTTCGACCAAACACAAAAGTGGATGTCTTCGAGTTCCAAAAATGAGACAATGCTTTGATCATGGCGATCCGAGGCTCGATGTATAAGAGTGCGGGAAGATATCCAATCCTCTTTTCCACATATTCTTTATGCTTTGACTCGAGGCTTTCCCACATAGTCACGAGAGCTCTTGGAACGGGGACGATTCGAATCTCCGACATATCCATTTTGACTAACCCTAATTTGGGGCATCAAGATTAATCACCACGCATTAAAAAAAGAAAATAACGTGGAATTTGAAATGGCATAATTGAAATTGTAGAACGATACAATCAACCTTACCATGGAGAGAAAATGGCAAACACATCGACACATCGCATGAGGACATGTGAGTTTTGACACCTAAGGGTAGGATTCTAAAGGTTTAAGGTCCCCATCTTAATTAAATAAGAAGAGTTTACCCACCGCTACTAACGTCGGCCAGTGCACTTCTTACTAATCAAGATGAGCGGTATTGAAGAATGGATTACCACATGGATTCACATGCGGATTCCACTCTTAATACCTCCTAGAGGTACCCTAAAGCGATCCGGGGTTTTAGACCGCGGGATGTGGGTGCATTTGTGTCGTGCTAAAGCAAGTAAACATGCATTTAAATCTAAAGCAAACAACACTTCAATATAACCTCATACATTCGACATTCATCCGAACACCACCTACAAAACAATGGGTTTGCATTCACTCCACCCCTTATGACTCCCACCTATAAAACCATTTAACACATGGTTAGTGGACTAACCTCATTTTCCACGCGACTTTGACATGCAGTCGATGCTACAAAATGTAGACAAGTGAGATAACAACCAATTAGGTTTATTACGGCTTTAATCCACTTAGGTTTGTAACCTAGTCCCCAGCGGAGTCGCCAAGCCTGTCGCGACCTGCCCCTCGAGGGTCCGAATGCTCGGATGAGGCGGGTTTAGAGATAAGTGTTCATGAGATGTTTCATATGGCATCTTAAAAAAATGATTTTACCGAAGTGTAAATCTCTTGCTTAGCCATATGATCCATTGATCATGAACGTGGATTTTCCCTAAATCCATATCTCGCGTGACAGCGGATTGATTTTTATTTTTTAAGGAGTCGCCACTAGCCTAAGTCGGGGGTCGGCTAGAATACCCAACCGAAACGCGGGAATTTCGTTTCGGTTTCTACGAAAACCAGAGATCAAAGGTTCGGGGACTAGCTTACGTTAATATTTCTATTAACGCCCTTTCGGTACCGCTAAACTTAACATGGTTGTTATCTAAATCGTCATGCATTTGTTTTTTACCATTTTCATGCCAAAGTCTTAGTCCACTAGGTGATCATGCATCTTGTTTTTGCATTTTTCATTTAAGATTCTAAACTAATCCTATCTTAGTCTAGAAAAAGAAAGAAACAATCAATTATATTGAAAGACCTTACGTAAAGTAAACACTCGAAGTATTGAAAGGACGAGCTAATTCTAAGTGCGAGAAAATAAAAAGTAAGAACCCGCAACTCGTCGGGTGTTTATTACAACACGAATTGAAATCCCGAGACATGGTCGGGGATGAATGAATTAAGTACAAATTGAAACCGGATTGGACATCGGTTTAGAATCATCATCAAATGAGTACAAATCGAGACCGGATTGGACATCGGTCAATCACCTTGGTCTTCTACCATTTTGGATTATTCTTCCATGGACCGCCTCTCGGGTGTCGGTGTTTACATCCATACATTCATTCATAATGACATATGAAAGAACAAAGATGCAATCAAATCACTAATTAAGCACGGGTCTCGGGATCGGCCTTTGTTTTTCATGCGTTTCGATTCATCACCCACTAATCACTTAACATTGTTTGATTAATGGTTAATGATAATAAGCTACCATTTGCATTCACAAAACGGTAACTTATATCAATTAACCCCTAAAGTCGGGTTCTAGTGACCATGAATGGGCTACCCGCCGAACATGCACCGGGCCTAACATTCATCTAACAATCACATGCATAGCAATAAAATGAACATGCGTTTAGGCCCATGGGCCTTATTTCAAAACCAATCAAGCAAGGGGAAGTGGGCTTTATGAGAAAGACCACTTATTCAATTAACATCTAATTCGGACCAATTCTGTTCAAGCATGATTAACTATCCTAATGACGTTCAAATGAAGTGAATCAGGTGTCATTAGAAAGCTTATGACATGAGGAACAAAAGTCATGAAGACCATTTTTCCTAATTCCTAGCCAATTTTCCCGAAAATGCTCAATGAAATTTCAGTGACAGGCTGGATTCAGTTCAGTTATGAATTTCAAATTAAAGGCGGGAAAAATAACAAACCTTACCAAAAACGCGCGAAAATTTTTGTGCGGTTAGGATTCCCTGTGCACAACAACTTTCGTGTTTTGAGTTTTTGCTAAAAAGCCCTCCAAATTTTTATAAAATTCGATTTTCGCGAGGGACTCAATTGCAAACGAAAATTTAGCCCGAGAAGATTTTTCAAGCAAATCAACCCTCCAAAAATTGCAATTAGGTCCTCAAAATGTTCAGTTGACATAATGAAACCCCAATGAACAACTTTGAAGTTTTGAATTTTTGCAAATAAGGACCCTAACTTCATCAAATTCGGAGAAACATCTTTTGAACTTCAAAGGAATGAAAATCAGATCTGAACACAGATTCTGATCAAATTGTGAGAATTCCTTTTGAAAATTCAAATGATCTCCGATTTTGATGAAATTAGTGTCAATTGAAAGATCTTGATCTCAGGAAGAACTTTCGTGAAGAAAATTTTTTCATATCTCGAACACACGAATTTATGAAAATCGAAGAACACACGAAGGTCGACTGAAATCAACATGAAATCCGATCCATATGCAGATGACGTTGTCAATCGTACAAAGCTATCATGCTCAGAAATTTTTGAAAATTTTACAGTGAACAGATCTAGATGCGTTCTACGATTCTCATGAAGGAAGTTTTTCCAGAAAATGATCATAGAAAATCATAAAATTCAATGAACAGCACAACGTCAGTCAGGGAATCATCAGAACAGACTTTGCACAACAATTACAGATTCTGATCGTGACTTCTAAACAGGTTTTGACATAGCAAATCAAGTCCGATCGAGACATACGATATATCAAATCGAAGCTTAAGACGAGTACTACGACTCTCTAGTTTATCACTTCATCAGATTTCGACGTTAACTAGCTCAAAACAGCATCTCAAGCAATCAGGATTTTACTGGACACGAATTACAGAGTTGAGTTCGAACGTTCTTACCTTGTCTCACGATGATCCAACGCTCAAGCGAGCGATCCGGTCTCCGTATTCAGACCTGGAATGGCACGGAGACACCTCGGAAAGCTCGGCCGATCTACGACAATAGATTGCAAGAGATGATGTTAGAACCGACTCGTTTTTACTCGAGTAAACGAATCAGTAAAAAACTAAGAAAACGATGTGATCCGGCGGCTGTTCGGTGCAAGGCCGGCCACCACAGCGACTTGAGGACGTCGGGGGATGTAGTCGGAGGCTCGGAATCGCCGGAGGAGGTCGCCGGAGAGCCGGTTCAGCCGGTTGAACCGGCTGGACACAACACCGGCAGTTTTGCCGGTACTGTTGCCGAGATGAAGAACTCGCCGGAAAAGGAAGCTCCGGCCACCGGTGAAGGAGGCTGATCTTGCGATCAGCCTTGTGCCGCCGTGGGGGACGCCGGTGTGGCGGTGGCTCGCCGGAAAAGGGCCGGCAAGGGGGCGAGAGGCCGGCGGCCGAGAGAGAGCTCGAGAGAGAGAGAGTTGATCGTGGGAGAGGGAGAGAGAGAGAGAGAGAGAGAGAGAGAGAGAGAGGAGAGAGAATTCAGATCTGAAAAATGAGCATCCCCCCTAATTTTTGGAGGGAAAAATGCTATATACTCTCCCCAACTTTGAATTTTAGCCCTTAGATCAATCAAATGGCTCAAAATGGATCCTTAATGATTAAGAATATTCCTTAATAGCTAAGGATTGATGACATGGCATCATGGATGGTCATGATCAATTTTAGATGAATGGCCATGATTGATTTGCTAATCCCCTAATTAATTTGTTTAATTCTTGAAAAAGGGTATTTTGGTCATTTCTCCTAGTCATTTTTTTGTAATTCTCAATTAAGGTCAATTTTGTCATTTTCGCACTCAAGAGGATGTGACTGACCTTAATTGGTCCGATCGGATTGTCGATCATCAAAATTTTCGACCGGAAAATGACTAATTTGATCGGATTAGTTCAATTTGAATTAAACCGATTTGAATCAATTAGCTCTAAATTTGGGTAATTGCATGACCGAGCTAGACTAACAAGTTTAATTTGAAGTCTAATTAACCAAATTGAGTCTCAATTCATCAAATTGAACATTAATCTAGAGTGGGTCAAGTTGAATTGCATTAATTAGACCAATCACTCTTAGACTTCCTAATCATTGGATCACTAAATTGATCAAATTGACCCAAATTCATGTGATTCTTCCAAAATTGATTTTGAATTTGGGTTTCATATAAGAAATTAGGTTCATTCATGCCTCAATTGCGCGCATCATGAAGAATCGATCAAAATCACTGATCAGGGCTAAAATTGGGGGTTTTTGTGTTTGGCTTGGAATCACAAAATTGGTTCAAAAATTGGATATAAAACGACCTCTAGATCAAATGTCGTGAAGAACACTAATCTAAAAAATGACTAGAAATGAAGTAATTTCATTTTTGGCCGATTTGAATCAAATTTCGCAATTTGGGAAAAAGTTGATTCAAAATCGATTTTTGTAAAATTTCTAATGCCAAAGGTAAATTGAAAGTAAAATAAGATGATTTGGGGATTTTTGAATTTTTTGAATTTTTTTTGGTCAAAGGTTTGACCAAAAGTCAAACCCTAGTTGACTTTTCACTAGGAGCTTGATTTTATGGTCAAATCTTTGAATTTTTCTAAAATTTCCACTTCTAAAGTGAAATTGAACTTGAAAGGAATCTTTTTAAATGAAAAGCCCCAATTTGACCTGGGGTTGACTTTTGGTCAAAGGGTTGACCAAAAAGTCAACGCCAAAGTCAACCATTTGACTTTTCGGGTTTTTGTATGAAATGGATAGAAAATCATTTATAAAAACTAATCCAACAGACGGAATTAAAAAACGACACTTTTTGCTCAAGAAACGGGCTCCGTCGCGATCGGAAACCATAATCTCGAATTTTCTATTTTTTAATGACACATCGGCTAAAAATTAGGTGTCAACATTATGCAAACTGAGATCTTAGAAACACAAGGAACGAGTTAAACACAAAATCAATCCCTCTTCCATAAGAATCACTCCTACTACGCTCCATCTCTTCTGTTCTGTCAGTGGGCCTGCGTGCACTTCAGCGGTCTGACCGGAGTGTAGCTGCAACCAATTCCGGAAGCGCGGGGCGGACCCTTTTGCAGGATATGGAAAGCTAGAAGACTGCTCGGCTGATAATTAGCCCGCATCGCTTCTTCATCTTCTCCTTTGCCTTTAGTGAGTGTCCTTCCTGTTCCATTTGGTTGCAACCACTTCCCCAGCAATAGAAGCAAAGCCAAAGCAAATGTTAGGTGGGTCTGGATTTTTTACTATTGCGGACACGGAGTGCAGGAGAATGAGATTCATAACACGTGACAAATGGGTTTTGGAGAATTTAGTCTTGAAGTTCGGGAAAAGAAAATGGTGTTTCCTTAAAAGCATTTTAGTTCTAACGCCCATCATATCGTTTGAAGCTTCATTACTCTACCGACTTACAGCGAAATCACTTAGCTTTGACCGGACCATATGTAGCATGGTCTCAAAAGCTTTGCAGTTAAGGGGCAGTGAATTTCATAATCGTTGAGTTAACCTCTTTCTTTAAGCAAAGGGATATGTTTAGTCGCAAGGATAAAATGCCGGAAAGGATAAAAAAATATCATGTTAAATGCCTTCTACCCTAGGCAAAACCCACGGCGGAGCTGGCATTGGCATCGCTGGTGGTTGCACCCCTTGGATATTGTCATGAGTTCACATTATATCCAAAAATTGAATGTTGTTACTTGTTCATACTATCTAATTAAAAATGAAAATAATATTGTATTTACTTGGGTAAATTTGATGAGATATGATCGTTCGGTCGATTTATTAATTGCCTAATGAAAAAATATATAATTAGTTTAAAATCGAAGTACTATAGATGAGTATCATGTCACTACAAAAAAACATGTTTTTTGCGACGGATTTTGCGACGAAAAAATCGCAAAAATCCGTCGCAAATCATTTTTGCGACGAATTTAGCGACGGAAAAAATTCCGTCGCTACTAGGGCGTCGCAAATTTTTGCGACGGAAAATATTAATTTTCGTCGCAAATTTGCGACGGAAAAAAAATTCGTCGCAAAATCCGTCGCAAAATTCGTCGCAAAATTCGTCGCAAATTAGCCACGAACACAATCCGTCGCAAAGTTCGTCGCAAATAATTCGTCGCAAAATCCGTCGCAAATTTGCGACGGATTTTTTTTCCGTCGCAAAAATTTGCGACGGATTTTTTTTCCGTCGCAAAAATTTGCGACGGATTTTTCTTCCGTCGCAAAAATTTGCGACGGATTTTTATTCCGTCGCAAATTTGCGACGGATTTTTTTTTCCGTCGCAAATTTTTGCGACGGATTTTTCTTCCGTCGCAAATTTGCGACGGATTTTTTTTCCGTCGCAAAAATTTGCGACGGATTTTTTTTTCCGTCGCAAAAATTTGCGACGGATTTTTCTTCCGTCGCAAATTTGCGACGGATTTTTTTTCCGTCGCAAAAATTTGCGACGGATTTTTCTTCCGTCGCAAATTTGCGACGGATATTTGTTTTTCCGTCGCAAATTTGCGACGGATTTTTTTTTCCGTCGCAAATTTGCGACGAATTTTTTTTCCGTCGCAAATATTTGCGACTTCGTCCTCGGTGTATTGCTCGACGGAGATGGCGTCGGACTTGCTGCTCCCCCCGGCGGTGACCGGAGCAAAGCGCGATGCCGTCACGTCGCGCCGGTCGACGCCAACGCCCTCGACAACATGATCATCAATGGAAGGTGGAGAACATGCCTCTTATCCATTCAGACATGGAGGAGGCCGCGACGTTGACGGGCATGGAGGAGGCCGCGACGGTGGGGGCGGCGGAGGAGGAGGAGGAGTCGGCGGCGAGGGAGGGGGAGGAGCCGGCGTGGCAAGAGTGGCCCTTCTTGGGGAGGCCGCAGCTGCCACAGTTGTAGCTGCCGCGCTTGGTGGTGGCGTCGTCATCGGCGGAGGAGGAGAGGGTAGCGGGGGAGTCGGAGGGGGGGAGGTGGGGCTGGTGGAGGCAGCGGTGCATGGTGGAGGAGCGGCAAAGGAGGCTAGAGAGAGAGAGAGAGAGAGAAAGAGGGAGATAAGTTAGATAGAGAGAGAGAGAGAGGGAAAGCTGTGGTGGTGAGGAAATAAAAAGACCGAGCAAAGGGGAGACGACGGCGCGAAGGGGAATAGAGCGCGGGTTTCTGAAAATTTTGTACGCGGGTTTCTGAAAATTTGCGACGGATTTTTTTTTATCCGTCGCAAATTTGCGACGGAATTTTTTTTCCGTCGCAAATTTGCGTCCGATTTTTTTCCGTGCAAATTTTTTGCGACGGATTTTTTTTTGTCGCAAAATTCGTCGCAAATTTGCGACGGATTTGTTTTTCCGTCGCAAAATTTGCAACGGATTTGTTTTTCCGTCGCAAATTTGCGACGGATTTTTTTTTTCCGTCGCAAATTTGCGTCGGATTTTTTTTCGGTTCAAATTTGCGACGGAATTTTAAAACATCCGTCGCAAATTTGCGACGGATGTTTTTTTCCGTCGCAAATTTGCGACGGATTTATTTTTCCGTCGCAAATTTGGGTCCGTTTTTTTCCGGGGAAAATTTTGCGACGGATTTTTTTTTCCGTCGCAAATTTGCGACGGATTTTTTTTTCCGTCGCAAATTTGCGTCGGATTTTTTTCCGGTTCAAATTTGCGACGGATTTTTTTTTCCGTCGCAAATTTGCGTCGGATTTTTTTCCGATTCAAATTTGCGAAGGATTTTTTTTTTCCGTCGCAAATTTGCGACGGATTTTTTTCCGTCGCAAATTTGCGACGGATTTTTTTCCGTCGCAAATTTGCGACGGATTTTTTTCCGTCGCAAATTCCGTCGCAAATTTGCGACGGATTTTTATTCCGTCGCAAAAATTTGCGACGGATTTTTTTTTCCGTCGCAAAAATTTGCGACGGATTTTTATTCCGTCGCAAATTTGCGACGGATATTTTTTTTCCGTCGCAAATTTGCGACGGATTTTTTTTTCCGTCGCAAATTTGCGACGGATTTTGTTTCCGTCGCAAATTTGCGACGGATTTATTTTCCGTCGCAAATTTGCGACGGATTTTTATTTCGTGGCAAATTCCGTCGCAAATTTGCGACGAAAAAAATCCCCGTCGCAAATTTCCGTCGCAAAATCCATGTTTTTTTGTAGTGTGTGAGGTGTGCTTTATGTGTATAAATTAGTTTTACTGTAAGTTCAGAAAACGCATGGGAGATGGATGATTTTATGGAAAATCATACTCAGACGTGTATTTTATGAAAATATCGAGTATTTGACTAATACATGTGTTGTTTGTTCGACAGCCCCTTCATGTACGACGTGATGACCACGGATCCGACATTGCACTTGGGCCTATGTTGTTACTTGAACCACCACGAGCTCCCTCTATCTTTTGCATTATCCTCCTCCTTTTCTTTTCCTGTTGTTAATGTCATCTTGCTGTTCATACCCTGCACGACGAGTTACACTATATTCATATCTAATTGAAATTTGATCTTACTTAAATTAAGTACGGCTAACCATATGGAATTCGTGTGCTATTTGTCATAGGGAAAATTGTCAAATCAGTCCTAAACCTATTGTACGGCGGCCAATTCAGTCCTAAACCTTTCAAATTTGCCAATTTAGTCCTAAACCTTTTAAATTCTTGCCAATTCAGTCCTTCCGGCCAATTTTGGCCGGTCGGTGCTGACGTGGCCGCCGGTCGGCGCCGGCCGTCCGGTCGGCGCTGACGTGGCCGCCGGTCGGCGCCGGCCGTCCGGTCGGCGCTGACGTGGCAATTTTTAATTATTTTTTTGAATTTTTTAATATTTTTTTTATTTTTCTGCTTTTTTCTGCTTTTTTTTCTGCTTTTTTTTTCTTCTTTCTCCCCTCTGCCCGGTCCGGCGACCGGCGACCGGCCAGAGGGGAGGGCCGGCGAGCCTCTGGCGAAGCTCGCCCCGCCGGCCACCGGCGAGGGCGAGCCTCGCCGGCCCCTGGCTGGGCGAGGCGAGGTCGGCCTCGCCTCGCCGTCGCCTGGGTCGCGACGGCGAGGCTCGGCGAGGCGAGGTCGAGCCTCGCCGTCGCCTGGGTCGCGACGGCGAGGTCGAGCCTCGCCCAGATCTGGCGAGGCTCGACCTCGCCGTCGCGACCCAGGCGACGGCGAGGCTCGACCTCGCCTCGCCGAGCCTCGCCGTCGCCTGGGTCGCGACGGCGAGGCTCGGCGAGGCGAGGCTCGACCTCGCCGTCGCGACCCAGGCGACGGCGAGGTCGGCCTCGCCTCGCCGAGCCTCGCCGTCGCCTGGGTCGCGACGGCGAGGTCGAGCCTCGCCCAGATCTGGCGAGGCTCGACCTCGCCGTCGCGACCCAGGCGACGGCGAGGCTCGACCTCGCCTCGCCGAGCCTCGCCGTCGCCTGGGTCGCGACGGCGAGGTCGAGCCTCGCCGTCGCCTGGGTCGCGACGGCGAGGTCGAGCCTCGCCAGATCTGGGCGAGGCTCGACCTCGCCGTCGCGACCCAGGCGACGGCGAGGCTCGACCTCGCCTCGCCGAGCCTCGCCGTCGCGAGCCAGGCGACGGCGAGGCTCGACCTCGCCTCGCCGAGCCTCGCCGTCGCCTGGCTCGCGACGGCGAGGCGAGGCGAGGTCGAGCCTCGCCGTCGCCTGGCTCGCGACGGCGAGGCGAGGCCGACCTCGCCTCGCCCAGCCAGGGGCCGGCGAGGCTCGCCCTCGCCGGTGGCCGGCGGGGCGAGCTTCGCCAGAGGCTCGCCGGCCCTCCCCTCTGGCCGGTCGCCGGTCGCCGGTCGCCGGACCGGCAGAGGGGAGAAAGAAGAAAAAAAAAAGCAGAAAAATAAAAAAAATATTAAAAAATTCAAAAAAATAATTAAAAATTGCCACGTCAGCGCCGACCGGACGGCCGGCGCCGACCGGCGGCCACGTCAGCACCGACCGGCCAAAATTGGCCGGAAGGACTGAATTGGCAAGAATTTAAAAAGTTTAGGACTAAATTGGCAAATTTGAAAGGTTTAGGACTGAATTGGCCGCCGTACAATAGGTTTAGGACTGATTTGACAATTTTCCCATTTATCATATGTTAAGCTTAACAACATATGAAATGAGTATGAATGGAAAGGTCCCTTTGAATGCAGATTAACCGAAAACCAGATTGTATTGAAATTCTCAATTTTTCTTGTATTTTGAGGGCATAGCTCTCTTACAAATTGATTGAGCATTAAGAATCTCACTTGCAGATCGGTTTTTCCTATTGCATGAAAATTAGTTTACACATTCCTTTGTCGATTGACTAACATGTAGTGGAATTCGATTATAAAGTAATATCAAGAGCACTCGTCGAAGTGCCAACTAAATGAAGTTTACAACCACAACATTGTCATTATGTTTACCAAACTAGTAAAATAAACTCATTAATAGAGTAAAACAAAAGAGAGCTTTCCAAACAATGCCGGAATGGTGTTGGAAACCAGTTTTTGAAGTACTTTTATTCTAACACGAAGTACTTAATTTTGTTTATTCGAGAACATCGCTTCTGCATGTATCATAACTTGTTCTTACACGTTGTATTATTGCTATAATTAAATCTATTACGTACTAAAATCTCGGAAACGCAAGGAACCAGTTAAACACAAAACCAATCCCTCTTCCACACGAATGACTCCCACTACACTCCTTCATCTCTTTCGTTTTTTTTTTTGGGTGGATCGCATGTGCTCTGAGTTTCGCTGCAAGGATTTCCAGGAGGATTGGTCGGACCGCTTTGCAGGATCTGGAAAGCTAGAAGACCGCTCGGCCGATAATTGGCCCACGCCGCTTCTTCATCTTGGCCTTTAATGAGCATCCTTCCTGCTTCATTTGGTTGCAACCAAATTCCCAGCAATAGAAGCAAAGCCAAAGCAAAGGCTGCTGATGGATTCAGCAGCTTCTGCCTCTCTCTCTCTCTCTCTCTCTCTCTCTCTCTCTCTCTCTCTCTCTCTCTCTGTAAAATTCTCTTGAGTTTAATGAGAGGTATTATATGATACGCCCAAGATGTCTTGTGAGTAGAGATGGCCACGGGCCGGTTTTGGCCCGGAACCGGACCGGAACCGGCCCGGTCAAACCCGGGCCCGGCCCGTTGACCAGGCCCGCGGTTCGGAACCGGCCCGGAACCGCCGGTTCCGGGCCCGGTTCCACAAAAAAAAAAAAGAGCTGCAGCTGTGCAGCAGATCGGCGAGGGCTCGACCTCGTCCGCAACTGGCGAGGCAGGCGAGGTCGGCCTTGCCCGACGCCGGCGAGGTCGGCCTTGCCCGACGCCGGCGAGGTCGGGCCCTCGCCCGATCTGGCGAGGCCGGCCTCGCCCAGCCCAGGCGAGGGCGGCCCTCGCCCAACGCCGGCAAGGGCGGCCTCCCCTGAGGTCGGCGGCCGGCCACCTCTGCTGCTCTGCAAACTGCAATGGGAAAATAAAAAAAATAAAAAATATATATATTGCCCCCGCAGCAGGGCCTGCACGTCTGCAGGCCCTGCTGCGGGCAGCGCCACAGCGGGCTTGCGGCCCGTTGCCAAACGGGCAAAATTGCAACAGAAGCCCCCCAACGGGCAAAAAGTAAAAAAAAAAAAAAGATAATCGTTGCAAAATTGCAACGGTTATCTTCTCTTTTTTTTAATTCTAAATTTTCTTCTCAATTTTTTCTTATAAATTCTCTCAAATTCTCTCAATACTCACACAATTCTCTCAAATCCTCTCAAATTCTCTTCTCTCAAGTCTCAAATTTTCTCAATACTCGAAATTCTCTCCAATTGCCAATTCTCTTAAATTTTCTCAATTTTCTCAATCCACGCAATTCTTTCTTAATTCTCCCAATTAATCCGCTCAATTCTCTCAATCCACTCGAAAAATGGCAAATGGAAGTCGAGTGTCAACTGGCAAAGGTAAGAATATCGCGACGGAATCCCATCATTCTTTTGATCCTCATGAATATGCAGATTTTCAAGATGATGAAATCAACATTTTTCCCGATGTGGAGCGCGTCCCGACTCAAGAAAGTTTTCATCCTCCTGGCGAAATATCTACAACAAAGGAAGCGGAACGGGAATTTACATCTGACATTTGGAATCACTTCACGAAAATTGAAAGGTTTGATATTGGTCAAAAAAGGTATGATATAATTTGTAAATATTGTGGGAAAATATATAAATATACAGGTGGACAAGGATATGGAACATTTAAACGACATCTTAGGAGCAAACATCCAACCGAAACAGGAATCGATATCGGGCAACAACAAATTTCCGGGTACGTCAATCCTAACACTTCCCCTTTATTTCGTTTTAATGACAAAACTTATAAGGAAGAATTAGGCAAATTTATTTCCGTTGAGCATTTAGCATTTAATTTTGGAGAAAGATTTGATTTTAATGAATTTGTACAAAAAGCATGTGCTCCACAAGCAAAACGTGTTCCTAGAAATTCAATTAAACGAGTAATTAAAGATCTTTACAAAAATGGAAAAAAAGATTTACAAAAAATTTTTATGCAATTTAATGGATACGTGCATATAGGTAGTGATATTTGGAGTGATCATTGGCAAAATCATTCTTACATGGGCATAACATGTCATTGGATAGATGACGAGTGGAGTATTCAAAAAAGAGTTATTGCATTTAGAGTTTTCGATGATAATCATACGGCAAATAATATTTATAGAATAATTAGACAAATTTTAGAAGAATATTATTTGCTTAACAAAATTTTTTCAATTGGTTTTGATAATGCCGCAGCAAATACCGCTTCAATTATCGATTTAGAAAATATTTGTAAACCCGCTTTTGGCGGAAAATTTTTTCACGTTAGATGTGCTTGTCATGTTTTAAATTTATGTGTACAAGATGGTTTGAAAACTCTTGATATTTTTCTTCAATCAATAAAAACGGCGATTCAATTTTTATGGAAACATCCCCAAAAAATGAAAGAATGGGGTAGATTTTGTAGAGAAAATGGCAAAAAGCCAAAAAGATTTCGGCAAAAGTACACCACAAGTGCCATAACTTGTGTACGGCGATCACTTTGGTGCCATAACTTTTTTTCGGATCACTTTGGTGCCAAAATCGGAGAAAAAAGATCACTTTAGTGCCAATTTGGCCGGAAATCCGACGTGGCATTTTTTATTAATTTTTGACGCCGACGTGGCTCGCCGGAGGCTGAGTCAGCGTGTACAGTTGTCGCGACCTAAAATTTCCTCTCTCAGGTTAATGGATTATTAAGACTAAACTTAACTCGGGCTCTCCCAAGCCCTACCAATTCGCAACTTAGGATTTAAGTTCTTAACGTGCAAATGTTTTCATGCTTGGAGTCGCCACTAATCTATTTATGGTAGGTCGATTAGAAACCTAAATAAAACATAGGGAGATATGTTTTATTCCTACGAACCAGAGATTCTAAGTTCGGGGACTTGATTACGCTAGATCTAGTCTAACGCCCTTTCGGTACCTTTTCTTTTCAAAAAAAATGTTTTGCATGCAGTTTGGATCCATTTTATTACCTAATTACTAACATGTGAGGTGTTCATGCGGGTGCGCAAACCACCAAAGTAACACCCAATAATCAAAACATTAAATAAATTGCAAAATTGGGAGAATTACTTACCTCGAAGCAACGTAAACATCTGCGTTGTTAGCTAGAAAATCACATCAACAATCCTAATATGATTTCTAATTAACAAGCAGTTCACTCAATATTTTTTTAGGATTTTCACTTATTTAAATGAAAACTAACCTATATGTAATGACGTGCAAAAATTAACATGCGATTAATGCAGCCTAACATGCAAACTATATGTCATGCGACAACGTGACCTAATTCTAATGACGGACAAATAATTTATTTTTGGTATTTTCAAATGAAATTCGGAATTAAAAATTACTCAAATTAACATGCAATCTATTCTAAAAAAATGATAATCTAATCTATCCTAAAGTGATTCTTTTTTGGGATTTTTATTAAAATTCGAAATTATTAAATGTCCTAAATAATCCACTAAGATTAAAATAATCTTTAATTTAAACTAGGAAATATGCAACCCCTAATCCCAATTTAAATCAAATAATTATCTTATTCTTTTGGATATATTTAAGATTCCCTAAGCATGCAAATTTCTAATTTAAATCTAACTAATAAATTTTTGGATTTTCTTTATTTAAAAGGAAAGCAATCAACAAAAATAACTACATTCAAACAATCCACGCAATCCGCAAGATTTTTCAAATTCGGATAAGGCAAAGAAATCAAACTGACAATCATATCTATAGGGTTATAGATATCGACGGAAAGTTGATTGATCAAATTTGGAAAGCAAATAAAATCTATTATCGTGTCCAAGTGATTATGGACAAGATAACGATTTTCCGTATCGCCGCGTATCGTACCTTAGGGATAAGGTCGGATAGTCGTCCAGATACGTTGCCAAATTAGGAAAATTTCCCAATTTTGGGTATTTTTTTAATATTGCGGATATCACAAAATTACCTTAAGATATCTAGCTATCCACCAAAATATTCACGAAATATTCGAACACCGAAAACTTAGGAAATTAAATATTTCGAAAAAAGTATTCGGATAATGATCTTACCTAATTTGCGGATATCTTCCAAATTCGAACCACGCGGATCGGAATTGCGACCGGCAGTGCGTCGGGACTAGCGGCGCGACGTTGGGAACAGCGATGCAACGTCGGGAGCGGCGGCGCGATGGATCACGAGCAGCAACTTGACTCGGGCTGCTCTGGTCAGTCGGGTCGGTGGGTCACGAGCGGCTCCTCGTCTCAGCGTCGGGCTCGCGGTGGATGGTCCAGTAGGTGACTCACGATGTGGAATCGGTGAAGGAGCTTGCGAATGTAACCATGGACTGGATCACCCGAATTTGACGTCAAGCTCAGAGGACACCGAGCTGGAAAACAATTGGACCGATGTTGCTGCGTCGCTCGTGTGTTGACCGGTAACTAGGAACCCGTCGAAATTCGTCGGTCAAGGAGTGGTTTGGCGCAGAGACAAGAACCCACGGAGATACCGACTTTGCTGCTTCTTGTCTTTATGTATCAAGCTCCCTTGTATGTGTGCGTGGACGATTTTCTTCTTCTTTTTCTCTCTGTATCTTGTGGCCGTGTATTCAATCTTTTGGCTTTTCTCTCTTTCTTGTCCAGAACGTGAGAATGTTGAGGCCCCCACCAAGAAGAACCCCTCTGTTGACTTCGTGTGTTCCTCCCCTTTCACTCGGACGAATGGCAGTAATGGAGGTGTAAACAGCAGCAGTGAACACGGCGTAAGTACGGGCAGTGCAGGAGCGGCGGCGGGGCAACGCGGCGGCTGTTGCGCACGTGTGTGGCCGAGTCTTTCTCTCTCCCTCGAATGATTCACTCGCGCCTATGAAAATTCTCTCTGTGTTCGTGCGTGATCCCCCCCACCAGAGAAGGAGAGCCCCTCCCCTTTTATATTGTTTTTCCCTTGCTCCAAAGGAAGCCCCCCATGCAATCGTCAGAATATATCCCCATGCTGACCGTATCTCCTTTCCTCTTTTGTACCCTTCATATATATATATTTTTTTTCTTCGCACGAAGATACCAGAAGACCAAATCTGTTGATACACTTCATCCTTCCTTAATATATTGCCCTCGTATATTGCAAATCCATGTGCCCTCCTTGAAGATATAATAAGATCAAATGTATATCACCAGGTACAACCTTGTCCGAATATTTCCACCCCATCATGTCCAAATTCTAGCTTTGTGCATTCCTTCACGTGAATATTCTTATCTTGCGCCCAAATATTTTCACAATATTTTCTTAATATTTCCTAATCCAATGTTCCACGCGCGCAACGCACATGTCGATCTTAACCACTTGAGGGTATAACGAGTTGGGCTGAATCTTTAATTCACATGGGCTTGATCCAATTAATTTCATTGGGTTGAGAACCTCTGTACTTGAGTCCATTAACTCCAGTTCAATTAAATTTTGTTAATCCCATCCGCCACCAGTCCGATGCAAATGCAACTACTTGATAAATGCTCTTAAAACTAAATACTATGTAATTTAACTTTAATATTTTTGTTAGGGACTAAAATTTAATCCCTAATTTTTATGCAATTAACCACTAAATGATGCGCCGAAATTTAGGTGTCAACAGCTGCCCCTCTTTGAGTGGAGGCTCGCAGAGGTTTCGCTCAAAGACTGAGACCTAAATTTAAACTATGCAAAATGATGAATGATTTTTTTTTAATTTTTTAATTTTTTTTAAAAAATTTTATTTTTAATGTAATGATGCATGATATGCAAACAATAAGGAACGTATGTTAAGGCTTCTCACTTCGTGTGGAGCGGTGAAGGAGTCTTACATACGGATCGCACAAAAAGTAACCAAGTGATGGAAAGCTTTATAATGCTGTGAACTCCCTCGATCTCCAAACTTCTATTCCACTGGAAGTAAGATTCTCGAGGTACATGATTGCCTATCTGTTACCTATAGTTTCCTACAGATGCGAAATAGTGCATGATATGAAGAAAGAATGAGGACGTGTTGCCTATACCACTGGGCAATCACGAAAAGAATCATGTCACCTCTTCCATTGGGTGAGCATGAGGTTGGTTGTACCACCTATTCCACTGGGTGAACACAATGAAAAATTATGTTGCCTGTTCCACTGGGCAAACATTTAATGGGGTGTGTTGTCTAGTCCACTGGACAACACGGAAAGGATCACGTCACCTCTTCCATCGGGTGAGCATGAAGTTGGTTGTGCCACCTATTCCACTGGGTGAACACAATGAAAAATTATGTTGCCTGTTCCACTGGGCAAACATTTAATGGGGTGTGTTGTCTAGTCCACTGGACAACACGGAATAAGAAACTATGCTGCCTGTTCCACTGGGCAAACATTAAATGGGGTGTGTTGTCTATTCCACTAGACAACACCAAGAGATATGTCACCTGTTCCACTTGGTGAACATATGAGAGGGATCATGTCTCAGATTTTACGAAAAGAGAAACAATGAAGAATAATTTGCAGACGTACCTGATTTCTTCTTATGACGGAGCCAATGGCATCGTTCCTGTTCTTTCCTGAGAAAAGGCTAAAACAACACATGCGCAAGGGCAGAGAAAACATAATTCATGAATCTGCTTGCATTACCAAGCTTTACTGGGGAACTTATCAATAAGAACAATCATTTCGTCCTTTTGACAATTTGATCATATTAAATGAGAGACCTTTAATCAGAAAGGACTTTCTACTCACTCTCAATGAAAGGCTTTTGACCCGACCTTTAATGCGAGTATAAGAATCACTCAAACTCTCTTCATCGTGCTTGACAAGGGTTCGGATATTCTCAAAATCAGTATAACTTGGTCAATTTGAGAGGTCTTTATAAGGACTAAAATGAAGGCTTGGTCAATGGCTTAGCAAAAGGGACTCTTCGAGTCGAGGCTATTGAAAGAATTGATATCACCAGCTGCTCCGGGTTTACAAGTCAGGAATACTGCAAAAATGAGATAGAAAAATCTTGCTTGCACTTCTTCGAGCAACATTTATAAGCATTTGAAACTCTACGTTAACTCAAGTGCCCTATTCTGAAGAGACTTCGGTAAAGGTTGTAACGTAGGTTCAGGTAGGCTTGAAATGAATGGCCTATTTTTATCAAAAGGGGTATTATGAACATGGAGATTGGTGATCATCCTTTCTAGCAATTGCTCCACAAATGAACCTTCAAATGGTCATTTTCTTGAAGACTGATCTTGTATGTCGACTCAGTTCTTGCTGAAATTTTTCTTTCTCTCTCTTTCTCTCTCTCTCTCTCTCTCTCTCTCTCTCTCTCTCTTTTGTTTTGTTTTTTTTAGAGAGATTTTTTTTTTTGAGATATTTTTCCGAGAGAGAGAGCTTCGATTTAATGGAGTCCTTTTGCATCATTTCTGACGAATTTTCTTTTGAACTCTCATTTGCCTCAAGTCACCTTGAACTTGCTTTAAGATGATTTCATTTGTTTGTCATAAGAATGATCACCAATCGGGTTGAAATGAATTCACCGCTCAAATTGGGTAAGCAAAGGGTATACTGTGTAGGGATATAGAAAGAAATGCTCTTCTTCATATCTAAGGCACTCGAGCTAACGCAAAATTTGCATGCAATAAATATACTTGAAGATTGATGCAAGTGAAAGCAAGAAAATTCTAATCATTTTGAACTTTCTAAGAAATTGCCCCGGTATGGGGTCGTTCCTGACAGGGGTAAGAAATGAAACTCCGTTCAAAGGGGTTAAGCAAATGATAACATGTAGTGTTTAGATAGAGGAAATGAATGCCTCTCATCATTTTGGCCGTCATACTTTTCGTGAGATAATCCTTTACCTTGTCAGCACGGAATTTTCACTCAACTCGCACTAGAGATTATTATTCAGGACATGTATGGAAATGTCTTGCCTTTCGTCATCTTGAAGTCTCTCATGCAATATGATCGCTTCATTAGGACAGAAACAGATTGTCAAATCAAAAGCTTTCCTCAAACAAAGCTTAGTAACATCAATTGATTCATAAAATTCAACTTGATACTTGATAGAAACAAAGTCAGAATGAGTACAAATCAAGTGTAATACTTTTTTACAGAATCAGAATTAACTGGACTGGAAAAAACACGACCATCCATCTCGGCCAAAATCAAAGCACCTCCTGGAAGGACTTTCTTCACAATGTACGGGCCGCCATAATTTGGGGCGAATTTTCCTTCTGCAAGAGGAACTATCGGCAATAACTTTCGCAGGACAAGGTCACCTACCTGAAAATGTCGAGGCTTGACTTTCTTGTTGAAAGATTTAGCAACTCGTTGTTGGTAGCACTGGCCATGACATAGAGCTCTAAGCCTTATCTCATCAATCATGTTCAACTGGTCCAACCTTTGCTGGATCCAATCTGCTTCTGACAATTGTACCTGTGAAAGAATACATAACGAAGGAATTTCAACTTCAACAGGTAGAACTGCTTCCATACCATACACAAGAGAATATGGAGTTGTCCCTGTAGATGTCCGGATAGAAGTCCAATATGCCATAAGTGCAAAAGGTAATCTTTCATGCCAATCACGATAGTTCTCAGCTGTTTTAGCCAAAATTTTCTTGATATTCTTGTTGGCTGCTTCGACCGCTCCATTCATCTGCGGACGATATGGAGATGAATTCAGATGCTTGATCTTGAACTCCTTGAATAGATCATCCATCAATTTATTATTTAGATTCGACCCATTGTCAGTAATTATGGTCTCAGGTGCACCATATCGAGCAATGATGTCTCGACGAATGAACTTCACTACATTCCGGGCCGTCACTGTTGCATAGGACATAGCCTCAATCCACTTCGAAAAATAATCGATAGCGACCAGGATAAACCGATGTCCATTCGACGCTTTAGGATTGATTGGGCCAATCACATCAATCCCCCACATAGAAAATGGCCATGGTTCAGACATCTGATGCAATTCATTCGGAGGAGTTTTAATCTTATCACCATAGATCTGACATTTGTGACAACTTCGAACATGCTGAATGCAATCACTCTCTAAAGTGAGCCAGTAATAACCCATCCTCATTATTTTTCTTGCCAGCATATGACCATTCATGTGCGGACCACACACTCCCTCATGTACTTCTAGCATCAAACGAACAGCCTCGGTTGAATCAACACACCTTAGTAAAACCGAATCATAGGACCGCTTGTATAGGCATTCTCCATTCAAGAAGAACTTCAACGCCATTTTCCTGATATATTTTTGGTCAGATGCGGTACTTTTCTCAGGAAACTCCTGTGTTTGAAGATATGTCTTGATATCATGATACCATGGCTCGCCGTCAGGCTCTTCTGTTGTGGCCATGCAATAAGCCGGTTTCTGTAAGACTTCTATCTTCAAAGGTTCAACTTCTAACCCACTTGTCACTCGTAGCATTGCTGATAACGTAGCCAGAGCATCGGCAAAACTGTTTTGAGTCCTTGACAAGTATTCAAACGAAATGTCTTCAAACTCTTCTACCAACTCCTCCAAATAGACGTGATAAGGCTGCAACTTAGCATCTCTAGTTTGCCATTTACCAACGGTCTGAAGAATAATGAGGGCTGAATCCCCGAACACCTTAAGTCGAGCTACTCCCATTTCAATTGCAGCTTGTAACCCGATGATGCATGCTTCATATTCGGCAATATTGTTCGTACAAGGAAATATTAGTTTCGCTGCGACCGGATAATGTTGTCCGCCTGGAGATATTAAAACTGCCCCGATACCTGATCCTGACAAGTTTACGGCTCCATCAAAATACATGGTCCATACATACTCATCAATTGGCATGACTCTATCTTCTAACGGATCCAGATCTTCATTTTTCCCAGGATTTTCAGCCAAGACATCAGCAATTACTCGTCCTTTGACTGATTTTTGAGACAAGAATCGAACATTAAATTCTGAGATGAGAATCTGCCATTTTGCCAGTTTTCCAACCAAAGCGGGTTGATTGAGCAAGTATTTGATGGGATCACACTCTGTCACAAGCAATATCTGATAGTGCAAAGTGTACTGCCTCAACCTGTGTAGCACCCAGACCAATGCTGCGCACGTTCTTTCTGCTTCAGAATAGTTCATTTCAGAGGCGGTGAACTTCTTACTCAAATAATAAATAGCACGCTCCTTTCCATCCTTTTCACCTTTCTGAGCAAGCATGGCGCCTAAGGATTCACTGTGGATTGAAAGGTACAGGATCAGAGGTTGCCCCGGTGTTGGTGGAACAAGCACCGGAGGATTCATCAAGTAGTGCTTAATCTTGTCGAATGCCAGTTCACACTCTTCATCCCATCTAACCAGCGCATTCTTCTTGAGAAGTTTAAAGAAAGGCTTCGCTATCTCAGATAGCTGAGAAATAAATCTGGCAATATAGTTTAATCTACCCATTAAGCTACGAACTTCCTTCACCGAAGAGGGAGATTTTATTTCACAAATGGCCTTCACTTTTGATGGGTCAATCTCAATCCCTTTGTTACTGACAATGAAGCCGAGTAGTTTGCCAGATGCTGCCCCAAACACGCATTTTGCCGGATTGAGGCGTAATTTGAACTTACGAAGCCTGTCGAATAATTTCTTCAAGGTTTCTATGTGATCTTTTCCATGTCGAGTTTTCGCAATCATATCGTCAACATAGACCTCGATCTCATTATGCATCATGTCATGGAACAACGTGACCATTGCCCGCTGGTAAGTTGCCCCAGCATTTTTGAGATCGAAGGGCATCACCTTGTAATGAAATGTCCCCCAAGGAGTGGTAAATGCTGTCTTCAACTTATCATCCTCATTCATCAAGATCTGATTATATCCTGAGAAACCATCCATGAAGGAGAATAGTTCAAATCCAGCTGTACTGTCCACAAGTACATCAATGTGCGGGAGTGGAAAATCATCTTTAGGACTAGCTTTGTTCAGATCTCGGTAGTCAACACACACTCGAACTCGGCCGTCTTTCTTCATCACTAGGACTATATTAGCGACCCATTCTGAGTATTGGGTAGTCTCAATAAATCCCACGTCAAGAAGCTTCATGACCTCTTCCTTGATTTTCTTCGCCAGTTCTGGCTTAGCTCTTCGCGGCCTTTGTTTCACAGGCTCAATCGAAGGATCAGTTGGTAGACAATGTTCGACGATCGATCGATTAAGACCCGGCATGTCAGCATAAGACCAGGCAAAGATATCTTGGTAATCCTTCAGCAACTGGGTCAAGCGTTTGGCCACATCTTCAGGAAGACATGCCCCAATCTTAACCTCTCTAGGATTCTCCGTGTCGCCAAGGTTGATTACCACGGTTTCTTCGGCGGTCAGAGGCTTAGATTTCTCATGGATTTCCAAGTTCCTTCGTATCTCTTCATCATTCGGGTCATTTGAGTCATCGGATTGGCTTGCATCACATATATGAGGGTCCACGATTCCCGTCCCTTCGCATGCCCCGAGATTAGTCCTGAAACATGAAAGAAAGGGATAAAAAAGACAAGACATGGCTTAACTACATGAGATTTTTGAAAATTGTTCTTTGCTCTTTTTTTTTTTGAAATTCATTTTGCTTTCAAAGACCTCGAAACGAGAATTCTTGAGAAGCCCAACCCTCAGTTCTTACCGTAGATGACAAATTTTTCAATCGTTGGTTATCGTCATCGGGTTGGTTTGGGGTACTTCAACAAGATTCAAAAATGATAAAAACCTCTGTAATTTTATTGATGTCGAATCAATGAATTACATCTTATTAGATTGAAAAACCTAAGTGCAACATGAATTGGAATGAAAATTGAGAAAAAGCAATAAAGATTCCCACGCAGGGGATACTAAAACTGGAAATAATTACTCTTGAGGGCCAGCGCCCATCCCTTCAAGCGGTCCTTCAGTGATTGCACCAATGGAGGTCTCAGCAAACCAACCAGTGAGGTAAGGTATATCATCATTAAAATCAGAGTCCACTACCTTCGACTCCGGCTTCTTGAAAACACAGGGTGTTTGGTCATCCTCAGAATCATCAGACAAACTGACCAAGATTGCTTTATCGTGCTTCTTAGGGGAGTCAGCTAGGGCTTGTGGCGACTTAGGGAAGATAAGCCCGAGATCATCCTCAGTCGGGCTCAGATTTAAATGTTCATATCCTCCCACAACTCCAGCCGAGTGAAATGTATCATTGATGGAAGGTGGTAAGGGACTTTGACCTGCTCCAATTCGACTTCTGCAACAATCGTTGCTTTGTTCGCGGCTTCCCTGCCCATGATATCCCAAACCAGCTTTGTGGGATTGTCCATTTGTCTCGATCGGGGCATGAATGCCTTGGCCTTCCTTCCCAAGACCCTGACCTGGCTTAAAACCATTATCGACCATGACCTTGGCCACCATGAGAGCTGCTTTAGAAACTTCAGGAACGGGCAACGGCATATCAGAGGAAGCTTGAACAACTTGAACTATCTCAAATGAATGATAGCTATCCTCCTCAACATGATTGGGCTCTATGTATGGGATCGATGTTGCATTGAAGATTCGGTGATCTTCCTCTCCATAAATTGTAACCAACTTTGCTTCAGCCACAAACTTGATCTTCTGATGCAAACTGGAGGGTACTGCGCCTGCATTGTGAATCCATGGCCATCCCAGCAAGAAATTGAAAGCAGAAGGGATATCCAGCACTTGAAAAAGAATATCGAACACCGAAGGTCCGATTTGCAGCTGTAAGTTAATCTGGCCTATCACATCCTTCTTTACTCCATCAAAGGCTCGAACAGAAGTCTTGGCCGCTTGCATGGTAGACGGAGGAATGCCTAGTTTTTTCAAAGTAGCCAACGGGCATAAATTCAAAGCCGACCCGTTATCAACAAGCACCCTAGCCATGTGAGTCTCCTTGTACTTCACTGATATGTGAAGCGCCTTATTGTGACCACGTCCTTCAACTGGGATTTCCTCATCAGAAAATGCTACTTGATCTTTGAGGAGGATCGTCTCGACAAACCCTTCTAGCTTATCTTCTTCAATAGTCTCGGGCACATGAATCTCACTCAACACCTTCATTAGAGCACTCCGATGCTTATCTGATGTCTGGAGAAGTTCCAACAATGAGACTTGTGTAGGTAACTTTCTCAGTTGATCAACCACGTTATACTCACTAGCCTTAATCACAGTTAGGAATTCCTTCGCTTCTTTCTCAGCCACTGGCTTGGCCGGTTGCTTGTCAGGATAAGTTCGTCCTGACCTCGTTATCAGATCAACGTCGTACGACCATGGAACCATCTTGTCACTTTCATAAGCGTAGGGTTGAGGTGATGCCAGCACCAATACTTCAGAAGTATCGGGTATAACGATCCCGAGGTCATCGTCGGAGGCGTCCTCGAGAGGGGGCATGTCGGTTAGCTCAGGATCCAACTTAACTTGTTCATCGGTTAACATTGCGAGTTCTTCATTCCAGTCAATGATAACCTGAGATATAGCGGCCACTACCCCGAATTCATCTGCTGTTCCAATCATTCCCTTTCTCACCAACTCATCCACTTTCTTTCTTATGTCACCAAGTGACACCACCTCACCGGTCGAAACATAACCAGCTCGGACTAAAGCATCAAACATATCTTCGAGAGGGACCCTGAAGTTTCGAATCTGCTTGACTCCCGGGCCAAAGACAACATTTGTACTGTTCGAATGATCAGGGAGTGGATTGTTTTGCACATTGGGTTTACTGGCTGATTGTAGTGCAAACGCTCCAGTGTCAAGTAGATCTTGTACTCGATGTTTGAGCACTTGGCAATCATCTGTCGAATGTCCTACTTCACCTCTATGGTAATCGCATTTCTTCGACGGATCATACCTTGCAAAGCTGGCAGGATTAGCTCTTTGTGGCTCTGAATTCAGCAAGTTCTTCTTCCTCAGCACCGCCAGTACTTGAGATAACGTCCCAGGAAGTGGAGTAAACTGGCGAGGTTTGCGCTGCTGGCGTGAGTCCTGCTGGCCTTGCCGCCCATAAGAGGTCGTCTGCTGGGTGCTAAATTGTAGCTTTGGGGCCTGAGCTGGCGTCTTCTGCACATAAGTCATGTTGACTTCGGGGACATGCTCTTTGTCCTTCTTATTAGTAAATCTCTTGCTTGATGAACCTGACTCACTATACCATCCTTTCTTGAGTCCGGTTTCAATCTCCTCGCCCATGGCTATTAGCTGGCCAAAAGATTGGGCGGCCGTTACTAATATTCGTGAACGAACCGGCTGCGGTAGAGTGGACACGAACAACTTCATTAAGTCACGTTCTGAGGGTTCAGGCATGATCTGCCCTGCCATGTTCCTCCAACGAGTGGCATACTCCTTCAGAGTCTCCCCCTTCTTCTGCTCAGCTCTTTCCAGATCTTCCCTTGTAATGGTGACATCGAGATTGAACTTAAAGTGCTTGACGAAAAGGTTTGCCACCTCTTCCCACGAATCTTTCCGGTTGATCTGGTGGTTGGTATACCACCTCATTGCAGCATCCTTCAAGCTTGCTTGGAAGGTTTGGATCATTAGAGGTCCATTAGAAACATATCTGTTCATGAGCCCCTGGTACATCTCGATGTGCTGAATTGGGTTTGAAGTGCCGTCGTACTTTTCAAAGGCTGGCATCTTGAATTTATCGGGCACTTGGACCCGAGTAAAAATGGACAAATCAACGGGCGGAACACTTTGAGTTCCCTCCACTTCACGTAACCTCTGTTCGAGTTTGGCCAACAACTTGGCATTCTCATCATTAGGGGGGGAATGAGGAACAGGGACCGACGAAGAAACACTATTGTTGGTCAAAATGGCATCATCCAGTTGAGGGGCTGGATTAGTGTTCACTGTAGGAGATTTGTCAAGGCGGAGGCCTTGACGAGTTGGAGGTGGAATCTCCGATTGGGAGGCAACATTGATCTGCTGCTGCTTAGCCATGAGGTCACTCATCATTTTGGACATGGCAGCCGTGACCTGCTCATTGATTGCATTCATGTGTTCTTTCAGCTTTTCGTCAATCATGGCTGCAATCTCGGCTTGATTGGCCATCTTTTTTTTGGTCACCGATCGAGTATTATGAGGATGAGGGGGATCCGTGGCAAATTACCTACAAAAATAACGATGGAATAAATACAACGAGTAAGAATGACGAGTCGGTCCATGACATTGGTCTAACCGCTTTGATTAGAAATGACCTCTTTATTGAAATGAAATTTTTTTTTTTTTACAACGACTATCACAAAAAAAACTCAATTCCTAAACAAGACTGAAGACTAGAACTGAAAAGAGAATAAAAATTCAATCTATTCTATTTGACTTGATCCATAGACTTATGGGCGGCGACTTCCATCTTCAATTGCTCATAAGCTCGAGCTATCTTGGATGCCTTCTCTTGAGCTTCTTCGGCCTTTCTTTTGAGACGGTTGTTCTCTGAGCGAGTGGCGGACTTGAGAGGCACCTTAGGTATCTTCGGGAGTAGTTCCTGTGGGACCTTGTGCTGTCGAATATACTCGGTCGTTGCGAAGTAGGACTTCTGCTCCCCCTTGAGTTCTTTTTGGGGTCGGGCTATCTTTAAGAGGCGGCACTTCTTCCACATCTTCTTGAGCTGAGCTACGGTCCCTTCGTGGTCTTCATCGCCATTGGTGAAGTTGACTTGGAGGAGTTCTGGTTGTAGCGCTGGAGGGAGTCCTTGGAGAATCTGGTACTGACGAGACACTCTGGCGGGATAGTATTCGATCGCACCGGTGAAACCCAATAGTGGAACCGGCCCAATACCATTACACGTAAGCCGAGCTTCCTCAACTTGGAACCAGTTAGCATGCCATTGGAAACCTTGAGGTCTAGCGTTTTTCATGAAAATGATCCATTCAGAGTAATGATAATCGGGTGCATCCCCTTGTTTTTCTTTATATCTCAAGACTGGATGGCTAGAATCACTAAGCTCAGATACTGTGAGTAAATCGCCACACCCTTTTATGTGAGATAAAAACCAAATTTGCAAAAGTTCGAGGGGGGCATGAAACGTTTTGTCAATCTGTTGCTTAAATTTAGCGAGGGAAATGAAAGTCTCGGCTAAAATGGTGTTGACAAAATTCTTTCCAAGACAGACTTGTTGGACCAACCATGCAATTGACGGACTACACGCATTCTTACAGTGGGGAAAAATCACGAACCCGAAAAATGCTAGCAAAAAGATTCTGCCTTTTTGAAAAGATGTGGCTTTATCAAAACATTGACTAAGGAACGAAAAGGGACATGTCCCACGATTTGCTTTCAAGACTTTTCCCAATTCATCTTTTTCGACACCCAAAAATTCAGACAACATTAAAGTGGAATCGATTCCTAGAGGTGGTGTAACTAATTCCGTCCCTAAAGGTTTTCCAATGATCACGCTATATTCTTCCAAAGTCGGGGTGAGCTCATGCTTACCGAATATAAAGGTAGACGTCTCGGGACACCAGAAGTGTGCTAATGCTCGAACGAGGCCGGTGCGGACTTTGACTTCGAGTAAGGGGAGTAACCTTCCGATGTGGCCTTCAACCAGCTTACGGTTGGTCGGACTGAGTAGGTTCCACCAGGCATGGAGCTCGTCCTTAGGAGCATCAAGAATCCGGATGTCTGCCCCTCCCATAGTATATGGACCAAGACTCACGACCGACCTAATGTCATGGACCGACCAAAGAAAATACGAAACATAAATAAATTGCGATAAAGGTTCAGGAAACTTACTTCACCCAATAGAACCATAGCAATCACAAAGACATGAGCATGAATTGTGAGGTTCGATTTCTATCTAGACTCTGGCTTGCAAAATGGAGACGCGAGGATTACCGGGCTAAACCAGTCATGGTTGTGGTTAGGCCGGGGTTCCCCTGACTCCGGCTTAGTCAAGGAGCCGACCCGGGTTGCAAAGGGTGCAACCGTGGTGGAAACTCAATGACACCGTGAAAAAATTTTCGGGACCAAGGAGGGCGACCCATACCACGCGGGTGTGGTCGGGGTGTCCACTGTCTCAGTACCATCCTAAACCTGTGCCGCCCAGGTCCGGCAGCGGGTAGTGTGTGCGGTGTAGTGTAAATGCAAGGCATGCACAGCAGGTTATATCATACAGCGCTCCGTGCATAAAATAAACCATACATCCAAACACCTCCCTGCAAAACAAGGGTTAACAATCACGTCTCCCCTTATACCTCCCATTCTGCAAAAACATTTAACACCTAAAATGTTAGGGACGTACCTGGGATCCTCGCTGCCAAACAAAAATATTTTTTGAAAAGAAAAACTGGCCTAAGTCCACTAAGAGTTTTAACTCAAGTCCCCAGCGGAGTCGCCAAGCTGTCGCGACCTAAAATTTCCTCTCTCAGGTTAATGGATTATTAAGACTAAACTTAACTCGGGCTCTCCCAAGCCCTACCAATTCGCAACTTAGGATTTAAGTTCTTAACGTGCAAATGTTTTCATGCTTGGAGTCGCCACTAATCTATTTATGGTAGGTCGATTAGAAACCTAAATAAAACATAGGGAGATATGTTTTATTCCTACGAACCAGAGATTCTAAGTTCGGGGACTTGATTACGCTAGATCTAGTCTAACGCCCTTTCGGTACCTTTTCTTTTCAAAAAAAATGTTTTGCATGCAGTTTGGATCCATTTTATTACCTAATTACTAACATGTGAGGTGTTCATGCGGGTGCGCAAACCACCAAAGTAACACCCAATAATCAAAACATTAAATAAATTGCAAAATTGGGAGAATTACTTACCTCGAAGCAACGTAAACATCTGCGTTGTTAGCTAGAAAATCACATCAACAATCCTAATATGATTTCTAATTAACAAGCAGTTCACTCAATATTTTTTTAGGATTTTCACTTATTTAAATGAAAACTAACCTATATGTAATGACGTGCAAAAATTAACATGCGATTAATGCAGCCTAACATGCAAACTATATGTCATGCGACAACGTGACCTAATTCTAATGACGGACAAATAATTTATTTTTGGTATTTTCAAATGAAATTCGGAATTAAAAATTACTCAAATTAACATGCAATCTATTCTAAAAAAATGATAATCTAATCTATCCTAAAGTGATTCTTTTTTGGGATTTTTATTAAAATTCGAAATTATTAAATGTCCTAAATAATCCACTAAGATTAAAATAATCTTTAATTTAAACTAGGAAATATGCAACCCTTAATCCCAATTTAAATCAAATAATTATCTTATTCTTTTGGATATATTTAAGATTCCCTAAGCATGCAAATTTCTAATTTAAATCTAACTAATAAATTTTTGGATTTTCTTTATTTAAAAGGAAAGCAATCAACAAAAATAACTACATTCAAACAATCCACGCAATCCGCAAGATTTTTCAAATTCGGATAAGGCAAAGAAATCAAACTGACAATCATATCTATAGGGTTATAGATATCGACGGAAAGTTGATTGATCAAATTTGGAAAGCAAATAAAATCTATTATCGTGTCCAAGTGATTATGGACAAGATAACGATTTTCCGTATCGCCGCGTATCGTACCTTAGGGATAAGGTCGGATAGTCGTCCAGATACGTTGCCAAATTAGGAAAATTTCCCAATTTTGGGTATTTTTTTAATATTGCGGATATCACAAAATTACCTTAAGATATCTAGCTATCCACCAAAATATTCACGAAATATTCGAACAACGAAAACTTAGGAAATTAAATATTTCGAAAAAAGTATTCGAATAATGATCTTACCAAATTTGCGGATATCTTCCAAATTCGAACCACGCGGATCGGAATTGCGACCGGCAGTGCGTCGGGACTAGCGGCGCGACGTTGGGAACAGCGATGCAACGTCGGGAGCGGCGGCGCGATGGATCACGAGCAGCAACTTGACTCGGGCTGCTCTGGTCAGTCGGGTCGGTGGGTCACGAGCGGCTCCTCGTCTCAGCGTCGGGCTCGCGGTGGATGGTCCAGTAGGTGACTCACGATGTGGAATCGATGAAGGAGCTTGCGAATGTAACCATGGACTGGATCACCCGAATTTGACGTCAAGCTCAGAGGACACCGAGCTGGAAAACAATTGGACCGATGTTGCTGCGTCGCTCGTGTGTTGACCGGTAACTAGGAACCCGTCGAAATTCGTCGGTCAAGGAGTGGTTTGGCGCAGAGACAAGAACCCACGGAGATACCGACTTTGCTGCTTCTTGTCTTTATGTATCAAGCTCCCTTGTATGTGTGCGTGGACGATTTTCTTCTTCTTTTTCTCTCTGTATCTTGTGGCCGTGTATTCAATCTTTTGGCTTTTCTCTCTTTCTTGTCCAGAACGTGAGAATGTTGAGGCCCCCACCAAGAAGAACCCCTCTGTTGACTTCGTGTGTTCCTCCCCTTTCACTCGGACGAATGGCAGTAATGGAGGTGTAAACAGCAGCAGTGAACACGGCGTAAGTACGGGCAGTGCAGGAGCGGCGGCGGGGCAACGCGGCGGCTGTTGCGCACGTGTGTGGCCGAGTCTTTCTCTCTCCCTCGAATGATTCACTCGCGCCTATGAAAATTCTCTCTGTGTTCGTGCGTGATCCCCCCCACCAGAGAAGGAGAGCCCCTCCCCTTTTATATTGTTTTTCCCTTGCTCCAAAGGAAGCCCCCCATGCAATCGTCAGAATATATCCCCATGCTGACCGTATCTCCTTTCCTCTTTTGTACCCTTCATATATATATATTTTTTTTCTTCGCACGAAGATACCAGAAGACCAAATCTGTTGATACACTTCATCCTTCCTTAATATATTGCCCTCGTATATTGCAAATCCATGTGCCCTCCTTGAAGATATAATAAGATCAAATGTATATCACCAGGTACAACCTTGTCCGAATATTTCCACCCCATCATGTCCAAATTCTAGCTTTGTGCATTCCTTCACGTGAATATTCTTATCTTGCGCCCAAATATTTTCACAATATTTTCTTAATATTTCCTAATCCAATGTTCCACGCGCGCAACGCACATGTCGATCTTAACCACTTGAGGGTATAACGAGTTGGGCTGAATCTTTAATTCACATGGGCTTGATCCAATTAATTTCATTGGGTTGAGAACCTCTGTACTTGAGTCCATTAACTCCAGTTCAATTAAATTTTGTTAATCCCATCCGCCACCAGTCCGATGCAAATGCAACTACTTGATAAATGCTCTTAAAACTAAATACTATGTAATTTAACTTTAATATTTTTGTTAGGGACTAAAATTTAATCCCTAATTTTTATGCAATTAACCACTAAATGATGCGCCGGAATTTAGGTGTCAACAACAGTCAGCATTTTGTATTTTAAATAATTTTTTCAACGTGTACAGTCAGCATTTTTAATTTTAAATATTTTTTTCTTTATGTTTTCCTTTTTCTTTTCTTTTCTTTTCTTTTTCTCCCCGCCGGCCGGTTGCCGGTGGCCGGCCGGCCACCGGCGAAGCCCGACAAGGGCTAGGCGAGGGCGGCCTTGCCCATGGCCGGCGAGGGGCGGCCGACCCTCGCCAGATCCGGCGAGGGCGACCCTCGCCGGCGTGGGGCGAGGCCGGCCCTCGCCGGCCCAGGCGAGGGTCGCCCTCGCCAGATCCGGCTCGGGCGACCCTCGCCGGCGTCGGGCGAGGCCGGCTCGGGCGACCCTCGCCGGCGTCGGGCGAGGGCAGCCCTCGCCTGGGCCGGCGAGGGTCGCCCTCGCCTGAGTCGGGCGCGGGCGAGGGTCGCCCAACGCCGGCGAGGGTCGCCCGAGCCGGATCTGGCGAGGGCGACCCTCGCCTGGGCCGGCGAGGGTCGCCCTCGCCTGAGTCGGGCGTGGGCGACCCTCGCCTGAGTCGGGCGCAGGCGACCCTCGCCCGACGCCGGCGAGGGTCGCCCGAGCCGGATCTGGCGAGGGCGACCCTCGCCTGGGCCGGCGAGGGCCAGCCTCGCCCGTCGCGGGCGAGGGTCGGCCGCCCCTCGCCGGCCATGGGCAAGGCCGCCCCTCGCCCAGCCCTTGTCGGGCTTCGCCGGTGGCCGGCCGGCGGGGAGAAAAAAAAAAGAAAAGAAAAGAAAAGAAAAGAAATAGGAAAAAATAAAGAAAAAAATATTTAAAATTAAAAATGCTGACTGTACACGTTGAAAAAAATTATTTAAAATAAAAAATGCTGACTGTACACGCTGACTCAGCCTCCGGCGAGCCACGTCGGCGTCAAAAATTAATAAAAAATGCCACGTCGGATTTCCGGCCAAATTGGCACTAAAGTGATCTTTTTTCTCCGATTTTGGCACCAAAGTGATCCGAAAAAAAGTTATGGCACCAAAGTGATCGCCGTACACAAGTTATGGCACTTGTGGTGTACTTTTGCCAAAAGATTTCCAAGAGATGTTCCAACTCGTTGGAATTCTACTTTCCACTTGCTTAATGAATCTTTAGCATATAAAGATTTATTATGTGCATTCGTTTCTAATTATATACCTCAGATTAATTTATAACCACAAGAGTGGGATATTTGCCAAAAAATTTTAGATGTTTTAAAGATTTTTAATGATGCAATTTATACTTTGTCCGGTGTTTATTATCCTACTACACATTTATTTTTAGTAGAGTGTACTAATATTGTCGGAATTTTTGATAAATGTGAAAATGATGTTGAATTACAATATACTATAGTTGCAATGAAAATGAAGTGGCTACATTATTATAGAGAAATTCTCATTATTTATTTAGTTGCTTGTGTTTTTTATCCGCGTTGCAAATTGGATGGCTTAAATGAATTTTTGCGTACGTATTATCAATGTTTACATTATGATGAGATAAATATTACGGCCATAGTACGTGATGTTAAAAACGTAGTAATAGAATTATATAATGAATTTTATACTAAATATAATTTAGGTGATATTATTGGATCTTCCCAATCTACGGAGATACAAAATGACAGTACAGGTAAAATTAGTAGAGGGTACCAACTTTTATTACATAGACAAAAAAAAACAAATGGGAGTAATAGGAAATATTTCTGAATTAGAGATTTATCTAACCGTTTCATTTGAGTTTACTGAATCCGAAGGCGGCACAGATTTTTTAGTTTTGGATTGGTGGAAGATGCACACAAGCCAATACCCAATCCTTTCTCTTATTGCAAAACAGATTTTTTCAACCCCTTGTTCCACAGTTGCGGTCAAACAAGCATTCAGTGCTAGATGTAATATTTTGGACGAACATCGTTCAAGATTAGCTCCAGAATCAGTGGAAATTCAAGCTTGTGTTGTTGATTGGACGAAGGCTCAATACCGGCAACAAGAGATAGATTGGAATAATGAATCCGAATTCTTTAACGACGGAGATACTACCGCTACCGGTACTGGAACGAGTAGTGACGATTAAGGGTAAAAGAACTATTGGAGTTGGCAAATATTTCGGGAACCCTTGTTTCTCATACCGGGTACGCCCACGTGAGCTTAGGGAAACCGAAGTATAATCCGACGACATGTGACCTTTGGTCCCCTGCGCACGGAATACTTAGGTTTTGGGATCATTTTAGGGCATATATATTGTACTCATTTTTTTTATAGATCGTTGTAACGAATTGGAACGTGCTTAATGATAATTTATTAAGTTCAAGCCCTCTCTTTCTCTCTTGTCTTTTTGTCCCCAAATTTAATTACAAT
Source organism: Syzygium jambos (assembly GCA_031216235.1). NCBI lineage: Eukaryota > Viridiplantae > Streptophyta > Magnoliopsida > Myrtales > Myrtaceae > Syzygium > Syzygium jambos. Next base: position 26,671,293 of record CM062230.1, read on the forward strand.
TTAAATTTTAATTACAATTTATATTGAATAATATTCCGTCACCGAAATAGTAATTTTAAATTTTTTTATTATTTTCTTTTCTATTTTTTTTATTTTTCCTTTTATTTTTTTTTCTTCATACTTCCTCCGTCGGCCATAGCCGGCCGGCAGAGGTGGCCGGCCTCGGGCGAGGCCGCCCTCGTCGGCGTCGGGCAAGGCCCGCCCTCGCCGGCCTCGCCTAAGGCCGGCCACCTCCGCCGGCCCTAGCCGGGGCCGGCGGAGGAAGAAAAGAAAAAAAAAGAAAAGGAAAAAGAAAAAAAAACAGATAAGTAAAATTCGGAACCGGCCCGGAACCAGAACCGGAACTGGCCGGTTCCGGTTCATACTTGGCCACGAACCGGAACCGCCGGTTCCGAACCGTGGCCACTTGTGAGGACGTCCTATATTTATACTGAGATTTAGTCCTGTATTATAAGTTAGGCGGGTCTTGATTTTTTACTGTTGCGGTGTGAAGGAGGCTGAGATTTATCGGACGTGATAAACGGGTTTTGGAGAATTTAGTCATGAAGTTAGAGAAAAGAAAAAGTTGCTCCATTCAAGCATTTAGTGCTAAACACTCATCATATACTTTGAAGCTCCGTTCCTCTACCTACTCCCATCGAAATCAGAGGGCGTCTAAGTAAATTGCACTACTGTTGAGTTCAAGGAAAATTTCAAATAAATGCATTAAGTGTGATATTTTTTCAAAAGAAGGCCGAAAATGAAGTAATCAAATGAGTCTCAAATAAGGGTACGAGCTCGTCGGCCAGCGAACAAGTATTTTTTCCTACGACCCAAATAGGGGCACTTTCGTTCAAAAAAATATGAATTAAAAATATTACGGCCCCTAAAAATTAAAATACTCCCCCTGTCCCCTTCTTTGCCTTCGGAGACAACCGAGGTCTCCCCCGCCATACGCATGGCCTCGTTCACCACCATCGGAGGATCTCTTCAAATACTTCTTGACTAGCGTCGGATTCACAGTGGGATCTTTCCGAGTAATTGCTGTCACGTCCTTCCCAGATGTGAACTACCATGAGAAAGCTAATGGATTACTGAGTATGGCGCAATTTACTTAGACGCCCCCCTGATTGCTAAGCTTTTACGACCATGCTAGACGGTGTGGTCAAAGCCAATGACTTCGATGGGAGTCGGCAGAGTAATGGAGTTTCCAAGTATATGATGAGTATTTAGCACTAAATGCTCGAAAGGAAACAGCTTTTTCTTTTCTCGAACTTTATGACTAAATTCTCCAGAACCCGTTTATCACGTCCTATGTATCTCAGTCTTTGACATACCGCAATAGTCAGAAATCAAAACCCACCTAACATGTAATACGGGACCAAGCAATTTCAGTATAAATATAGGACGTCCTCACATGACATTTCAGTTCACGCATATCATATGATACCTGTCATCAACGACACAGAAATATTACCAGAACGAGAGAGGGAAAAGAACAGAGAGATGAAGAAACAGCTGAGTTCATCAGTGGCATTTGCTTTGGTTCTGGTTCTATTGCTGGCAATGTGGTTGCAACCAAACGAAGCAGGAAGGATGCTCATTAAAGGCAAACAAGAAGATCAAGAAGCGGCGCAGGCTAAGTATCAGCTGAGCAGTCTTCTAGCTTTCCAGATCCTGCAAAAGGGTCCGACCCCCACTCCCGGAAATCTTTGCGGCTACTCCCGGAGCACATGCGCTCGACACAAATAACAGAACGGAAGAGATGAAGGAGTGTAGTAGGAGTCATTCGTATGGAAGAGGGATTGGTTTTGTGTTTAACTGGTTCCTTGCGTTTCCAAGATTTTAGTTCGTAATAGATTTAATTATAGCAATAATACAACGTGTAAGAACAAGTTACGATATATTGCAAAAGCGATGTTCTTGAATAAACAAAATTAAGTACTTCGTGTTAGAATAAAAGTATTTCAAAAAACTGGTTTCCCACACCTTTCCGACATTGTTTGGAAAGCTCCCTTTTGTTTTACTCTATTAAATAGTTTATTTTACCAGTTTGGTAAAAATAAAGACAATGTTGTGGTTGTAAACTTTATTTGTTTGGCACTTTACAATTTTATTTTCACAATTCAGCACTTTGAGCTAGCGAATGGACAGACTAGGATGCAATTTACGTGGACCTATGCAAATTAATAATTTTTGTTTAGGGGTCGGGTCGATCCCTAGTTTACGTGGACCTATGCAATTCACCTTAATATGAGTCACCAAAATTTAAGTGACAACAATAGCCAGTGGAGAGATCGCCGAAGCGCAATTGGCTGTCTTTCAGTTTCCTCAGCACCTTCACGTACACCGCACGAGACTTTCACCGCCAAAGTGCGACCAAAGGGGTCTATTTGGTACAAATATACTTCTCTATTAGAAAAATAGAGGACAAATTATAAGATACAAATATTTATATCGTTATATTCTCTAGAAGTATATGAATTTTGAAATTAATATAATAGAATATCAAAATGATGTTATTATTAGTTTACTTTAATTGTATTATATATGAAAAAATTTCCTGTAAAAATAAAACTATTTTAAGTACAATATCTTAGAAAAACATTATATCCAATAATTGAATTGTGCTAGTATTCCATACTGTCTAACAATAAATCAAAATAATGTTGTATTTACTTGCGTAAATGTGATGCGATATAATCATATCTTCAACTTATTAATTGACTAATGAAAAAATATAGAGTACGCTTAAAATCTATGTTGTTTTAGATTACTATAATACGGCACGTGTTTTATGCGAGTATAACTAGTTTTACACCAAAAGAATGAGTATTTTCTTGTAAAGTTCAGCAAATATATGGAAGATGGGTGATAGTATTGAAGATCATATTCGTACGTGTGTTTCATGCAAAAATACGAGTATTTTACGAATAGATGTGTTTGTTCCACAGTCACCCTCTTGGTGTTTGGACCTATATCGTTACTTGCGACCACCACGAGCTCCGTCTATCTTTTGTTGGGGGGGGTGGTTGGGGGGGGAGGATTGCGGCGGCAGCAGCTGCGGCCGCGGCAACCACAAGAAGGAGAGAGAAAACGGCAAAATTACGTTTATGGCACGATATTGGACCGTGGCTGCAAAAAAGAACTTCTTGAAAAGTTTTCACATTCTTTATCTATGTGCAAATGAGTTACATTACAATTATATATGGAAATCATGAATCCCAAATTGCTGGGAAAAAAAAAATAAAAGCAATCCATACATTAATTTCTCTACCAGACCAAGACACCATCTTTCTCTACCAGCTTCTGATGAACTCCTCTGCATTTATACAGCATCCAACGATGGCATACCGATGGATATGACTTCATGACTGAACCACTTGTTTCATATCGGTCGCCACGCCAAACCGAGGCAAGCCGTTTGGGAACGCATTCGGAGGAGCCACCCCCACAGCGCGGCGGGCAGCAAAATTTCGCGTGGCTGTGCAGGGTGCCCCGCCGCCCCCCGTGTAGGAGCAGCCGTTTCCAGGGGGACGGACGGGGCCCTTCTGCAGAGCCTGCAGGAGGAGGAGGCCTTGCCGGGCCCACGATTCTTCTCCGAGCAGCCGGCAAGCCTCGTTTTGCTGCACCATCATCGACCCCATGAGGAGGAGCATGATCACAGCCATGGAACTAGACCTTGAGAACCTCATCTCTCTCTCTCTCTCTCTCTCTCTCTCTCTCTCTCTCTCTCTCTCTCTCTCTCTCTCTCTCTCTCTCTCTTCTCGGTGGTGGACAACGTTAATGAGCACAAAAATGATGATAAGAAGATACGCGGGGCTGTGTTCTGGGGTTGTCGGGCTATTTATAAATCAAAAGACGGGGCTGTTTCTACGACTTCGAATATGTTAGACTGGGTTTTGGTTTTTGACTGGATAATATTAAGCGATTACATGTTGTTTGACTTTGAATAAAGACAGAAGGGAAACATACATAAGAACGAAGAATGGGAATGGGTCAAACGCGTCTGAAGGAAAAGTTGACGCTTTGAAAGCGAACTACGAAAAAGCTATAATATGTCGCATGCACGAAGGAGTCTGTCACGGGGGGCATGGCAAAAGAGTTATCTCGTTATCAATTTGATGTGATGTATTGTCTCTCGCTTCTACGATCAGATTTTTTTTGAGTAAAAAAACTTTCGTTAAAGTGATAATCTAAATTTAACTACGAACAATCCAAATTAAGACACACTTTTACCTAAATGATCGTCAATTTACATATTGATTGTGAAGATAGATGAGGTTTGTCGTCCTTCTAATCTTTTGTGCTGACTGAAAGCACGAAAAGTGAAGTGGTATGATGAGGAGAAACGTGTCAAAAAAATTATAAATCTTTGGTATCGATGTCAGTTTAGTCTTAAATTTTTTTTGTGCTAATTCAATCTTAAATCTTTTGTATTTGTATCAATTTAATCTTAAATATTTTGTATTTGTGCTAATTAAGTCTTTCTAGTTAATTTTTGTCGGATTTTGCTAGTGTGGACTAATCGATTGGTAACGAGAAATATTTTGACACTTCCCCAGCAGTAGAAGCAAAACCAAAGCAATTAGGTAGGTCTTGATTTTTAACGGGATATGTGCACTAGAAGTCCTAAAACTTATCACAAAAGTGTAATTGAGTCCTAAAATTTTCAAAAAGTGCAAACAAGTGTTAAAACTTATTACGAAAGTGCACTTGAGTCCTAAAACTTTCAAAAAGTGCAAATAAGTCCTAAAACTTGTCACGAAAGTATAAACAAGTCCTAAAACTTTCAAAAAGTATAATCAATGGAAGGATTTAATTGAATCAATTTGACAAGTTTTAGGACTTGTTTGTACTTTCGTGATAAGTTTTAGGACTTGTTTGTACTTTCGTAATAAGTTTTAGGACTTGTTTGCACTTTTTGAAAGTTTTAAGGCTCAAGTGCATTTTTGTGATAAGTTTTAGGGCTCGAACTCGCCAACGCTAGCGAGGTCGACCTCGCCCAACAACGGCGAGATCAGCCTCACTAGTGCCGGCAAGTTTGAGCCCTCACCACCTTGCCAGCCTCACCTGCCCCTAGCGAGGTTGCAAGTGAGGACAAGCCCTTGCCAGATCCGCCCAACAACAGCGAGGTCAAGCCTCGCTAGCCCCCGCCTTTGGTCAATCCGGTGACCGGCCAAAGCTTGAAAATGAAGATGAAGAGAAAAAAAAAAACAAGAAAGGGAAAAAAAAAGAAAGGAAAGGAAAGGAAAAGAAAAAATAAAATTAAAAATAATTAATTAAAATTTTTGAAAAAATAAAAATAATATTAAAAATTTGACACGTCAGCATTAGCCGGTTGGCCAACGTCCATGTCAATGCCGGCAGGCCAAAATTGACCGGATAGACTAAATTGGCACAAATAGAAAAGGTTTAGAACTAAATTGGTACAATTGCAATAGGTTTAGAACTGTTTTGGTAATTTTCCCCTCATATCCTATTTTCCGCCTTCTACCCTAGGCAAAACCCACGGCGGAGCCAGCATTGGCATCGCTGGTGGTTGCACCCCTTGCATATTGTTATGAGTTCACATTAACTCCAAAAATTGAATGTTGTTACTTGTTCAGACTATAATGAAAGTAATATTGTATTTACTTGGGTAAATTTGATAAGATATGATGGTAAGGTCGATTTATTATTGCCTAATGAAAAAATATAAAATTAGCTGAAAATCGAAGTACTATAGACGAGTATAATGTGAGGTGTGCTTTATGTGTATAAATTAGTTTTACTGTAAGTTCAGAAAACGCTTGGGAGATGGATGATTTTATTGAAAATCGTACTCATAAGTGTAATTCATGCAAATATCGAGAATTTAACTAATACACGTGTTGTTTGTTCGACAGCCCCTCCATGTACAAGGTGATGACCTCGGATCCGACATTGCAGTTGGACCTATGTTGTTACTTGAACCACCACGAGCTCCCTCTATCTCTTGCATTATTCTCCTCCTTTTCTTTTCCTTTTCTTTTCCTGTTCTTAATGTCATTTTTCTGTTCATACTCTGCACGACAAGTTACACTACATTCATAACTAATTGAAATTTGATCTTGCTTAAATTAAGTACGGCTAACCATATAGAGTTCGTGCGCTATTTGTCATATGTTAAGCTTAACAACATGTGACATGAGTATGAATGGAAAGTTCTCTTTGAATGCTGGTTAGCCGAAATCCAGATTGTGTTGAAATTCTCACTTTTTTTCTTGTATTTTGAGGGGCATTACTCTCGTACAAATTGATTGAGCATTAAGGATCTCACTCGCAGATCGTTTTTCCCGTTGCGTGAAAAATAGTTTACACTTTCCTTTGTCGATTGGCTAACATGTAGTGGAATTCGATTATAAAGTAATATCAAGAGCACTTGTCGAAGTGCCAACTAAATAAAGTTTACAATCACCAACTAAATAAAGTTTACAACCACAACAATGTCTTTATTTTTACCAAACTAGTAAAATAAACTCATTTATAGAGCAAACAAAAGGGAGCTTTCCAAACAATGTCGGAAAGGTGTGGGAAACCAGATTTTTGAAATACTTATATTCCAACACGAAGTACTTAATTTTATTTATTCGAGACCGTCGCTTTTGCACTGTATTATTGCAATAATTAAATCTATTACGTACTAAATCTTGGAAACAAAAGGAACCAGTTAAACGCAAAACCAATCCCTCTTCCATACGAATGACTCGTACCACACTCCTTCATCTCTTCAGTTCTGTGTTTTGGGTGGAAGGCATGGGGTATTAGAGTGTTCGCACTGATTTCCGGGAAGCAGGGTCGGACCCTTTGATTGGAACCGGAAAGCTAGAAGACGGCTCGGCCGATAATTAGCCCGCACCGCTTCTTCATCTTCATCTTTGCCTTTAATGAGCATCCTTCCTGCTTCATTTGGTTGCAACCAAATTCCCAGCAATAGAAGCAAAACCAAAGCAAAGGCTGCTGATGAATTCGGTGTTGAATATTTATCTCGAGTTTAAGTCCGAAGCGAAAATTTAAATATTTCGAATTGGATATTTTGCGAATCTCCAAAATTGAATAATAGGAAATATACGGACACATCAATTTTGCTATTCTCACGTTGGCGTCCGAATTGTGAAATAAAAGGACAGAAAAGGAAAGTCCTTTCTTGGACCTTTCAACCGTGGAAAGTGGACTTCAGTGGGTTCATTGATTGGGTTAATTATAGGAAATAAACAAACAAGGAAATCAAGGAAATTCCATGCTTGAGTCGGTCAAAGAGAAGAAGAGGAAAGTTCACTTTGTTGACCGCATTCCATTGGGATTGCATGGAATCCCTTTCCAAGCTGAGTCGGCCACCGTGCGTTCACTTCTTGGGCTATATATATATATATATATACGGGCTGTTCTTTTATCGCAAGATTAGCACGTACTTGTTGATGAATACGTGAAGTTATTATTGAAGCGCCGCGGTTGACGTCGAGTGATTGGCGTGGGTTTATCTTCCTGAGATTTTGTTCGTGGAACTACACCAAGAGCTCAAGTGTTCTTTAGCGATTAAATCTTGTGTTAAGATTTGTGTACAATTCTTTTACGAGATTGAGAGATTATTTCGAGAGGAATTATGGAGCTAAACACTGTGTGAGTTATTTGGTGTAATTGGGGCTTGAAAAACACGAGAATGTTTGAGTGACTCGAGTGTAGTTATAATCTCCATTGTATCGCTTGATCTATAGTGGAATTCCATGCTGCTCTCCCCGTGGACGTAGGTTACTACGACCGAACCACGTAAATTTGGTGTCCGATTTATTTTTTTATTCTGTCAAATTTATTGTTCGATCGCTTGACTTTCGCAACATTCGGCAGCTTCTTTTATCTCTCTGTTGTTTTTCCTCTCTCTCTCTGTGAACTTTTTGTGAGTTTAATGAGAGGTTGTCTTGTGAGGACGTCCTATATTTATATCGAGATTTAGCCCTGTATTATTGGTTAGGTGGGTCTTGATTTTTTACTATTGCGGTGTGTAAGAGGCTGAGATTCATAGGATGTGATAAACGGGTTTTGGAGAATTTAGTCATGAAGTTCCAGAAAAGAAAATGGCGTTTCCCTTCAAGCATTTAGTGCTAAACACCCGTCAGATACTTGGAAGCTCCGTTACTCTACCTACTCCCATCGAAATCATTAGCTTTGGCCGGACCGTGGAGCTTGGTCGTAAAAGCTTTGCAATGAGGGGGCGCCTAAGCAAAGTGCATTATTGTTAAGAAATCTTTTCAAAAGTGGGCCAAAAGTGAAGTGATCAAATAAGTCTAAAATAAGGGCCTAAATTCATGGGCTAACAAATAAGTAATTTTTCCTACAACCGAAATAGGGGCACTTTCGTCCATAAAAGATATGAGCTAAAAATTAGGATCCCTGAAAATGAAAATACTTCCTTCCCAGTTCCTTCTTTACCTTAGGAGACAACCAAGGTCCTCTTATAGGCATGACCTCGTTCACCACCATCAGAGGATCTCTTCAAATACTTCTTGACAAGCATCGGATTCCGTAATTAGTTGCTGTCGCAATCTCCTCGAATGTGAACTACCATGAAAATGCTAATGGATTATTAACCATTGTGCAATTTACTTAGACAGACCCTCATTGCAAAGCTTTTACGACCAAGCTACACGGTCCAGTCAAAGCTAATGATTTCGATGGGAGTTGGTAGAGTAATGGAGCTTCCAAGATTCTGATAAGTGTTTAGCACTTAGACTGCGCATGGCAACTTGACAAATAGTATTTGATTCTATTCTTTTGTTCCCAGAATCAATTTAGGAATAGAAATTCGTTTGTTTAATTTTTTGATTCCGGTCACAAATTCTTCCAAATTTGTGCCCAAAATCAGTTTTGGAGCATAATCAAGAATAAAAAAAAAAGTAGCTTCTAGATTCTGGGAACAAAAAGGAAAAAAGCCAAAAAAACCCCAAACTTTGCTACCTGTGATACATTTACCCCAAACTTTTTTTGTGACACCAAAAACCCCAAACTTTGCTATTTGTGACACATTTACCCCAATTCATTTAGTCCATGGGCATTTTCGTCTTTTTTGCTTTTTCTTTTTTTCTTTTTTTTTCCTTTCCGGCGAGGGGGGCCCTCGCCTGATCTGGCGAGGGGGGCCCTCGCCGGCATCGAGCGAGGGCGGCCCTCGCCCGATCTGGCGAGGGAGACCCTCGCTCGACGCCGGCGAGGGTCGCCCTTGCCAGATCGAGCAAGGGCGGCCCTCGCTCGATGCCGACGAGGGCCCCCCTCACCGGCGTCGGGCAAGGGTCGCCCTCGCCTGGGCAAGCGAGGGCAGCCCTCCCCAGCGCCGGTCGAGGGCAGCCGACGCTTGGGCGAGCGAGGGTCGCCCTCGCCCGACTCAAGTGAGGTCGACCCTCACCCGACGCCGGCGAGGGTCGACCTCGCCTGAGTCGGGCGAGGGCCTCCCTCGCTCGCCCAGGCAAGGGCCGCCCTCGCCCGACGCCAGCGAGAGCCCCCCTCGCAGGAAAGGAAAAAAAAAGAAAAAAAAAGAAAAAAGAAAAAAGACGAAAATGCCCATGGACTAAATGCATTGGGGTAAATGTGTCATAAATAGCAAAGTTTGGGGTTTTTGGTGTCACAAAAAAAAATTTGGGGTAAATGTGTCACAGGTGGCAAAGTTTGGGATTTTTGATGGTTTTTTCCCGAGTAAAAATGAGAATTAGTTTTTTTTTCTTCTTCTTTTTCTTGGTTTTTAATATAACTTCTAATGTCCGACGCGAAGGCCACCCTCGCCATATTTGGCGAGATTAAAATATTTTAATAAAAAAATTTTACCGGCCATGACCAGCGATCAGGCCATGCCGAAAAAAATATATTATTAATAAAAAAAATTTACTAGTCATAGCCAACGACCAGGCCATGGTGAAAAAAATAAAAAAAATATTATTAATAAAAAAATTTTACCGGCCATGCCGAAAAAATAATAAAATATTTTCAATAAAATATTTTTTATTAAAATATTATTAATAAAAAAAATTATTTATAAAAAATATTTTACCGGCCATGGCCAGCGACCAGGCCATGGCAAAAAAATAAAAAAAATAATTTCAATAAAAATATTTTTATTAAAATATTATTAATAAAAAAAATAGTTTACCAGCCATAGCCAGGGACCAGGCCATGGCGATAAAATATTTTTTGTAAATTATTTTTAAAAAAATTATTAATAAGAAAATTTTTTACCAGCCATGGCCAAAAACATAAAAAATTATTTTAATAAAATTATTATTAATTAAAAAAATATTTTATCGGCCATGGCCAAGAAGGAAGAGAAGAAAAAAAGAAAAGAAAGAAATATTAAAATATTTAAAATATTATTAATAAAAAAAAATTTTATGCCGTTACCAAACGACTTCAAATGCTCAGAATCAGTTCCCGGGTACAGAATAAAAAAGAATCATTTATGATCAAAATCTGTCCCGGGCATAGAATGGTTGCCATGCGTAGCCTAAATATGCTTGAAACGAAACACCTTTTTCTTTTCTTGAACTTTATGACTAAATTCTCCAAAGCCCGTTTATCACAACCTGTGAATCTCAGTCTCTTGCACACCGCAATAGTCAAAAATCAAGACCCACCTAACTTATAATACAGGACTAAATCTTGTGATAATTTATAATTTTCTTGTATTGCTCAACGTACAGTATAAATATTTATACAACATTATGCTTAACAAAAAAGGAAAAGAAAAGATCTATCAATAATTAAGATATACTAAATATTATGCTAACTAAAGCAAAATATAAATCTTAACTTATAATAAGAAATACACTAAACATTAGAAGAACAGCATGTAAATCTTTAGCAAATCTTCCATAATACTCCCCCTCAAGTTAGTGCATAGAGGTCACGAATGCCCAACTTGCTGACGAGAAATGCAAATCGATCTTGACCCAATGCCAAGGTAAAAATATCTACCAGTTGAAGTCCAATGGGTACATACTCAATTCTAATGGCGTCCGACTGCACATGTTTGCGAACAAAGTAGCAATCAATCTCAATGTGCTTTGTTCGCACGTGAAATACTAGGTTTGCCATGATATGTAAGGCAACTTGGTTGTCATGATAAAAACTCATCGGTTTGTCAGGTGTAACCTCGAAGGAGGCAAGCGAAGTGTGCAACCAAATCAGTTCACTAGTGACAGTTGCCATAGCACGATATTTAGCTTCAACAAAGGACCAAGAAACTATGGTTTGCTTCTTGGTTCTCCAAGACACGAGACATTCATCGAGCATGACAAAGTAACTAGTAACCGATCACCAAGTGATCGAGCAACTTGCCCAATAGGAGTCACAAAAGGTAGTCGAGTGAAGTGAAGCTAGGATCGATAATAGAATCTCATGTTCTAGATTTTTCTTGAGATATGAAAGAACTCGTATAGCCCTTCGGTTCCTACATGAACTGGGAAAGTAAATGGACAGAATAACATAATTTAGGTTGAGTGATAGTGAGATAAAGTATACGTTCCACTAATCAACGATAGCGACTTGGGTGTATCATGGTAGGTACACATGTTGTAGCTAACCAATGTTGTTGCTCCATTGGAGAAGTCAATTGTTTAACCTCTAGCATGCCGCATTTCGATAGGATGTCAAGTACATGCTTTCTCAATTCCCTGAAGTCATTCGCATTATCTCAATTCCCAAGAAATACTTTAATTGGCCAAGTTCTTTGATATGAAAATGCTTATTAAGGTACCGTTTGAGCGTTGCGCACTGTTTTGAATTAGTACTTGCATAGAAAAGATCATCAATATATACTAACACGGCTAGAAAAGTACCATCATGAGAATACGTGAACAACGAGTAATCTACTTATAATTGATCAAAACTATACTCCCTCGATGCATTAGAGAATTTTGAAAATCAATTTCGAGATGCTTGTCGTAGACCATATAAGGACTTTTTTAATCGACATACATGATTCAAGCTTGTTGTCATAAAACTTGGTGGAAGCTTCATATAAACTTCCTCATTTAAGTCATCATGTAGAAATGCATTGTTGACGTTCATCTGATGCAACTCCCAATTACGAGCCAATGCAACTGCAAGAAGACACCGTACAATGACTAGTTAGCCACTAGTGCGAAGGTTTCATGGAAGTCCACACCTCTATTTGGGTGAATCCCTTTGTGTGAAAAAATGAGTTTTATATCGCTCAATACTACTGTCAGCTCAACTCTTGATTTTGTAAATCCAATTGCACCCTATGGGTTTCTTACCCTCCAGCAAAGTTGCTAAAGTCCAAGTCTTATTATCTTCTAGTGCTTCAATTTATGCCGCCATCGTTTCTCTCCACAAAGGATTTTAATAGCCTAAGTGTAATTCCTAGGCTCAATATCAAAATCAACAGCAGCTAAAAAAGCGATGTGAGGCTCAGTAAATTGTTCATAAGAAATAAACTTCTCGATTGGATAGACCGTACATGAAGATATCGACAGAGTGGCCTAAGGAGTTGGGGTCTTCATTTGGACTCTATGGCATAAATAATCTCGCAAATGGGTTGGTTGTCTTTTTTGTCATGCAAGGAGAATTGGGAGTGGAATTTGGTCATCGAGCTGCTCACTAATTGCTCTCCTACTTGGACTGTACTATCACAATCTTGCATCACCGTCTGCCCATTTTCTTTATGAACTTAGCTTGGAACCCTCTCTTCCTCCCCCTGAAATTGATTCCACCCCTCATCAATAGGACCCAACTTTTGGTGTCAAAAAAGGAAGAGAGTCTTGATCCTCATGTGTGGGTTACTGAGCAAATGGGAAATTCTCTTCAAAGAAAACAATATAACGAGATATCAATAATTCTTCAGTTTCCAAATAAAAAACCTTTCGACCCTCCGTGCCGTATGGATATCCCAACACTATACATTTTCTTGCCTTTTCTTCAAATTTATCTTTGCCCTTTGACGATTTGTGAGCATAGCAAAGTACACCAAAAACTCCCAAATGATTATAATTCGGCGATTTCCCAAGCAAAAGCTCGAACGGAGTTTTTCCATATTATAATGGAGTTGAAGTATAATTGATTAAAGGGATATGTTCATTAGAAATCTTAAAACTTGTCAAAAAAGTGCAATTGAGTCCTAAAACTTACAAAATATACAATCGAATCCTAAAACTTGTCAAACTGATTACATTGAGTCCTAAAGTTAACACTGTTTAATTTACTAACGAAAAATGCTTACGTGTCTTATTTTATTGCTTTTCTTGAGACACGTGGAGATAAATATAAATTAAATTAGAAAAAAAGCTATAAAAAAAGACCCCAACCAGTAGCGGCTGTGGTAGTGGCCAAGCCCAAGCCCTCGCCGGTAGCCGCCACCACAACCGCTGGGAGAGGCTGGCGAATGTTGCCTGGGCCTTCTTGAAGCCAGAAGCCCAGTGAGGGCGTGTAGGCCCCGATCTAAAGGAGGGCGCGACCCTTGCCCCAGATCTGAGTGAAGGTCATCAGCCCTCGCCTGAGATCGACAAGACCTCGCCCAGAGTCACCCACTCCAGGCGAGGGTCGTACCCTCCCTTGGATCGGTGCCTCGCAGGGGGCCTTGCCCGGGGTTGACGAGGGTTGCCGGGCTTCGGGAAGGCCCAAACGACCTCCACCAGCCCTTCCCAGCAGCAACCACCGGCGAGGGCTTGGGCTTGGCCACTGCCATAGCCGCTACTAGTTGGCGTCTTTATTTTCTTTTTATAGTTTTTTTATAATTTAATTTATATTTATCGCCACGTGTCTCAATAAAATTAATAAAATAAGACACATCAGCGCCACGTTAGCACTTTCCGTTAGTATATTAGATAATATTAACTTTCGGACTCGATTGAATCAATTTAATAAGTTTTAGGACTCAATTGCATTTTTTGCAAGTTTTAGGACTTCTAGTGCACATATCCCTTGATTAAATAAGTAGTCGTTAATACACATTCGCCCCAAAAACGAATTGGAAAATTCACTTGAAAACGAAGCGCCCGCGCCACATTGAGGATATGTCAGTGTTTTCTTTTAACTCGCTCATTCTGCTATGGTGCATGTAGGAAAATGATATCTGATGCATCACTCCACTTTGAAAAAATAATCTTTCATGGAATTAGAAAGAAATTCATGGCCATCATCACTTTGCACCATTTTAACTACTCAACCAAATCAGGTCTTTACCAAACGACAAAAATTAACAAAGACTTTGTACATCTCTAGTATTTCCTTTCATCAAATAGACCCAAATTGCCAGACTATAATCATCGATGATGTTTAAAAAATAATGTGCACCGAAGAGAGACCCTATCTGATATGGCCCCAAAATATCACAATGCAACAAATCAAAACATCCACCAACTTTATTATTACTTAAAGGAAATGAGGAGCGGGTTTGTTTTGTACAACATATATCACACAAATCAATCCCATCTTTATTTATTTTAATACTGATGATCAAATTCAAAGCTTGCTGTGATGGGTACCCCAATCATTGATGTCAAATGTCAATATTCTATCCCTTTACCACTGGAAAAGTTGAATGAGTGCCCATATGTCCAAGATAATAAACCCCCTCTCGAAGATTGCCCGCTCCAATCGATCTCTTCGAGGATAGGTCCTATATGATATATCAAGAAGAGAAGAACATTATTGAGCAATTCAAATTCGAACTCAACTTTCCAATAGAAAAAAGATAGCACTTGAAAGTTTGGGACATATAGCACATTGTACAAAATAAAATTAGGGCTTAAATAAACATTGCCTCTGTCCCCTTTGGACATATCAACAGATTGATCAAATGCTAATATTGATCATTGCTAATTTTTGTTGTTGTCTCTATCCCTTTTGGACCTCCTCAATTGGTATTTGCAATAGTGTCAAAACTGCTAGCCCATGCAAAATGTACAGTTGCTGTAGAAGAATTCCATTTGCATGCCTTTCCACCTCGCTTTGACTCCCATTTGGACGATATCCATTCAACTCCTAGCAATGACTCTTCTCGTGCAAAGCCTTCCCATAGTGGTCACATTTAGGTTTTTTGAACATTACTTTCCTTGGGTTCACTCTTCCAACCGAGAAAGCAGCACCCTCGATCTTCTCTTCCCTCCCTCGGATAATTGATCATTGGTGCTCCTCCCGCGTAATCATAGAATAAACCTCACCGAGGTATGGGAGTGGCTCAATGTTGAGAATTTGAGAACGAACATTCCCATAGGTCTTGGCATTAAGGCCTGTAAGAAACTGGTGGATCTTCTCCACCTCCTTCTTCTTCACGTACATCGTGACTGCAACACAAGTATACCCTAGGATGTTATCATAGTCATCGATTTCATCCCATAAGACCTTCAATTTGGTGTAGTATTCCACCACCGAGAGTCCTCCTTACTGTAGGAGCACAATCTCAATTTTGATCTTGTGGATGCAAGGTCCATTGCCTTGAGCAAATCTCTCCTTCAACTTATCCCCCATTTACTTTGCTTCTTCTGTGTATGCCACGCTTTCTATAAACTCCTATCAAGGGAATTGAAAATCCATGAAAATATCATGGAATTACAAATGTCCCAAGCATTAAATTCGGGTGCGGTTGGATCCAACTTCTTTAGCGATCCATCAATAAACCCGAGTTTATTTTTCACCCGTAATGCACATCCCGTCGCCTTCGACCATGTGGCATAGTTATTCCTAGTCAACACGCATGAAACAAGTACACTTCCAGAATTGTCGGAGGTGTTGAGATAATATGGTGAGGAAGGAGTCAATCACCTGCTTGGTAGATGCTTCTGAAGCCATATCGCAAACGTTGCAAGTCGAATTGTTTGGTGTGTTTCAGCTAAATGGCTCTGATACTATGTGATAATTCGTAATTTGCTTGTATTGCTCAACGTAAATACAAATATTTATATGACATAAAAGATAAACTAAATATTATGCTAACTAAAAACAAAACTAAATCCTAACTAATAATAAGAGATACACTAAAGTAAAAAAAATAATGTAAATCTTTAGCAAATCTTCCGTTATAAATCTCAATATATATAGGACGTCCTCACGAGACATCTCGGGCATATCATATGATACCTCTCATTATATATATATATATATATATATATATAGAGAGAGAGAGAGAGAGAGAGAGAGAGAGAGAGAGAGAGAGAGGACGTCAGACATCTCGGGCATATCATATGATACCTCTCATTAAACTCTCGAAATTTTTTCACAAAGAGGGAGAGAAAAAAACAAAGAGATGACTCTGCTTTGGTTTTGCTTCTATTGCTGAATCCTGCACAAGGGTCAGAACCAAGATCCCTCCCCCGGGATAATGGTTGCCCCTCTCCGACCAGATGCGATCCACCCAAATAACAGAACGGAAGAGATGAAGAAGTGTAGTAGGAGTCATTCGTATGGAAGAGGGATTGGTTTTGTGTTTAACTGGTTCCTTGTGTTTCCAAGATTTTAGTACGTAATAGATTTAATTATGGCAATAATACAACGTGTAAGAACAAGTTTTCATATATGCAAAAGCGATGGTCTCGAATAAATAAAATTAAGTACTTCTTGTTAGAATAAAAGTATTTCGAAAAACTGGTTTCCCACACCTTTCCGACATTGTTTGGAAAGCTCCCTTTTGTTTACTCTATTAATGAGTTTACTTTACTAGTTTGGTAAAAATAAAGAGAATGTTGTGGTTGTAAACTTTATTTAATTGGCACTTTAACAATTGCTCTTGATATTTTATAATCGAATTCCACTACATGTTAGTCAATCGACAAAGGAACGTGTAAACTATTTTCACGCAACAGAAAAAACGATTTGCGAGTGAGATTCTTAATGCTTAATCAATTTGTAAGAGAGTAATGCCCCTCAAAATACAAGAAAAACTGAGAATTTCAACACAATCTGGTTTTCGGCTAATCCGCATTCAAAGATGACTTTCCATTCACACTCATGTCACATGTTGTTAAGCTTAACATGCGACAAATAGCACACGAATTCCATATGGTTTTCGGCTAATCCGCAAAAGTCACATTCTGGAAAGAATAAAATCAAGCAGTTCATGTCAGTAAAGCTTGTTTCCCATACTATTCCTTCTCTCACATTATTTGGAAAGCTCACTTTTGTTTACTTTATTAAGGGATAAACACTCCAAAAAAGTCTTAAACCTATTGCACTTTTGCCAATTTAGTCCTAAATTTTTTAATTATGCTAATTGAGTCCTAAACATTTTCATGTTTTGCCAATTGAGTTGAACCGGCTAATTTTGGCTGGAATTGATATGGACAACATCGGCCATTGACAAAGCCCAACAATTGCCGACGGCCTCATCAATGGCCAGTGGAGGGAAAAACAAAAAAGAAAAGAAAAAAGGAAAGTAAAGAAGGATAAGAGAAGAAAAGAAAAAAAAATTGAAAAAATATTAAAATATTATTAAAACCTATCTATGTAAATGCCGGCCATGCAACGTAGGACGGCCGACATCCACGTCGGCGATTTCTGATCAAAATTGACCCAATGTTCTCAATTGGCAACACATGAAAAGGTTTATGACTCGATTGACACAATCAAAAAGTTTAAAACTGAGTTGGGAAAAAGTGCAATAATTTAGGACTTTTTGGACAAATTTTCCACTTTATTAATGAATTCAATTTATCAATATGGTTAAATTGAGGTCAAGGCTGTGGTTGTAAACTTTTCCAAATTGAGTGTTTGACAAGTGCCGGTGAAGTTAGTTGTATAATCGAGTTTTACCACATATCAATTATTCCAAAACGAATGTGTAACTATCTTAACCTTATCGAAAACCTTGTAAGAGAATGATGACCCTCAAATAAATGAAACAGCAAAAATTTTCACACAATTCGATTTTCGACTTATGGAATACACTGTAACTTGTCGTGCAGACTATGATTATGAATAGTAAAATGAAATTTAATAACAAAAAAAGAAAATGAGGAAGAGAATATGGGACCCTTTTCCTTCGAGTTCGAAGTTATACAACTAATCTAACCATGCAAGTTACGAGGAAAAGATTAACTTAAAAAAGTCTTTAATGAATTAAACGCACATTATTGGATTAATGAGTTATTCCCCCTTAATCATCAAGGAATTGATTTAGGGGTTTAAGGGACCCATAACTCTATGGATTCTAAGCATATTTTATGATTTTCATCTATTAGGCTCTAGTGAGCAACACCTCGTATTCTAGGAGATCAATAAGGTCACACGTTTATACAAACGTTTGCTATTTGTGAACAATGTGGATTTGATTTCGCACACACCGATGAGTTGAAAACATTGGTTTTTCAATCATATTCGCTTGAGTACAGTCTCGTACCTTAACTAATTTATGAAATTAGTGGAGAATGTCGTGAAAGAATGCCTACTCATCTGTGGTGGGGTTCTTAAAACTTAAAAAAGACAAAAAATTAAAATTGCTGGAACATTAAATAAAGAAAATTTGAAACAAATGACCGAAAAGACCAACCAAATTTATAAATGATCAATAGAAAAACTAAATCTATTGAAAAGCTTGAACGGGATATGAAGTTACTGAAAAAATACTGAGCTCCAACCGACCCAACTTAACTCAAAATTGATATCAACTCACACATTTTCGTCAATTTTTTTTATGAAAAACGTAATTTTTAATATAATCAAATTATTCTATAACAATAGGGAATGCCACAAATAACCTTTATGGATATACCAACGTGCAGACAATTGTCGGTTGTATTCTTTTTTATTCTGTCAAAGGATGAGATCTTCAGAATATGCGCACTCCATATAGTAAAATGAAAGTTATGGTTATGTAACTATACCCGTCAAATGGGTCAATCGGGTCAATCAAAAATTGTCCGACTTAAATTGACCCATTTAACCCATTTTTGATCAACTTCCATGTAATACAAATTTAGTAACACATGCCTAACCCAACACATCCCGACCCAATCCATATTACTAAAACACTTCTATAGATAACCAAATCTAGTAATACTCGAATCCAAACTAAGGTGAGGATATGGAGTGAGCGAGCGCAAAATCAAGTGAAGGCAATAGGGAGTGAAGAGAGAGTTATAGAGATGAGTTGAGTTAAGTTGTGAACCCAATTAATACCCATATATTTTGACATTTACCATTCTAAACCTATTCATGACATATTTACTAAATAAAACTAACACATAATAACTTAGCCTATCAAATATGGGTTAACACATGGTTCTATGACTCATTTTGATAAGTCTAGTCATATTAGGATATATATCACATGTTTTAACTTAAGTAGAGCACGAGCTTCCTAACTAGTGTTTGCTACTAGGCTGCGAATGGCAACTTTCCCACATTGAAGCAAAAGCAAGGTCTCTCGTGACATCTCAAAACTCCACATTCACCTCAGCAGCATTGTCATGCAGGGGCACACAAAAACTTCCTGCACACGTTTGCTAGCCGCAGCTTCATTCTCCTAGATTTCTAGTTTAATTTCGAGAAAAAGTCACAAAAACCTCAAACTCAAATTATGTTCAGTATGACACATTTATATTTTATTTTATTTTGTGACATCAAAAATCTCAAATTATGCTCGTTACGACACATACATCCTAAAATTTTTCTTGTAACATAAAAAACCTTAAACTTATACTTATATAACACATTTTTCCTCCGTCAATGTTCCGATTTTCAACCAAAATATCATTTTTATTTCACTTAAGTTACGTGAATGATATGTCAACACTGTTTGCTTTCTATCGTCCATGTAGATATTTTTTTTATGGTTATCATTGATAAAACTTTGACGTAAGGTAAATATTGCACCTAAGCACAAATTTGTGATGGTGTCGGAAAAAAAATTAGAGCAAAAGTGTCACAGTGGGCATAATTTAGTTTTTGTGGCTTTTACCCTTTAATATCCTTTTTGGCCTCCTTAAATATTAAGTAGTTCTGTCTTGCCACGTAGGCTGGAGCCCATTTTTTCAAATTTTTCTGTCTCCTACGTTTCTCTCTCTTCTCTATTGTTTTCTTCGTTTTTCTTTTTCCCTCTTGCGGCCATGGACGACACTCACGGTTGTGGATAGCAGCACACAGGTTAGCCATGGACAACAGCATCACCAGTCATGAACAGGCAAGGCTGGCGAGCTACGCCAACACTTGTCCATGGCCGTCGTCAACTTTGTCCGCCTAGATCTGGAGTTCTCGAAATCCAGGTATGGATGAGCGGCTCACAACAACCGATGCTCGTCCATGGCTGTCATCACAAAATTTCTGCAAACTATTACTCAGGAAATGCATTTTACATAATTAGTCATTTATAGATAGTTTTAGGGTTTTTCTAACAATGATAGTTTTAGTTCTCTTTTGTTTTTTGATTAATAAAATCCATGATCTACTCTAAATCTACATGCACTTTAAGACTAAACTGCATTGCCCTAGATAACAAATTATGAATGTGCCCTGAATGCAATGACGATACATTAAAATACACGTCAATCACATCATTGATCACATGCTAAATCGGATCAACCATAGCAAGCCAGACAAGACAGTATTGGGGTTCGACCTTAGTGCCTAAAGGTCCGACAGCCTAATATGTCTTGATTGATGCAAGGATCCCTTCAAGGCCAGTCAAAGACCGAGACTTGCACATCAAGCACTCGTGGACAGACTATATCACACAGGACTAAAGTCTCACAGATGCTGGGCTGGATTTGACGACCAACGGAGATGTCCAAGTCGTGAGGAATGCCTGAGAACTCGGTGTAAAGGAGTTGTGCTGGCGCTGGGCGACGAATGGAGAAGGCCTGCAAGAGAAAACAACGTTGCTGTGGGGTACGGTAATGGTATGAGCGAAGCCAAAATGGTCACCGACTCTGCAGGGAACTTGGCGAGGCAACAATAGCACGACTGAGGCATCGGAGTTTTGCTGAAGATTGCTGGTTTGCCGGGAACGAACCTGGACAATTCAGGGACCACAACAAAACCAGGACGTCTGGGCGGCCGTGAAGGACGAAAGCACGAGGCCATGCTGCAAGAACTCGTTGGTCACACAAGAAAGAGG
Source organism: Syzygium jambos (assembly GCA_031216235.1). Classification (NCBI taxonomy): domain Eukaryota; kingdom Viridiplantae; phylum Streptophyta; class Magnoliopsida; order Myrtales; family Myrtaceae; genus Syzygium; species Syzygium jambos. Next base: position 26,692,339 of record CM062230.1, read on the forward strand.
GGTGCAGCAGCGGGAATGGCAGTCGTAGGAACACATGGGGACGGCGACAGCGGCCAGAGAAATAACCAGAAACTTGCCCGCTGGACTGAGGCTTGATGATTTGGTGTTGAAGCTGCTGCACGCTGCTGCGGGCATCACCGGAAATGCTGTGGCCATTCACTGGGAGATCGCTGCGAAGGAAAACGCCAAGAGAGAAGAAACTATAGGAATTCGGGGCTTTTGTTCTTGGCCAATGTGTTGATGATACATTCACGTATGAGTTCAATGAAGAGAGAGTGATCCGAGGGAGACTCTTGAGTATAAACGTCAATGTGTGCCTCTCTCTTCCTCAATGACCAGAATCCTTGCCCCATGAATGGCGCGGACTTTCTCTTTGCTTGTAACTTCAAAGCCACATGTGGGCTATGATGGACTCCTTCACTGTTTGCACTCCTTCGCACGACCTAAGTGGATCGTTTCCTACCTTTAAGCTTGAACAAATTCTTGCCCTCTCTTTCTATTCTTTCCTCTTCTACTCTTAGAAATCCCACTTTTGCCTTTCGTGATTCACCCAGTTCCATGATGCACTCGGAGCTGTTGACCGAACACTCGAGGATATATTGAGTCGCAACTTCCGTTTAGCTTCAAATATTGTACAGCGTAAGTTCAATTTTCTTTTCACTATTAAGCCCTTTGGGCTACCGAATGGACTGACTCGAATGCAATTCATGTGGACCTATGCAAATTAATAATTTTGTTTAGGAATCGGGTCGATCCCTAACTGTTCTATTTAATAAATGATTAAATGAGTCATCAAAATTTAAGTGTCAACGGTTGCCGGTGAAGAGGTTGCTGAAGTGTGATTGGCTCTCCTTCGGTTTCCTCAGCACCTTCGTACATGAGGCTTTCATCACCAAAATGCGACCAAAGGATGTGTTTGGTTGCTCGGATAAAACACCAGATAGGATAAAAAAAAATTATCCTATTCGGTTTAGAGACACAATCAGTTTTGAAGAAGCCTGGATAAGTTTGAATAAACCTCGAATAATTTATCCCGACACCAAGGGTAAGATAATTTGATGTCACATGAATAGAAATAAAAAAAAAAGAATAATCAAATATAAAGAAGAGAGAGAGAGATGCATAATCGAAGAAGGACTTTTGCCTTAGATGAAGCCAATAGCGGTGGCACCACCGGTAGTTGCACCCCTTGGGCGGCTCCGTCACCATCGTCTCAATCCCAAATGTATGACTTAAACAATAACACTCAACAAATCTTTGTAATATAATCGCCATTGGCGTACATTTAAATTGAGCAATACCAATGGCTAATGTCAACATGCCTCCTTGGCCTGGGAAAAGTATAAAAAAAGTCTTAAACATATTGCATTTGTACCAATTTAGTCGTAAACCTTTCAATTGGACCAATTTAGTTCTAAACCTTTTCACATTTGTACCAATTCAACCTTTCAATTGGACTAATTTAGTCTTAATCCTTTTCACATTGGTACCAGTTTAGTCTATCCAGCCAATTTAAGCCAGAAATCGCTCACGTGGACGCTTGTCGTCCTACATGGCATGACCGGCGCTAACGTAAATAATTTTTAATATTTTTTAGTAATTTTTTTTGAATTTTTAGTGTTTTGTTTCATTTTTTCTTTTTTTTTCCTTCTTTCTTCTTCCTTGGGCTTGTGGCCGATGGCCATGACCAGTGATCGACCACAAGTGAGGGCATCATGGCCCTCGTCGGCCACAGGGGAGGGTCGCCCTCACTGACAAGGGCGAGGGCTGGACCCTCGGGACCTAGGCACTCGAGTGAGGGCTGGACCCTCGCAGCCTGGGTGAGGGCTAGCGAGGGCAATCCTCACCCAGGCCATGAGGGTCCAACCCTCGCCAGACTCGGCGACAGCCGCCCTTGCCCAAGTTGCGAGGGTCCAACCCTCGCCCAAGCGCCCATGGCGACCCTCCCTTATGGCCGGCGAGGGCCATGATGCCCTCGTAGGTCATGGCCACTAGCCACAAGCCCATAGAAGGAGAAGGAAGGAAAAAAAACATTAAAATTCAAAAAAATTATTTAAAAATTCCACATTAGCGTTGTCTGTGCCACGTAAGACAGTCAACATCTACATGAGTGATTTTTATTATAAATTGGGTGGATGGATTGAATTGATACCAAAGTGAAATGGTTTACGACTAAATTGATTCAATTGAAAGGTTTATAACTAATTTGGTACCAATACAATAAGTTTATGACTTTTTTGGTACTTTTCCCTTTTGACCTCACTCTCATCTGTCTCTCTCTCTCTCTATTAATAAAATATAGGATGAATTATAAGATACAAATACATATCGTTATTTTCTCTAGAATTTTATGAATTTTGATATTAATATAATAGAATATAAAAATGATTTTATTATTATTTTACTTTAATTGTATTATAAATGAAAAACTTGCCTTTAAAAATAAAACTATTTTAAGTACAATATCTTAAAAACGTTATATCCAATAATAGAATTTTGCTAGTTTTCCGTACTGTCTAACAATAAATCAAGATAATGCTTTATTCACTTGCGTAAATGTGATTCGATATAATCATATCTTTAATGTAATGGTTGACTAATGAAAAAATATAAAGTACACTGAAAATCGATGTTGTTTGAGACGAGTATAATATGACGCGTGTTTTATATGAGTGTAACTAGTTTTATACCCAAAGAATGAGTAATTTATTGAAAGTTCAGCAAATACATGGAAGATGGGTGATTTTATTGAAGATCACATTCGTACGTGTATTTCATGCAAAAATACGAGTATTTTACGAATAGATGTGTGTTTGTTCAACGGTCACGTCGAGCTCCGTCTATCTTTTGCGGCATGGGGGGGAGGACGGTGGATGGCAGTGGCGGCGTCACGGTTGCAACCACAACAAGGAGAGAGAAAATGGCAAAATCACGTCTATGGCACGATATAGCTCTGTAAAGTACTTCTTGAAAAGTTTTCACATTCTTTATCTATGTGCAAATGAGTTACATTACAATTATTTGGAAATCATGAATCCCAAATTGCTGGGGAAAAAAAATAAACGTAATCGATACAGCCATTTCTCTACCAGACCAAGACACCATCTTTCTCTACCAGCTTCTGATGAACTCCTTTGAATCTATACAGCATCCAACGATGGCATACCGATGGATATGACTTCATGACTGAACCACTTGTTACATATCGGTTGCCACGCCAAACCGAGGCAAGCCGTCTGGGAACGCATTCGGAGGAGCCACCCCCACAGCGCGGCGGGCAGCAAAATTCCGCGTGGCCGTGCAGGGTGCCCCGCCACCCCCCGTGTAGGAGCAGCCGTTTCCAGGAGGACGGACGGGGCCCTTCTGCAGAGCCTGCAGAAGGAGGAGGCCTTGCCGGGCCCACGATTCTTCGCCGAGCAGCCGGCAAGCCTCGTTTTGTTGCACCATCATCGACCCCATGAGGAGGAGCATGATCACAGCCGTGGAACTTGACCTTGAGAATCTCATCTCTCTCTCTCTCTCTCTCTCTCTCTCTCTCTCTCTCTCTCTCTCTCTCTCTCTGATCTCTTCTTGTCGGTGGTGGACAACGTTAATGAGCACAAAAATGATGATGAGAAGATATATGGAACTGTGTTCTGGGGTTGTCGGGCTATTTATAAATCAAAAGACAGGGAGTGTTTGAATGATATCGAATATGTTAGACTGGGTTTTGGTTTTTGACTGGACGGTAGTAAGAGATTGCATGTTGAATTGTTGATTGACTTTGAATAAAGATAAAAAGGCGAAAATAAAAGTATTATAAGAACGCAGAATGTGAACGGGTCAAACACGTATGAAGCTAACGTTTAGGCTCTGAAAGCGAACACCAAATGTGTCCCAGTCACGAAGGAGCATGTCATTGGGGCTGGCGAAAAGAGTGTTCTCGTTGTCAATTTGATGTGATATATTGTCTCTGGTCATATACGTTATACGATCAGATTTTCTTTGAGTAAAATAAATTTTATCTAAGTAGTAATCTGAATTTGTCTCTGAGCAATCCAAATCAGAGTACACTTTTATGAGTTTTACGTACATGATCACCGATTTACTTATTGATTATCAAGATGGGTGAGGCTCATCGTACTTCCAATTTTTTTGGTGCTGGCTGAAAACATAATAGTTAAGCGGTATTATGAATAAAAGAGAAAATAAAGCTGAATAAATACCAATCTAATTGAAATAATTTAGTACTATCACCTAAAACTATGGGGAAAACTATGCTTAATATTAATTCAGAGTTCGGGTACTTATTAATCATAGTTTGTGCCTGATCCAATTTAGTACGCCCGGTCTCGAGTTGAGTTTAGCCACCCGTCAAGTTAGAGTATTCCTTTTGAGGTAATATAGATGTTACGCTATCGACTATTAGCTCTCGGACTCATGAGAATGTCCCTATGCATATGTTAGTATTCCTTAATACGAGCTTCTCAACGTGTACAAGGATTAGAGTACCTGCATGGAGAGGGCGCCAGAGTTTCTTTAAGCCCAAGAAGCAGTCTAAAGACACGGTTTAGCTCATCAGGCTCTTTGACCGCAAAGATTTCTCTTAATTTTTTATTTCTTTTTGTCGTCCCCAATTGAGCACAAGATGGTCCGCGTATTGATTATTATAATTATCATCATCAATTGGGACCGTTTCAATCCCAAATATGAACCCCCCGACAAGACTTTTCTCCTTTCCTAGGTTATTGTAATGTCTGCCAGAGAAGAACGAGGAACAACGGAGGCCACGCTGGTTGAATATGTCGCTTTGAAACGAAAAAAGGCTTGCCCGCTGAAAATACATTCTACAGGGGACGGTTGCAGACAACGTATAAATTGTTCCGTTGTTGTTCTTGCTGAGGTTGATTTGACTCTCCAGCGTGCCGAAAGCCTGCCAATGGTAGAGAGAGAGAGAGAGAGAAAGAGAGATCACCAAGAGTTAACCATGAGCATACAGCACCAATTTTCTACAGAAATACTTCATTGATTACGGCAAACAACTTCGACCGTTCCTTGCTTATGTTGAATAGGCTTCTGGGTCAAGGTGGACCTCTACAGAGAGATTGAATAGGACGATTTTACATCGAACTTGCAAGACAAGCAACACTAGAGAATTTTCTTCCAACATACAAAACTTGGGAAGTCACGATCACAACTCATCACTAGCCCCATCTTTCCTAATGGTTATAGGCCGTCTTTATCATAAGGCTACACGAATATAATGGAATATATCGAATTGGAACCAAACACGGAAGTACAAAGTCAGTCGGGTTACATACGGAAAACTCTTTTTCTCATACTTCAAAATGATCAAAGTATAAGAAAAGCTACAAAAACATTGCGCTCTCTTAAGTTTTTTAATAATACAATTATCCTCGGGTTTATCAAGTTCCTTGAGAGCATGAGTTACATACACAAAAATGAAAAAGCAACTTCTTTCCATTGATATGTGGAACTCAGCTCCTTCGTTCTTAAGAATAGAGTGCTTTAGTACTCAGTTACCTCCAGTAATTTCCACAGATCCTCGCCGAATGCATGATCCCAACTTGACTCAAGTAAGCTTAAAGCGGTACAATCTTCCTGTGCTCTTCCTCAAGGATGGTGTTCTCATGTGTATGCATGTGGAAAATGTTAAGATAACTGATGTCTGTCGGCAGTAAACTCACGCATATACTATAAGAGGCCAAGTGGTCAAGAAATCATGGCTTCATTTTGTCCAACTCTTTCTTGACTTCATCAAATGCAGATAGCATAGATAATCGCATGTTTGCTATCTGTACAAGTGTCTCCAATGCTGCAACAAACTATAAACTTTAGAAACATGCTGTCTATAAATTAGAGTCATACACACACTTATTTGCAGTATAAAATGTTCATATCTGCAGTTTTTCATAGCTGGGGAAAAAAGGAAACTGTGATCTAATGAAGCAGGGACAGTACTTCTTCTTTTTTGTTCTTTTTGCTAAGCGAAGCTGAACTGGAACAAGTAAGAAGGGTGAATGAGCAGTAATGTAGAGAGCAAGAGAGATTCAGCACCTGTTTCAAATGAAAATTGAGCAGCCCGAAGCTTCGGGGATACTAGAGTTCCAAACACAGAGAGTGATTTGGCTCGCTCCTTCTGGACCTACAGTGTGTAACCAAATTTATAACTTCTTCCAAAACAAATATGTGAGAATGTAATGTTAGGTTCCAATGGAGCCTTCCATTCACTGACAAGAAGTCATATTGCAGCTATCAGACCTTTTTTTAATCAAGGGTACAGCCAAACCTCAACGATAGGATACCAAGGGGGTACCGCCCATGTAGAAATCTAGATATAAAACACAGTACATCACATCTAACAAAGAAAAGGTGTGGATAAGTGATTTTGTGTGAACCAAGAAGTAAATGACGATATCCATTATCATTTACTCAATAGTAGACTCTCCCAGTTCTCAAAGCCCGACATTTCTCCCTCCATCCACGAATAGCCGTAAAGGATAGCTAATCTAAGAGCATTTACAAGACTACATGCATTAACAAATATATATAAGAGGAACCGCGGGAAGCCAAGTGTACCGAAAAAAACAAGTATCTGCCTGCATCTCAAGTGCAGTGAGTGGAATGCTGCAAGACAAGCAATAGGGCAGAAGAAAAATGCGAATAACCTCAGTAAACTCACATTGAGTCAGCCCATTAGTTTTCCGAAATGAATAAGTCTAGTACTTACCATGTTGTTAACCACCGGTTGAGAAACCCCATCTTTCGACACTTTCTCCTGCAATTCTTCACATAGCAGGAAGGTAAATAACAGTACAACACCATCAGTACCATCCTTGCCGTTTAACCAGTGCAACCTTCCTATGCTAACACATTCTGATTGCTAAGTTCGACATATATTTCCTAGACAAAAAACATATCACTACCAGAAGATGCAGTAGTGCCACGTCGTCGTATCTGTGTACCATCAGATTTCTCCTGCATTTTTCCCTTGCCAATTTTATCTTCACTAGAGCAACATTCTTGGGTATCAACAGATGAGGCCCACTTACACAAGTGAAAGAGAGGCTCTTTTGGAGTGGATTCAACTGCAGAGATCCATTCAAGAAACTTCAGTTGTATACAAAAACCAGTACGCATAGTACTGACCAATCACTAGTTAAAAATGTGTATTCTAAAATGCCCCAAAAGCTATACAATTATCTAACAATTCCCTAGATTTGATATTGAACTTATCTCCCAACAAGTAGCCCACTAGATTTCTGTTAAAGGCCATTAGCATTCACACTTAAATTGCAACTCTTACGGAGCAGATATGTGAAGAAAAGCAAGTATAAACACACACGTTACGAATATGAGAGAGAGAGAGAGAGAGAGCTTACAGTCATGATGGTTCACTTGCAAGTGCGTAGCAGCAGAATGGTTCTTCAGGTCCAATAAAGCACTATTGATCCGTGATGCACCCATTGAATGTCGAGCACCAGCCAATTCGAACCACCCCTAGATATGCACAAACACAAAGGGTCAGAAACTGAAGAATGCATAATGAGAAACATAAAGATTACGGATAGAGATACTTGTAGATGGAAAGAAATTCCACATCCAGAAATCCGTAAAATCAAACTTCAATATATTTGCAAATCTTTGCATGAAAAGCCAAAAGCTACATAAAAGTCAATATTACAAATGTAAACTTGGGGAATACTGTACATACCAAGTAGGAAGTTTAGGGTACACATATACAGATACGGGTATCAATATACACGTAGATGCACGTGGTTGATGAGAGAGAGAGAGATAACAGTTTACCTGGCGAAGTGTCAAGGATAAAGAATCCATAAGGATCAGGTAGCTGTCCAATGAATCCAGGAATTTCAAAATGTTAAGGTTCTGATCCTTTGCTTCCGATCTAACTTCTCCTCCTTCATCCTTATGCTGATTCTGACCAGCAATCTCAACGCTTACTGTTGCCTCCCCTTCTCCCATGGAGCTTCTGAGACTGTGAGTCGAAGCCTGCTGCTGGGACTTAGATAAAAACGACAAATATTTAGGCAAGGGTCACTAACAGCACCTTCTGCGAGCCAACTTTTAGTATGTAATAACCTGCTTTAGCTTTACCAACGGGAAATTAGGTCGATAGCTAAAAGGTAGGTATGTTAGCTGGAGTGTTGCTATCAAGTGAACGGGAATCAGCACATTCCAGCAGAGAATAGATGAAAAAAATTTTCTCTTCTACAATCAAGCTGAACACGACAATCTTAAGGACTAACATCCTATTATATGGTTTCCATTCACTTCTTCCCCGATAAGCCACGAGCCCCATCCTGTAGGTATCGTACGTATGAATATGCGATGACCTTGTGATAATTCAAAAGGATCCATTTGGAGGATGGAGGACTAACAAAATCGAAACTTTTGATACAAATACTCTGCTTTCTGGAGCCATTCAAGACGGGAGGCAACTACAAGAACCGGAATAATACAACATACTCCGAGCAACCCTTTTTCTAAACAGATTTTTGAGCATTGCAGCTTCTATTCAAGACAGGCACAGGTACAAAATACAATGAATATGCTCCGGCTTTCGGATCCCCCATACTGTAACAATTCAATTGATCCCCATGTCGTAACAATCAGCAATCTTTCAGGAAAACAAGACTAATCATCGAGCAAACTGCAATGAAAATCCCAAAAATCCGGCCAAATTCAACTCGGTTCAAGTTCTCCGGTACTTGAGTTCCTGGCAAGAGCCATCACGGACGTATTTTCAATATCGTTCCATCAATCCCCCTAGAAACTCAACACCATCGAAATTGAAGACGCATTGACCAAGAGAAACCGACGACATCGAGGGCGTCGGATGCGAGCGAGTCCCGCGAGCCAACCGGTCACTTGGTCGCTGCGACTGAGCCGCCGTGAGATCGCGAGTCGGAGAGAGAGAGAGAGAGAGAGAGAGAGAGAGAGAGAGAGAGAAAGTACCTGACACACGAGTTGAAAGACGGATCGGGGCAAACCGGCGGGAGGGCGACGGTGGAAGCGCCGGCGAACGGCGGTGTTCGGCGGAGGAGGGAGCGATGGCGGACGCGATGAGAGATGGCGCTCCGATATGACGATTCCAGAGTATCTCTTTCTCAGCTCAGTCGAAACGGGGCCGTCCGCATCGAATTACGAAATTCGTGAAAATTAATTTTCTGCGACTTTTTTTTGTATAAACAAAATGGCCACGAAAATGAAAAATTACTGCTTCATAAGGTAAAAATACTACTTTCTTTACATAGTCAAGAATAATTGTTACCTTTCGACCAAAAAAATAATGTCATTTTGAAAGAAAATTGCTCCATTCATGCATTGCAATGATAATTGGACATTTGAATTTGCTTGTGGCAAAAAAATCATGCAGATGGATATGGAGTATTTATGATGGTATTTATAGAATTACGAGCTATTTAAGAAAATTCACAACAAACATCAAGAATCATGATCACACAATTATCATTGTGAAAGAAATTAATATGATTTTCGTAATACATAACATCATTGTATATCATGCGACTATATAATCACATCAAAAAATTTATTTCTTACTTGTAGTGTTTATATATATATATATATATTGGACTATGGTGATCGATTTTAGAGTGGGAACGTCGATTTTAGGGTGAGTTGGTTCCCACCTGAGAACCGAAAACCAAACAAAAATAGTTGATTCCTAATTTGTAAAATCGAGAATTGGCCCACCTAGTCCTATAACCGGTTTGGTTTGGTTAACGGGTGAGTTTAGGAATCAGCAGTAATATCTTTTTCTTTTCCCATTCTCTACAAGACTGGAAATATTGTTGCATAATCTAAACTATCATTCTTTATTATTTTGGATATTTGACCAATAAAAATCTCCGTGAAAAGAAGTTAAGAGTATGATCAAATATAATCAAGCATCGTTAACTTGCTAATAAAAAAAAGTATCAACCTACTTGCAACTGGAAACCGGACCCAGAATCACCGGTTCCAAACTTAGAATTTGGGAACCGCCCAAAACCGACTTATTTAATCCGGTTCCGGTGCTCACCCCTACTTGTTTCTCGGCCCAATTCAAAAAAAAACCCTCAACTTTATACTTTGTCCCAAATATACCCTGAACTTTTTTTTGTCTCAAGAAAAACCACCAACTTTTCTCTAAGTCTCAAATCTACCCTCCCGTCCGGAAAAAAAAAAAAAACAGGTAGTTTCGCCGGTGGCCGCCGCCACAGCCGCCGGGAAGGAGCGGCGGCCCTCGTCTGGGCCTTCTCGAGGGCCGGCGAGGGTCGCCGGCCCCGGGCGAGCCGCCGGCGAGGCCGTGCAGGCCCCGATCTGGCGCGAGGGTCGCGCCCTCCCCCAGATCGGGGGCTGCACGCCCTCGCCGGCGGCTCGCCCGGGGCCGACGAGGGCCGCCGGCCCTCGAGAAGGCCCGGGCGAGGGCCGGCGGCCCTCGTCGGCCCCGGGCGCCCCGCCGGCGAGGGCGTGCAGCCCCCGATCTGGGGGAGGGCGCGACCCTCGCCCCAGATCGGGGCCTGCGCGCCCTCGCCGGCGGCTCGCCCGGGGCCGGCGACCCTCGCCCGGGCCTTCTCGAGGGCCGGCGAGGGTCGCCGGCCCCGGGCGAGCCGCCGGCGAGGGCGTGCAGGCCCCGATCTGGGGCGAGGGTCGCGCCCTCCCCCAGATCGGGGGCTGCACGCCTCGCCGGCGGGGAGCCCGGGGCCGACGAGGGCCGCCGACCCTCGCCCGGGCCTTCTCGAGGGCCGGCGGCCCTCGTCGGCCCCGGGCGAGCCGCCGGCGAGGGCGTGCAGCCCCCGATCTGGGGGAGGGCGCGACCCTCGCCCCAGATCGGGGCCTGCACGGCCTCGCCGGCGGCTCGCCCGGGGCCGGCGAGGGTCGCCGGCCCTCGCCCGGGCCTTCTCGAGGGCCGGCGGCCCTCGTCGGCCCCGGGCGAGCCGCCGGCGAGGGCGTGCAGCCCCCGATCTGGGGGAGGGCGCGACCCTCGCCCCAAATCGGGGCCTGCACGGCCTCGCCGGCGGCTCGCCCGGGGCTGGCGACCCTCGCCGGCCCTCGAGAAGGCCCAGGCGAGGGCCGCCGCCTTCCCGGCGGCTGTGGCGGCGGCCACCGGCGAAGGCTTGGCCACCGCCGCAGCTACCTGTTTTTTTTTTTTTCTAGACGGGAGGGTAGATTTGGGACTTAAAAAAAAGTTGGTGGTTTTTCTTGAGACAAAAAAAAGTTCAGGGTATATTTGGGACAAAGTATAAAGTTGAGGGTTTTTTTTTGAATTGGGCCCTTGTTTCTCCTAGTAAAATAATGCGAAGGGAGAAAAAGAGTAATTTGCCGCAGGGAGACGCAGGAAAAGCAAAGGCGGAAAAAGCAGGTACGCTGAAGTGGATGACCAACCGCGTGCTGACACTTGGCACCAGGTCAAGAAAGAGGCACGAAAAAGGAGGAAGCGGAGTCCAACCACTATATGACACGTGGAAAAGGTCAAGCGTTTAACCATCCCTGTTCCCGACACTTGGCGTCATTGGTCTGACACGTGGCACGAGGTGAAAGAGCTTGACCAGCCCTGCTTCAATTCATGCCCATAACTAACAAGATAAGACACAGGGAAACTTGCGCTCTGCATGAATGCGTAGGGAAATGGTGACATCGCGCCGCTTAAGTTCTTCCCATACGCGCTCTCCATCTTTCTTTCACCTAAACATGCAATTTGGCCGTGGTACTTTCACCTGCCTGCCACTCCTCTCTCATTCCTCGGAAAATTCTTGCAACGAACTTGCCTGGTACAAATACAATCATTGATCGTATGGATCCCACACGCAAGGGAATCATACAAGATCCATAAAGAACTCGCCTGATTGACGATCGAGATGAGCCCGATCCAGTATTTCTCATTATCCATCTGTCATTGTGACTGGAATCTCTTTTTCTCCGAGACAAAGGCATTGTCCGTCCCAGTTGCAATTTCTGAAATGTCGCACCTGAACTTCCTTTTAATTCAACCAGGTCACTAGACTATGTTCTTTCTTATTCGTCTTGCTCCTTCGGTTAAAGATTTAAACGAGAATGACGGCACGGCTTCCATGTCAACAGCTTCTCGGCACCATACTTACACCTTCGCCACGTAAGGGCCACGGTGGAAAGACGCAAGGCGAAAAGAGAAAACGCACAAACCCTAGGAGAGAGGGCGAGGGCGCTGAGCTGGTTGAAAGGGGCTGAGCTAGTTGGCGGAGCGGCCGCATCGTGCAAACACCGGCATCGGCGAGGCCTAGCGACCCTCACCCGCCTCAAGAATACCTATCGATCCATGCACTCTTCTCGAACACGAAGGCTTAATCGCACCGTCTGCTTCAAACAATTCTGTGTAGAGGATAAATTCTTGGGAAAACGCGAAAAGCAAAACCCATCTTCATGCGCAAATAAGCACAGACTCCAGAATTTGGTATTCTTGGACGATATAGTTCTGAGATCTTTGCTTCTGTTCTGGAGGGCATTGATGGGGTAATAAATTTTTCAAGAATAAACCCTAGTTTTTTCGCTGTCACACCGGATATGCCGTGTACTTTGATTATGCGCACCTCATGCTCATCGAAGGGAGGAAGGGGAAGAATCATCCAGCGTGAGCTCTCCATCAAGGTCATAATCCGCAATGGCGACCGTCTCGACCCTCGCCCAGATCTCGGTCAAACGATCAATGACCTAATTAGGAGCAGCGGCGAGGGTCATAATCAGTCGTGACCCTCGCCGTTACTTATAGTGAGGGTCGCCCTCGCAAGTGGCCACAGTTGCCACCCTCTTCGGTGAGGCTGGTGTCCTCACCGAAGATAAGGGTACACCACCACGCTGACCAGATCTTTGCTTCTTCTTGCTTTTCTCCTTTTGATTTCTCCAAGTTCCTTTTCCTCTAAAATAGAATTTCGGAATTTATTGTTATTAAATTTATTAGTTTGTGTGAATTTATGAGGTTTTTTAATTGCCACATCATATGCCATTTTCGCAATTAACGACAACTTAACGGAATATTGGCTTCATGTCAGCATTTCCTTACTTTTTTTCACTAGAAGGAAATCACATTTAAATATTAAAAAAAAGTTTAGGGATCAAATGTTTACACATTTAGGACTAGTAATGCGCTTATCCTTTTTTTTTTTGTCCTAAGTTCCGAGAACCTCGCCTCGTTTTTAGTATTAGGTGCTTACAATGTTCTAATTCACTTTAAAAGTGATCTCGGTGTGAAGAGTGGAAATTGTTTTCATTTCAAAAAGAAAGATTTGCGCCAACAATCCTAAATATTTCACCCAATGTACAATCAAATTCTAACAATTGAATTTGTGCAATGAAATTCTGAAGATTTGCACGAGCAATTCTAAATATTTGACCCACAGAGAACTCGTGTGCTCGAGGGATTGGGGGCGAAGACCCTTGGCAGGACCTCAGTGAGGGCCGATTGGCCTTCGAGCAATGGTGGTTGGCTGTGGATTTGGGCAAGCCTAGGTCCGATGAGGGTCGCCTATCATCTCCGGAGACATTTTTGATTTATAAAAAGGATCACTAATCCTTAGCTTTTGGAGGAATCTTCATCGGTAGTTGTGAATAACAATTCTTCTTTCAATTATTTCAACATTGGTCCCGTAGAAGTAGGTCAGAACAAATAAGAAATAGAACCATCTGACCTTACCCGTTCTCCGTAGCGACATGAGATGATCATCTCAAGATAATCCTTTTATCGACGAATACTCCTCCGCCCCATTAGCGACACCTATACTAAAAATATTACAAAACACCAAATCGGATTTTTGGCATGCCACGTCAGCAAATTTGGCCGTCCGAAGCACCCGATCACAAACATTTAGGACGTGACGGCACAAATTCAAACATTTAGAATTTGATTGCATGTGCAGCCAAATCGTTTAGGACAAAATTCTCGTCGTGTTCTAAATCGTTCTGAGACCAAACGTGAAAACCTATCCCCCCCTTCTCTCTCCCTCTTTCTCTCTCGCCATCTGCCGCGGCCAATGAGAGGAGGACACGCCAGGGCCAGCTCTCTTTTCCCTTGGGTTTGCGGCTGACCCAAGCTCTGTGATCTTTCTCGATGAGGAAAGAGCATCATGCAAAAGAGCCTGACATGCCGACCACACGCATGTGGGGAACATGCGGGGGAGGATCAGACGTGGGGAGTTGATTCATCATCTCCTCCACAGATCCAGTTCCTCTGCTGCCAATTTTCATCATCAATGGCCACTGTCCGGGGATAGGAATTGTCTGGTGCAAGACAATGATACAGTAGAGGGTCGAGTTGAATATCCCTCCTGACAAGATGGAAAGGCAGACCTCGTGTATTTTCAAAGTTCGCACCTTTTCAGTAAGTGAACTTGGCACTGGAGAGAGAGAGAGAACAGAAGGCTCGACGTGATCTTGCCTCTTGGTATCTTGATTAGCTTCATTTTCTTGCTCCTACCTTGTTTTCGGGGATAAATGCTTCTTCAGTTGAGAGTCGAGAAACTCGAATTTTATCACCCTGAAAACCTCGACGTTTCGATGCATTCCAAATGCTTAGATATCGAGTTTCTCTGAGGTATATTAGTCATCTCTCTTCATTGCGAAACCAAAAGCTATGCGCTCAAAATCATAGTGAAGACCTCAACGGCCCATGCCATCCGAACACTCGAATGCATGTATTTTTCAGGCGCGCTTGGAGAAAATACGAATGTTACCGTACGCCACCCACGCAGGTAGCTTAAACTAGCCAAGCTCCCAGTTCACTGAAACTTCCAAACGAAATAAATAATTTTGTTCCTATTTATTGTAACTTCCAAATGGCAATGGGACATTGTTCCTAATTGGTTGAACCACATGAATATGTTGTATTCCCATTTACTGTTTTCTGATCGTCCAGTCATCTAACATTTCTTTTCTTCTTATTACAATCCCTAATCTTTCGACTCGATGAATCCCCATGGGTGCACGCAAACCGCTCCTCCCACGTGCGTCGTGAGGGCCTCCACCCAGGCAGTGACAGGTGTAAGCACAAAGTTACTGTGAATAGAAGACGATATGATCACAATACCAAAAAAAAAAAAAAAGAAGACGATGTGATCTAAACATGTTACTGATCCCTTCGCAGCTCCCATGGCTGCATGTATCTTTGCTGAATAACTGCAATTACGATAGAAGTAGCAATGTGATTGCGATGCATCTTAGTAGCAATTCGTGAGCTTGCTGCATTTATTGACAAGTATACCTGTCAAATGGGTGGGTCGGGTTGGGTTTGGGTCGGGTCATAAATGGTCCGACCCAAATTGACCCATTAACCCGTTTATGACCCATTTATGCGCAATGCAATTTTGTTGACCCATACCCGACCCGACCCATACCCAACCCATCCCCGATTAGACCCATATTGCTAAAATACTTCCATATTTAATTAAATATAGGAAAATTCATACCCAAGCTGAAATGAGAGTGCAGAATGAGTGAGTGCAAGATTGAGTGAGGGTGAGAGAAATGCGTTGAGTTTAAATCAGTTGTAAACTCATTTATGACCCATTTGCAATCCATTTATGACCCATTTAACACTAATATAAGACTTCTACCCATTTATGACCCATTTACTAATAAATTGGTTAAGAAATGGGTTTATGACCCATTTTGACAGGTCTATTGACAAGATACAAATAGTATGATGAGAAAAGAACCTTTTTTTGGAAAATTCTTGTCTTGTTTCTCTAGCTGCATTGGAAACCTTCCTCTTAGGTGTTGCGGGTGATGTATATCATTTGGAAATTTGAATTCAATTCTGCATAATCTGTCTAAGCAGTACTTCTTATGGTAGAATTCGGAGTATGCTGCTATCTACATGTCATGATAAATTTATTTGACAAGTGAAATAGTTCTACTTTGAACCTCTCTTTGAGGAAGAAGATCAGGCAAAACGAATAAAATGGTTCGACTAAACTTCAAACTAAATCCATGAATATTTCACGATAGTACAAGCAATTGGATCATCACTTATTCACCAAATATCGCGATGGCTATCAAAAGAAAAACTTGTCTGAGAATTTTTTGACAAGTTGGAAAGCAAGATTATATTGTTTTTTTTGTCCCAGTTGCAATCTTTCATCATAGCACAAATAAATGGCGCTCGGATTGAATCGATGTTCTCTTCAAGATCATAATCATATAGTGAAAGAAGAGGGTCACCCAATGCATCAAGATATAACACATACATACATACATATATATATATATATATATATATATATATTAGTCAATAAACTCACATCCTGTTGACTCCATGAAAATGGATAGTTCTAAGGACTCTACCTGGCATTTCCTATTCACCACTCAACTTTTAGACAGAAAGGAGACACCAAAAATCTGGTAATTATCAAATTTGTTAAAAAGATGCATATACATGAAATATACAGGGGATCATATGGAAGTATGGGAGACATTACATTAAATCAAATTTCGATTTGAGGAATTGGCGAATAACAATCGTCGTCGTTGTTGCCAAAAGGATTTAGGAGATTACAGCACTCACAAGATCCCGAGTTGGAGCTCCAAATCGAGACTGCAGCTAGGATCCTTGATCAACCCGATCTCCAGCTTCAATCTGCTAAGATCTCCATGCACTTCTACGAGCTTATCCTTCTCTAGTTGTCCCTTCGCTTCTTCTTCCACTCCAGCGACACCTGCTGATCTCCTGCATCGCTTCTTCCCCTCATCATCGCTTGCTTGTATCGGAAAACCACTAGGAGGGCCATCATCGGCTGCGACGACAACCGACTTCTTGTGCTTCCCATGATCAAGATCTGAGGACAACGAAGGAGGGCAAGCATATAAGAAGGGCTTGTTCACCGAAGGAGATGATGGTGGTAAAGGTGGCAAGAGGGTAGGGTTGAGCTGAGACTGAGAGTGAGAGCTCTGAGAAGAGCTAGTCACGAGAATGTTAGGGTTACGTTTAGGAGGAGGAGGATGACACTCAACGACCCATGAGGATAACTGCTTCAGCCTGGCTCTCTCCCTTCTGTGGACGTTCATGTGACCGCCAAGAGCTTGAGCAGATCTAAATCTCCTCTTGCAGAAGCTGCATGTGTAGCTCTTGGGAGGCCATGAGAGGCCATTTGAAGGCTCCTCACAAACCAAGCCCTCTCTCTTTATCTTTTTTCCCTCTTCATCAAGGCTCGCATGGGTCCTATCCATTCGGCACTCTCTCTTGATGCAAGCTTCACCTGAGGAAATATTAATTATGAAATTGTTAGAAAACACTAAATTACATCCACTGCAAGAGAATGTGCATTAAGACCAGGCCATGTTAGGTCAAAGTTTAGTTCAGACGAAACGAGAGGGTATAGAGAAGAGCGGGTTAATAAAGAGGATGGGGTTGGATCTGTACTGAAGACCTAATAAAGAGGAAATTCCAACGTTTGTACTGAGCTGTGTGTGTCTGCTTCTATATTTGGGGTGCTGCTTAGCAAAGACACAATAGAGACTTAAAGTTCCAAAATTTCCCTTTTCCCGTATCTTGGGACAAAAAACATTCGTAATTAATAGCAAAACACATAAAAAATAGAGGGTAAAGAAATGAAATTTGAAGGGAGAGAAACAAATCTTTACATGCGAGTAGAGGTTCTGCATTTTCATTAGGAAAAATATGAAAAATCATATCAGATGTGACAAATTTCATCCATTTATATGTAATTTATGTGTATTACGGGGTCTTTTTGTAATTATGTTTTTATCTATACCCTAACTGTAATTAATCATTTTTATAAATACATATCATATAACCCTAATTATGGTTAAGCAACCGTAAATACTCTGTCGTTATACTTTTTCTAGCTCTAAAAATTTATATAGTATAAGAGTAGGAAACAAATCAAATTCTTCAATATCTCTATCCCGAATCAACACTTCATTTGCTCATATTTCTATCTTAACAATGTCTTAAGCCTCTCTAGTTTTTTTTTCCTCTCTACCATCTATTTACCCATCATCATCTATTTCCGTTAATCACAATTTCTCGTCACCTCTCAACAACATTGCACACACTTTCGCCTCTTCTGCTTCTCCGATTTTTGCTGCTGCTCAAATTTCAGACGTGCACTCAACCTTGCCATCTCTTGTTCTTCCCATCACAAGTCTAGTTTTCATCAAGCTTGATGCAGACAATTATCAAGTTTCAATCCGTCTTGACCCAAATGGAATAAGAGGGATCGACCACTACCATATCATTTTGATTAGTGACAAACTTTGGCGGACACACAAAAGATCCATCTACAAAAGAAAAAACCTGACCAATCCTTGTCCGATCAATTGCAAACTTTCTCATCGCAATCAATTGCTCCGTCACCAACAAGGATTTGTAATTCAAGCCCTCAATGGGCTCTAATTTAAGTACGATCCCTTTGCTACTATAGTCACCAACGGCCTTAAAATTCTATGCTTTAATGATCTGTGATCACACAGATCACACCTCCTCATGCAAGAAGAACGATTTCTTTGAAAATCGAATGCCTCATTTTCATCCGGTATTCATCATGCTTTAATCTGCCATGCCACTTCACTTGCTCCCCCATTCCGAGGTCTCGGGGTGGACATAATTTTAGAGGCTAAAAATCTAGTCATTAACATGGTAGACAGATCTCAAGTAATCATCCAGTCTTGCAATCCTCCCATGATTGGCTCAATTCATAGTCATTATCGGCTGCATATGATATCATCTCCACCTCCTCTAGTTGGCCGCATGGTGGTTCGAGGCCCTATGTAATCCTATTCACCTAGGGAGTCATTCTCAGACTTAGGCCTCATTATTTTGTCAAATTCGTAACGAGACAGGGCACACCGTGTTTCAATGCGACAATGATTCAACCACATCTTCACCACCAACGATCTCCCAGATTCCTTATTAGCTCTCTCCATTGGTGAGACTTCTTCTAATCCAATGCAGTATCTTGACAGAAAAGCATCAACACACATGGCTAGTGACATTAGTAAAATCTTAAACCCTCGACCTTTCTACGATTTGACAAAAGTCTCAATTGGTTTGGTCATTTATTACCTTTTAAGCAAATCGGTAAAGCCTTTTTACATGCCGGTTCATAATCTTTATTATTATCTGGGAGAATTTCAATTAAGGACCCCAAGTGGAGTCAAATTTTCAAAAGAGGGCCCAAAATGAACATAGTGACAAATAAGGGCATGAAGTACCCAATTAGTCTCAAATAAGGACCCGAAGTGCCTAAAAAGTCTCAAACAAGGGCCTGGGTCACCGGCCGGCCAAAATACCTACCGGGCGGCAAGAATGTTACTGTTCCGAAACAATAATAGTAACTTTTCAATTTTTTTATTATTTTTTCCTTTCTGTTTTTTCTTTTCTGTTTTTTTTCTTTTTCTTTTCCTTTTCCTTTTTCTTTTCTTTTTTTTTCTTCTCTTCCTCCGCCGGCCATAGCCGGGGCCGGCGGAGGTCGCCAACCTTAGGCGAGGCCGCCCTTGCCGGCGTCGGGTGAGGGCCACCCTTGCTTGGGCTGGACGAGGTCAACCTTGCTAGTTGCCGGCGAGGGCTTGACCTTGCCGGCGTCGGGCGAGACTGGCGTTGCCGTTGCAAGCGAGACCAGCCTTGCTTGACGCCGGCAAGGTCGAGCCCTCGCCAGATCTGGCGAGACTCGACCTCACCAGCATCGGGCGAGGGCCACCCTCGCCGTTGCAGGCAAGGGCGACCCTTGCCCGACACCAGCGAGGGCAGCCTCGCCTGAGGCCGGCGACCTCCGCCGGCCCCGGTTATGGCCAGCGAAGGAAGAGAAGAAAAAAAAAAAAGAAAAGGAAAAGGAAAAGAAAAAAAATAGAAAGTAAAAAATAATAAAAAAAATTAAAAAGTTACTGTTCTAGTGCCGGAATAGTAACATTCTTGCTGGCCGGTGGGCATTTTGGCCAGCCGGCGACCCAGGCCCTTATTGGAGACTTTTTAAGCACTTCGGGTCCTTATTTGAGACTGATTGGGCACTTCATATCCTTATTTAACACTATGTTCACTTTGAGCCCTTTTTTGAGAATTTAACCCCACTTGGGGTCCTTAATTGAAATTTTTCCTTATTATCTCTCATTAGAGATGTCAAAATGGGTCATAAATCCATATATGACCCATTTAAAAATAAATGGGTCATATATGGGTCACTTTAATTTTAAAGAGTCAAGCTTAAATGGGTTTTAAATTTTAAAGCTTAAAGATAAATGGGTCTAAATGGGTTGAGTTTGGAACCCATGTCCAACCCACCTACTAAACCCATCCACACACTCTCTCCCTCTTTACAAAAATGTTTTAAAAAAATCGAAATTTAATTATTTTATTTTTTCTCTTTTTCTTTTATTTTTTCTTTTTTTTTTCTCTTCTTTCTTTTTCTTTTTATTTTATTCCGGCCGGTGGTTGGCCACGGTGACCGGCCACCAGGCCGGAACGACCTCGCCAGAGGCCGGCGAAGCTCGAGCTCGCCGGCCTCGGGCGAGGCTCGAGCCTCGTCGATTTGGCGAGCGTCGAGCTCGCCGGCCTCGGGCGAGCTCGACCTCGCCGGATCTGGCGAGGTGGAGCCTCGCCCGAGGCCGGCGAAGCTCGAGCTCGCGGGCCTCGGGCGAGGCTCGAGCTCGCGGCCTCAGGCGAGGCTCCAGCCTCGCCGATCTGGCGAGCGTCGAGCTCGCCGGCCTCGGGCGAGCTCGACCTCGCCGGATCTGGCGAGGTGGAGCCTCGCCTGAGGCCAGCGAGGCTTCGGCCTCGCCAGATCGGCGAGAACGAGCTTCGCCGGCCTCCGGCGAGCTCGTCCTCGCCTGTGGCCGGTCGGCGGCCAGCGGCCGGCGATCGGCCAAAAATAAAGAAAAAATAAAATAAAAAAAAAAAATAATTAAAAATTCGATTTTAAAAATAAAAAAAATTAATTTTTTATTATTTTCTTGGATAATAACTTTATGGAAAATATTTTCTAGAAATGTCACATTTTTCGTAAAACAAACAGAATCTCAATTTTAAAAAAAATTATAAAATTTTTCACTAGCTTTGTATTGCATAAAATGTTTTAGCAGTATAATTTAAAAAAAAATCATAAGAAACAAGTATTCCTAGATTAGGTTAAATATAAAAGTGTTTTAGCAATATGGGTCGGGTCGGGTATGGGTTGGGTATGGGTCGGGTCGGGTATGGGTCGAGATATTTACACTATGAATAAATGGGTCATAAACGGGTTAATGGGTCAATTTGGGTCGGACCATTTATGACCCGACCCAAACCCAACCCGACCCACCCGTTTAACGGGTCTATCTCTCATTTATCATGTCCTTAATCTTGCTTGCAGTCTCTTCTCAGTTACTCAACTTTGTCATAAAAATTCTTGTGCTATTAATTTTAATAATTCATCCCTTTTCACTAGAGGACTAGTGAATAGGGAAATTTCTCCTTCAAGCTAACTCCTCGCATGGTCTTTATCTGATTTCCAACTCATTGGTATCATCTCACTTGCATTTTATCATGGCGTCCGCTGCTTCACTCACTCGCTGGCATGCTTGTCTTGGCCATCCTAATAACAAGTTTTTGTCATGTTGCGATTATATTTCTAAGTAAGAATCTTACGAGTCTTGTCTTGTGCGCAAATCTCATCGATTGCCTTTTGAGCCTGTTAGTCGCCATGCATATTTTCATTTATTTGTAATTCATTCTGATGTCAAGATGAGACCAATTTTATCTATTTCTGGTTTTCAAATATTTTGTGTTATTTATTAATGATTACTCTCGGTTCACTTGGATATTTCTTATGAAAAATAAATCTAAAGTGCTTACACGCTTTTGTTGCTTCCATTGTTTTGTTGAAAATATGTGCAATCCCAAAATTAATTTTTTATATACTGATGACAAAGGTGAATATTCCAACAATTCGTCCCAAACATACTTATGTGAAAAATGGTATTATTCATCATTTTTCTTGTCCAGATATCCTCATCTCAAAATAGCTTATCGAAATGAAAAATTAGACACTTAGTCGAATTGTCTTGAACCTTATTAATGCATGCTCATTTGCCTTCTTCGTATTGGGTTGATGCTCTTTTAAAAAAAGTTCTCCTTTCCACTTTTTATTTGGGTTTTCGTTTGACTAGCTTTTTTTTTCTTTTGGTTTTTAAGGGTGCTTGTTATCCTTTTTTGTTCCGATCTCATTTCTCCAATAAGTTGGCACCTCATTCCGTACCATGTGTATTTATCGGGCACATGTCGAATCACAAAAGCTATCGATGTTTTTGATCGATCAAGTGATTGTACTTTTATTAGTCGTAATGTTTGGTTTAGCCAAGAGAAGTTTTCCATTTCACAAAATCCTTCCACCTTTTAGTCCCGTCCTCCACTGTTGCAGATCAGCTCCATCGCTTTTTTCTTTCTCTAATCAACCCACTCTTCCTTCTTCCTCCTCATGCCATCTCTCCTCCTATCTAGCTCAAACTCCTCATTCGCCTCTCGCCTCTTCTCTAGCCCCACCTCCTAACCTACCTCTCTCATCCTCTCAGCCCACCTAACATGCTCCCATTTCTTTTTCCCCGTCACCACGCCTCCTTTCGACGTGACTCATTTTGTGTCAACCTGACTCCTCTCTCGATCAAATTTACTCCAAGGCCATTCTTGACTCAGGTTGGAAAGCAGCCATGATAGATGAATTTAATGACTTGATCACCAATTACACGTGGAATCTTGTACATCCAATTTGTCTAAGAACTTAATCGTTTTTAAATAGGATTTTAAGGTCAAGGAAAAATCCGATGGAACTATTGGACACTTCATAGCTCGCTTCGTTACACAGGGATTTAAGTAATAGCCAAATTGGACTATGACGAGACCATAGACAGAGATTTTGCTTGCTCTATAGATAGATTTCTTATATTTATATGAGCAGAGATTTCGATATTTTGCTCTCATGAGGTCACGATTCTAATGTATTCAATGAGAGAAGCCTCGTGCTGCATTTCTAATTGCGACATATAGTGTGTGAAGAGACTTTTTGACTGTTAGTATCTAGATGGGCTCCGGGGATGGGGCTTGCCGATCTTGGACTTCCGGGCTATGGGCAAGTGGTGCAAAGGAGTCGTATAGTGGGTAGGACTCTTATAACAGCATCTAATGGTGCCGCTACCGTCGATCGCCCCTCCTTAATTTCCACATTTTTACTTACAGTAAAAAAGCCCAAATACGTCCGATCCCCACGCGTTGCTTCGTGGGGTGAACGTCTCTCCGTGTCTTTGCTCGCTCGCGGAAGAGCAAAGCGGAAGATTTCTCATGGGTGAGTTCGGCGACGGCGACGGCGACGGCACGGGCTTCACGGCATCGCCGGACGTGGAGAGATTCCTCTGCGACCGCTTGCTCGACTCGAGCCAGCCGATCTCGGAGCGATTCAGGGCCCTCTTCTCTCTCCGCAACCTCAAAGGCCCTGCCCCTCGCAATGCCCTCATCCAAGGTTTCCCCTTTTCTCTTTTTAAACTTGGAAGCACGTTGAGATGGTTACCTGCTTTGGGAATTTACGAGGGGGAACGCCCGATTCGCGATGCCCCATTCGTTGATTAGGGCAGTCTTGCTCGTAGGCTGTCTGCTGTTGAATAGCTTTGGACGACCGTTTGTCTTTCTGGTGCTGAATTACGAGTCTCGGCGTCTTGTAGAAATCAGGGTCTGTTGTGGTTGACTTTGGAGGCGTCTGGGAAATGATCATGTCCCTGTGATAGCGTTTCGAGCATACGGTGCTGTTTGCTTTGGCGGGCGAAGCTCGTATCGCGAAGTCGGTGATCAGTGGTGGCTGGTGGAAAATGGTTTAATGAGATCATAGGTGGCGACGCGATGGGTTTGGCAGTGGCCGGGTTGCTGGCTTTTTTCTTCTTTTTTTGCAGTGTCCTCGGGCCGTCCCTAGAACTTATGGTTCTATCTGTACGGTTGCAGAGTAGTCATACAACTATCTGTAGTATGAAATTCTCAGATTGGATTAGTCATGAGGATTTGATATTAACATTGAGTGGTTCTGGTCCCTTTTGTTCATAAAAAGGTGGGGGAAATTACGCGAGTTTGGATGAATATGAAATGAAAGGTGCAGTAGGTAATTTCTGTGATTGGTGAGGTGCTGCCTAATCTCGAGGGAAACCTGATAAGTTCTAATGAGGTCAAGTGTCTGGGAGTAAAGGTTTTTGGGCAATTAAACATCATCTCATGCATAAAGCAAGTGAACTTGGGAGATGAGGTATTAGATGGTAGAAACTAGTTATGGTGTTTTAAACAATTGAAACGATGTCTCGAAGATGCTTCTATTTTGGAAGGTGTTTTTAAACATAAGCAACCTGTATATTTATAATGAATTTGAAAATTTGAACAGTTTCTTTTAGTGAAATTCTTGTTGTTACTAAATAAAAGTAAGTGGACAGTATGTTTTTATAACAAACATTCATGTGAAAAGTAGTGAATAAGACTTAAAAGTATGAGAAATTATGTGCGAAGATTATGCACCTTACTGAAATATTATGATTCTATTGGAACTTGGAAGATGTGGTATCAAATATATGTGCACTTAGCTCCATTCTTCAAAGGAAGAGGAGGCGTGTTAATGTGTTGAGGCCATTTATCATCCGAAGGAATGACATTGATATACTATCAGCGTTCTCATGAGATTTTCCCTCTCGTGCTATTAACAGCAACTAGGGATCCGTCAAATTTGTTGGCACATGAAGCTGCATTTGCATTGGGACAGATGCAAGATGTGGATGCAATCCCTGCTTTAGAGGCTGTTCTCAATGATCTTTCTTTGCATCCTATTGTCCGCCACGAGGTTGGGTTTTTTGTATATTTTCAATGAAACGCGTTGTCTTATAGGTTTTTTAAACCTCTTTGGAATTAAGAAGATTACTCATGTTTCTGCACACTCTTTTAATGGTGCAGGCAGCAGAAGCTCTTGGTGCAATCGGCTTGGAGAGTAATGTTCCTATCCTGGAACATAGTTTGGTTCATGATCCAGCTCAAGAGGTTCGAGAAACATGTGAATTGGCTCTTAGCCGAATCAAACAACTGAAAGCTGCCAATGATTCTTCTTCTATGACTGAGAGATCACCATTTATGTCGGTTGACCCTGCTCCACCTGCTTCATCTTGTTCATCTATTGGTCATCTCAGGTTCATACAGTTACTATCATCAAGATGGGCATCTTTCTATTTTTATTCATTTGTTTGCTGGTTGACTATTCTGCTTTTTTTTTTTTTTATAGGGAAGTTCTTCTGGATGAAGAAAGAGGCATGTATGACCGTTATGCAGCCCTTTTTGCTCTTAGGAATCATGGTGGAGATGAAGCCATTAAGGCTATAATTGATTCTTTGGGTGAAAATAGTGCTCTTCTCCGTCACGAGGTTAGTAAATAGTCCGATTGTGTCACTTTCCATGACAACCTTTTGAGGAGGTTTAATTATCTCACTTTGCTTTCTCTTGCTATTAAAAGCCGTGTATTGTGGGGTTTCTTTAGATTCACCCTGAACATCTTTCACTTGCTTAAGTTAAAATTTTTATTTCCAATTGATTGCTATTGTCCTTGTAAAGTTATCGCTAACTTTGGATGCTTTGTTGTTGATGGTAATCTTTAAATAGGTAATTATTTAAGGTGAAGATGAGGGGCGCATAAGTTATTTGACGAGGCTTTGCTTCGTCACCTCATTCAACATTTTCTAAATTTGGGTAACTTGTTTTGTCATATACAGGTTGCTTACGTTTTGGGCCAGTTGCAAGATAAAGCTGCATCAGCTGAACTCTCAAACATTCTTAGAAAAACAAATGAGCATCCAATGGTTAGACATGAAGCTGCTGAGGCCCTTGGATCAATTGCAGGTCTGATTTGCTTTCCTGACTTTCTAGTAAGGTTTTTCAATAATAGGAACAGGAAGGAAAATTTTCTATTTGGTTTCACCCAATTCACTATCTGGTAGTGGAGTCTCGAGAGGATCCAGCAGTTGTGAAGAATCTTATTTTGCTAGTAAAATGTATATGTGATCATGTTCCTTGTGCTTTTGTAGGATGAGTTAAATGGGGTTAAGTTGGTGAGGGTTTTCAGGATGACTGTGTCTTGGCTTCCTCTCTCTGTTGGATGTATCACGTTGCCATAGCTCTTGTTTAGGGATTTTTACTTAATTCTCATAATAAATGAAGTCCAATCTTACTTCTAGTTTTTTCTAGTATCCCTTGTGAGCCCCTAGATAAATCTTAGAGTCTGGCAGATCTTTTTTTCCACTATTGATATTACAGCATGTTTTCTTTCCTGACATATCTAATGAAGTTTGTCTTGATAGATGACCAAAGCATGGCACTCCTTGAGGAATTTTCCAAGGACCCCGAGCCTATAGTTTCTCAAAGTTGTGAAGTTGCTCTCAGCATGCTTGAATATGAAAGATCAGGAAAATCCTTTGAGGTATTATATTTACAAACCCAACACAGACCTCTCCTTCTTAGTTGGAAGGGTGCTAAACTATCGTGCGTTCTGCAGTATCTGTATATGCCAGCTCCTCAAGTGCAGTGAAGCATGCGCTGGGCTGAACTATCATCGGCGTGGATTCCATAATCTCATAGTTAGTATGATACCTGGGTGAAGGCAATTTATTCAATATAACCAAGCATAGAGTTGAGGGAGGATTGCACGGTATAGTACATCTGAGAATTTTGAGTTTTGAACTGAATCTGACGGATTTATAAAATACGTAACCATGGCAAAACTGTTTGAGGAAAATATTAAAGCAAATTATCTTGAGCAGATGTATTGAGTTGCAGCATTTGTAATCTATTGACACTCACAATGAGATTGGGATGACTTGGAATTGGTGTTTCTCTTGTTTATACGGGTGCACCATAATAGATCTTGAGTATGGACAGAATTATAAATCTTCTGAATCTGTAGGGGTTGCTCTGGTATTTTTTCAAGCGACATAGCTCAGATCTGTTCATTAGAGTTTGAATGAGCTTTGCTCATGTGAGCTGCAATGGGTTGGATGTTGGATGATTGCAAAACATGGTCTCAGTCTAGAAAACTTGAAGAAGGTAGATATTAGCCTGTGAGTATTATGACTCAAGGACTAATTGTTGCGGCTGTTGGGCACGCTTCGTGGTCGTTATAGTTAACAATCGCTTTCTTCTGCATTTTGATGAGGATAAATTCACTTGACGGACTTGCATGAAACATTTACTTAGGAAGCGCGACATATTCCTGTCGGGCCCGAGTCAGGCTCGTCCAAGCCAAACAAAAAATACTATAGGTGTCATAACCTTCACAATTGAATGACAAAACTCTTCGAGTAATCATATAAGTGCCACAACGGTGAAAATATAATCAAGTAAGCGCTTCCGGCGACATATTTCGGCGAAAAGTTCTGCATGGCCTTTGTAATGAAATTTTCTGTCTGCTGTGACTGTTTAAAAAAAATTAAGTCCGGAGTGGGACAATGAACAAAATGACACGGCAATTTGAGAGTGTGAAATGACGACTCGAGGAAATCAATTCTCTCTCTATCTTCACAAATTTTTCTTGCATTTTTTTTTTCTAGTTCTTCTACCTCTTGTTTTCTCCACGGTAGCCACTGCTAAAACTAGGACACCCGCGAGCTCCAACAGACGAATTTGGCCACCGACGAAGAAACGGCTTCTTGAGAGAGAGGAGCTCCATAGTCGCCACATCCGCTGGATCGATAACGGTCATTAACTCTGAAAGATGCATTGAACATTTTTGTTCAATCTCTCTTGTCTCACCACGACGATTCAGTGAGTACCCTTGGTATTGTCGCTTCTTCCTCATCTTCCAAATTTTTGCCACGATAGCTCTCGATAGTAGGCAAGAAGTGGTGAAGAAGACCGATTCGTGCCATCCCAAACGTAGAATAACCAAGGTAATTTTGCCCTAATTCGTTAATTTGGAGCAAACAAATAGCCAAATGCACAGCTTGCGCTATTGTAAGGGCCTACGTGATCCGTCCACTTCGACGAGAGGCGATGAGCTCCACGGATATACATTCTATTTTAACTTGTCGGGATCCATCCGCCTCACACTCCACATTCTCTCTATATCTTTATCTTCTGAGAAAAGACAGAATACCTGCTGCCTTAGGGCATTCTGAGGTTCGAATGAGGTCTAAGATATAAAAAATCGTAAGGTCATGCTTAGGATACCTTCTCTACCGGGGCACTCCGAGGTCCGATCGAGATTTAGGAAGAAACTTTTTAATGCAAGCGAAAAATCGAATGCAGGGCCGGATCATTCAACCGGGCCGCGCTGGCGTTGGCAGGGGAAGGGAGCGCCCGACCCGGCCATGTCCCGAAGCTTCCATTGCAAGCCTCAGCTGATCCACGGTATCCAGTGGCGACGAGTGGAGTGATCGTGAGCGAAGGGATTAACCCAAAAGTGCTTCTTCACTTCATGAGCTGACGCTGATCACCTCCCTTCCTTCCTTCTCACTGTCTTCCCAATCGGGTTCTTGGCGAGGGTTCGAGAGCAATGGCGACCGTACCCACCAAGCCCTGGAGGGTGGAGTACGCGAAGTCGGCGCGATCGTCGTGCAAGTCCTGCAAGAGCACCATCGACAAGGAGAAGCTCCGGCTCGGCAAGATGGTCCAGTCCTCCCAGTTCGACGGCTTCATCCCTGTAATCTCTCTCTCCCCACCGCCCTCCTCTTTTTGACTCGTAATGGCCCGGTCTTTAGGCTCTTGTGTTGTTGCGGTGAGTTCCGTAGGCTTAAAGCTGTCATTTTGCTTTTCGCTGTAGATTCTTGATCGTGTTTTCTGCTTGCCCATTTCTTGGTTTTGGATGGAACGTCATGTTTCGTGTCGTTTTTTCTCTCGCATTAGTTGAGGTGCTCGTGGTTCCTGTTCGCTGTCCTTAGCGGTTCGGCTTGGTTTCGACTCGAGCTTTCGATTATTATGCTAAAGAATGGTGTGGCTCTACGTTAAGTTGTCGGGTTTTTCGACCTTTTGTTGCTTGTAACGCCCTGTAATGTGTTCACCGAGAGGTAATGTGGGATGCCTGTTTAGCATTTTCATAGAATTAACTCGTTGAGTTTTGTTTCGATGGTCTTCAAATCACCCTGTTTCTCAAATGAGCGAAGTTATCTGGTACGATCATGTTCATCATCTTGCTTTCAGCTGGACTTTCCTATCGGGATTTGGGATTAAGCTGAGAGGGATGCAGGAGGGACCCGTGTCAAAATAAAAACAAATCCTACTTCATACGATTCACTTGTTGGTAGAGCACACTCCACTTTATTGTCTAGTAGACATCACGTTAGTGGAGATTATGAAGAGAATGACGGCACATTGTTAAGTTTGCTTGCTTATGAATATGCGGCAATCAGCCCTGCGAGCATGTTTGCAATCTATGTTCATTTGGAAGGTTAAGGGGACCTACAAAATGGGTGACATGCATTAAGTAACTTTTACCACAATACAATTTCTGATGTGAGCATCAGCACCCTCATATTTGCCAAAATAGAGATTGTTTCAAGATCAATTTTTAATCTTCGGTCAATTTCCTTAAAAGAAAGGAATAGAATGCTCTTCGCTCTTGATATAGTGAGGAAGTTCAATTTTATACCAATAGCTTGTTGCAAATGACAGCTTTCTCTCGGTAATTATTTACGGTTGGCTTCCCCTCTGAAGTTGTTTTGGATAAGGGTGTTCCCCCTTGGCATCTTTCTTGATATGATTTGGTTTATCCTTAGAAAAGTAATAGAGAATAGCTCAAGCAAAATTTTCTTGGGGTTTGTGGAGCATTTTTTTTACTGATTACAATCAATATGATATAATTTTAAGGTGCTTACACCTTTTCAAACTGTGGGATAGATTTAATTTAAGTCTCATCTATGGAATGATGATAGTTGAAGGATGGTGATGCCTTCAAAGTAAAATATGATGTTAAAAGATCCACTTGTCTCTTTCTTAAGCAAGTTAGTTATAAGTTTTTAAGTTACTAAAGTTACTTCCCATTTTGCTCAGACTTACCATACCATGAAAAACCAAATAGGTCACTATACAATGCGTTTTAGAGGATGGCAATGAAATTAATTACTGAAAGCCATGTGCTAGATGTGTACATGAATTATGTGACAAGCTGATTTTGTCACACAGTGTGAGCCTTGTGTGATATGTAGATACTAATTATATGGTCTACTAGAAAACAAGCCTATTAAGCTGTATTTCTTTATGTTTAATTATGAATAGTTTTGCTGTGATTATAAATTTTTCTCTTCTCCGATTATGTTCTTGATGTACAAGCTTTGTTTTGAATCTGATTTGAAGCCTTCTTATGTTATTTCACGATCTGGAGATGTCTTCGCTGTGGAGATCTGACTTGTGTTTGTTTTTGGATCAGATGTGGAATCATGCTGATTGCATTATGAGGAAAGCAAATCAAATAAAATTGTAGGTTCTCTAGCAGTTATGCCTATGTAGGATTTCATTTATTAATCAAGAGCTGTTTACTAACTAATCTTGAGCATTTATTTTCCAATAGGATTGATGATGTTGAAGGCTTAGAGTTGCTTCGATGGGAAGATCAACAAAAGATCAGAAAATATGTGGAGAGTCGTGGTCCTCCAACCAAAAATGATGTACCTTCAACCAAAAATTCCTCCACTGACTCAGAGTACAGCATTGAAGTATCTGCAACTTCTCGTGCATCCTGCAGGCAATGTGGTCAAAAGATTATGAAAGGGGAAGTATGACCTCGTTCTTTTTGTTTAGTTCTTTTTACCAAAATTGTATTTATTCATTATGGTTGCATCGTAGCATAAACCATATAAATAAAACTGGAAACAAGTGTTATTGTTGCTTAGAGCAAATCATAAGTCAACTATCTTTTGTGCACAATGCAGTATTTTTGTGGTTACTCTTTTTGTTAGATGCAAGGGACAAATTTTACTAGGTTGTAGAAGACCTTTTACTAGGACTTTATCATACCAAATGTCTTGTGGAGGTATAGTGTGTTAGGGGTTTATTTGCAGGAACTATTTTATTATTTGCTTTTGGTGACTTGGATTAATAACCTGGGAGCTTTGGGTTGTTTGGTAAATGACTCCTTGTAATGTGAAGTTCAAATAAGTACGTAACCATGAAGTTACCCATTCTCTTCACCTTTTTAAAAAGATATTGACTAGACCATTATATGTGGGTGCTACCCAGAGCTTAAGCTTAGAAACAAATATGCATTGATCGCAACTCATTGGTAAGTAGAATCTTCTTGTCGGCAAGAAAGAGTTTTAGACTACAAACGAATGCATCTTTCTAAATGGAAAGGAATCAAAGGCATCTATCACCAGATCAAAAAACAGAGAACAGAAAGAAAAGAAAAAGTTTGCATCCAGTCAGCATAGTTTCTTATTCTGATGCCAATAACAGAGACTGCTACAACTTTTCCTGATATTTGCGCTCTTCATTTTCAGACACGGATATCTAAGAAGCCTGATGGTCAAGGAGCCAAGGGCTTGGCATGGCATCATGCGCATTGTTTCATGGACATGTCTCCATCTATCCAACTGGACAAGATAAGTGGATGGGACAGCCTTTCTGTTTCTGATCAGGCACCACTAATAGACTTGGTTAAAAGCGTTCCCTCGGCAGCAAAGAATGGTATAAAATCAATTGTTTCTTCTATGTTTGAGAAACCAGAGAGAGCACCTAGTTGTGATTCCCGTTACTGTCTTGTGTTGTGGTTGTCTTCTTAGGGAAAAAGCATGAACCACAAAAGAATGAAGAAATTGTGCAAGAGTCAACCTTCAGAGCTGGAATGAAGCGTAAGAAAGATGTTACTGGCGAGCAGAAGTCAAAAGCAATCAAAACTGAAGGAGATGTGTGCACAAGTAGGGTCACCTCTTCAAAGAATGTTGATCATGAAGACATAAAAGTGTCTGAATTAGAGAGTATACTCAAGGCCCAGACAAAAGAGTTATGGGCATTGAAAGATGACCTAAAGAAGTATGTCACAACTCCTGAGATGCGTGAAATGCTTGAAGCAAATGATCAAGATTCAACACGATCTGAACTTGATTTGCGTGACAAATGGTAAATATTTTTCCACATTCACCTGTGCTGTAGATTTCTGCCTTAGCTTTTATGCCATATTTTGATCTTTTTGATGAGTGCCTCCGGCAGTGATCTGTCATGTCGTTCACAGCCAGTATATAAACTGTTTTCAAGACAGGCAATGCGCTTTAGCCAATACTATATTGTAAACTATAGTATGTATTAAAAGTTGCACAGCTCTTATTGGCATCTGTTTTGTTTAGTGCTGATGGGATGTTGTTTGGAGCACTAGCTAGCTGCCCAGTTTGTGCTGGTTCCCTTCGATACTCTGGTGGCATGTATAGATGTCAGGGGTATCTTTCAGCATGGAGCAAGTGTTCTTATTCTACTCGAGAACCAGAACGTGTCCAAGGGAAATGGAAAATGCCAGAAGGAACGGACAATCAATATCTGAAAAAGGTAAATATGCTCATGTATTACATTTGCAGAGTTATCCATTAGTGAACTCTCTTTTTTCTTGCTACAGTGGTTTAAATCACAAAAAGGGAAGAAGCCCATTCGAATTCTTCCGCCACCCTCAGCTGCCAGTCCTTTAGGAGGTCAGCTTGCTGGTCAGTCTCAATCATCAAGAATTGAAAGCTTGGGAGATCTAAAAGTTGCTATTGTTGGATCAATGAAGGAATCTCTTGTATGATTCTTGCTCTCCATGCTTTTCCAGGAACAGCTATGGAAATATACACGAGCATTTTGAACCAACTTATAACTGCGTTGGACGTAAAATTTATTGCAGTAGTGTTTGTGCAGGCTGAGTGGAAATCAAAAATTGAGGAAGCAGGTGGGCAAGTTCATGCCAAGATTAGGAAAGGTATTATTCTATGAATTGAAGTGTGGATGCTTGCTCCATTCTTGCTTCATCCCTTACGGTAAGTTCAAGGCGGTTGAAGTGATAAATGTACATTGCATTGACAAATGACAGACACCAATTGCCTAGTTGTTGGTGGAGAGCTGGATGATCAAGAGGCTGAGATGAGAAAGGCTAGGTAGGGTACTGTAATGGCTGGCCTTCAACATGAGATTTCTTGAGCTAATGTGGTAGTTTGTTTTGGCAGGAGGATGAAAATACCAATTGTTAGAGAGGATTATCTGGTTGACTGTTTTAAGAGACAGAAGAAGCTTTCATTTGATCTATATAAAGTTGAAGCCCTTGGCAAAGCTTCAGGTGTAGTTACTGTCAAAGTGAAAGGGCGAAGTGCTGTCCATGAATCGTCTGGGATGCAAGACTCTGGTCACATCCTGGAGGATGGAAAAAGCATCTATAATACTACTTTGAACATGTCTGACTTATCAACCGGTGTAAACAGGTAGCTTCTTGTGTCCATATAGTTCATCTCGCCCTCATTTTTGTTTGTCATTGTTTCTTTTGTGCGTGCGCTCGGGCATGTGGCTTAGATGTCCAAGGATTGATTTTCCTTAGGAAGAAAGAGAAGTTTCTGGATTTATTTAAGAGACCTTGTAGGAATAAACTACATTTTGGTGTGATGTTGGTTGTCTGTACCTGGTTTCAGTACGAACTTGTTAATATAGCCTTATTGATATTTCTATGCTTCTTAGGTAGTCAGTTGATTATTCTTCTTACGTGTCCAACAACTCTTCTCTTCGACGGGAGGCTGTAGAAGCTCTGAGGATGAACCTTTGGCGTGTCTTTTTCCTTTATAAAAGCAACGGCGTGATGTTTCCACTGATTTTTTGCAATCTGATTGAAACCTTGTTTGAAATCATGGTGCTACTCTGATAAGTAACTTCCCATTAAGCCAGGTTCTATTGATATACCCCAGAAGAGGACCTATTAGCTGGTTTGACCTGGTTGTTTGATCTGCCGATTTTATCTTTTCTCTAGATGTTAAGATGAAACTATTTATCAAATTTAAAAGAAATTACACAAATCCCTTTACTTCGAGTATATATCCGTCTCATTTACAAAGAATACATGGTTGGCCCTGTTAAGTGATAAACAAAATGGCAAATTTCCTTTACTCTTCAAGTTCTGCTCAAAATAGATGTGGAGAAATCTGCAAAGTACCTTCCGAAGAAATTACATGTTGAATCGACAAACAGTTAGCTGTTGGCCATAAAATAATGGGCCTAATTGCAACTGTTTTAAAAGCTTTGAAGGTGTAAGAAGCTATAAAAGAGTTTAAACTATGTGACATATAAGGATGGAGTTGATTATTCCAATAAAATCTGACATTAGGTCATTTTTAATGCATTTTGGAACATCAAATGTATTTTAAAAGAAACTGTGGATCAGTGGTTTAAGTTCATAACTGACATTTTAAGGGAAACTGGAAGAAATTGAGGGAAAGAGATGGCAGATTTGTCTTAGTTCACCCCCGATCTCCGTCTTCTTCTACTGGCATATTTATGCTTGTGTAACTATGAATCACTTCTGTTTAATTGACTACCATGGCTTGGATGGGGGTCTAGTTGCAATTTACTACTGTCAAAATAAGTTTCCTTTCTCCTTTCAATTGTGTCGCCGAGTTGGAGCTTCTTGCACAGAGATTCATACATAGAAGACGATACAAACCTGCTTCTTGAAAGTGGTTAGTTCTTAATGGCAGCATTTAAAATGTAACTGTTGCACTGGAATGGGCTTTACAGGTTAGGGAGCAAAAGGACTTTGACTTTGTGGACTTTGGATGTATGTGCATGTGTACATAGACACGTGTATTCAATATATGTGCAGATATATCTTCTTGTTCGACAGCGCTTTGCTTGTAGTCAACAACGTGGAAACTAAGAATGGAAAATGAAAGTAATCTGCTTGAAGAAGTAAGGTAACAAATAGTGATGGCGTATACATTGAGTAAAAGGTTACAAAAATTGACAATTTTGTGATAAGATTGTAAATTGCTTGGACCAAATTGCGATTGACCTATCGTCCTCAATTAATTTTCTCAAATCTTTCACTTATACAATCTTCCTAAAGTCTAGGGTCAAATTACTGATGATCTCATTGATTGTTTGTATATTATTTGAATATTAAACTACGCCTTAATTTAACTTAAGCCTTGAGAACTGTCGACAGTAGTTCCACAATTTTAAAATTGTCATGAAATGTGTTAATTTAACTATGTGTTAAAATGGTTGGGGATAATTGGCCAATTTGAAATGTTATGAGCTGATTGTAAGCTTTTTAGTTTGGAGCTACATTGCATAACTGATAAGGAAATTCTTTTTTTTTTCAACTTTTTCAATTTACGTGTGCCTGGCTGATTTTCAGTTTTCTGAACTCTGATCAAAGTTTTCGACCAAAAAAAAAAACAAAACTCTGATCAAAGTCTACTACATGACTGCTTGATTTCCATATAATTTTTTTTTTTTTGTTAAACCTTACTCTTGCTGATGGATGACTGTCTCTGGTTGCTCTGTGAAGTTACTACATCCTCCAAATAATCCAAGAAGATAGAGGGTCAGACTGTTACGTTTTTCGCAAATGGGGTCGAGTGGGGAATGAAAAAATTGGAGGAACCAAATTAGAGGAGCTTTCAAAATCAGATGCAATCGATCAATTCAAACGGTTGTTTCTTGAAAAGACGGGGAATCCATGGGAGGCATGGGAGTCAAAAGAGAATTTTCAAAAGCAACCTGGCAGATTCTACCCTCTGGATATAGTACTTCTCATCTATATTGCCTTGTCCAATGAAAATATACTTGATTAAGTGTGAAATTCTATTTCTCTCTAACTTTCCAAATGATTGATTTGTAGGACTACGGAGTCAGCAAACAGGTTACAAAGAAAACTCCAGATGATGCAGATAGCCAACTTGCCCCTCCATTGAAAGAATTGATGAGGATGCTTTTTAACGTGGAGACATATAGGTCATATGATAACACATATTAGAATTTCATGTCCTATGGTGCTTTGTATTCTATCTAAGTCCAATACTGACTGCAGAGCTGCTATGATGGAATTTGAAATCAATATGTCCGAAATGCCGCTTGGAAAACTGAGCAAAATTAACATAAGGAAAGGTACTGGATTTGAGTATCGATCTTTTGTGATTTGTATAGCCAGCTGAAATGCCATATTTTTCTTTTTGTAATCAGATTATATTCAGAAATGATGGGTTTGGTGATGTTATACTTTGATCTCAGGTTTTGAAGCATTAACAGACATACAGAATCTGTTGAATAGTGGAACTCACGATCCATCCGTCAAAGAAAGTTTGATTATTGATGCTAGCAACCGATTTTTCACAGTGATCCCCTCTATTCATCCGCATGTTATCAAGGATGAAGATGATTTTCAGTCCAAGGTACTGAATCCACTGCAAAATGCATTGCATGTTTCATCACCTAATGTTATGTGTTTCTTGTGAAGCCAATGAGATTGTAGTTGATTGATTACTACCTAGACACTCATCCGTGTCCTTACATACTTTTACATGTGAGGTAAGGCTGAAAGAAGTTTTCTCTCATGACTCAAGAAATGTGCGGAAGCCATTCTCGGGTAGAAAATGTCTACTTGCGACTTGCTGGCTCCTTGCATGAGCCCACATAAATTTTCCTTGATGCAGCCAAAATCGATGTGCCGTTTTGTTTTCTGTTTTGGTTGTGCAACATGAACTGAAACTGCAAAAGAATGAGATATTTGGCTAGTATCTGGCAATAGATGCAATATTGGCTATGATGGTGAATACTAGGGAACATTAGGAATGAGAATGAGATTGAAATTCTTGTTTGCTGCGAGTGCCATCAGACTACAGGAAGC
Source organism: Syzygium jambos (assembly GCA_031216235.1). Lineage (NCBI taxonomy): Eukaryota > Viridiplantae > Streptophyta > Magnoliopsida > Myrtales > Myrtaceae > Syzygium > Syzygium jambos. Next base: position 26,729,166 of record CM062230.1, read on the forward strand.
AATAGTTGCAGAGCATGTCATATTTTTCATACTTATATTCCCTGGTTTTATCCTATTGCTTTTAGTGTTTTTTAAAATTTTAACGTCAGAAACATTTACCATATGAATATTTTAAAGACAGTCTACAACCAAATGAATTGAGGATTTTATTGGTGAAGTTGTTTTAAATTTCATCATGTACTTAACTATGTTATTCTTGATACGTGATATACTGTCTGGGGTTTGACGCATTGATATTTTCAAATTTGTGGATACTAACGAATGAAATTATCTTTTCCCTGCATGGCTTATAACCAATTTGATACCTTGGTGAATTAGCTGCTTTCCACAGTGGCTCATTAAAATTATCATGTCAAATATGTTCTTGCCTTTATGGCAGGTGAAAATGTTAGAAGCTCTTCAGGACATTGAAATTGCTTCTAGACTGGTTGGCTTTGATGTTGATAATGACGATTCGCTTGATGAGAAGTACAAAAAGCTCAGATGTAACATTGATCCCCTTCCTCATGATGGTGAAGAGTATCAGCTGATCGAGAAGTATCTCCATAAGACCCATGCACCTACTCACACGGTTGGTGTGCTCTGTGATTGTTGATCATAGACTTGAGCTTTGCTGGGTTTTCTCTACTCTCTATCTCTCTCTCACCCATTCTAGTAGAATATTTATTATGTTTCTTTTATCTTTCAGGATTGGACTCTAGAATTGGAGGACGTCTTCTCACTTGAACGTGAAGGGGAATTTGATAAATTTGCTCCCTTCCGGCAAAACCTAAGTAATAGAATGCTTTTATGGCATGGTTAGTGACACCTTTAATTCATTAAAGGATTGACATGATCGTTCGTTTGAGTGGCTATTCCGAAGCAAATTGATAACTAGCGACTAAAAGTTTCCGCTCCACAGGTTCTCGCTTGACAAACTTTGTAGGTATACTCAGTCAAGGACTGAGAATTGCTCCTCCTGAAGCTCCAGCAACTGGCTACATGGTTCTCCTCCTCCTCCTTCTCCTCCTCATCCTCCTCCTCCTCTCTCTCTCTCTCTCTCTCTCTGATGCATGTGGTTTTTCTTGTTTACATTGAAACTTTATCTGCAAATTTAATTTTCACTTGTTATGCAGTTTGGGAAAGGAGTATATTTTGCTGACATGGTCAGTAAAAGTGCCCAGTATTGCTTCACTGATAAGAAAAATCCTGTTGGACTAATGCTCTTGAGTGAAGTTGCTTTGGGAGAGGTCTATGAGCTTAAGAAGGCAAAGGTATGTGTGCATATTAGGTCTTTTAGGTCTGAAGGGATGACTGATTTCCTTTATTCCTATATGTTGTTGACGAACTGCTTTGTAGGAAAAGTTTCTGGTAACTTAGAATGCTGCTCCATTTTTCTAGCTCAATATCTATTAAATTTGCATGTTGTACTTTTTATTTGCAAAAGGGGCTCATTACCCTTTCTTTCATTTGTCATTCAGTATATGGATAAGCCACCAGAAGGCAAACACTCTACTAAAGGTCTAGGCAAGAAGATACCCCTGGAGTCAGAGTACTTGAAATGGAAGGATGATGTTATTGTTCCCTGTGGCAAACCAGTATCTTCTAATGTGAAAGCCTCTGAGCTTATGTACAATGAGTACATTGTTTATAATACAGCTCAAGTAAGTTTGCCTTTAAAATTTCGATCTTAATTATCATAATACAGCTCACTAGCGCTTGCCTTTTCATAGCACGATGCTTTGTTGTGTCTGGATAGACTTTTAGTTTTATTTAATCTAAACCTTGCAGCATACATACGTTGACTTTTTCATAGGCCAAAATACCTGAAACTTGTACAAATTTCGACTCGTGATTCACATATAATTTTCTCATAATTATTTGAAATTTGGATAGTATTTTAAATTTTGGTGGGAGAGCAAACAGTTGCTTTTTGCCTTTCATAAAGCAAAAAAAAAAAAAAAAGGGCCCTCCAAATATTTTTCTACTGTATAACAATCTAGAGCTTTGCGTCAAGAGGATTTAGTTATTTAAGTCACAATGGGAGAAAAACATAAAAGCCATATAACGGTGTTTAAGATGAAGAAAGCAAAAGGGTTGTCTTGCCCCTATCTTGTATAAAAGCCATTTATTCTTGCCACAAACGGAGTGATGTAGGCTTTTCAGTGCCAACAGGCATTAGAATTCACTTTGCATACACACTGTCACTTGTCTGGCCACCTCAAGCATCCTGTCATAATATATGTTGGGCAGTTGGAGTCTCGAAGTATTCCTTTGTTTTCTTTGAACAATGAAGTGTGATATTGGTATTCTTTCGTTGTTACTATTGCAAGCTGGATCCTGCTTGGTCACTACTACCCTCCAACTGTGTTTCTTCAGAACTCAGCACAGATTATAACTATCTATTACCCTGACTACTGATCTGGTGGTTGGATGTGATGTCTTTAACAGGTTAAGATGCAATTTTTGTTGAAGGTGAGGTTTCACCACAAGAGGTGAAGAAGCAGCTAAAAGTGTTGGTTGCTTGCCTTTTGAATTTTTATATAGGGTGGATGTATATAGCACCTAGTGGTCTATGTGGTTGGAGGCTCAGTTTCCGGTTTGTTTGACACACTTATACCTGTTAACCACTATTTTCATCACTGTCAAGATCTCATTTTGGGGTTTGGTGGAGATCTTCAACCTTCCTCTCTTAGCTACAAGTATGTCAAGTTTCGGTCTTAGTTCTGTTATTGACATTTGCAGGTGAAAAAGTGTTGTGCCTTTATATTATGAGTTCAGTTTCCAAAAAATTACAAGTTCAGTTGCGTCCTCTATGGTTTGATTGAATTGTCCCAAGGGGTTGCACACGATGCATAAGACTGCTATGTCATTAGTTCAGGGACTGAGACATATCGTCTTGCCAAGAAACGCGACTATTCTTGAAAGTTTGCGATGCTGCCTCTTCTAGGTGGTGATAAATTGTTAATTTTGAATGTTTCATAATTTCTTGCATCTTTAATGGGAGTATGGTGCAAAGTGAGAACAGTAGAGAACTGAGACATCCTCTTAACTACTGTGAATTATGTGCGTGGTGACTTGGCACGTCGCTTGCACATTCGTAGATATTTCCTTAACAGTCCATCAGACATCGGTGTTGGCGAAGGCGGACTCATATAGTGAGATTTGATCAAGTACCGGGTAAGCAAGGCATCATGAAGGCCATCGTCCTCTTAGATATTACCAAGATCTCTCATGTTAGCTGATGATCCTGACCGTTTGTCGTGAGTTAAGTTCTTGTTGTTGAGCGCTTTGCAGCTCAATGTGGATCCAAAGAAGATTGCTAGTGAAAATCCAGACACTAAGTCGTGTCGGGGCATATGGAACGGAGAATCTACCCGTAATTGAGTAAGAGGGTCTTGTCGGTTGAAGTAGATGATCTTGAAGCGCAATCCAACTGGACGGCTCGGTGAGAGTGCGGTATGCGGCGAGGAGGATCACCTCATCGTGACGGACTTGATAGGTGGGGGCCCGACGAGAGAAAAGAGGGATCGCGACGATTCGACCGCTTATGTGTTTAGGGGGCCCGACGGTTGGCGGGATGGTTGTGAGTGCAAACAGCCATTTTCCTTAGTCACGGTTACGATATCACTCTGGTGTTGCTGTTGTAACATGGTGCGCAGCTTGGCTTTTTTATATTCACAAGAGAGCGTGCTATCGATGCGTGTACGCGTGATGATTGACTTTGTAGGTTTGAGTTCGAGATCACCCACGTTGTTTCATAGTCCCGAGCACTGTAACCTGATCTTCCTCTCGTCCCAACCGGTCTTTGCCTCTCTAAATCCACTCCTCCTTTCGGTCGAAACACACGGGCTTCGGCCTCATCGTCGGTGTCTGTTTGATTGGCAACCCCCTTTTTCCCCCTATATGGTAACAGCATCATTCAATTTTGGACCTAAGTGCCCTTAAATTATTTCATCTAGGATCTCGTTTAGATTTCGGAATTATTAGGATGTAAAGAATTATAGAGGGTATACGAGAAGAATTGGGGGTGCAGGACATGTGGGCACGAACAGGTTAAAATAAGAAACGCATACATGGAGCCCGCCATCTCTGTATATCAAACGGACATGCAGTGGTGTCCCCTGGGAAGCTTGAACTCTTCTTTTGTAACGAGGTAACTATTAACCGAATAACTAATGATCCATGGGAGACCCTGATCGGTGTCTGTTTGGTTAGCGGCTCCTCCTTTGCCCCAATATTATTATAACGGCATCATTGTACGAGACACAACAAAGTTCGGGGAAGCAGCCTATGCATTCTTCTTAACCCCTTTTGTCAAAAGTTGATGAAAACGCAAGGCTAAAATCACATGGTGGGGACGTCATTATTTGCATTCTTTTTTCCCTCTCGCTTTTCAAACATGATAAGAAGGGTCGGATTGGACTTTAATCATGCATGAAAGGATAGTGGTTACTTGGAATATTCAATTTTTTTTTCTCTTGCAACCAAACGAAAAATTTGATACGCTGGAAAATTACTCTACTGATCTTGGATTCGTTGTTTGAATGCCGATTTAGTCCTAAAACCTTTCGACTTCGCCAATGCAATCCTAAACGGTTTTAGAAAATCTTCGAATTTCTCATTTTACCCACCAGAATATTTCCGCCGTTGTAGTAGAATTTATCGAGATCTAATTGGGAATTTTTTTTTCTTTTTCGAAAAATCTCAGAAATAAACATCTCTCTTTTTGGTACCCTTCCCCATTTTAGGTAACAGGGGCTTACCTTAGATCCTTGGTGAAGGTTACCTTGTGTACCTACGAAAGTAGGGGAAACCGAGGGAAAAGTGTTGAACAAGTCTTAAACCTTTGTATTTATGCTAATTTAGTCATAAACCATTTTTTGGTGCCAATTCAATTCTAAACCTTTTATTTTTGTGCCAATTCAGTTTATTCGGCTAATTTTGGCCTAATTTTGGTGACGTGGACACCAGCTGGCCTACGTGGCACCGCCGGCACTGACGTGGATAAAATTTAATAATATTTAAAAAAAATTCGATTTTTTTAAATATTTTTTCGAATTTCTTTCTTTTTTTCTTTTTTTTCTTTCTTTTCTTTTTTTTTCTTTTTCCTTCTTCTTCTACCTTTGGCTAGTGACTAGTTCAGTCATTGGCCTTGCCCAGCTGCTGGCCTAGCCTAGCCTAGGCAAGGTCGTGCCCCGCCAAGGGCTCCCCTCGCCGAGGCTCGCCCTTGCCCAAGCAAGGGTCAGTCGAGCCTTGCTTGTGGCGGGCGACAGCAGCCTCATCCGGGCAACGGCGGCCCCACCCTCGCCCAGGCGGCCGGCCAAAGGTAGAAGAAGAAGGAAAAGAAAAAAGAAAGAAATTAGAAAAAATATTTAAAAAATCAAAAAATATTAAAAATATTATTAAAAATTGTCTACGTCAACGCCAACGGCGTCACTAAGGCTGGCCGGCTTCCACACCACCAAAAGCCGGCCAAAATTAGTCGGAAAGACTGAATTGACGCAAAGACAAAAGATTTAAGACTGAATTAGCACACAAAAAAAGGTTTAAGACTAAATTATCACCAATACAAAATATTTATGACTTTTTCAAGATTTTTCTCGGAAAACCGAAGTTTTCAATTGGGGCCGCCCCGTTTATCTAGATATATATACCTAACAAGCTAACAAGACTGCATTCTTTATTTAAGGTGTCGATGTCGGCACGCCCAACCCTCCTGTTGATGGATAAGTTTTTCTTCCCTCGTTTCAGAGAGTACCCTCGTGTTTTGTCCCAAAGTTAAGACGAAGGAGTTTGACATACTCAAGTCCGTTTCTTTTCGTTTGTGTCCGATGCGATGAATTGAGCATTCTCAACGAGGCATACACGGACTACGCATGCTCGTCAGTTGCTGCCTCGCTGATTAAACAAAGAGATCTTTCTGATGAACCTTCCCCGTCTCTTCTCGAACCGATTTTCGAGCCAACCTTCCTAATTTTTCTTCGCCCCTAGGCTTCCAAAAGTCAAGCCCTACATATCGTTTGACAATTTGGCGCCCCTCGTGTTCAGCAGGAGTCATCGCCCCCCACTATTAACATTGGGTTTTTCAAATATTCGCAAGCGAGTGAAAATCAACGTCTGTTTTCTACGAAGAACTATTAGATTACACTTTTAACAATGGATTTTTCAAAATATCCGTCACCGTGCTCCGCGATCGCGATCGTCGCCTCCGTAACGGGTTTTCATCATTCGGCTGCCGGATTTCCAAAACAATTCCGATGGCATCCCGTCGCTTATGCTTCCGATCGATCTGCGGACCGCAACACGACCTATACAGACACACACGCACACGAATCGACATGGCAGTCCATCGATGTACGAATTGGTATCGAACATATTGATTCAAGTTATTCATCTACAAACATGGCCAAAACGAGTGAATTGGTATCGACATGGCGATCGACAGGTGCCGGTTCCATTTCCATCCCCCTCCCCTCCCCTCCTCTTCCCCTTCCTCCCGGTTTTGGTCAGCGTCAAAAAAAGGCGACAAAAGGCAGCAGTCCCCAGGTGCGGCGTTCGGCGGAGGAAAGGACTGAAAAATAATAAAACAACGAGCCACCTCCCCCACCACCACAAGTCGCCAAAAATTACAATTTTGGCCCCAAATTTTTTTAGTTTTTTCCTATCAAGGACCAAACCGTCTGCCAATAAAGAAGGAGCTCCTTCTCTCCAAATAATGCAAAGTGTGTGGGGGGGCCCCCTCCCAACCCCCTAAATTAAACTCAAATTGCGGTGAAGCCCATTAACTGATGTGCCCCTTGAACCCAACATGCAGACCTTCCCTGTCCCCCCATCCCAATTCAGTCCCATTCCCCCCTTCTCTATTGCAAGCAAAAGTAATCATCTAGATCCACCCCTAATTACTAGAAAAGACAACGCGTTAACGAACATATTTGGAGGGGCGAGGCGAAGCAATGCGATGCACGGAACCGATCGCGATAAAGAGGCGCGTCGTTGATCGGATTTCTTTTCTGTTTTGAGAGGTTAAAATGGACGAGCGGAACAGAATTGGTACTGTACGCATTGCACGTTCCGAGCGTCGTTGTCAGAGCTAGACGTAATAATCTCCCGATGGCGTGAAAATCAACCTTCAGTGGGTCAGCTAGGAGCCCATAAGATCTCGCATCTATCTTATGGACCGGATTCGATCTTTTTCCTTAAGTAATTATCACGGGTGACTTTTGATTCACCCCATTGATAATAGAACCGCAGCGAGACATACCAAAATCAATATTACCACATCAATCACCATTGATTTAGACAATTGGTCAGTACCTTGAGCTATAATCATTCAGAATCGATAGTGATGGAAGTGGGTTGTGTAATAAATAAACTGCACATGTTTTATGAATAATCGTTTGTGTATCTCATTTATAAGTAATTTCTTCTTATTTTTCGGAACAGAACGAGTCGAGACAATAATGTTACTTAAAAAATATGTACGTACTTGCTCCTTCTCGCTATATTTAGAGACTAACATCTAAGTGCCCCACACGCTCCCTGCCTCACCCCTCCATCAAAGCAGTTTGGCTTAAAACGTACGTGCAAATCTGCGAGCTCCGCGATCTGTCTTATTCCTTCGCTCATCCCTACTGCGCTCGTGCGCATCACCTTCTCTGTCTCACTCTTTGTCTCTCTTCGTCGTCGTCGCCGCCGCCGTAGTCAATGGGATCGAGCGGGGCTGGGAACGGGGCAGGGTCGCCATGCGGGGCGTGCAAGTTCCTGCGGAGGAAGTGCGCGGCGGACTGCATATTCGCGCCCTACTTCAGGACGGAGCAAGGGCCGGCGCGGTTCGCGGCGATCCACAAGGTGTTCGGGGCAAGCAACGTGTCGAAGCTGCTGCTCCATGTCCCCGTTGCCGACCGATGCGAGGCGGTCGTCACCATTGCCTACGAGGCGCAGGCCCGCCTCCGCGACCCCGTCTACGGCTGCGTCTCCCAGATCTTCGCCCTCCAGCAGCAGGTCTCTACCGCAATTGCTCACCATGACCGTGATCATTCATTGAATTCATGATTCGATATGTTATGTCCTGATCATCATCTTTTCTCCTTTCTTTCTTTTCTTAATCTGTACTTTTGTTTCCTTTTCCATTGGAAGGGTCGATAAACAAATGAAGTTTGAGCAAGAAACTCGGGAGAAAGATTTGAAACTGAAGTTCTTGAAAATCTTCTCTCAAGGAAAATCAAGATTTTTTGGTCATGGCATGTGAATTTCTCACCTTTCTGAGATTTCCGCTTCTTAAGTTTTTCCTTCTCGTTCAAAATTCACTGCTGAAAATGCCTGCTATTCTTTCCCAAATGAAGCTTTCCTCTTTGAGGAAATTTAAGGAGAAACTCATGAGTTCTAATCCATCTTGACCTTTCGACCTATATTTGTAAAGTGTAATGCAAGAAGATCAACCCATAATGCATGAGTGTTTAATTTCTTGATCGATTGCCACTCTCCTTCGCATTGGTACAGTACACAACATTAAATTTCTAACTCTAATTCGCAATCTCTCTCTCTCTGTTTTCTTCATAGGTCGCGTGTCTACAAGCGCAGCTGATGCAAGTGAAGGCTCGAGTGGCGCAGAATCTGATGATGGACTCCAGGAACAACAGCGTCGTAACGCAAAACCCTCAGCAACAATGGGGAGGATATAATAGTAATTATAATACAAGTGGAGTTCAGGCTTTCACGACCAATCACATGATGATGATGAGCAACAGTTCGGCCTCTCCCACGAGCTCGCTCGAGTCCATTGATCACAGCAACAACAGCAACAACAGCAATGGAGCGATGATGATGGTTCATCGCGAGACAGAGAGTAATAGAGATGGTTGTTACAATTATCAAGAGCTTTGTTTCATGCAGCCATCTTCATCGTGCACCACCAAGAAGAGATCCCCCAGCTGCGACTTGAGCGAGCTTCACGCACTTGCCCATACAATGATGAGGAACGGATCGTGATGGCAATGATCTTCAATCTTGGTCTAATCCTTCCTGCCTTTATCATGGTCATCATGGTGATGATGTATGGCCAGACACGGTGTAAATAGTAGAGAACCCATCAAAGGGGAAAAAGGAAAGGAGGAAACAAAAACTATAGCCTAATTTGGTATAGGCCTGCGGGTGTAGGGGAAGTTTCTGGCAATCAGAGTTTCTATTCAATCTCTCTCTCTCTCTCTCTCTCTCTCGTATGCTTTTGTTGACCTCAAAATGTGATTGGTTCATATTGATTTAAATTCACCTCGAGAGAAAAGGGGGCTTTGTGCAGATCCATCATTTATGCAACTGCATAAATGCCGTTAAAGTTCTTCAACCATCTCATTTTCCTTTCATAATCGAGAGAGCCAGAGACCTAATTGCTTGAAAATCTATAAATCACTTTGCAAATTTTCACGAATAGGTTAAGTGCAAACTTTCGACTTGCACAAGTAATCCTGATCTGGACAATCACCTTATTTGTTCCTACTTAGGTAACTTAATGCACTCTGAGAACTTCGAATTAACTGGATGTTGGAGAGATGGCCAACCTGGTGTTTCTGTTTTCTTTCTTTTAAATAAAATTAGGTATTCGCTACTTTCATGTTGGGTCATATTATTTTACCCTTTGTCAAGGTTATACACAAACTTGCTCAACAGAAAATCTCATAATCATACAAATGGGGCATGAGCTGATTTTGGTTTTATACTTATGATTTTGCTATGTAAGTAATCATGTGACTGTACTAAAGTAAAATCACTAGTTGTAAAGAAGGAAACTTAGGCGCATTGGACTACTCAGATTTGAGGCCGCATAGGATATAAATTAGTCTATTCGGCGTTTGGCAACGTCATTTGGGAGGGAAAAACTTAGATAAATTATTAAAAAAAGCTTGATAGGTTGTCCAGACCTGGGGATGACATAGACCAAAATTTGATAAGAAAAAGTTTTCCAATTAGACAAACGAAGGAACTAATTCGTTCTTTTGTGTCACCATTGACGTCGCTGGAAACCCTCGCAAGACGGTATTTTTGACGTTTCCATACTTGCACCAAATGCAGCTTTACTCTGAGTCTTCACCGAAAAAAAGCTAGTTGCGGCCATACATAAGCTCGAAACCCTAATCAACTTCACGAATCATCATGCAACACGCTAGTCAAAAATCGAGTACACAGCTTGTTTGGCGCTTGTGGGATCAATAGTCATCCTCAATTATAATATATGCCAACCCACTGTCATCATATAAGAAACTATAGAATGGAGTCGCGCACGTACGCCCCCCTATATTATCATTTGAGTTGGGGATTAGAGCACACTGATAGTAGGTCATATGATTGTAGATAATTATTAAGGCTACCCCAAATCCTTCAGGTGAAGTACTAGAGGGGGGCCATCCTTTGCCCTGGACCTCATGCCCTAATGAGCAGGTTCACCTTACGTTAGTCCCAATTTTTTCAATTTAAATCCACTACTCTATGCCCCCTTTGTATTCATATTAAAAGACCAAATGTCCCCTTAATTGAATGCATGTGGATACATCATAAGCATGTGTTTGGGCTTGGCAAAGACTTTGTCAAACCAATAAGCGCCCCAAAACCCTAAACAAATGTTAAACATGCATGTGGGAAGACAACCTTATACTTACGGTCGAGAACTTAATCATCTCATGGTTTAAGTTAAAAACGCACGTAAGGTTGGAGCCCGAATACGATAATGCTTTCCCACTAGAAGACATATCAACAAGTCTTAATCCGAGTCAATAATTCAACACATTTTATCATCATCTTCCAATTGCATCGAGCCCCTGGCACACTGGTGTATATTATAGGAATAATCTGACCTTCAATACCAGTCACGCCGCAAGCGACCCACTTTTGGACTCATTAGGCATTTAAAAAGGTAAGATAATATGCAGAAAGGAGTACAATTAATGGCTCAAACATATTCCTTATACGTGTCATTTGTTAGACTTGGAAAGCAACCGTGTCTAAACAATGCTTAATTATAGTTTAATGGGCTGATTACTGTAAGTTAATTCAGCGTGAGTTCCAGAGACAAAAGACTGTCAGGAAAAAGTTGGCATGTGGACCGAGAAAAGGAAGAGAAAGACGAAGAGATTTAAAGCTTAGTAGGCGACACGATTAGATAATTAAATAGAAAGCAAAAGGGTTCACGAGTAGTGAAAGCACCGTTGCGACGACGGATTGTAGAAAACATTTTCTCATTAATAATGGCTTTGATTTGATTAGATTAATCATGTCGAGCGGTTGCTCTTTCGACGCGTGTCGCCGGGCCTTTGTCTGCTCCTTTGCTCTCCAAGGGCACACATTCGTGTTCGTACAAGGACGAGTCGAAGAAACGAAGGCAGGTTCCGAAGGAGAGGAGAAAGGAAAGATTCAATCGCATGTGGATGGGTACATGGAACGATTTCATTGAATTTTTAGTCTTAGGCAATCGTGAATCAGCAAATTAAAGCACGAAAACGATAACGAAAAGGTCCAAACATACGCATGATGATAAGCGGAAAGTAGAAAATTGATTTGAAACCCCGTGTATACGCAAGAACTTTGGTGCTAAGCATACCACTTCGAATGAGTTTTATGTAGCCAATACGCAATTTGGCTCTGTTGGCAGGTTGGGGAGGGTTTGGGAATGAGAGCACAAGCGCAAAAAAGAAAGAAAAAGAATGAGCTTTTTGTATTAGTTTACATTATGAGCCCCTTAGCTGCTCATAGAGTTGAATAGTTATAGCTTATTACAAAATGTTTTGCGAACCCATCTGTTGGCTTTGTATTTATGAAGCTCTGCAAAGCTTTCCAGCAGTTGCACCCGCATCAGGCCACTGATAATAATGATCCACATAAAAGAGCTGCACCATTCCAAAAAGAGCTGCAGCATTCCTCGGCCTGAGCTTAAATTTTAGGGTGTTTTCAGAGCAGAAGAAAGAAAGCAAAGCGAGTCCTCTCTTGAGGCAATTGCTTTTACTTGAGAGTCGCTCATTTCCATTCCCGTTCAAGTTCTCACACCAAACATACTATAAGACTGCTGTAAAGCAGAGCTAACGGACCTCGCCTTTGTGTGGAGGCAACATTCGATTTAGAATCGAGAGAACGTCATGCACGACGTTATCACTTGATATAGATTGCCATACACGCCTGTAATAGGTTCGATAGTCAAAATCACGAAAAAAAAAAAAACAGAAGAAGTGGGGTGTGCCGTTACATTTATATGAATGACAACTGTGATTAGCTAGTTTTCCATATTTCGTAAATTGATGAATTGGTGCATGGCACTCGTGCGATATAATCTCTATCTAAGCAACAAATCTTGATCTATTGCGGATGCATCAAATTAATTAGGTTGGTGTTAGGTCAACTTTGTCCCACATTGGCCTTTAATCTTCCTAGTCCTCGAAAAGTAGGCCCGTTTTCCCGGGTCTTTCATGGACCCACGGTTAACACTCTCGGGTCGTCATTTTGGAACATGCTAATTATTTTTTAATGAGCTTTGAGTTTGTGCATTACCCTACTTTTGTCTAATTTGATGCAATTTACAATACAAAAAAAAAACCCATGCGCCTCTACATATCTTTTACATATTTTATAGAAAATGGGAATTTGAGGTTTGTCTCTCTTTCCTTTCTTCCAAATTTGCCCTCGTATTAAATAAAACGAATGTGGGTTCACCGCCCCACTAGAAATTTCCCCCGCCCCTACCGTATTCTAACTTGATTGTTTAGTCACCGACAGGTAGGGTCTCTCGCTTTTTAAAAGAAACTTCTTCAATTGCTTTTCGGAAAATGGCTTTTTCCATCGCCTGAACAGCTCAATTTTTCAATTCACCATATAATTATTGGTTTCGTCCCGTAAATGACCGAAAGTATGGATCTTACTCTTTGCCGGTAAATTCAATGGAAGATCTTAAAAGAGTGCCCGTTAGGCACATGTTATGCCATGCTAAATATGCTTTGGAAGTTTAAAGTTTATTATTTGAAGGAAGCGACTTTATAAAAATGTGTTGTACTTCCACGTTTAAAGTGTCTTGAAAAACGTTATATCTACTTTTAGTTAAATTGTTTTCCACAGACGAAATGACATGAGCGCGCACGTAGGTGTTTGAATAAGGAAAGAAGCTGCAAGTTTTTACCTTTTATCTCTTAAAAGCTAGCCTCAAAAGGGAAAATGACAGTGACAATGGTTGCTTTAAAGAAACCATGTCAAGCAGACATCCAGGTCACACATGGGGCTCTATTCGAACGTGTTGCCATGATCACCGATTCACCATCGACAAAAACCTCAAAAGCTTTCTTTTGTGTCTGTTCTTCCCAATCTAGAAGTAACCCTCGTCTGCCATATTCCTGTGTCTGTTCAACATTTATCCTTGGAAGACGGTGTGAAACAGACCGGCTTAAGCTAATTTTATGGTCATTAGAATGTGATACTTTGTTTTCTTTATTAACGTTAGGCAATCACATTCCAATGCTGCCATCCGACTATTGTTGAAAGTCATATCACGCTTTTAGAATTGGCGTGTTGGGCTCATGAGCTCGTTGTCCCGCTTGATCGAACTCGTCCCGGTTCCTTCTCATAAACTCAGCAAAAGAGAGAATAATACTATCAACCTCATTCAGTGTTCATGCGCCAACCAACTAGCTGAAGAATTAATGATTTACTGACATTTTTGTTTTGGATACTCCAGAACGTTAAGTTGGTTTTGAAGCTTTAGTTCATTGAAAATCAAATGCTTCTTACAAGGGTCACTCTCTCCTCACAGATTTTCTTCTAGCACAGCAAAAACTAGTGCTGTAAAGGCAAATTTTGCTCGAGGGCACTTAGGTTTTCCTTCGTTGGTTGTCCAGTTATTGTAACAAGGACACTCCTCCTTGTGGCCATAAGTTCCTGATGGAACACACAAACACTTTGAACAGCACTTGTGGCAAAAGAACAGGCATGGCTTCTGGCGTCCCCGAGCACCGGTAGTCGCAAGCTTTTGAGCATTCTACGGAAAAAGAAAGCGCAGAGTTAATCAGAAAACCATACAATTTACAGGGTTGATTTCTATTTTTTGTGGAATTTCAGTTGGTAAACTTGAACTAAAGTAGAATAATGGAATGGCCAAACCACGGGAAAAGTGCCAAAAAAGTCCTAAACCTTTTGTATTAGTGCCAATTTAGTCCTAAACCTTTTTTTGTGCCAATTCAGTCCTAAACCTTTTGCATTGGTGCCAATTTAGTCCTAAACCTTTTTTTGGTGCCAATTTAGTCCTAAACCTTTTAAATTGATGCTAATTCAGTCTTAAACCTTTTGTTTTTGTGCCAATTTAGTCCTTCCGGTCAATTTTGACCGGAATTTGCTGACGTGGACGCCTGCCGGCCGGCGGCCGGTCACCGGCGCTGACGTGGCATTGACGTGGACAACTTAAATAATATTTTAATAAATTTTGAATTTTTCTGTTTTTTTCCTTTTTTTCTTTTTTTTTCCACTTTTTTTCTTTGTTTTGTTTTTCTTTCTCTTCCTCTGGCCGGTCGCCGGTCCAGCGACCGGCCACTGGTGAGGGCAGGCTCGCCCTCGCCGGCCACCGGCGAGGCTCGACCTCGCCAGATCCGGCGAGGTCGGGCCTCGCCCGACCATGGCGAGGCTCGCCCTCGCCGAGGCCTCAGGGCGAGGGTTCGAGTGTCACGCCCCGAACCCAACTTTCCTATCGGAACGCGAGCATCCCCTTACCACGCCGGTCGATCAATGTGCGACGTCCCCAGGAGACATCGCCGACCCAACATACAATCAGAGTATAAAAACACATGCGGAAGCAATTTACAAACCCTGACAATTAAAGATGAACAAGGAAGCCAAAGCAACAAATCATCATCAGGTAAAACCTCAATCTCATATATAGCAACAACTGTTTATACCAAGATCACATATACAAGTACAGTACAGTCAGATTCACTATGGGTCTAGGTCAAGGTCGCATCAAAGTCAAAAGGCCACTAATCCAAAAAGTGTCGGTGGCCGGGTGAGTAGGTCTGAACTAAGGATCACTATAACAAAAAGGTAGGGATCCCTATCATCTCCCAACTAATCTAAGGCTCGAAGTCTGGGTCGTTGGAATCGTCAGGCTCATCCGAAGACTCATCTAACTCCTCTGAAGCGCTGTTATCCGGCTCTGGCTCATCCACGTCCATGTCGGGGTCCTCCTGATCTCCCCAGTAGTCCGCTAAGATAGCGTCAGCCTCAGCCTCGGAGTCAAAGTCATCCTCTGCGGCTGCATCCTCGACGGCATCTATGTCCACATCCTCGCCTACCTCATCGACCTCACCATCCCCATCATCCTGCTCCATCGCCTCTGGCTCGGGGTCGTCCTCATCCTCATCCATAGGCTCCGGCACTGGGTCACCATACCAAACTCCTGGGCCTGGCTGGGCCTCACCGGCTGGCTGAGCGCCAGGTGGAGGGGCATCGACCACCTCGCCATCGGCAATCACTGGCTCTAACTCGCCATCAGCGTCCACTGGAATGTCAAAGGTACGGATAGGTCGACTGGGGGTCCCGTCCGCTGCCCTGCGACACCATGCTATATATTCTTGCTTCTGATGCTCATCCTCACCCGTGTTCACGTAAAGAACTGACCTAAACCTCACATGCATCTCGCCATCTCCAGCTGGGAAATGCTCCTCGGTCTGCAAAATCTGCCTAGGAATCCCAAAAAGTGGAGGCGGCTCCAACATCCTAGGGGGTAGGTTCTGAAATGTTCGGTTTATCCACAACCGTGAGACTAGCTCAGTGAATCAAATACCTAAACCTAGGCTAGGCTAAAGTGTGTCTCTTAACGAACCAAAATCAATCATTCAAGCCAACAAACATAAGACTCAATATGTATCGATGTGATTCAACCCATGCAAGTTAGTGCAATTCAACATATATATATACACCCACATACGTGTACATACGGGCAGGCGTTCTCCGCACACGCGTGCTCATGTTCTTTAAATGGTTCAACTCACTCCCAGCATATCACACGAATGCCTCATGCAGTCACATGCTCATGATTCTCACAATCTCATCACAATATTGCATGATTCACAATTCGCATAATGCAACGTTCATTTCAATCTAAATCTCACGACCCACAATAGGGCCCGACCCGAAGGCCACAACACTTCATGGCCAGCGTATATAACACGCCCCCGGCCCGGTGTCTTCTAGCCCTCAGGTGCAAACACCGCTCACCTACGAACCAGAGCCTGCTACAAAGTGCATGAGGATGGTCGTCTTCCGGTCTCACCGGGCATCGTCCCGCGTAAACGCAGCAGACGGAATCGACCCGAAGGCCACGACCCGAAGGCCACTAGGTGATCACACATCTCAATTTTATCTTAGCCCAATTTCACTCTTTTCAGGGCGTTTACCGTGATCACACAATGCAATGTCACACTCGCACAATCGCACAATGTCATTTCAAATCTCAATCTCGACATATAATGTGTGTGACATGCTTTTTCATGCTAATGAATACAAATGCCATATCAATTACCAACATTTACCAACAATGGACATATTCTAGCATTTATACCCTAACACATGAAATTCGGCCATATCCAAACCCCAACTTTAAACATAGCCAAAACACAATCAAAACACTCCATTTAGCCTCAATTAACTCAGCCAAGGCCCCACTCAAATATATAAGGCATATACTTAGCTTAATTAAGCAAATCAAGCCTATTTAGCACTAAAAACACCATTTCTAGCACAAATCCTCAAGGGCTCCGAATTTGGCTCACCATGGACAGCCATCAAACCATCACAATTCAGCCATAATTTCACCTTGAATCAACCATCAACAACATCATAATTTCAGCCATTAACCACACAATCACTAACAACCACTAAACTAGCTTAAACTCCACAAATCAATTCTACTAACCTAACTAAACACAATCAAGACTAATCTAAGTTTAGGCATCAAACTCACATTAGGGTGGACTAATCGCGGGAGAAACAAGTACATCCGATCTCTCGGCTCAACAACGGCGGCTCACGGCAGCTCACGGCTCTCACGGCCACGGCGGTCCAAGGCGCTTGGGGGTGGCGGATGGGACGGCGGCTTGGGGCTAGTCCGGTCCTCCACGGCGTCTCTTGCCGTGACCCACGACTCCGGCGAGTGGCTGATCAAGGCGGCGACTGTGGGGCTTGCTCCGGCGAAGATGGAGAGGGAACGAAGGGGAGGAGAGGAGACGGTGGAGAGAGAGACGAAGGAGGGGGAAGAGAACGGCCGAACGTGAAGGAGGGAGAAGAGAGAAAGAGTGGCGTGGGAAAAAAGAAAAATGGAGGAGAGAGAGAGACAAGACCAAATTTTGGTCAAAACTAGTCAAATCAACTTTTAGTGGAAGACAAGTGTCACCATCCTAGGCCACTTGACCATTCAACCCCTCCATCCAAAGGCTCACATTCATTCCAAATCAATTATTGAGGGGCAATCTTGTCTTTAGCCCCTAACCAACCCTTAACCAACTTAGTTAACTTAACCAACCTTGGTTAAACCAAATTAATCTCCAAAAATTCGGAATTAAGCCTAATTAGCCCAAGGGCAATTCCGTCCTTTCTCCATTCCGAACCAAAATTCCATTTTTCGCACCCATGCGTCCCATATATGTGTAGACAACTTATTCTGGCGTCAGAATCTTAAAATTAGTCCGTCGGGTCCCCGAAATCCGACATCGAAATCTGGGCTCAATTCCGTGAACAACTCTCTCTCAATTTCAATTTTTCTGAAACTCTCACCAACAGGCGGCTGTTTAGGTATACGCGTATCGACTTAGGGTTGTCCGAGTCTCGACAGTCCCGATCATCGAGAGAAAGAGGGTTTATTACTAATCCCGGGGTCACGATCATTTGGCTCGAGTTCAGGATTGGTTGGCCACGAGCACGTTTGGTTAAGCAGAATCACCTGCGATCCCAATTGTGCATCGTTGGCCTTGGCCATACCATTTCCATCACTTTTCCTAAGATCGGCCCCTCACTGGTTCACAATATTCCCTCATTCTTTCTCAAATCGGCTCCCGAGTCGCGACTAAGTCCCTGGTCCACGTACTAGTGTCCTAATTAGCCATTCCTCATGGTTAGTATCCCAAGAGTGATCAGCTCTGGGCGAGTCGTACTCAAATGAAATGAGAAATAACATTCATTTTATTAATCCCAGAAATTACATCGAAATTCGGGCTGTTACATCGAGCCTCGCCGGATCCGGCGAGGTCGGGCCTCACCGGATCTGGCGAGGTCGAGCCTCGCCCGACCAGGGCGAGGTCGGGCGAGGCTCGACCTTGCCGGATCCGGCGAGACTCGAACCCTCGCCCTGAGGCCGCGGCGAGGACGAGCCTGCCCTCGCCAGTGGCCGGCGAGCCGGATCCGGCGAGACTCGAACCCTCGCCCTGAGGCCGCGGCGAGGACGAGCCTGCCCTCGCCAGTGGCCGGCGAGCTCAACCTCGCCGGCCAGAGGAAGAGAAAGAAAAAAAAAAAAAAAAGTGGAAAAAAAACAGAAAAATTCAAAATTTATTAAAATATTATTTAAGTTGTCCACGTCAGCGCCACGTCAGTGCCGGTGACCGGCCGCCGGCCGGCAAGCGTCCACGTCAGCAAATTCCGGTCAAAATTGACCGGAAGGACTAAATTGGCACAAAAACAAAAGGTTTAGGACTGAATTGGTACCAATTTAAAAGGTTTAGGACTAAATTGGCACCAAAAAAAGGTTTAGGACTAAATTGGCACCAATGCAAAAGGTTTAGGACTGAATTGGCACAAAAAAAAGGTTTAGGACTAAATTGGCACTAATGCAAAAGGTTTAGGACTTTTTTGGCACTTTTCCCGCCAAACCACATACCTTCCGGACGAAGAGACCCTTCCCCACCAGCCTAAAAATGGTATTGTCACAGGTTAATATGCATGTGAGAAAATCTTTACCGCAGGTGAATAAATAAAAAAGGGAAGCCCTTTGCAATTTTCCTGAAATGGGGAAAATGTTGATATGTTCTTACCATTGAGACTGCAAAAAAGCACATCGAGGCAATGAGCAAGAAGAGGAAAGAAGATTGAAGCCTTGAAAAGCAAGCCATATTATTATTTTTCTGGTTTTTTGGAAATTATTTAAGGGAGAAATACACACATTCGGGCTTTTGGAATATGGGGCTTCACTTAAATAGAGGGGAAATTACCAAAAAATGTGTTAAACCTATTGTATATGTATCAATTCAGTCAAAAACCTTTCAATTTGGCTAATTTAATCCTAAATCTTTTGACAATTTGCCAATTTATTCTTAAATTTTTCAATTGTGTCAATTTAGTCCTAAATTTTTTGATGATTTGCTAATTTCTTCCTAAACCTTTTAATGATTTAGGTCCAATTTGGTTTGGTTTTGGGGGAATGTTTTTAACAAAATGCAAAGGCCTTTGAGTTAAAGAAGTTTTTTTGAAATGCGAGTAAAGTTTGATAAAGTGTATTTTAAAATCATGTTTTAAAGCAACTTTGACCTTAAAAAAACTATATTTTGTAAATGACTGTTACTAATATTTTTTTTAGAAAAAGCTTGAGGTGGAGCTCAGCCATCGACGAGCCTAAACAGCCATTGGCCAGCCTTGCCAGGGATCAGGGGACATCACGCGATGCCGCCTGTGGTCCTGCGAGCCAAGCGATGCCGCTTGAGGTCTAGCCCAAGCAATGGTTACCTAAGATCACGTGACCTAGGGGATGCTTGAGGTCGCGCGACCTAATGCAGCGATCGCCGATAGTAGTTTGACTTTTATTTAAGAGCAGCAAATGTGCACAAGCATAATACAGATAGTTTTGCTATTTTAAGTGTTTTTTTGTTATTTTGTTTAAATCGGCCTAATTCCATTAATAACCCCAAACTATGGGTATTATCTCAATTCTACCACAAACTATTTTTTTATCTCATAAAAAATCACAAACTTCCACTTTCTTCCCAAATCTGCCCTCTGTTATTTTTCGTCCAATTATACCCTTAGAATTTGACTAGTTAATTCCACGTCCATTTAATCTTCCAAATTAAGTTTTTTTTTTCATTTTTTTCCTTTCTTCTTATCCCTTCACTTCTACCATAACCAACCACCATCAACCTAGCCATGAGATCAACCGGTGGCCTTCAAGATACTACGTCCAACGGGGATGTTGTGGAGGGCACTGCCGGCGGTCCCGTAACCACAGCAGCTGTTGCAAAAGTGGGGCGACTAAAAGAGGTTGGAGTTGTTGTAGTAGCAAAACTTGGTACAGGTGGAATCACAAGGAGGGCATTTTAGCTGTTCTTGCTTTGGGAATTGAGGACTCAGTCGTGCATTGAAACAGTGATGATGGGTCTTGGTGCATTTTAGTGAGACTTACCAAAAATAAGTTCAAGTTCTGAGAATTTTAGGGTGCGCATGGAATCCATTCTGGAGTAAAAATTCTGCTCCAGAATGGATTCCGGAATAAAAATGCATTTGTTAAAAAATTTCCGGAATGCATTCTGGAGCAATTTTTGCATTTTAGAATAAAAACGCCTTTGTTAAAACTACTTAATTCCAGAATAATACATTATTGATTCTAGAATGCATTTTTTATTCCAGAATGAGTTTTGGGCAAGAAAAAGACAATCTACTTTTTATAGCTTTTCTCTTCTAGAATGCATTCTCCCTATTTTCTCTCTTTTTCTCACTAATTTTTTTTTTCAGAAAATGCATAAAAATTGAAAAATTCCAGAAAAATTCATAAAAATTTCTAGAAAATTAAAAAAAAGTCAGATTTCGGGAAAATAGGAAATTTGGTAAATTTTTTTTCAAAAAAATATTTAAAAAAATCAAAAACTTCAAAATTTCACAGAATAACTTAGAATACCTTTGAGCATCCACTTTGAGTAAAATTTAATTTTTTTGAGGTGCCCAAAAAAATAAAAAATTTCAAAACTTCACAAAATGGCTTAGAATACTTTTAGGCACCCACTTTGAGTGAAATTTAATTTTTTTTAGGTGGCCAAAAAAATCAAAAATTTTAAAACTTCACAAAATGGATTAGAATAGCTCTGGGCACCCACTTTGAGTGAAATTTAATTTTTTTGAGGTGCCCAAAAAAATCAAAAATTTCAAAACTTCACAAAATGACTTAGAATACCTTTGGGCACCCACTTTGAGTGAAATTTATATTTTTTTTGAGGTGCCCATAAAATAAAAAAATAAAAAAAGATTTCTGTTTCAGAAATCAATTTATGGAGCATAATTAGTCATGTTTTATCAAATAGATTTCTCCTCCAAAAATCGATTTCTAGCAAGAATTCCGGAAATTAATTTCCGGCAAGAATTTGATTTCTAGAGCAGAATGGTTACCATTCGCGCTCTTAAGGACTGAAAATAGTTGAAATCAGGGGTTTTGAAGCCAAAATGATTCGATTTTTAAGTGAATATGTGATTTAGAGCTCAAAGGCATGTGCGAAACTAAGTATTGGTTCCGTTTTGTTCAGCTCAAGAGGAGAGAGTAACTCAAATGTGAGGTCGTGTGCCTCAATTGTGAGTGGCAACCTCCATTAATGGAGGTCGACCATAGAGCATAGTGTGAGAGAGAGAAAAACTTGGGCTCGTTCTGTCATCGCCTGAGCACGAAATGGATCTGTAAAGCTTCAAGGATGACTAAGTGAAGGTAATGGCCAATAAAAAAATGCCCTCTTGAAGCTTGAAAAAATGGAACTGGAAATAGAGGTTTTGGCTAAGACTGCGAGAGATGATTCCGACGACTGCCCACAGTCGCGGAGGGGTTGTCAGAAGTCGTGGTACAGCGTCGAAGTTCTGGGTGGCGATTGATGAGCATCGGTGAATTGTGGCCGAGCAAGTCTGTGCAAAGAAGACGATGAATAGTGTTGTTCACACAGGTTGTCTATGGCAGCAACAAAAGGTAGAAGGAGAAAAAAAAGAAATTCAACTAAGTTGACGTGTGAAAAAGACAAATAGATGACACACCAAATTATAAGGGTATAATTGGATGGTAAATAATAAAGGATAGACTGGGTATAAAATGAAAGTTGACGATTTTTTATGTAATAGACAAAAGTTTGGAATAGATTTGGGACATAACATAAAGTTTTAGATTTTTAATGAAATTCGGCCGTTTAAATCTTGTGACTTAGTCACTTTAACTTTTATTTAACACTAGCAAATGTGCACATGAGTTTTGTCTGCGTGTTTCCAAAAAACTGAAACTTCGAAATATTTAAGGAAATCCACTTTTTGTGAAATGTTTGAATCATTTACTAATGAACAAAAATTATTCATAAAAATATACAATGCAAGACATTGTATAAATATAATGAACAGATAAATATACTTCAATATTTGAAGTTTATGGAAAGTAGTTTAAGAATAAAAATATTAAATTTAAATTTAAATATATAAATGCATAAATAAAATTATTTACTTACAAATTTACTCTTGGATTCAATATATATAAAATAAGTAATTGAGAATATTTAAAGAATAAAAAAAATCAAAATTCGCTCTTCGCTTGATATAATAATAGAGATAAAATACCAAAAGCCATTGACACAATATCAAATCTTGATATATAAATTCGTTATAAATTGACATTATTTTTTCATGATTTTTTAGAACTTAAAACAACTTTGTTCTTCGTCCAAAACATGAAAAAGAAAAGTTAGAATTTTCTATAAAATAAGAAAGCAACTCAAAAGGTCCCGGTTCTTTTAGTTATGTGCGATGGCCCTGGTTGTTTTCTTTTGGCATAGTGAAGAAATTACCCCAAATTACGTTCTCAACTTTGGCTGGATCTGGACATATCCTCTTTTGCAAAGCCAAAAAGTTCAATTACTGCACAAACATATCAATATATTTTGAACGTAAATTACCTAAATCTCATTTCTCTTTCTCCATTCCTTTTTGGGCCAGACTGGTTCTCTCTCTCTCTCTCTCTCTCTCTCTCTCTCTCTCTCTCTCTGCAATCACTTACTCAAATATTTGTAATTAAAAGCAATCAGTACATCGAAGAACATACATTCAAAAGAAGAAAAACCCAGAGAGAGAGAGAGAGAGAGTACTGTATGACTATACATTAAAGAACTGGCTCAAGGATGGCGGACAAGACGAACAAAAAAGTTCGATTTCACCTACAAGCATACGCACCAAGAGCATGACTTTTCGTGATTAGTTGATAACTTGACAATCAAAAATGTCGAAAAGCTCAAGTAAAGTGTTCATCAGCTGCTCTATTCCTGGAAGACTCGGAGATCGACTTCCACTCGAATAGGAATGATCTGTGTGTAAATATGTTCAGTAGGTCAGATCATTCGGAACCAACATCGACCCCTCTTTGCTTCAAGAAATGCTTGGCCTCAACAACGTCCTGCAAAAGATGCAACTCTCTTGCCTCAACACAAAGTTTAACTAAATGTTCTAGTTAAAAAACAAACAAACTATAACTGAACTAAAACGTGCGTCAAAAATGGGCAGGTACAGAATACATCGCTAAGTTCCAGCAAATAGTCCAACAATGGTGCAGTCATTCCAGCAAATTGTCCAACAATGGAGCAATCATTCTGAAAGACCAGATTCATATGATCCATTGCAGCTGTGTGCCATCCTATTATCACATCATATTCACCACGGTCTTCCACCACTCCTTCCAGTGACACCAAGCACGACAAGCATGAGCTAGCTACTCAGAGAGAACCTCAGAGAGCAAGAAACTGTGCCAGGTGTAAAGTCAGGTTCAGGTTACCGCATACTCCTGCGGTCGACCCACAAGTCAGCCTTAACACAGGCGGGCAGATTAATAAACTAAATTGAGTAACAAGTGCTCTTGCCGTAGAATGCGTTTTGACGGGTCTACACTTAGAGGACTATATTCCCCCCAAGACCACCCACCACCCCTCAAACAACACACATAGAGTGGTCACTAACAAGCCATTGAGTAAATACCATGGGTATTGTTTTGAATCTCAGACCACCTGCTTCTCAAGGACAAGTCGAACTTACAGAAATACAATGATATATGACACCAGAGCCAATTTGTTTTACCACTTCCATATGGTCCCAGGGTTAACAAGTTAAATGCAATGCTCCAAGAAACCTGATAAAACAAGCACCAAAGTCCCAAACCAAAAGACTGGACAAGATTTCATAGACTGCCTGAACATGAAACCAAGCGATGTCTTGAGAAATACTATTCGAGTATCAAATTTGACAACATATACAGACTTTCTTCAAGAAATGTTGGAAGAGACTAAATATGTTAGAAGGTCATGATCTCCATGATGTTCTTCATTCGAGATAAGAAAAATATATTTATATAGGCAACAGAACTAGCTCCCTTGAGAAATTTTCCTTTTAGGCATTCACTCAAGCACTTTGCATGCAGCACACTACCAGTAATATTTCCAAAGAGGAGCCTCAGTATAAACCTTACAAAAATATACACGCTAGCACCATTAAAACAACCAGAATGTAAAGAAACAAATACAGAGAGAAATGGAACCCACTGAGAGTCGAAAATAGATTTATCGACGTATGAGCCTTGTCTGGTAACAAAATTAAGAAAATTCAAAAAACGAAATACCTGCTGCAACAACAACGCCTCTTGAGGACAAGTTGGAAAGTGCATTAGGCCGATGCCAACCATTAGCAATCCATAGCATCCCAGGGAAACAATGAAATATATTGGTAGCTGAAGAACAATTAGCAACTCAAAACATCAAGCCACGGACGAAAGTAAGGATCTTACAAGGTAAAAGGAGATCAGAGAAGGGAGAGGCAACTAAAAAGATTCTCACCAACCAAGTCTGACTTCGCGGAACTACGGCCATCTCCAGGAGACCAATCCACATGGCAGAGACAGCCACCAACAAGGTAATTATCTTCACAACATGCTTCATTATGCCCAAGCAATCCTACCCTTCGCCACACGAAAATACAAAAATCAGACCAGCAAGAGCAAATCTCCCACCAGAACAGCAACAACATCTTTGATGCTCTTTGTTGCTATTGCAGGATATTCCGTACAGAAATTTCTCACATAAAACATTTGTCCCTTTTTCACTTTCAAGCCAGTGTAGCAAACATTTGGGAACAGCACACCACACGTAAGTCAATACCAGTCTTCCCTAACTAATTAGGAAATTCTAAGACATGGACATCGAATGAATACTTGATTCGACTTAAAGAACATATCTGAATCGAGGGATGAAGGAGAAATTCAGTAAGCCGATCCGATTTGGCCGTGATCGTAACCTCGAACCCAACGAAAATCGTTCAACAATTAGCCAGAGTTTCAAGGGATGCAAACCTTTCTGATCGGAGGGAAGGAAGAAAAAAATCAAACCTTGAAAGATCACACGGATTGGTGAAGCTTTGAGAGTCAAACCCAACAAAGTGATCGATGAAAGCTTGGAACTTTGCGATGGCGGAGAGAACCCAGGTCGATGATCGAGGCGTCGGAGGAGGGAAAGCGAAGACTTGAGCGTTGATTGCTGCTGGTGGCTTCTCCGTTATGTTCGGTTCAGCAAATGCGATGGAGGAAAAAGGGCAGAGGAAGAACGGCGCAGGGAGCAACTGACGGAGGAAACGGAGGCGGAGGATCGACGGATCGGGTTTGGCCCAAATGGGCCTGTGTCGGGCTTTTGGCGGGCCGGACTTAGTACCGTCAGTCCAAAGGCCGGAACGAGAACAAATATCGTCAGGATTTCTGGCCTCAACACGATTGCTCGGATCCGGCGAATCAACCAAAACGGAGCAAATCATTTTGAATCGAAAGGCCAAATTCATGCGATTCAGTGCAGCCGTTGGCATCACACCGTAGCTGAACTGTCAATTCTTTAGATGAGAAAGTTTCACGCTCCCCTGGGCAAAAGATGGAAGCAACATGACTGCACCGAGGTCAAATATCGCGGCGGATCCATTAACTCAAACATGACAATGGATCTGATTCTTTGTTAAGGACGAAGAGCATGTACGCCGTTCCCTTGAGACGTCGCTATGCCTCGGGGTTATGTAACCAACATGTATATATGCAGGTAAATCGAGTCACGAGTCCCATATTCAGAGGATGTCTCCCAAATGTTCCGGAGTCGAAAGGTAATATCATTATCAATTACTGCCAAGTGCCATCCACGGGGCCTCAATCGCATAAGACTTTTTCACCACGGTTTCCCATTAGTTCTTCCTTATCCACCAAGCGCCGACTACACTACCAGCAAGAACTCCAGAGAGCAAGAAGCGGGAGATGGTCAGCTCACCCAATCCTTCTGTATGATGATCCAAGAATTGGCCTGAACATGCCATAAGATTCCCAGCTGAGAATCCACGGTAGCTCTTATGGTATTTACAGTCCCCTGAGACCACCCTCAGCTCCCCAACCAACCAACGCACACACAGAGTGCCCACTGCCGAGGCGCGTAACAAATGCCATGGGTATCGTCTCAAATCTCAGACCACCTGCTTCTCGAGGTCATGACGAACTTGAACTCGCGAAAGTACAATTACATATGACAAGGGGGCCATATGGTTCTACGGCCTCAACATATTCCCAAAAGTGATTAGTCAAACAGGATGTTTCCAGAAACCTGATAAAACTGCAAAATACATGACCTAAAAGAATGGGCAAGATTTCCTAGACCGCCCGAACAAGAAACTAAGCACGTCTTGAGAAATACTACTCTTCGAAGTGTCAGATGTGAAAACACATGTAGACTTTCTTCGAGAAATATTGTTAGATGGTTATGATCTCAACGTGTTCTTAGAAAAAATTCTCAAAATAGACCCTCCCTAAGCTACTAATGAAATTAGACTTTTATCTTTCTCCCGTCACTCTTAAAAGTTGTCTAATCATTGTCCTCGTAATCCATGGAAACACTTTCGTAATATTTATCCTTTTAAAAATAGCACCAATGTATCATCAACGCTTAGAGCTGGAGCAGCAACTGCACACATTATTCTATTTTTATGTCTTCATTTTCTTACTTTACAAGTTTTATGTTCGATTTAGCTAAAATTCAAGAACGGAAAATAGAAAGACATAACGTCGTCTATTTGAAATAACATAGTCTATATTGAATATAAACAAGAAAGAAAAAATGAGAACAATCTCATTTAATTTAAAATAAAAAGTAAAACTAAAAAATATATATGTTTAGTAATTAATAATCGGAAATGTAAAATTATCTCATGAAAGTAAAGTTTATCTTAAGCACATAAACTTTATCAACAAGCAAATGATGTCTAAAAAATGGATTCGAATTCGAGAACCAGGAATCATAGGATTACACCAATCTCATGTATATGCTACCATCGAAGCGATCGCTGATCGCCCTAGTGGTAGAGAAGTCACGGGTCTTTCTAGAGATCACGAGTTTGATTCGCACGTGATGGGCGGGATTGCGATTCCTCACCCTTTTAAACTTATCGAAGAAAAAGAAATATAGGAAAAAAAAAAAAGAATTCCAAGTTTGTTTTCGTTTTCGTTTTTATTTTTTGGGGGTCCCGCCAATTTAATTGGCTGTGCTAAAAAGGTCCGGCCCGCCAAAGGTTCGGACACAGGCCCATTAGGACCAAACCCTAGTCTGTCGGACGGACAACGCCCCGATTGCTCATCATACGGGAGCAAACGAAACCCTAGACATATATAAACCCATCGCCGTCTCTCTCCCCGAGTCGTCCCGCCTCCATTTTCCTTCGCCAGTCGCCGCTCCTTCTCCCTCCCCTCCCTCTCTCGAAGCCATCGAAGGTAACCTCTTCCCGCGATTGCTCGTCGTTCTCGAGGTTCTGGCTTTTGTTTTGGTAGTTCTGGGTTTCGCTTGTTCTGTGGTTTTGGTCATGGTTGGGTTTGAAAGGCGCGGTTCCTTGCGGTTTGCGAGTGGCGTGGGATCTCTGGTTGGGTTGCGTCGGCGTTTCTGATCTTGGCCTGCGATGAGCGGGCCGTTATGCTGCGCTGCGGCTGGTGCTTGCATGGCCGAGCTTTTTTTCTTTTTCCCGTAGCTTCCTGTTTAGCGTTCGTGCGCTGCGCTTTGGCAATTTTAAGGTGAGGGTGAAAACGAGGGAAGAAGGAGCAGAGGGGCGAAATTGCACTGGGTTGGATGTTGTGTTTGCAGGGAAAAATGAAGTGGAGGGAAATTGAGCTAGTTAATGGGCTAAAAGGGTACTTTCTTTTCACACTTTTAAAGAGATCTGAAGGTCGGAGACGAAAGATGTTTGAAGTTTCTGCCCATTTGTCTCCTAAGTTGGGAGGAAGCGATTTTGTGGGCTCAGGGGAATTATTTCCTTTTTATTAGCACCAGTTTGCTTCCCACTTGTTACCCAAATGGAGGGAATTATTTCTCGTAGATCGTTTCTGTTCACTTCCGTCAAATTCTATCTATTCGATGTTTGGTTGGGTGGAGTTGGGGGAAAGGAAGGGAATTAAAACTGTTTAAGTTTATGTTATTGCCTCAATGTAATGTAACTTCATTTTGATTTGTAGGTTAAGTTACCAAAAGGAGCGAAGATGGCTTATGCTATGAAGCCGACGAAGCCGGGTTTGGAGGAACCCCAGGAGCAGATTCACAAAATCAGGATTACTCTGTCCTCCAAGAATGTTAAGAATCTTGAGAAAGGTCTCTTTAAACTTTTTTGCTTCTACATTTTGTTTTCTTATGAATTGTTCTCTGCTCGGTAACTCGGCAAAAATAATGCTGATTGATACTAGTTTGATGTTGGTACTGATGTTCGACAATCTGTTCATTCTAGACTAAACAATGTGGAACAGAAATTTATCTTTTAATGGTTTTGTTTACACAGCGAACCCCTGCTTTGAATGCCTTGAGAATCTTAACTCTCCTGCTTTTGTTGTGTTGACTGTTGAGTATACCCAGATTTCACCGTGGTCCTAAAAATTTGGATGGAAATGCATGGAACTCTAGCAAATCATGCAGACTGCTTATAAAATATCAACTCAAGCTACTTTACCTTGTCGAACAACATGTATATTTAAATTCAATGAAAATTTCATTTGCTCATTACATTTTAGCACCTGTGGGATTCATTGACCTTTCACTAAATGGCAGTAGGCTTGGGCTGCCACTTCTTTTCCTTGGAGTTACCTTAAATTTTCAGATTTTCATTGCTATTTTCAGTATTCCAGTATAGAAAAGGCAAATAGTGTTTTTCTGTTTGAAGTTATGTTGCATCTAAAAGTGATGCTTTTGTTTATCAGTGTGCTCTGATCTGGTGCGTGGGGCAAAAGACAAGCGTCTTCGGGTCAAGGGACCGGTGAGGATGCCCACCAAGGTTCTTCACATCACAACTAGGAAGTCACCTTGTGGAGAAGGTATTTGATTGAACACTTCTGCTCAATGCTTTGTCAGTTTCATGTGATGAGTGAGTGAATATGTGTGTTTTCTGATACATAGCCCACCGAAATATGTTCTCTGTAGACCTGCTTTGCTCTGCTTTATATGTATGAATAGTTATCATGCAGTTGTCACTCCACAATATAGGTGCTGATACTGTACTTCTTTTGCAAATTCATATCTGGAGTTCAGAAAAGTACTTGTTTTCTAATTTCCTTGTGGATTTTGGGGCTATCCACATGTTTGCCATATTTGATTCATGTGGCCTTGAAAGTTGTTTATTCATAGCTGATGAGTATATATCTGAGCGGATAACTGAATAAATGCTGATCATGGTCAATGTCTCAACAGTGTTATAGTCCGTTAAATCTCCACAAACTGCATTGTGGTTTCGGTTGAGTTTTTGTTATGTGCTCTAAATGGACTCGAATGTCCTCTTACATTGATCAGGAACCAACACCTGGGATAGATTCGAGCTCCGTGTCCACAAGCGGGTCATTGACCTCTTCAGCTCCCCGGAAGTTGTCAAGCAAATTACCTCCATCACTATTGAGCCAGGCGTGGAAGTCGAGGTCACCATCGCAGACTCTTAAGTCACTTGCTACGACGAGTTGTCCGTGAGAGATTTATTGTGGTTGAGATATGTAGGGATTATATAGCTTTGTTATCCCAGTTATGTCTTGACGATTTTGAAGTCTTTTTGATATGCAGAAGGATTCTTGTGTACTGTTTTCTTTTTTCAATTTCGACTGGATAAGCTTTTCTTAGAGTTCTCCTTCATTACCTAGCTCGAGAATGGCTGATGATTAAATTGACTCTTCTTGACGCCCCAACTCAAAATCAGGAATTTTGAACTTTTCTTCGATAGCCCGACCTTGTGATAGGGCATTTTGCATCTCGTCTTAATTGGAATGATCAACTCGATGTTCCTGGCCATGTTTCTTATCCAATTTCTGCATCAATCGGTTCTGTTTTTGCTGATCCTGACTTTGCTAAGTGATTTTGACTGATTTAAATTCTGTGGGACAATTAGTCTAGAAGCAAAATATTTAGATCTGTACAAAAAGTCCTAAATATATTGTTTGGATGTTAATTCATTTATAAGCTTTATAATTTGGTCAATTTAGATATTGACTTGATGATTGGCCAATGTAATTTTTCCGATCAATGTTGGCTGGAAATTGTAGATTTTAGATGCTGGTCAAAATTAGTTAAATTTCAAGAGTTCAGGATGCTAGCTGAGCAAATGGGTACAGATTTATGATGTGTTTGTAGCTTAATTGGAAACTTGAAAGATCCTATAATTATGGTCTCTTTATCAATGTTATAACGGTTACAAAACTAAGAAAGGAAGAAATGTTTCGCGGTTTCAACGCGGAGAATTATTTCAATGGCGCTCGGACGTGAGTACCTAAGTACGAGTTCGATAACTGAGCTAATTGGAACTTTCATTGGGCCACAATTCCCTATCGTTCTACACCAATCAACATGTCATTAGTACACCCAAGTAGGCCCAATTGGAAGCACGTAATGAAAACCGATTCCACCCCTCCTAAATTTCTCAAACGTATGAAAAAAGGACACCATTGGGTGACTTTCACATTGAATTTGCTTTAAGAAATGCGTAATTTAAAAATAATATACATCATTCTGGATATATTTCATGAAAGTAAATTAAAAGTCATCTAAAGGTTTTGGGCTATTTCCACACCTTTTTTGCTAAAACGCACTGTTTAAGTTGATAGGCTAAACTCGCCTTCAACTTCGGTTAAGCGTGTATTGATGCTTAATAACACAATTTTTAGACAATTAGTCATGAATTACTGCTTTTTTTTTTCTTTTGAAGAGAATGATTTACTTCTTCTTTCAGAAAGGCAAAAAATAAAAATAAAAACACACGTTACTCAACTTAGAATTTATTTTGTTTGCTCCTTCCAATCTTAATTTTATGACAACTAAACAAGATAAAACAACAAAATGCAAAACGAAAGATAGAGACTAAGCTTTTTCATAGTTCTACCATGAAGAAAGTCACTAATATTGTTTTTTGGTCAAGCACTAATATTGTTCACGATCCCATAATTCGATGCACTACATATCCATAGATATTTTTTTTTTTTCTTTTTTATGATGGAATGTGAGTTGGAATATAAAGAATTGTAACTCGGTTTCGCCTCCCATCAAAATCGCGTATGGCTTAGATAAAACACAAATTAATGGTGTCTTAACAAGTCAAACGAACATCATTACACCGTCAATAAATTGTGATCGAAGAAAGGTATTTTTTTTATTATTACTAAGTCACATTTCTAGTTCGTGAAACGATTATTATAAATTTTCTACTACCATTGTATTTCAAAAGGGAAATGGAGTATACTATTTATCTTTTTCTTTGGAAACTTGGATAAATGTGGCACGCAAAGGAGAGATAATAGAAAGTATGTTAGTAAGTGTTGCACTAAATATTATGATTGAGGGTTAATTTGATCAGTTCATTCAAAGGTTGTGCTTTAGCCAAAAAAAATGCGTGAAAATAGCCCCACCAAAATGTAAAATGGAAAAACCAAACAAATCAATACTATGGGGAGATTCGCACTTAAACATACTTAAAGCGCGGCCTATTGTGCTCCCCTCTTTTAATACATAATATACTTAAAATTATAAGAAATTAATAAATCAGATAAATTTAAGATTTAAATAGAAAAGTTTGAAAAAATAAAAGATATCAGTTTGTATTAGGTTTTTGCCTCTTTTACCACAAAAAGAAGAAGAAGAAGATTTTTATTCAAGTGATGTCGTCCTGTTCAATATAAGAGATTGACTGAATAAATAGATATTATTACTTTGGAATCAAAATAAAATTACAAACCAAAAGAATGAAAAGAAATCATATTGCAGTGCAGCTTGTTCTACCTTCCCACAAAGAAAAGGCGACAGAAAGAATTTAATTGTGACCCAACTTTTTTAACCCTTTTACGGTTCCTTTGCAAATACACTAATCTTCAATTTATTATATAAAATTGAGAACAAGTGAATACCATAGTTTATCTATTAAATTACTCGCTCACATTTTACTTAGTTAATGTCCTTACTTTTGAAAATCCAACCAACTTAAAAGGAGCCTATTTCATCTTGGCAAATTGCGAACCAAATTAAGCAAGGATAAAATGCCGATAATTGCATTTTTAAATACACTTAATCGTTTATTTGTTTCTTTTTTTTTGCCACCACTTAATTTTAAATTGAAGCTAGTGTTTTGGAAATCTGAAGCAGATAAAGCGTGCGGTTACAAAAGATGTGCCATCGGATAAGAGATTTGTATCCTCAATTAAATTCGTGCGTGGCATAACTTCCAAGTTAGTCCAAGAGAAAATCATTTAAAATTAGAATAAACTAGGAACTCTACAAGACCCGTTTAGCTCACACTCTGCAAGCCGCAACCCTAGACATGCATGAAAGCTCGAAGAACAAAACCTGAAAAGTATATAAACTCCTCTTTTCTCTGTCAAATTTTACAAGATCTTCTTCAGCACCAGTTGCCGCTTCTCTTCCCATCTCTCCGACGAAGGTACTCCTCTCTCTCTCTCTCTCTCTCTCTCTCTCTCTATGACGTGCACTGTCTTTCGCTTATGAGGGTTTTACGTGATGGTGATTTGTGAATTTGATGTCGAGGCCTTGATCGGTGAATCCACGTTAAAGTTGAGTTCGTCCTGATGATCTTGAAATACAGACCAAGTAACGTAATTGCATTCTCAATTCCCGAGCTAACTCACCAGTTTCGTCGCAATCACATACGCACCTTGATCATAAACAGTGTTGTCATATTAGGGTTCTTACTGTAGAGAAGGGAGAAGGTTATCTGAATTGTCCAAGCCCTTTGATTGCATTTCATCAGTTTCTTTCTTTTTGCTGATGCAATCTGACTTCGTTAATATAGCTAAGCAACGATGGATTACCCCATGAAGCCGACGAAGCCTGGTTTGGAGGAATCCGCAGAAGAGATTCTTAGGGTCCGGATTACTCTGACTTCGAAGAATGTTAAGAATCTCGAGAAAGGTCTTTTTTCCAGCCTCTCTCTCTCATATCTCATGTTTCATTGTGAATCTTGTTGAAGAGTTCCATTAGTGCCTTGATATCCTTTGAGAGTTTTGTTTGAACTTTAACATACTAAAGATAATCTAATCTCAATTCTGAATGGATTTCAATATCAAGTGAAAAATGTTCTATTCTTTTTAGGGTCCTTATCGAGCTTTCGTAGGGTACTTGTTAACGAGGTCAATTTGTTATTGTTACCATTTTATTCTACTTAGAAGCTGTATAATTTGAGTAGTTTGTATAACTATTTCTCCAGAATTCTTTCATTGTAGACTTACATAATGTGAGGAGACTTATGTAATGTGAGGAACAAAAACTAATATTTACAAATACTTGTGCTTATATAGTACATAAATGATTTAGTATGTTCTGATGTGTCTTTGACTAGATTGTGTATATGACTTTAAATGCCTATAAGTTATTGCAATTAAAGTGGAGTGCATGTGTAAATGCTACCATATCTCGAATGGCGTTCTATTGTCACATTCAGTTAAGGTTTTAGAGGCATGAACGTATCAAAACCATTGAAGATGGCGCATCTCAGACGAGTCTTGCTAATTTCAACAATCAACATGATATATGCTAGGTTCAAGCAATAAATTAAACATTACAATTAGCATGTACGTGATGTGGTTAACTTTTTCACCATATGTTGCTACTGCTTGCTCTTTTGAGATATCCATATACTTGAGTTCGTGTAATATTAAGCTTTTAGTTGCTGCTATACTTCATTTTCTTTGGATAGAAATGCTCCTTAATGGAAATCGTATTAGCAAAGGCTTAAATTCTTGATTTTTCTTCCAAGTCGCATTTTTATTTTGGATTCTGACATGGACATCGATCTTTCAACAGTTTGCTCTGATTTGATTCGCGGTGCAAAGGAGAAGCATCTCCGGGTCAAGGGGCCGGTGAGGATCCCCACCAAGGTCCTTCGCATCAACACCAGGAAGTCGCCTTGCGGAGAAGGTACTGAAATGATCAAACATTTTAGCCTGATCCCGTGTAGGTTCGTTCGAATATCGCAATTCAGAAAGATTATCCTGTATAATGAACTTTTGTCTGCCCAATTGCATTCGTATCAGGAACCAACACGTGGGATCGATTCGAGCTTCGCATTCACAAACGGGTCATCGACCTCTTCAGCTCTCAGCAGGTGGTTAAGCAGATCACGTCAATTACTATCGAGCCAGGCGTGGAGGTTGAGGTCACCATTGCTGACACCTGAAGTTAGAGGCTTGTCGTTTGTTTCTGTTTAACAAGGCATTTCTTGGGTTGGCGTATGTGGGGATTGCATAGCTATGTGCATCGGAGTTGTTGATTTCAATCTTTCTTAAAACTTAGGCTTTGAGAAGCCCACTTTTAGAATAAGATCTGCAACGAAACAGGACCCTCTTTGAGGTTTAGATTTCAATGATCGATTACTTTTTTTTCCAGTTTAAGCGTGGAAATTGTCACGGGGTAATAATCGAAACTATTCTGGTATACAATTTTGTTGTTTAAGGTTGCGCGTGGATGATTGAAGATCTCAGGGATGGGTGACGCTTGTCATGATAGCAGTGTGGACGCCGTCCATTAAGGCTAGGCCGAAAGCCCTAGTGCCAGTGCTCAATGTCCCGACACCCAAGCCCAGGTTCATAAATGTCATGCTTGGGTCCATAATGCTCGAACTCTAGTCTCAGCACATAAGCCCGGACTCACAAAAGTCGAGCACGGGTCCTCGATGCTCAAGCTCGAGTCCTTAATTAGTTCATGAAACATTTGTTCTTATAAACATATAATTTTAAAAAAAATCAAAATTTTAATTATTTTTTATTTTAAAAAGAGAATACTTAATTATTTTTTATGTTTTTCTTTTTCCATCTTCCTTGACTAATGGCCGGCCGCAGCGACTGCCGATGACCGACCACAAGCAAGGGAAGAGCCTCGCCCAAAGCTCACCAATCTGATGAGGCTGGTCCTTCACCTGTACCTGGCGATCAGCTCAAAAAGAAGGAAAAGAAAAAAAAAAAAAAGAAGAGAAAAAGAAAAGGAAAAATGAAATAATTAAAAATTCGATTTAAAAAAAAGAAAAAATATATAAAAAATAAAAAGTAAAAAAATAAAAATGAAAAGTGTTAAAAAGAGTGTAGAGGAAAATCAATTACATACCAAATGGCGGAAAATTTTTTTAGTTTATTTTCAAATTTTAGCCAAATACTGGAAAACATAGTCATTTTCATGGAAATATTTTTCAGAAATGTCTCTTTTATCGCGAAACAAACAAAGTCTAAGATTAATAACAATTTACTTTTCTACATCCCCGACAATTGATTATGTATTTGATTTATTAAAATTGATCATGTGTTTGTGAACACTTGATCTTGTATCCCTTCTTTTGTCAAATTTTATGTTTGGTACAATTTCTCCAAAGTAGCTATAGATGTGAAAAGGGTGTTGTAACTTTTATAAGGAACTTGGTAGATCTCTTGTAGCTGCATCACTTTTAAAGCTACAACTACTTATAGCGGCTTTTAAGGAGTTGTCTTGCACAACTTTGAGGTGCTCCATTTCCGAGGCATATGTAACCAAACACGCACTTTACAATAAATTCACAGTACAGCCACGACACATGACAATTACAAATTACCGCAATTATACCAAACAACCGATAAGAACATTTGGCAAGCTTATGTAGCACATACATATTGGTTGTTTGAGTGAAAGGAGGAAGCTGATGTACATTTTTCAAAATGAAGAAAAGAAAAGAGAAAGGTCGGGAATCCGAGATGTGCCCATGCATGCAAACAACAGCACATTGAAAAGCGGTTCCCTCGTGGCAAACTCTATTGTGGACAGGGACATTGCCTTGCTCTCTACAAAAGGAGTTTCAGGAAAAGGGCTTCGAAAGTGGGGGACTCTAGGAATAGTTCCTCTTCTTTTTTGGGTTTCTCTTTGTCCTCTTGCCTTTTGCAGTCCTCCCTATTATACCTTGGATGGTGGAAACCCTAAAAGGAGCATGAGAACAGAGAGAGAATCCAATTCGATGGCGCAGAAGTAAACTTATTTTTTAATCTGCTGGCCTGAAAAGGAACAGCTGGGTAATCTCGATCTATGTTAGTTTTTCAAGGGAATCGTTAAAATGGGCTAATATATATTTAAACACCTAATAATCTTTCGTAAAGATGGTTTTTGACAAAAAGATTACAACGCCCCAGATCTCTATAAACCCATGAAAAGCATCAAACTGTAAGATAACATAACCATCCAACAAAACTTCTTTTAGGGTGATGTCGGTTCTTACTTGTCTTTTATTTTTTTGTTAACCCAAGAAAGAGAGAGAAGCTAATTTAGGGCCCTTTTTTTTTTACCGACGCTACATTGGTGGACTCCAACTAGGTGCATTCTGTTCTTTAAGGTCTTGTTTGCTGCTTCGAATGGCTCCTCTCTCAAGATGAATCCTACGTTACCAACTTAGCTAAAACATAACCTTGGAAAACTTCACAAATGTTTTTAATTAAAAACGGTTTTGTTTACCTCAGTGGATAGGCAGAGAAATTAACAAAATCATGGAAAAAGAAAACAAGAGAAAAGAGAGTTGCTACTTGCTAGTGGAGTGGGAGAGAAGTCCGCATCCTCCTTCAGTTGCATGCATAGAAAAGACAAGAACATTACAAGGTGTTTTCATGGTCAAGACGTGGATGAAATTTGCTTGAGAAGCAATTCTGCTGCTCGTGATCTTCCTTCTGACCTGAACCCATCATTTGCTTTTTAACTCCATTACCATTTTCTTCTTGTCCTCTTCTTCACCAACCGGTTCTTTTGTTCTTTTGTTCTTTTGTTCTTTTGAGGATGAAGGAACATGAAACCTTAATTTCATTGCGTCGTTCAGTTATGAAACTCAAGCAGAGCTCTGATGAGAAAAATCTCAGTAGTCAATACAACTCCAATCTCTCTTCCCCGTTTTCTAGACGTTCTCTTGACGTCAAATTATGGTTCAATTATTTAATAGTAGAACGATTATCCGATTCCCTGGGCAGGAGAGATGAGAATAATTTTTATCAGTAAATAATTGTAGTGTGGTCCTTGTTTTATTTGGATTTTTGTGTGATTGCTCGAGCCGTGCGAGGTCCCCAACCCCGATGCAGAAATTTGGAGTAAAATCGAAGGAAAATATTGAATGCTAACCTTTTTACAAGAAAGTTAATACCATTTAAAAATCTTAATCTAGTACGTCTCTGGTACATTCATCCCAAACTGATTTTCGTCTCATAAAAAATATTAAACTTGAGTTAATGCTACATTTACTCCAAATTAATTTTTATTTCACAAAAAAACTTTAAAATGGTACTCTGTGAAGTATCTACCCAAAACTACTTTTTATCTCATAAAAAAACTCAGACTAATACTATTGACTTAAATGTATCATTCAATAACATTATGTCCAATATCCCGTTAAAATGGCTTTAAGACGAATATGACGCGGAGAATGACAGATTCAACGTAGAAAATCCACGTATGCATTTTAACGAAGGGTAAATTTAGGTTAGAGGTACCAACCTGTGAGTAACTACGAGATGAAAATTAGTTTGGGTTAAATACGTCACAAAATGCATTAAATTTCAGATTTTTTGTAAGACAAAAATTAATTTGAGATAAACGTGTCATGCGGTATCAGATTGAAATTTTTAATGGTATCAACTCAAAACAAAATGCTAACTTCTCTAATTCTGAAAACTCGACTACATAAGATTCAAGGATACGACGGGAAACAAGTAGCATTTGATATAATAAAATTAGAATACACAGGATATAAATAAATGCGTATGGTAAATTTTTGTCACATAAATCCATAATACTATTGCATCATCAAAGATACGTTCATGTCAAGTAAACAAAACGAGAGGAGTTGGACATTCATCGATAGCGCTAATATGTGTGAAGCTATAATCGATCGGGGAGATGCAAATAATGGAAACACTATTATGATTTATAAAGATTTAAGCAAATTTAAGTTCAACAAGCATGCATAATCAAGATGATATACGATTTAACATGATTTTTTTTAATTGTTACGAGAAAAAATCGACCTACAACAAAATTAGTTATTCTTATTCCTTTTTTTTTTGGTCAGATATTTTTTATTTAAGTAGTCAATTTGCATTATCTGATTTCCCACCATTTTCGATTGTTTGAAAATGCCTTGCGAATGGAGATGGCGAGGGAATCTCCGGTGGCCATAATTAACACGCGCCTGAGCCGGTTGCGGTGAGTGGCCACTCACACGCAGCCACGTGGCTACCAGTACAAGCTCCTTTTCGTCAGCTTGTCAGTGGACAGTTCTTTATTTTCTTCAGGGTTTTCCAAACCATTTTCGGCTTTCTTCTTTTGCCCTCTCCTATCCGGACAAATAGTATTCTAAGGACATATTTAGTAACGTTTCTATTTTTTTTTATTTTTTTATTATTTTATTTTTTAGAATAGAAAAAAATAAAAATCCATTTAGTAATGTCAATTAATTTTTTCATTCTCCAAAACAGAAAAGTGATCATGGAATAGATTTAGAATAGAAATAAAAAATAAAAATATCTACTTTTCTGTTTCTGGAACAAAAAAAAACAATAAAGAAATAAGATCAGCTTTTTCTCTTTCACAAGATATTTTCATACTAAACCCTAAACCTTAACCCTCAAACCCCAAAATCTTAAACCTCAATACCCAAATCCTAAAATCAAAAGCCCAAAACCCTAAATCATGAAACTCGAAACCCAAAATCATAAATCCAAACCCTAAAATCCCAAACCCAAAACGCTAAACCCTAAACCCCAAAACTCCAAACTCGAAATCCTAAAACCTAAACCCTAAAATCGTAATTCCAAACCCAAAATCCTAAAATGCTAAACCATAAAACCTCAAACCTAAACCCCAAATCCTATACTGTACACCCTAAACCCTAGATCCAAAACCCGAATCCCTAACCCCTAAACCTCAAATCTTAAACCAAAACCCAAACCCGAAACTCTAAAACCTAAACTCGAAACCATAAACCTCAACATCGAAATCCTAAAACCCTTACCCTTAACCCTAAAATCCTACATCTTAAATTGCAATTTCCTCGACCATCACTTAGTATTTACTTTGTTTATAAGGAGTAAGTTTCTTTATGATTGTATTAAGGTCATCCGATTCTATATCATAATATATTATTATTCTTTTCTAGTCCAATTTTATCCAAACATGAATTGTTAAGTCCCCTAAACTGCAATTTCATCGATCGCCACCAGATATTTGCTTTGTCTATAAGGAGTAATTTTCTTTATGATCATATTAAGGTAATCATATTCTATATCATAATGTATTTTTATTCTATTTTTAGTTCAATTTTATCCAAACATGAATTGTTAAGTCTCCACCAACAATTTTATAATTAAATGAAAAAATTGGGAGTAAAATTTTTTATCGTCCTACCAAGCACATTTATGTTCTTTTTCTACTCTGAAAATAGAAATTTCGTGCAGTTAGTAAATGAGTTTTTTTGCTCAGAAACTTGTTTAGGGAATAGAAATAGAAAAAACTATTTTTAAACATAAATTATTTCTGGGAACATAAACATTACTAAACAAACCCTAATTTTACTTTCCTTCCAAAATTAATGAAATAGGAAATAATATTCAAATTTTGAAATAGCCATGAAATGCTCGAAATGGGTGTACATGTCAAATGCAAATAAAATTTTCCAAGGTGTTGAATTTTCGACGTCGAGTAAATTCAAATTTCTAGTGTTACCGAGAGTCTTTCATTGTTAGAAGTTATGGACTGGGGGACGGATTGCTTGGCCTGCCTAGACCCGAGAGGCTAGAATGTCAAATTGATGGCTTAAGCAACGTTATTGTTTGAGAAAACTCAACCCGCCCCACTTTGGCACCCATCCATGCCAAGCCGAATCTGCCTTGAACGCTTAACAAATTTTTTTATGAGTAGGTTTGGACGATACAATAAACCAGATTTTAGAATTTGGACCAACCGAATGATTTATCTCTATTTTAAATCCTTGGTTTGTTCAATGTTTGCTAATAGTCGCCTAATCTCCTACTGATTGCACCGGGATCAACATTTCTATCAAATCAAGTTATTATCATATTGTCCTAAAATATCATCATTCGGAGTTACGAGTGACTTCGAGGAACTGACTACATGGAAGTTCAAACTAAGAGTCGAATGTTAAATCAAATGCAAAACATGGGGCTAGTTTCCTAGGAGGTCGGAAAAAAAAACCCTCTCTTGATCCCAGGGCCACTTATTCATTTCCATTAGACCATAGCGGAGCACTTGAAAGATCACAAGCCAAAAATAAAGGATGATTGTAAGTTAACTTTTACCGTTGTCCATAGAGAGAGAGAGAGAGAGAGAGAGAGAGAGAGAGAGAGAGAGATGCACAAACATTGCGAATGTCGACTCCATTTTAGGCCTACCACTGACTGGATTTCGCTTTCGACCATTAAAAAGGGGGGGAATAAACACACTGGAGAGAGAGAGAGAGAGAGATGCATAAACATTGCCAATGTCGACTCCATTTTAGGCCTACCACTGACTGGATTTCGCTTTCGACCATTAAAAAGTGGGGGAATAAACACACTGGTCCTGTACAGCTTGCTAATGAATCATGATCCCACCTTCCAATGTGCACACTCCAGGGATCATTTACTCCCCCGGTAAAGCCAAAGTGATCAACCAGCCCGAGCAAAATCAAAATGTCCCAAAAACAATTACCACGTACAATCAATAATGTCCCAAGTCAAATCGGCCTTAATAATAGCCACTCCATGCTTATGTTTCTTGCCTTGTCCCAGGTGAGGAATCCTATGCCCTTTTCAATGATCAGGAAGGCAGGCCACTGTGATTTGAAACCAGACAACAACGGAGCTAAGGTTCCTATCAGATCTGCTGCAAAAAAAAAAAACAAAATCCTGAGCACCCTTTTTGAATGGCCAAGATATCAGTAGGATTTGTAATGATCAGATTCTCAAACTCGTCGGTTAGTTTACACTTAGACGAACAAAATTGATAAAGTTGCTAACTTTCGAATTGGTAGCTGTTGGATCGAATAAATGTTCGAAAAACTTTTCTAAGGCGATACGATAAAGACGCTAGTTACTGAATTTTTGTTTTGTATTCGGTCTAACACAAGTTACTGAAATTTGAGACGAGAACATTATCATCTGTCTCGTGGAGGAGGAAACGCATCGACAGAACGAACCTGCATGAAGCCCGCGAGCCTACGGACTCCCATTTGAAAAAGACAAGTCAACCGATCTAATAACATCCGTCTTCGATCAAAAAAAATAATAATAATAATAACATCCATCCCCCCCGTCCCAAGTTCCAAAGCAATTCTTTCCATTTCTTTGCTCGAATTTTTTATATTTCTTGTTTGTTCACGGCAAGACGAGCAAAACAGAAAAAGCAAGTAACGATTTAAGAAACGAAACCTGAAAAAACATCACTCAGTCACGGTCCATACCACTCACCCACCACCACCTTCTTGTTCTTTTTGTCCGAGAGAGAGAGGGAGGGAGGGAGGGAGAGAGGGATGGGTCTCGCTTCCTCGCACTCGCAGTGTCTCTTCTTCTTCTTCTTCTTCTTCTTCCTCTGGGTGTTCAGCTTCCTCGCGAGCCAAAGCAACGTGCTTGTGTCCGCAACGAGCGCGGAGCTGAGAGCTCTCATGGACATGAAAGCGAGCCTAGACCCAGAAAGCAAGTACCTTTCCTCGTGGACCGTCAATGGCGATCCTTGCGATGGGTCCTTCCAAGGCGTCAGTTGCGACGACAAGGGCCTCGTCGCCAACATTTCGCTGCAGGGGAGAGGGCTCACTGGGAGGCTCTCTTCGGCCATTGCTGGGCTCAGCCACTTGACTGGCCTTTACATTCACTACAACTCCCTGTGCGGAGAGATTCCGCGAGAGATAGGCAACTTGAGCGAGCTCAGCGACTTGTATCTGAACATGAACAATCTCTCTGGCCAGATTCCTCCTGAGATGGCTGACATGGGAAGCTTGCAAGGTTAGTCCTTTTCTTGGTTTTGTTTGAAATGCATGTTGAAAAATTTTGAAACTTTCTAGTTTCTTTTGGAGCTTATTTTGCTTTGATGTTCATACATTTTATTCATTTCTAAGTTTTCAGTGTGTAAAGAAACTTGTCTCCAGTGTCTTTTGGTTTGCCAAGAAAATTTGATTGAAAAATCCGTTCTTTCTGACTTAATCCATCTGGGTCAAGTCCGGAGAGTAAAAATGGCTGAAACAAAAACTTAAAGCTACAACCTTTGTGCTTTAAACAACCAGATGGTGACTAGCGGTTAGGGAATTCGCTTCCTCTGTTCTTTGATTCAACTTCACAGGGTTTGATGTAGGCTAAATGGGACATAAGGTTGCAGAATTTTACTTTTGGAAATTATGGTTCATTGAGTTGAAAGTTTTCATTTACGATGTCAAATATTTTGGTCCTAAAGTTTGTTCCTTGCGTTGTAGTTATGCAGCTCTCTTACAACCAGTTGACTGGAAGTGTACCTACACAGCTGGGAGCTCTGAAGAAGCTCAGTGTTCTTGCTCTGCAATCTAATCAGCTCACTGGTGCAATACCGGCAAGTTTAGGTGACCTGGGAACGTTGACGAGGTTATATTTGAGCTCCAATCGCCTCTTCGGCTCGATTCCCACGAGGATAGCCGATCTGCCTCTTCTAGAAGTCTTGGATGTCCAAAACAACACTCTATCTGGCAATGTACCTCCTGGTAACTATTCTTCTGTGATCTCTCTTCAATCTCTTACTTTTAGGAATAAGTATCATCCACACCTGATTGTTGTTTCTTTTTCGAATATTAAAGCGCTGAAGAGACTGAACGAAGGGTTTCTGTACGAAAACAACGTCGACTT
This sequence comes from Syzygium jambos, assembly GCA_031216235.1. NCBI lineage: Eukaryota > Viridiplantae > Streptophyta > Magnoliopsida > Myrtales > Myrtaceae > Syzygium > Syzygium jambos. Next base: position 26,772,514 of record CM062230.1, read on the forward strand.
GTGTGGGACTGGGTTCCTCTCTTTAAGGACTTGTAGTGCTTTGGAGGGTCGACCCCAACCATTTGGGGCTGCGACAAGAGTACCCTCCACAAGTATACCCAAGACAGCCAATGTGGTGTTACCATGTAACCTGACTGAATGTTCTGGTTTGCCAAAATCAGCGCATCACTCTGCGCTTATTGGATCAATCTTGGCAACTGTTGCATTGTCAGCCATAGGGATTCTTACGTTCACGCACTACCGTCGGAGGAAACAGAAACTTGGCTTTTCGGCCGAGGCTTCTGATGGCCATGTAAGGACTGATCAGCCCAAGAGTGCTTATAAAAAAAATGGCTCTCCTTTAGCTAGCCTGGAGTATTCAATTGGATGGGATCCGCTTGCTGATGCTCGGATCGTTAATGAGTTTTCTGAAGAAGCTTTCCAGAGCTTCAGATTCAATCTGGAAGAGGTGGAATCCGCCACTCAGTATTTCTCGGAGGTGAATGTGTTGGGTAAGAGTAACTTCTCTACCACATACAGAGGAATACTGAGAGACGGTTCTGTAGTCGCCATCAAATGCATCAATAAGACTAGCTGCAAGGCTGACGAATCTGAGTTCTTGAAGGGTTTGAATATGTTGACCTCGCTGAGACATGAAAATCTGGTGAGGCTGAGAGGATTCTGCTGCTCAAGGGGCCGTGGCGAGTGCTTCCTGATATATGATTATGTTCCGAATGGGACTCTGCTAAGCTTTTTGGATTTGAAGGAGGGGGACAGTGGCACCCTTGAGTGGTCCGCTAGAGTTTCGATTGTGAAGGGAATCGCTAAAGGTCAGTGCTACTGACTGATAATTTCCTTCTTGTTTCATCTGAATGGCTATCTTATAAATTTAAATCCTTGTCCCATAATCTTTCCAAGGCTCAAGTTTGATAACTCTTGTTGCTGCTAGCTATTACCTTCTAAGTTGCCCTTTCTACATAATCCTTTTGTTGGATTTTGGAACTTGAGATGAGTTATGGATTTTATCAGATACTAGAGAGCTATCTGTAACCTTAGTAGGCTATTGTTGATGGGTGCTTGAAGACACATTTTAAGCACCACTTATAAAGAATGCTTGTAGTTCCAAGATCTTGAAATTGAGTAAAGTGTACTGGTTACACGTGTGGCAAGAAATTTGAACATTCAAAAAGATCACTTGTTTACATTTCCTAAAGGACATTTATTGTAGCTCAATAAGCGCTTTAAATGCACTCGTCAGCATTTTAAGTGCAAGTAAGAACCTTCAAAACAATAACTCTAGTTCTAATTTCTTCTGATGCATCAGTGACAGTGCTTTGGACCGCTAGTGAGCAGTAACCACCTAGAAAGCCATGCAATTAATAATAGCATACCAAGTCATTATGGAGGAACAAATTTAGGTGGTCCAGGGCATCCATTATTTTGAGAAAACCTGCTACTGTTGAATTTGCTGCATTATAAATTTTGCCTGGTCGCTGCTCTGTCATGTACTAATATGGGTAATGATTGCGGTGCTCAAATAGCATAACGTGGCATCTGATTATATTGCTTATCTTTCTTTGAATCGGGGATCAAATGATCTTCATGGTCTTCCACTTGCAAGGTGTAACCTCTGATTTTGTTGATTTTCAAATGATCTTATGAAACAGGTATTGCCTATTTGCATTCTCACAAACCAAAGAAGTCCCCCCTCCTTCACCAAAACATCTCGGCAGACAAGGTGCTCATTGACCAGCGATACAATCCGTTGCTCTGCCACTCTGGTCTCCACAGGCTTCTCACGAACGATGTCGTGTTCTCGTTGCTCAAAGCTAGCGCTGCCATGGGCTACCTGGCGCCTGAGTACATGTCCACGGGCCGATTCACGGAGAAGAGTGATGTCTACGCGTTTGGAATGATTGTGTTCCAGATTTTGTCGGGGAAGCAGAAAGTTGATCACTCCATGCGTCTGGCTGCTGAATTGTGCAGATTCCAGGAATTCATCGATGCGAATGTCCACGGAAAGTTCTTTGAGTACGAGGCAGCTAAACTTGCGAGAATCGCCTTGCTTTGCACTAACGAGTCTCCTTACGATAGGCCATGCATGGAGGCTGTGATTCACGAGCTGAACAACTGTAGCAGCTGTCTCTGATTGTGAGGCCTTATTGGATAAATGTGCCAAGAGCTGTTTCAAAAGTCATTTATATAAGTTGGTCCGAAGAAGCTACCTGCGCTGCCACTAATGTTGTGACCTACCGGCTTCAACCTTCTTGGTTTTGGTCCTTTGCGTTAGGGCTACGCTTTCTCGTGTATGTTCGAGGCCGGTAGGGATGGATTTCTTTAATCTGCGCATGTATAATTGCTTTGCGAAATATTTTCTTTAGGAGTAGGTTCATTTCGGAATTAGATTTTCGATATATCTCGTCACGTGCCGCAATTGTTTAGGTGAAAGTCGCTTTTTGTTAGGCCCCTCCATCGATCTAAGCGATTTGTTTTTACATTACCGATACAAAGTCGATGCACGTGATAAATGCTCGAGAGGAAAATCACTCCCCTTACATTATTGCCTAGGCCATGGTCATCAGCATTTGCGCAAGTTGGATGCTTCAATTGACTAGTGACTCAAATCCAGACGCTTGATCACTATATGGCGATAAGGTTCCCTTTGGATCTGACGCGATGGGGCGACGACTCGGCACCTGCTACCTCTCCTTATATCTGCAGAACATAAATGGTCATATAGCCTCACGAAAGGGGAACAATTCAATCACCTTAACGAGCTTCAAGGCTTCTCCTTACAAAGATGCAAACCTCGCCCAGTCCTGGTGAATCAATCACCTGTAGCGGACCGCACTATGACAGAGCGAAAGAAGCAAAGGAATTCGACGAGACCAAAGCCGGCGTCAAAGGCCTCATTGACTCGGGCGTGGCCAAGGTCCCTAGGCTCTTCATCCACCCACCCCAGAACCTGCGCGACTTGCCCTCTGACACGGACGGGGCCGCCACCGGCCTCAAGGTCCCTATTGTCGACATGATGGGCTATCGAGATTCCCGGCGGCGAGACGTGGTCGACCACGTCCGTAGAGCATCGGAGACGTGGGGGTTCTTCCAGGTAATCAACCACGGGATCCCGGTCGACGTGATGGACGGCGTGTTGGAAGCTGTCAAGCAGTTCCACGAGCAGCCTGAGGGTGTGAAGAGAGAGTGGTACTCCAGAGACGATGCGAAGAAATTTAGGTACTACAGCAATGGAGACTTGTTTTTGTCCAAAGCAGCAACTTGGAAGGACAGTCTCTTCTTTGATTTCCCGTCTGGAGAGCTAGACCCAGAGGCAGTTCCTCTTCTATGCAGGTCATAATCATCATTGATACTCTATTCCTTCGCCTAAGACATCCACAATTTTTGCAAAAATATGTACCGTGTCTCTATTTTACTTTAAAAGGGATAGAAAACAGTTTTCCGAATAAGTTCAATATGGTATCAGGGCGAGAAATCTCAAGTTCGATGCTTCACACCTCTTTTATCTGTTCATTACTTTCCCTTCTCTATGCGCATAGGCTACAAATATTCTTTCCACATTATGCTTTCTTTCACTCCTTTGCAGAGAGCCGGTGTTCGAGTACGAAAAACACACTGAAAAATTGAAGAGATCTCTGTCTGAACTACTATCAGAGGCATTAGGGCTTGATTCAGGCTATCTTGGTGACATTGGATGCATGGAATCCAACGGAATCGTAAACCATTACTACCCAATTTGCCCTGAGCCAGAGCTGACTCTGGGCACAATCAATCACTCAGATGCTGTATTTCTCACTCTTCTCCTGCAAAATGACCATGGAGGCCTCCAAGTCCGCCACCAAGACCGGTGGGTTGATGTGTCCCCAGTGCCTGGAGCAATCCTGGCCAACATTGGAGACCTCATGCGGGTACAAAGATCATTCACATTTGTCACGTGTGTTTCCGGGTCGATTAAGGTTGAGTCATCTTCGAGACAAAGAATGATTTTTCTTTTTGCCTGATCTGTTGATTGCAGCTTGTTAGCAACGACAAGTTCAAGAGTGCAGAGCACCGGGTCCTTGCCAGGAGGACTGGGCCCCGGGTCTCGGTCGCGTGCTTCTTCTTCCCGGGGGGGAAGCATAAGTCGAAGCGGTACGGGCCGATAGAGGAGCTTCTCGACGAGGACAATCCGCCCATGTACAGAGAGACCTCTTTCACAGAGTATTATGGGTATTACATGTCCAGTGGCAATGGCCTGAATGGTGAATCTGTACTTCCTCATTTCAAGGTAAGCGAGTCCAACTAGAGACTTCAACTTGTGTAGAAAGCTGTAATTAAGGCGTTGGCCTTCACATGATTTATGATCTCTATCCTTTAATTTAAAGTCTGCATTGATTGCCTAAGACTGAAACAAGGAATAGCCAAAATTTGATTGCATGCCCCTTCAGGCTATGAAAACATTCGAATCTCTTTCACATCACTATGATAGTAATTGCTCCTTTAAGGAAAATTCTGAATGTATAACGAGTTTCATCGTCTCTTTACATCTCATTCGTTGGAGCTCAGCAAGTTGATGTGGCGATCTCTTTAATGGCAAATTTAAGGACTGTTATTCGTACCGTGGCATCATATTCGGGATAAGGATCCTACAAGTGTCATAATTTTTAATTGATTGCTTTTTTTTTGATCGAATTTAATTGATTACTTGAGTGTCATAACTTTTTAAAAGCATTCATCCAAGTACCGGAAATCCTACGCGGCATGATACTTATGGGGAAGGTTTTTAAAAAGATTACGGAATTCAAGTGCTTAGTTGAAATGTTATATGGCACTCAAATGATTGGAAAAAAATTATAATATTCAAGTGAGCGCTGTACCTAAGTTATGATACTTAGGTGATTGAAAAAAAGTTATGGACTCAAGTGAGCGCCTACGAAAGTTATGATATTTGTAGTATCCTTTTTCCAATCATATTCGACCGTTCGTCTCATGCATCTTGCTGCTTTCTAGACTATTTGATGGTAATGAAAATAGTTTTTGATAAAATATTGGATCAAAATTTATCAAGTCGTGTTGGTTTTGAGTTTATCTTGCTGTTTTTTCGGTAAGTCCGTATTAGGTTCGGCTCGAATATGATCCACTCATACAAAGTCCACTAGGGATATTGACACGATATTTTTCATACCAACTTTGAAGTTCAACCTTTGTCTACCCGGGACTAACTCTCTTGATAAAATGCCCTAATTGAGTGTTTCATTCGACTAGAAAGCTCCCCTGTTGGTGCCTAGGCAATTTGGTCACTAATTCCAGCTTCTACAAGTATAGGAAAATGACATGGCTGGCCTCCTACTCGAAAGGTGCAACCTCAAACATAAACCAACATGAGCCTACTATCAAAGTATATATAAGCAACCAGTTGATTACTTGGCTAAAGAATATATGCAACTCAGAACTCAGCCAAACCCACCAACTGTCATTAGAAATGTTCACAACTATCACAGACCATACCTAAAATCCATTTACTAAAAATTTCTCATGGATAGTGCTCTCTTTCGATTTGCCGCTAATTGAGGTCTTGAAAAATGTAAGATGTATGGTATGAGCAAGCACAACCCATTGAGTAGTATAAAATATCTTCTAAGCAGATTGAGTATCTACTATCTACTTGTATAAAGTCAATACTAGAACATAACATCCCAAATCCAATATATAATACACGCACAACATAAAAAACGAGTTATATCATCTCAATAAAGGATTATTTGTATCAGATCCATCAACAAATCAATACAAAATCATTGAGTAATTCCATCGACCAATCTCTATCAAATCACACAAGAATGGTCCATTCTTGATCAATTTATTGCTCATAACCATGGTCAAGCTTACTGCCTTGTGACAAACGTGACCACAAAAGTTATCTCAAGTCGACGAACTTGAAATCCTATCATCTAAATGAGAAGCGATACCAAAACTCAAGTAAATATACATATTAACTAAGACTCGACTAGACAACATTATTTTGGAGTCAAAACACTCCTATGGGTCAAAAAAAGACTTCAAGATTGGCCAGTCACGACGAATAACTACGAACATGAAGAACAACCACTCAAGCGAAGAACGGCCTCTCGCCATACTTTCTCCTACCATATCTCTCTGCTGAATTCCAATTTTAGTGGGCTTACTATAAAAAAAAAAGTTCTTTCGATATACTGAAAGATCCTAAGTTTCACTGATTCAAAAGGTAATTGAACTCGAGCGAAAATAATTGAAAAAAATAGAAATTCAAGACTGGACATCAATGTGCCCAAAACTGGACAAATTCGTTCTGATCAAACCGTAACTTGAAATTGACTTATGTAAATTTCACGGCCCGATAATATCCTAAATTATAATTTTCACATAATTTCACAGTTTAATAATTCATAAATTTGAATCCAGAAATTCAGGATTCACATGGATCCGAATTTATGACGCAACGTTGAAAATTCCTCCTCTTAGATGAAAAAAGAGTACGATCCTCACCGGGTACCTAAGAGATCGAGGTCTGCAAAGCGTGTATGCTCGACAACCCCTTTTTTGTTTTTTTTTCCCTTTCTTATCTCTTTCTTTTTATACGTTCCCTCATTTATATCTTTCTTTTCTTTTTAAGCCCATGTTTTTGACCAGTCAACTTTCAATTTTTTTTTCTTTTTTATTGTTGAACACCAACTGTTACACGCTGTCCCTGTCCCGTATTATAAATGTTACGGCCTCGTGGTTGGTGAATCTTAGGCACTCTCGACGATATCATTCACATGGTCACAGCCTCGCATTGATCATGGCTCAAATTCATTTAATCTCAATTAAGACTTCAAACTTTGTTTCGACAAGATGATGCAGACCTTGCCCAGTCATGGACAACTTGTCACTTCTTGCGACCCGGATTACGACAGTAGGGTGAAAGAAATGCAGGAATTCGACGAGACCAAGGCTGGAGTCAAGGGCCTCGTGGATTCTGGCGTGACCAAGATCCCCAGGATCTTCATCCACCCGCACGAGAACTTGCGCCGCCTGTCATCCAACGCGAACGGCACCAGCCTCCGGGTTCCGATCATCGATCTAAGAGGCTGTCAGGATTCTCGGCGGCAAGATGTCATCAACGGTATTCGCGAAGCATCGGAAGCGTGGGGTTTCTTTCAGATTATCAATCGCGGGGTTCCGCTCGACGTGGCGGACAACATGTTGGAGGGTGTGAAGAAGTTCCACGAGCAACGAGTGGAAGTTAAGAAAGAGTTGTACTCTAGAGACGGTTCGAAGAGAGTGAGGTACTTTTCCAATGGAGACTTGTTCATGTTTAAAGCAGCGACTTGGAAGGACACTGTCCTATTCGATTTCCAGGATGGTGATTTAGACCCAGAGGCTGTTCCTCCTATTTGCAGGTATATGCATCACTTATGAAAGCTAAAGTTGGAGTTGCTACGTGAGATGTGAACAGTTTCGACCATTTTCACTTACTAAGGGGACAGGTTTAGGTTCAATTTAACATACTCTGTATTTTCAAAAACCCCAAACCGTGTAAAGCGGATCATTCAGTGTAATGCATTTCTATACGGTTCAAAGCCTGGTTTTTGAGTACCCTTTAACAAACTTGGTAATAATCGAGGGAGTGCAAAGGCGTTCCACAAGTCGAATATGCATTTCTTTCGATGAGAAAGGAACGTGCTCTTTGCTACAAACCTTGATTCTGAAAACTCACCCACAGTGCTTTCATGTACTCGTTTGCAGAGACGCAGTTTTCGAGTACGAGAAACATATGGCGGAACTGAAGACATCATTAGCTGAACTATTATCGGAGGCATTGGGCCTTGCTTCTGATTATCTCAGTGGCACTGAGCGTATGAAATCGGAGATGGTAATAGGCCATTACTACCCAGCTTGTCCTGAGCCAGAATTGACTCTCGGCACGGTTAATCACACGGACATGACGTATCTGACTCTTCTCCTTCAAGACCACCATGGTGGCCTCCAAGTCCTACATGAAAACCACTGGGTTGATGTGGTTCCCGTGCATGGAGCACTACAGGCTAACATTGGAGACTACATGCAGGTAAATAAAGTTTCAACTTTTTTCGGACCTTATGTTTTCTGACCTATATTGCAAATACAAAATTGACCCCGAGATATGTCTAGCCGGAGTCGATTGATCGCCCTTCATCAGATCAACTATATAATGAGTCTAGACAAAATGTCTGAGCGTCCAATGGAATGTAGTACGAACTTTGCATGATACCCTGAACGCTTTGAGAAGAATCTCAAGTGAAAAAAACGTAACCATGTTGCGAGGAACGATTTCATTCCAACTCTTGATCTTAAACAATCGCGCTATGCATTAATTAGAGGAGGAAATGAAAACACACTGCCTTCTATGCCAGGCTCGTGGCATTCATCTTTTCCCCTTCTTTTGAAGTCATAACTTCCTTTTCTGGCCTAATACGGTGGTTGCAGCTTGTTACCAACAACAAGTTCAAAAGCGTGGAGCACCGAGTACTTGCCGGGCGGGTTGGACCCCGTGTTTCAGTCGCGTGCTTTCTCTCCCCAAGCAGGACGGAAAAAACCAAACCCCTTGGGCCAATAAAGGAGCTTCTCTCTGAAAATAATCTGCCCATATACAAAGAAACCTCTCTTTCAGAATACGTCACCTGTTTCAGATCCCATGGCCAAAGGGCCAATTCAACACTTCCTCATTTCAGGATAAGCGACTCCAAATAGAGTAGAGTTGTGGAAAATCCTTAATGAGAGTGTCATGACTGGTTATATCATGTATATGAGTTTGTGGTAGGACTTTGTAACTATCTGTTTTGGTTTGTGCAATAAAATCTTACTCGTCCAAAACAAATTAGTGTCAAAATTTAATTCTTCTGATGCAAAGTAGAGTGTGACTATGTTCTTCAATTGATTAGCATTAGGTTTTGGCGCTTATCAGCGTCCCTCAAACTGTAGTTACATCTTCAAGCACCTTGAGTTTCAGATGCGAAGGAAGATTCATCGTAATTAATATTAAATATTGCAAAAAAAGTGTACATCTTGTCATTGTAATTTTATTTAGTGATTCTAAAATTGTAATGTAGTCCTTGTACTTAATAATTTTTTTACCCATCAAGTCTCTTTGTTACCAACTCCTCCAACTCGAAACTAGGGTGTCAATCTATTCCAGAGTGAAGTTTGATGTCGAAATAAATGATGGAACCGTAGAATGAAAAGCTACTGAACATTTGCTTGGTTGTTCTGCTACTTGATCTGCACAAATTAATTGTCAACAATTTACGTCAATTCATCCGAGTCAGGAAAGTTTGACTCAATTTGACAAATTCTACAAGTTCAAAAACTTAATTGCATGACAAATTTGGTAACGACATTGGAAAAAGAGTGCAAATTCATGAACCAAATGTGTGCAGTTTCCTTGAAAGTTTCACCATCCACTCTTCATTGGAGAATGACCATATGTTTATCCGAGGGATTGCCCATGGTTTTCTGTTTGCCTACAAGATGCGAGGCCGTCATTTTCCTTCATACCATCCACAGACTATTTTCACCCCCAAAATTCTTCTCCTGGGGTGAGAACAGAGCACAGAGTAAATATATAATCGTGTTCAGGAGACAAATCACGGGCAAGTCATCCTTGGACCCCATTCAATGCACCGTTATGTGCACATCATCCACAAATGTGCCCAATGTACCATGAACAGAAAAGAGAGTGAACTCATTTCCGGCATAACTATAAAATGCGTGTATTTTAAGTTCTTACATCTGGTTCATTGTGATGGAGCTGCAAAATTCAGAATATGGAGCATAGTTTAGATTAATTCTCATTTCAAATATGTAGCATACATGCAATGTGCCCTGGACGTCTAATTGAACTCTGAAGATCAGGAAAGAAATATTGCACTAATGTGAAATATGATAGGAAGACCTAGTCCAGATATCTCTGAAGATGAATATGTATGAAGTAAAATGAGCTGACAGGAAAAAGCATGTTAAGAAGATGCCGATAAACTACAGGCTGTTAGTTTCATCCACAGTTTGAAGGAGAACAGTCTTCTCACCATCAATTCGGCGCACTTGTCTAGTTTGTCAGCGTCCTTAGTGATGCTCTGTACAAAAAGCACATGCTTGATTATGTGCTCCAACAGTGCATCGATACTACACTGCAATTGCTTGAAATTTTGTCAGTGCAGAAAGAAACATATAATCCTGATAAGAAGAAAAACCATCAAAAGCAAGAACACAGCAATTACATTTGAACTTGCCTTTGACCCACTGGGCACCAACTCTCTTAGTTCCTTAGAAAATCTTGAATGGGTTGTCTGTCCTTAGGCCTGGGCGTGAGAGTTTCCCCAGGTCTAGCCCTCTTTTGCTATTCTTCGCAAGCTCCAATGACCTGTGAGCTTGCCATGTGAAGTTTGATAAGAAGAGGAAATACTTGTGGAAGACTTTGCTAGACTTCTGTCTGATTAACTTAGTCCTGGTCCTTCCCTATGATAGGGCTGATCAATTGAATAACCCACTGATTGAGCAGTGAACTTAGAAGGGCTAGAGCTGGAAGCTACTGAAACTCTTCCTGAAACCATTGGAGACCATAACGAGTTGGAAAATGATCCCTCATTTTTCTCGTCATGACCACTCTGACAAACTTTAGCCGCTACAGCTTCCAGAAGATGCTCTGAGTCTGATCTATTCGTTGAACTGTTACTGCTGATCCCTTCTAAGATCTGCAATGCTATTTCAGCTTCTTTTCTGTCTTCTTCCCAAACAGGTATCGTCTCTTTGCATGCTAAAAAATAAGGTACATTTCGAAATTCGATATGAGATATTTCCTGTCACGTTCCGCCGTTGTGTAGGTGCAAATCAGTGTCAGAGTTTCAAAGCCTGAAACTAGCCATTGTTGCCTTGATCCAATTTCGGGCCCTCCATTGATATATTGGCATTTTATGTGAAATATGATATGATAATTGCTAGTCAATCGAAGCAATTTGTTTTTCATTGCTGATATAAAGTCAGTGCACCTGATAAATGCTTGAGAGAATAATAAAACAGTCCCCTTATTTATTATTCAGGCCATGGTCATCAGCATGTGGCCAGATTGGATGTTTCATTTGACTAAAACTCTCATCCAGGCACTATCCGGTGATAAGAGAACCTTTCGATCTCTGTCGATGCAACCGGCACCTATGGGCTCTCCTTGTTTCTGCAGAAAATATATGGAAAATGGCCTCACAGAAAGGATGCAATTCAATAACCTTACTAGGCTTCAAAATTTCCCCTTACAAAGATGCAAACCTTGCCCAATCATGGAGAATCCATCACCTGTAGCGGACCACATTACGACAGAGTGAAAGAATTGCAGGAATTCGACGAGACCAAGGCTGGAGTCAAAGGCCTCGTGGACTCTGGGGTGACCAAGATCCCTAAACTCTTCATCCACCCGCCCGAGAACTTGCATGATTTGTCATCCGATGTGAACTGGACAGGCCTCCAGGTCCCTATAGTCGATCTAAGAGGTTACCAGTATTCTCGCCGGCAAGATATCATAGATGGTATTCGCGAAGCATCGGAGGCTTGGGGGTTCTTTCATATAATCAATCACGGGATTCCACTTGATGTGATGGACAACATGTTGGAGGGTGTGAAGAAGTTCCATGAGCAACAAGTGGAAGTGAAGAAAGAGCTGTACTCTAGAGATCGGACGAAGAGAGTGAGGTACTTTTGCTGTGGAAACTTGTTCCTGTTAAAAGCAGCGACTTGGAGGGACAGTGTCTTATTTGATTTCCAGGATGGTGTCCTAGACCCAGAGGCTGTTCCGCCTATTTGCAGGTATGTGTATGACTTGAGAAAGATAATAATCGGAGTTGCTACTTGAGATGCGAACAGTTTTGGCCATTTCTTTTACTGAGGACAGGTTGGGATTCGATTTAACATACTTTGTATTTTCAAAAAAGGGAAACTGTGTAAACAGGATCATTCAGTGTAATGCATTTCGATACTGTTCCGAGCTTGGTTTTAGAGTACACTTTAACAACCTTAGTAATAGTTAAGGGAGTGCGAAGGTGTTTCACAAATTGAACATGCACTTTTTTTGGATAAGAAACGAACGTATTCTTTGCTGCAAACCTTGATATTGGAAACTCACACACAGTGCATTCATTTACTCGTTTGCAGAGAGGCAGTTTTCGAGTACGAGAAACATATGGCGAAACTGAAGACTTCTTTATCTGAACTGTTATCTGAGGCATTGGGCCTTGGTCCTGATTATCTCAGGGGCACTGAGTGTATGAATTCGGAGAAGATTCTAGGCCATTACTACCCAGCTTGTCCAGAACCGGAATTCACTTTGGGCACGATTAATCACTCTGACATGTCGTTTCTTACTCTTCTCCTTCAAGACCACCACGGTGGTCTCCAAGTCCTGCATGAAAACCACTGGGTTGATGTGATTCCAGTGCATGGAGCACTTCTAGCCAACATTGGACAATTCATGCAGGTAAAGAAAGTTTCAAATTTTATCTGACCTTATTTTTTTCTGGCCTACATGGCTAATACGAAATTAAACTCGTGATATGTTTATCTGGAGTCGATTTTGTTCGCCTTTCATGACATCAACTATATAATGAGTGTAGACAATACTTTCTGAGCGACCAATGGAATTTAGGATGAACTTCCCATGATATTCTGAACACTTGAGAAGAATCACAAGTGAAATGACAGGGCAACGTAGCTAGGAACGACCGCATTTTAACTGATCTTAAACAAACTGCATTCTATCCTGGCTCTTGGCATTCATCTTTAGCACATCTTTTGAAGTCATTACTCCTTTTCTGGCCTGATACGATGGGTGCAGCTTGTTACCAACGATAAGTTCAAAAGCGTGGAGCACCGAGTACTTGCTGGGCGGGTCGGACCCAGGGTTTTGGTCGCGTGCTTTCTCTCCCCGTGCAGGATGGAAAACACCAAACCCTTTGGGCCAATAAAGGAGCTTCTCTCTGAAAACAATCCAGCCATATACAAAGAAATCTCTCCTTTGGAATACGTCCCCTATTTCAAATCCCATGGCCAGAGGGACAATTCAGCACTTCCTCATTTCAGGATAAGCGATTCCAAATAGAGCATAGTCGTGGAAAAGCCTGAAAGAGTGCGTCTTGACTGGTTATATCGTAATCTGAGTTTGTGGCAGTACTTTGTTACTACCTGTTTCGATTTGGGCTTTAAATCTTACTCATCTAAAACAAATCTGTGCCAAAATTGATTCTTCTGATGCATAGTGGAATGTGACTATGTTCTTCAAATGATTAGCGTAAGGTTTTGGCGCTTAAGAATATCCCTCAATTTGTAGTTACATCTTCGAGCACCTTGAGTTTTAGATGCGAAGGAAGATTCATCGTTTGTGATATTGACTGTTGGAAAAAAAAGCAGATTTAATCATCAAAACTTGCGTGAGTGATTTTCAATCAAATCCTTGCAATCAACTATTTTCCCTACTTCTTCAAAGCTCAAACTCCTTCAACCGAGCAACCTAGTTTTCCAGCCTCCTTCAAACGGAGGGAGGCTGGCAAGAACAGTGCCAATTGGAACTACGGAGTCAACAGGTTCACCGGCAGCTCGCGAGCCCGACACAGATGTTTTGGCCTTGTGTGTCCACAACTCATGAGACATAGCAACGGTAGTTGTACGACCAACATCGAATATATTGAACAAATATGCCCCTAAACTTTCGGAGAGATTTGTTTCCCGTCATGTCATCGAAATACTTGGCTTGGGAGACCAGAAAAGGTGACATGAAATTCATGATTTTGTTGTCAAAGAATAATAGGGATACGTGTATGAGAAGTTTTAAATCTTGTGGTAAGATTTGTGTAATTTCTCTATGAGATTGAAAGATTATTTCGCGAGAAATTGTGGAGATAATACTACAAAAGTTATTAAATATAATTGAAGACTGGGAAATACTGAGAGTGTTTGAATGACTTGAGTGTGGTTGTAATCTCCATTATATCGCTTGATCTATAGTGAAATTATTTACTGCTCTCCCTGTGGACGTAGCCGAATCGCGTAAATCTGATATCCGATCTATTTCCTCGTTGTATTTATATTATTGTTCGATCGCTTGCTTTCACAACATAAAGCACGGTAAGTGGCTTCTCATTTACCAAGACTCATAGGAAAATTATAATTATTGAGACAATTACGAAGCATGGCTACTAAACTACTTACAACAATTTGAGTTATTTTACTAGTGTATGTTTTTGTCACACCTCGAAATCTACTAAGATGGGAGATGACACGACCGTCCTTTCACCTGAAGGATGCGACCTCAAATCACCCAAAAGTCCCCATGACATCACTCTCGCTCTATTGGCTGCTAAACAAAGAACCTGAAAGATTGGGAAAAGAGGGGGGTGAGCAACGACAGCTCAGTAAGCAGTGCGTATCTCTTTTAAGCAGATCGAGCAACTACTATGCATATATAAAAATATCGAAACCTCAAAATTTAAACCCACAATATCATATACATATCATATCAAATATGAGTTATTTTTCCTTTTCACAAAACTCGATACAAACCAGAAAACACTCATTTAAATCAATAATATCAAAGCAGAAACCAATGGTCCATTCCATTGGCCAATCTCATCGAAAAACACACGCCCATGGTCTATTCCATCGGCCAATCTCAAATCACACATCAATGGTCTATTCCATTGATGAATCTCATCATAAAAGGCCTTGTTCGGGGTACAGGCACAGCCGCACTGCCATCCCTTGACCCGACCCAGTATTATCCTTTTTGAGCCGCAGCCGCACTGCCATCGCTTTCATGGATTTGCCCTGGCACAGCAGAAAACACATCGATAGTCTATCCATCGATCAATCTATTGCTCAACATCAAACCATGATTATGTATCTCGCCCCGTGATAAAGCGACCAAGATTCCCCCCTTGGCAAGGTCTCTACCTACTATAAGTTGGTGGCTCGGCCCACAAGGATATTCTAGACTAGTATGCACATATCCACAAGTCCCTCAATGGGCTCACAGCGATATTGAGCATCGAATCATCATCCTTAACAATATCCTCCACAGTACCAAATCCATAATAAGTCTCATAATCCACAATACCAAAAATCAATCTCACAAACCAACCAATTAACTTTTCACAACATAGAATATCTGTCATTTCTCAAATCATTTTATAAATCACAATATGGTTCCAAAACCATTTCATAAATCGCAATACGCTTCCATAATCATTTCACAAAACGATACATATATATTATTTCATAAACATAATTCACAAATTGATATGAATAACTTTTTGTAACGTTTTCCATAAAACGTGTCTCAAATCATCTTAAAACTCGTTTCATAAACCAATTCGTAACATAATACACATGTATCTGTTAACAATATTTTTCCTAAAACCATTCTCAAATTTCTCAAATCGTTCTCAAATATCAAACTGGTAGTAATTGCCCGATCCAGAATTTTATGCAATAAATATGCTCCAGTAACTCATACAATACTCAAATTCTTATCATTTTCAAAACATGATTTTATAAACTCAAAGAAGAGATAGCATCACTCACCTGGAATGCCCCAAAACCAATAACGTGGCTAAATGACCCGATAATCTCGTAATCTTATCAATTGAACGATAATCGACATCAAACCAAGTAAAATACTACAATAATCACTAAACGGCTAAACGACGGTTAAACGTTGATAAGACAACTCAAAGACACTCACAAATTGCTCATCCAAAGCCATTATCTAAATCGTCCGTAACTGGGAACTTGAGCGTGGAACTTGATTGCGCCATAACTTTCTCCACCGAACTTCGATCCTAGCAAACTTATAGTCAAAAGAAAGCCCGTTCCGAGTATTACAAAAGCCCTAACTTGGCTGTCCCAAAATCGAGCCGAAAACCGACTAAAATCGGCCTAAAGCCCACTGGTCGCGCACTGTTCACCACGTGCGGCCAACTTCAAAAATTTATAGTGGGCAAACCGTAAGTCCAAATCAAGATCCGTAAGATCCCATGGCTCCACAACACCACAAACTATCAATTCTATAAAAATACGCAGCTCTATGACTCAAAAATCGGACTTTGCTGCTCGAATCTCTTATAATTCCGAATTTCAAGCCTTAAATCTGAAACTACTCCGATAGAACGAACGAGGGACATGAGTTCTTATCGGGCGTTGCAATACGAAGTCGGATAGTGTCACGCCCCGAACCCTATCGAGCTTGCGACATCCTCCACTAGTCGATTAGTGCGACACCCCAGGTTAGTCGCCAACCTCATTTACGAACATCAGAGATTTAATTTTGCAAACGGAAACCTTAAACACCCTGACAAATTAAACTGGGGAGAATTGGGAGAATATACATTTCTAGAACTCGATCCAACTTATTCCACCATATTTACAATAGAACAAACTTTAGTTTACCAGTACACACATTCCTAAAACTTTCGAAAGTAAGAACAAAAACATATGACCTGGCATACTAACTTCCAAAAATGTTATCCTTCTGAAACCCACCGGAAACTCTGCCACATCGTACTCCGTGTGCACTGGTATTCCAAAACGTACTGGCGACGGTGGTGGAGGGTTCATGGGTCCTGTCGGGGTTCTGAAATTGTTTGGTTGAAAATAACCGTGAGACACTTCTCAGTAAGTACACCCCTAAATCCAACCTAGGCTATCACGTACCTCCAGACAATTTCACAAAATACATAAACATACACACATGCCACATAATCACATAGCAAGCAATTTAATACAAATCCACGCATGCGCAATTTTCATGTTATGCATTCTTTTCATTCTCACACTATTCCATCCAGCTTCCTCGCCAGTGACCCGCGTACACGTACACGCCTCAGGTACATTGCGACCCCTTTCCACAACACTTCCAGGCCCGCGTAAACGTACATGCCTCAGGCCATGTTTCTTGCCCGCGTAAACGTACACGCCTCAGGCTCAACATCTGCCACCTACTGCGCAATCCGCGTAGAAGTTCACGCCTCAAACTGGCAGTCTTCCGGTAATACCGGGCATCGTCCCGCGTAAACGTACACGCCTCAGGACGGCACAACTTCCCACAATCTCTCATGCCATGCCACACATCCTTCCTTTCTTACTCATGCGCACACTCAGCACGCAATTACCACAATCAATTTACCCATTACCCGCAGTCCACACGCGCATTATTTAGCTCATAATTCAAGCTCACTCATCATAGGACATAGTAACATCATTAATTAATTTACTCAAACTCACGAGTACACCCAACGGGCACATATCATCACCCAATTGCACAACAACATGCTCAATTTGTTCACCACCATTTATTTATAATTAACTAAGCATCCAACAAGTAAATTTCCATTTTTCTCCGACTAAATGGCGTCGGATTAAGTTCGAGCCTTCACGGAACTTTCTTGCCATAATTTCTAGGTTCCAAAAATTCAACTCGCGCCTCGATCGGACCCTCACAGCCCCGTGAATAGTAATTCACAGCTTGTGAACAGTGTTTCGAGGCTTGTGAACAGTAAATTCGCAGCCCTATTTTCTGAATTTCTAATAAATAATGCTCGAATTAATTTCTACGGCCCGCCATAAAATTTCCCCTCCCTATTCATACCATTCCGCACCTAATTCCATACTGATTTCGTCCGAAAATTTCCGTCGATACCCGAAGTCCTAAATTAGGTTTAGGCGCGACTTACCCGCGTTCTAGAAATATAGAAATCGTTATTTTTCTCTAACCAAACGACATCAAATCGATTCCGGTCCTTCATGGGACTTTCTTGCCATTAAATATCGGTTCTAAAAATCCAACTTGTGTCCCGAACCGAGCATCACAGCCTCGTGAATAGTGAATCACAGCTCGTGAAAAGTGAATCACAGCTCGTGAACAGTGATTCTGAGCTTGAAATTCCCTCAAATCATCCTCCAAAAATTCCAAATTAATTCCTCAAGGCCCGCCATACATTCCCGGTCTAAAACCCCAACATTTCGCACCCGCATAAGTCCAATTTCACCCAAAATCAAATTATTCGGCGATACCCAAAACCCTAAATTGGGATTAGAGTATGACTTACAAAGTTCTAGACTTAATCGGCTAGAACGGGGAGCGGCGGCACACTACGGTGACGGCGTACGGCTCACGACAGCGTCCGGCTTGAGCGGCGGCGGTCCAGCCCTCCTTGATGGGGCTCACGGCCACCTTGAGAGAGAGAGAGAAAAGAGAGAGAAATATGGCGAGAGGTTGATGGTGGTGGTGCGGTATGGCGGCTTGAGGGCGATCCGGGTGGTGGTGGCGAGCGGTGGTGTCGGCGGTGAGCTTTCGGCGTCTTCACGGTGGAGAGAAAAGAGAAAGGGAGAGTGAAAGAAAAAGGGGAGGGGTTCACGGCCAAAAAGAAAAAGGGGGGGTTTCACGAAGGAAAAGGGAGAGAAAATGGAGGAGAGAGAGGGAGTTCTCTTGACCTAAACAGTGCACTTGGACTAAACCTCAAAATGACCAAAACACCCCTCTCTCAAAACTAACCCTTTTGTGATTCTCAAGGGTAAAATGGTCCAATTCTCCGTTTCTTGCCCAAATTAAATTTTTCCGAAGGATTTGAGCGCACCAAAAATTCACACGTGTCGCGTGCAACGTCATCCTAATGTTCCGGCGTGACTTCCTAATTTTCCGGTGTCCAATTTGGGAAAAATTTCCATAATTAAATTCTATTAAACGCAGCTCGAGCGTTTCTCGAGCTAACGGGCAGCTTGCTTGGGGAAATTCGCGAAATCGACTCATGACTGATACTAAATCGAGTCACGTGCAAGTCCATCCGGTGCGTGATGACCTCGATTGTCATTAAAATCGCGAAGATCAATTACTTGATCCGAGGGGTACGATCGTTCGGTATAATTTCGGAATCATTCGTCAAGTCGTTTCGTGGTCCAACGGAATCACCTGCGATCCACTATTAGGACTGTGGCGAATTGACCCCTAACTATCCTTGAATCGGCCAACAGTGGCTCAAAATATCACTTACGCGATTTAATGGTCGAAATCCATTCACGATCGAATTTTCTTTAGTCGCGCGAATTTAATTCCCCTATTAGCCTTTCCCTAATGGTTATCATTCCCAGTAATGATCAGTTCCGGGCGAGAATTTACTACGAGCACATTTCATAAAATCCAGTTATTTTATAAATTTCAATTGGCGGAAATTTCGGAATGTCACAGATAGGCTAGGTGAGGTTTGCGCGGCGCAAAACCCTCCTCTTCTTCTTCTTCTTCTTCTTCTTCTTCTTCTTCTTCTTCTTCTTCTTCTTCTTCTTCTTCTTCTCTTTCTTTCTTTTCCGTTTCTGCTTTCTCAGCCGAAGAGCTCTCGGCCTCCTTTTTAATTTGGCCGAGAGTTCACTGTAGCTTCTATTGACTTGTTGACTTATTGACCTTTTTTTTTTCCTTCTCTCCCCGAAAGCCCACGCTCTTTGCTGAAGCTTCCATGGTTCTCTTTTTGCTTCCTCCACTATTCTCTTCTTTATTTTATTTTAGCCCTGGAGGGATCGATTTCTTTTATTTGCGCAAGTGTAATTGCTTTGCAGAATCACTGTTGAGTTTCAGTACCTAAAAACAACCTTGCTGCATCGGTCGCATTTTAGGCCCTCCATCAATATGTTGGCATTTGAATGTGAAATATTGTAACATTCGGAATTTCGATCAATTTTCGGGATCAATGAGATTGATATTACTCTCAATTAATTTTAGTGAGTCTTGCCTGGAACGGATCCTTCACGGAATACTGACTAATAGGGAATGGCTAACTAGGAAAATGGTACGTGGACCAGGGACCCGATCGTGAATTGAGCACCGATTCCGAGAAATGACGAGGAAATATTTTGGGCCAATGTGGGCCGATCCTAAGGAGGTGACGGATTTAGTTTGGGCAATGACGTACGATCGGATCGCGGGTGATTTCGCACGACCGAGAGTACGCGTTGCGAACAAATCCCGAACTTAAACCGAACGATTGCGACCCTCGGAACTAGTGATAATTCCTCACGTTCTCTCGGTAATCGAGACCATCACTATTCGAGTAACCCTATGTCGATACGCGTAACCCCTAAATAGCTGCCCATTAGTGAGAGACCCTAAAATTGAAATTGAGCGATTTTGATTGCGAAAGTTGATCCGGACTTAAATGTCGATTTTTGGGGTTGTGTGCGACTATTTTGCGAGGATGACGTCATTTTTGAGTGGCCAATTATAGTTGGGGTCGGTACGGTCAAAAATTGAAAATTCGGCCTGGAATTGGAAAATTACGAAATTGCCCGTAGGCCTATTTTTGAGTATTCCGAATTTTTGAGGGAAATTATTGGGGGATATTTGGATAAGATCAACCCCAATAATTCAGCCAATTGAAAGACCAAAATGCCCTTGGATATTCTAGCTTAAGTGGATGTGGACCAAGTATTGAGGGGCAATTTGGGAATTTGAAAAAAGTTGGTCAAAACTTGGTTTTTAAGCCAAGACCTCTCTCTCTCTCTCTCTCTCTCTCTCTCTCTCTCTCTCTCTCTCTCTCTCTCTCTCTCTCTCTCTCTCTCTCCTCATTTCCTCTCTCTCTCATCTCACGGCATCTCTCTCCCCTCTTCCTCACCCACTGAATCAGCCCCCTTCCCTCGCCGAGCTGTCGCACGCCGGTCGCTGCCCGACCGGATAGCCACCGCTCGCCACCGCCGAGCCGCGCCGCCGCGCCGATCGCACCCGTTTCACTCTAGCTGCGCTAGTCTAGAGCTTGGTAAGTCGCAATCTAACCCTCGCCTAGGACATCGGGTATTATCGGACTCGTTTAGATGTGGTTTAGTCGGTTTTAGGAGTTGATGGAAGTGATTATAGATAGATTAGAGGAGAGCTTGATTTTTCATTGTGTTCTTGGATATTTTTGTGGCTGTTGGATGGTAGTTTGAGCATTGTGGAGTGAATTTTGTGGGTTGAAATTGGGTGTATATCAACTAAGGCTCGGATCTTTGAAATTTGAGGTGAATTTCTGATTCGCGGTTACTGTACCCTCCCGGTTTACTATTTTTGTGGAGATTTTTGGAGGCCGAATCAGGGGTGGTGTCCTTCACGAAAGTTTTTCCTCACATGTATAACATATTTTAAATTTGGGATTTTTGGAAGTCATTTGGGTCGCACGAAAACCCATTTTCAGACCGTGTTGAAAATGCCCGGAATACTATTCATCCCGACCTTTGTGTCTTTCCGAATTTTTATAAAATTTTTCAGAGCTATTTTCAATAAATTTCCTTCACAAAAGTTGTTGGTGACTTCCTTTTCTATGACATATAAAAATTTCAAAGATTTTTAAGGTGATTTGGGTATTGAAAGAAATGTGTTTTGAGGACAAAACGGTCTGTTAGAGTGAACTGATTTTGGTCTGACTTCGAGGGACAAAAAGGCATGGTTGCAGTTGGAACTGGGTTTCGAGTTCTTAACGGAAAATGTTTAGCAAGATGTTTTAAGCAACATATCCAAATTTCAGAATTTTTGGAATTCGTTTATTATTTATTTGAATGGGATTTCGGTCACTGTGTAAACTGCCCAATTTTACTCCGATTCTTTAGATGTTTGTTTTTATGAGCTAAATGGTGGGGGTGTCGAGGTTGAATAGTTGCTGCCTCATGACCAGAATTTAGGCTTGAATGTGTGTTATATGAGTTGATTTGAGGATGAAATGAGGATGTTTCAAGGCTGGAGTGAGATTGAATAGAGTGTCGGATGTTGTGGGATGGAATTGGAGAGCTTAGGGCTCGATTTAAGGACAAATAGTGTCGGTTTGGTGTGTGGTAGTATGGCTGGATTGTGGTGTTTAATATGCTTGGAAATGTCGAAATTATGCCTATGAACGTGGCTATGTTTGTGGGCCCATGAGTGGCCTTGTGTGTTTGTTAAACCGTGATTTGATGGATTGAAATGTGCTTGATTATGTGCACGCGTGGGCCGGACTGAATTAGTTGTTAAATTTGCCATGTCAAATGCTTAGTGAGCATGAATTGTGTGTGAATTGATGCGTGCACGGGCCACGTGTGATTGGCCAATTGAATGTGGCAAATGATTGTTGAGCATGTGCATGAATAAGAGAGTGAATGTGGAATGGCATGTGCAATTGTGGGAATTGTGCCGTCCTAAGGCGTGTACTTTAACGCGGGACGATGCCCGGTATTACCGGAAGACTGCCAGCCTGAGGCGTGTACTTCAACGCCGGTTGCGCAGTAGGTGGTAGATGTTGAGCTTGAGGCATGTACTGTAACGCGGGCAAGAGATATGGTTTGAAGCGTGTACGGTAACGCGGGCTAAGGAGTGTTGTGAAAATGAGACGGTTGTTTATGCCGTAGGTGGTAGATGTTGAGCCTGAGGCATGTATGGTAACGCAGGCAAGAGACATGACCTGAGGCGTGTACTGTAACGCGGGCCTTGGAGTGTTGTGATGAGTTGGTCGCAGTGGACTTGAGGCGTGTACTGTAACGCGAGTCACTGGCGAGAGTTGTGGAAAAAGATTTGATGAAACGGGAACAAATGCATGAAATGCCATTAGAACATGCATGTGAGTGGAATAGTGCTATTGTAAGACTAATGTGCAAGTTGCGTGTATTGAGAATCAGGTGAGTACGATTGTGTGGACGTTGTCTGTGTGTTGCTTGTTTCGGTATCTGGATTTGTCTGGAATACGTGGTAGCCTAGATAAGGTTTAGGTTGTGTACTTATTGAGAAGTGTCTTATGGTTGTATCAACCAAACCATTTCAGAGTACCTGCCCGAGCTATGAACCTTCCGCCGCCGCCGCTGCTGCAGCGTTTTGGGGTTGTTATGCACACTGATCATGATGTGGTAGAGTTTCCGATTGAGATTGAGGCCGATTTGGAGTCGTCGGATGAGCCTGTGCTTGATGAGGATGAGGATGAGGATTCTGAAGAGATTGAGTCAGAGTGGACATCATCTAGATGGCGTAGGGATTTGTTTTGGAACTGAGGAAGAGTTTGGAAGTGTCCCAATTTTGGTGTAGCATTACCTAGGCTACTAATCTTTCTGTGATATCGGTGGTTTGCAGTTTAGTAATTCATTGTGCATATTTTGCTTTGTGGTTGTATATTGGCGGTTGTGGCATAAGTTATGTACTAAATGGATATTGTGTTTGATTCGAGGTATAGTATAAGATTTGGTGGTTTGGCAATTTATTTTTCCTAGTACCCCAGGTAAATTATTGTTTGGGTGTTTAATGTTTCCGCCGCAATTAAACTCTGATGAGTTCGTTTGGGTCGGCGACATTTCCTGGGATGTCGCATTAATTCGACCGAAGAGGGATGTCGCGAGCTCGATGGGGTTCGAGGCGTGACAAATATTGTATGACAATTGCTAGTTGATCGAAGCGATTCGTTTTCGATTGCCGATACATTGTCAATGTTCATGTTGAATTCCGTGTGGTTTTGATACCGCTGTTAGCTTGTGGTTTGATGTACAAGTGTGTATGCGTGTAGGATGATGGTAGAGAATAGCAATGCGATGAGGTATACATATTCAGGGTTTCATGGGACAAGGATAGCATGATTAGTGTAACAGAATAGTTGTACAAGTGATGGAGGAGCATTACAAGAGATGTGGTTTCTGTATGTTTAGCTCCCCTCACGGTGGAGGACTCGACCCCACACGTCTAGATGATGAGCCAAGCCTTTTTATAGGCAATCTCCACCGACAAAGTTGAAGAGATATGACAGAGAAAAAGGATACTATAAGTGATATCATATTCGTACAACGCTCACTTGAATGTCATAACTTTTCTTAAAAAATCATGGTATTTAAATGATCGAAAAAAAATGTTATGACACGTTAGCTAGTATCGTACGAAAGTTATGACGCTTGCAGCCTTCTTATGCCGATATTTTGGGGTTCTTCTACACACCGGCTCCTATGTTTTTTTTTATCACAAAACCCAACTACTCCTTTTGAGAGTTGGATTCTTATACACACACTCTTGTGGACAGCAGTAGATTCAACTACCCACTATTAGACTTTCGTGGTTCTAGGCATTTCTTTAAAAAATGGATCACGTTTCAACACAATGAATGCGACAGATGCTTGAAAGAAAAGCAACACTCTCGTGTTTTTTTATTATTATCAAGGTCACGTTCATCAGCGTGTGGCCACAATGACAAGAAACTCCAATCCAGGCACTATCCGGTGATAAGATTATCTTTCGATCTGAGTCGATGTGATTGTCACCTACTCTTTTTTTTGTTTGGTCGATAATTGGCACCTACCGGCTCTCCATGTTTTCTGCAGAATATAAATGGTCATATAGCCTCACCAGAAAGGACACGACTCAATCACCTGAATAGGCTTCAAAGTTTCCACTTACAAAGATGCAAACCTTGCCCAGTCATGGAGAACCCATCACCGGTAGCGGACCACACTACGACAGGGCGAAAGAAGCAAAGGAATTCGACGAGACCAAAGCCGGAGTCAAAGGCCTCATAGACTCCGGCGTGGCCAAGGTCCCCAGGCTCTTCATCCACCCACCCGAGAACCTGCGCCACTTGTCCCCCGACACTGACGGGGCTGCCACTGGCCTCGAGGTCCCAATCATTGACATGATGGGCTATCGGGATTCCCAGCGGCGAGACGTGGTCAACAACCTCTGTAGAGCATCCGAGACGTGGGGGTTCTTCCAGATAATCAACCATGGTGTTCCGGTCGACGCGATGGACGGCATGTTGGAAGCTGTCAAGCAGTTCCACGAGCAGCCTGAGGGAATGAAGAGAGAGTGGTACTCAAGAGATGATGCAAAGAAATTTAGGTACTACAGCAATGGAGACTTGCTTAGGTCCAAAGCAGCAACTTGGAAGGACACTATCTGGTTTGATTTCTCGCGTGGAGTGCCAGACCCAGAGGCTGTCCCTCTTCTCTGCAGGTCTGAATCATGATTGATCTACTATTTATATCGTGTTTCTATGTTATTTTGAAAGTGAAAGAGAACAGTTTTTCTTATAAATTCAATACAATTACAGTATCAGGGCGAGATATCTCGTATTCAATGCTTTACTTTTATTTTTATCCATATATGATTTTCCCTTTATACATGTGGGTTCATTATTTCCTTGCGTATTTGGACTCGCGCATGTTAAGCTTTCGTCATCTTACTGCAGGACTGTTCAGATAAAAACGCGCAAATTGCGTCATACCCTTTCATTGTAAACTTTTAGGACATTTGACTGTTCATTCACGCTCTAACACAGAACCAGCCCTCGATCAAATTTCTTCCCACTTCCTTCATTTACTCATTCGCATGTGGCTACTTGCCAACCTAACTCTCTTATCTGCATAAGGTGTTTTCGATTGCCAGAACACATATTCAGTGGGTCAAGAAAGCATTTATTATCGTGAAAATCTTGACTAATCCAAAACCAGAACCGCAACCATGTATTATGCTAAAATGAGAGTAAAAGGAAGAAAACGTTCACGATGCTTTCTTTCCCTCCTCTGCAGAGAGCCGGTTTTCGAGTACGAAAGACACATTGAAAAATTGAGGATATCTCTGTCTGAACTACTATCAGAGGCATTAGGGCTTGATTCAGACTATCTTGGTGACATTGGATGCATGAAATCCAAGAGAATGGTAGGCCATTACTACCCAATTTGCCCAGAGCCAGAGCTGACTATAGGCACAATCAATCACTCGGATGCCTCATTTCTCACTCTTCTCCTCCAAAACCACCATGGAGGCCTCCAAGTCCGACACCAAAGCCGGTGGATTGATGTGTCCCCAATGCCTGGAGCAATCGTAGCCAACATTGGAAACTTCATGCAGGTACAGAGATCATTCACATTTGTCATTTACCACGTATGTTTCCGATTCGATTAACGTCGAGTTATCTTCAAGGCAAAGAATGATTTTCCTTTTGCCTGATTTGTGGATGCAGCTTGTTAGCAACGACAAGTTCAAGAGCGTGGAGCACCGGGTCCTCGCCAGGCAGGCCGGGCCCCGGGTCTCTGTCGCATGCTTCCTCTTGCCAGGAGAGATGCGGAAGTCGTATGGGCCAATAAAGGAGCTTCTCGATGAGAACAATCCACCCGTGTACAGAGAGATCTCTTTCACAGATTATTTCGGGTATTACCTCTCCAGTGGCAATGGCCTGAATGGTGAATCTGTACTTCCTCATTTCAGAGTTAGCGAGTCCAAGTAGAGAGTACAAAAATGTGTAAAAGCTTTATTGAAGGTGATGGTGTTGGTGTTCGCATGAAATATGACGGCTCAATCTTTTCATTAGATATAGTAACAGGACTACAAGTGAACAGAATATTCAGAGTCCACATTGGTTACATAAGACAGAAACAAGAAATAGCCAAAACATGACTGCGTGCCCCTTCAAGCTGTGAAAACATTTGAATATCTTTGACCTCACTATGGTAATAACCGCTACTTCAATATAAGTTCTAAATGTGTAACGAGTTTCGCCATCTCTTTAAATCTCATCCATTAGAGCTCTCAAAGTTGATGTGGCAATCTCTCTAGTGGCAAATTTAGGACCGTAAATTTGCGTCATGGCATCATATTTGATTTTCGTCTCGTGTGTCTCGCTTCTTTCCAAATTCATTATGATGAAAATTTGTTTTTGGTAAAAAGAAGGCAACCAAAACTTGTTAAGTCGTGTATATTTTGAGTTGGTCGGATTAAATTCAAATTTCTCTCGATAAGTCTGTGTCAAGTTCAACTCAAATATGATCCACTCACATCAAGTCCGCTTGTGATATGACACGCTACTTATCATACAAACTTCGAGGATCGGTCTTAGTATACCCCGGCACTAACCCTTGTGATAAAATGCCCAAATTCAGTGTTTCATTTAAGCAGAGAGCTCTCCTTCTAGTGTCTAGGAATTTGATGACTAACAGTCTCATATTTGTCCCACCGCAACTCTACAGGTATAGGAAAAATGACACGGCAGTTCTCCTTCTGAGGATGCAGCCTCATCAACAAAAGCAACATTAAATTGTTATCAAAATATACATCCATCTACATATATGATAAAACAGCAAGTTGGTTATAGGAACAGAGTTCTAAAATCCTCCACTGACCAGCAAACTAATTCCAACAAATACTATTTCAATGTAAGTACAACTATCTCAACTTATACCGAAATCCAACTCCCATATTCCCCGTTGATACCACTCTTGTCCTGTTTGCCGGAAGCTGTAGAACTTGAAAAAGAATTGAGATGAATGATATAAGCAAATCACTATTCAATAAGAAGTAAAAATCTCTTCTAAGCAAATCATGTATTTATTATGCATATTTATAAACGGTACAAGAAACATATTTATCGAAATTTGGTATAATATATACATATATAGGGATTTCAAAAAGAACCATAGGAGCCAAAACCCAAATCAAACTGACCCAAATAAATAATTTCGAGTCTTTTCTAGTTGAGTTTCCTTTCTGTTCGGCTAGTGAATAAAACAATGGGCTTCTGATGATTCCGTTCGGTTCAATTTCGAGTTTTAAACTTGAACCAGCCCAAAACACATTATTGAACATGTTTCGAAACCAAAATAATCACGGTACTTACTAAACACATTCATGAACATAGAAAAGGAAGCCCTCTGTCTTTCGCTGGCTGGTCCAATTGTCAACCATTCCTTGCCTTCATCTCTATCGTCGCGGGCATCTCCGTCATCGCTTTTGATTCTGTCATAAATGTTCTCAATTGACAACCTGTTCCCAGTGTCATCGTTGTTGTTCCTGTTCAAAGCTTGGTTTATGAGTACCCCTTAACAACCTTAGCAATAGTTGAGGGAGCGCAAAGGTGTTCCATAGATCGAACTTGCATTTTTTTTTGTCAATTCAGTTATTAACTTTTTTTTTTGGTCAATTCAATCCTAAATCTTTTACATTTGTGCTAATTCAATCCATTCGGCCACTTTTGGCCAGCCATACGGCAATTTTTTAATATTTTTTATTCATTTTTGTTTTATTTATTTATTTATTTTCCATTCTCTTTCCTTCTTCCCCTGGCTGATCCGGCAACCGGCCAGAGACTAGGGCTGGCAAGGTCGAAACCTCACCATGGCTGACCTTGCCCACAGCCATGGCGAGACTAGCCATCGGGCGAGATTGAGCCTCGCCATGTCTGACCTTGCCCACAGCCATAGCAAGGCTCGACCTCACTCGCAATGGTGAGGTTGAGGCTCACCCTCACCGGCCCTAGCCTCTGGCCAGTCCACCGATTAGCTAGGGGAAGAAGGAAAGAAAAAAAAAAAAGAAGAGAAAGGAAAAAAAATTGAAAAAAAATGTTAAAAAAATTACCACGTCAGCGTTGGCCAGCAGTCCACATCGGTGTTAATCGGCGTCCACATCAGCGCCGGCTAGCCAAAAGTGGTCAGATGAATTGAATTGACACAAATACAAAAGGTTTAGGATTGAATTGACAAAAAAATGAGGTTTATGACTAAATTGGCATGATTACAATAGATTTAGGACTGTTGTGGTAATTTTGCCTAAAAACCCTAGTAATAGTTGAGGGAGTGTAAAGGTGTTCCACAGATCGAACATGCATTTTTTTCAATAAGAAAAGAACGTATTCTATGCTGCAAACTTTGATAATGAAAACTCATCCGGTGCTTTCATTTACTCGAATGCGGAGAGGCAGTTTCTGAGTATCACAACCATATGGCAAAATTGAAGACGTCTTTGTCCGAAATATTATCCGAGGCATTGGGGCTTGGTTCTTATTA
The DNA here is from genome assembly GCA_031216235.1 of Syzygium jambos. NCBI lineage: Eukaryota > Viridiplantae > Streptophyta > Magnoliopsida > Myrtales > Myrtaceae > Syzygium > Syzygium jambos. The sequence goes on from CM062230.1 coordinate 26,801,308, forward strand.
TCTCAGTTGTACTGAGTGTATGAAAGCGGAGATAATAATAGGCGAATACTACTCAGCTTGTCCTGAATCAGAATTGACTCTCGACATGATTAGTGACTTCAATGTATCGTTTCTGACTCTCCTCCTTCAAGATCACCATGGCGGCCTCCAAGTCCACCATGAAAACCACTTGGTCGATGTGGTTCCTTTGCATGGAGCGCTTCTAGCCAACATCGGAGACTTCATGCAGGTAAAGAAAGTTCCAACTCTTTTCTGACCTTATGTTTTCTGGCCTACATAGCAAATACGAAATTGACCTCAAGATATGTCTCTCCGGAGTCGACTTCGATCGCCCTTCATTACATTAACTATGTAAGAGTCCAGACAATATTTTTGGAGCGGCCTATGGAATGTAGTACGAACTTCCCACGATACCATGAACAACCTTGTTACACACTAGTAAGAGGACGACATGAAAGCGCATTGCATTTTGCGCCTGGCTCTTGGCAATCTTTACCACATCTTTTGTAGTCATAACTCCTTTTCTGGCCTGATATGATGGTTGCGGTTTGAACCAACGACAAGTTCAAAAGTGTGGAGCACTGAGTACTTGCCTGGCTGGTCGGACCCAGGGTGTCGGTCGCATGCTTTCTCACCCCAAGCGGGATGCAAAAAACCAGACGCTTTGGGCCAATGAAGGAGCTTCTCTCTAAAAACAATCCACCCATATACAAAGAAACCTCTCTTTTGGAATATAGCACCTATTACAAATGAGTGGCAATTTAGCATTTCCTCATTCCAGGATAAATGACTCCAAAAAGAGCAGAGTTGTGGAAAATCCTGAATGAATGTGTCTGGACTGGTTATAGCAGATATCTGAGTTTGTGGCAAGACTTTGTAACCACCTGTTTCGATTTGTACAATAAAATCTTGCTCGTATGAAACAAATCAATATCGAAATTGATTCTTCTGATGCATTGTGGAATGTGACTATCTTCTTCAAATGATTGGCATTAGGTTTTGGCGCTTATGAGTTTACCTCAAACTGTAATTGCATCTACAAGAACCTCGAGTTTTAGATACGAAGGAAGAATTGTCATTATTCATATTCAATATTGGAAAGAAGTGCACATTTAGGCATCAAACTTGCGCAAGTGATTCACAAATTGTCTATTAACAACAAGTAGATCTATAAGAAGGGAATTAGTAATGTGTCAAGAAAAATTAGTACAAGAAGCCATGAAAACACTTCTTGATAATGGAATTTGCAGACAACCAATGAGGGATGGTCATAACAAGTTTTACAAGTCATTTTCGGATGTAATTGAAGGCAAAGAGGGAAGATTTTGCAAGATTCCGCTTGGCAAATAGGTCGATTATTCGGGTCATTCTGTCATTGTCTCACTTCCATTACATAGATGTGGATTGCCTCAAGAAATAGCAGTAGAGCTTTTTCGGACATTTGTAATTCATGGGCTAATTAAACAACATCTTGCTTCAAACGTAGAAGTTGCTAAGAGTAAAATTCGGAAAAAGGAGCCCATTGTATGGGAAATATTGCAAGAAGTTATGAAGGAGCATCCCGTATTGCTAAATAGAGCGTCCACTTTGGATAGATTAGGCATACAGGCATTTCAATCCATTCTACAGTCAAGTCCTTGTACTCATGACACTTTTTCCCAACTAATTCTCTTTGTTACCAACTACAGCAAATTGAAACTAGCGTATCAATCTATTCCTGTCAAAAGTTTGTTGTTGAAATAAGTGATGGAAACACAGAACGAAAAGCTATTGAACATTAGCTTGACTGTTCTGCAACTTGATCATCACAAATTGATCGTCAACAATTTACATCATATTCTTTACTAGCATCGACAAGCACGTCGGCTTCAATTTGTCCGAGTAAGAGAATAATTGGCTCAATGAGACAAATTCTACAAGTTCAAAAACATGATTGCACAGCAAATTTGAAAATGACTCAGAAAAAGAATGCAATCATGAACCAAATGTGCGCTTTCTCCTTGAATTCACCATTCGCTGGTCACTGTTTGCAGCCGTAGCTATCCCAAGTCTCCGCTCGGAATCGTCCACTTGCGTGGGCTATGGGGCGAAAGCTTCTGGTGGCTTCCAGAAACCGCACCATTCATTCAGGTCACGGGTGCAGCCATCCCAGGTTTGAGTTGGCCTAGGTCCAAGCAACTTTGTGCATAAATGAATCTCATTTCGCATTTACATCTCAAATGATAAAAAAAAAATGAGTGAGACATGTATTTGTACATGCGGCAACCTGTGAATAGCTTGTTGTGTCCGGGCAGTCTTAGGCATTCACATGGTCACTGTCACACCCCGAAACCTATCAGGATGGGGGATAACACGGCCGTCTTTCTACCCGAAGGACACGGCCTCAAACCATAAGGAATCCAACTCCTAAAAGTCCCCATGATATCACTCTCGCTCTATTGGCTATTAACCAAGAAACTTGAAAGATTAGGGAAAGAGAGGGATAAGCAACCACAGCTGAGTAAGTAGTGCGTATCTCTTCTAAGCAGATCGAGCAATCACTATACATATGTACAAAGTGATACTAAAACTTTAGAAGCCAAATTTAGTATATAAAATACATATCGGATTACATAAGAGTTGTTTTATTTTAACAAGCTTTTATACAAATAAGAAATACTCGTTTAAACCATCATAAACGCCAATGGTCAAGTCCATTGATCAATTTACTATTGAAAATCACATCAATAGTCCATTCCATCGACTAATCTCAAATCACACATCAATAGTCTATTCCATTAATGAATCTCACATCACATCACACGTCAATGGTTTATTCCATCGACTAATCTTATGCTCATCATCAAACTATGATCACGTTTAACGCCGTGACAAAAGCAACCAAGTTTACCCCATTTGGTTAGGTTTACCACTTATATAGCCGACGGTTCGACCTAGAAAGACGTCTTGATAGTATGCATACTCCCCCCCTCAATGGGTTCTCGTCATAGCGATATGAGCCATCAAATAATTATTCTCCAATACTAGAAATCCAATCCAAAAATGAATCTCATAAACCAAACAATTAACTTTTCACAACATAGTCCATCCGCGATTTTCTCAAACAATTTCTCAAATCATTCATAAACCAGTTTCACAATACAATACATATACGTAAACTTTCACAACACATTTTCATAATCCATTTTATAAATCACAATATGATTCCAAAACCATTTCATAAATCACAATACATTTCCATAATCATTTCACAAAGCGATACATATATATCATTTCATAAACATAATTTGCAAATTGATATGAGTAACCTTTTGTAACATCTTTCATGAAACGTTTTTCAAATTATCTTAAAACTCATTCCATAAACCAGCTCGCAACATATTATATATATATATATATATATATATATATATATATATCTTAAAACCATTCTCAGATGACCAAGGAGTAGTAAATGCCAAATCCAGGCTTTTATGCAATAACAATGCTGCTATTTTAAGTTCCATATACATTTCAACATGGTTTTTACAAAATCAAAGAAGAGATATCACCACTCACCTGAGAATGCTTACGACCAAACGACGAGGAATACTCGAACCGTCGAACTTGCAATCCTATCAAATAAGCGAGAAACAACTTTAAAATAGAGTAAAATGTTACCTTGACTACGACTCGGTTAAATTAGGCTTAAACGCTAACATAACGACTCAAATCGCTCGTCCGAAACAATTATTCAAAACCTTTCGCAACGTGGAGCTTGCACGCAAAACTTGGTTGCGTCATAATTTTTTTCACCAAACTCCATTCCAAGCGAGTTTATAGTCAATAGAAAGCCCATTCAAAGCACTACAATAACCCGAACTTGGTTGACCCAAAAGCAGGACAAAGGCGACGAAAATCGGCATGAAAGCTGCTGGTCACGCACTATTCACCACGCGCACTTAACTTCAAAAATTCATTTCGAGCAAACGGTAAATCCAAATTGAGTTCTGTAAAGTCCCACGGCTCTATGACGCCCTAAACTACCAATTATATATATATATATATATATATATATATATATATATACACACGCAGCTCAACGACCAAAAATTAGACTACGCAGCTTGAATTTCTCTCAATTCCGAAATTTAAGCCCTAATCCGAAAAATACTCCGATTGAATGAACGAGGGGCTCGAATACTTACCGAGCATATATGAAGTAACTCTGGCTTAGTGAGACTCAAGTGGCAAGTACACCTCTCTTTCTTCTTCTTCTCTCTTCTTTCTTTCCTCTCTTTCTTTCCCGATTGTCCTGCAAGCTCTTGGTCTTCTCTCTCTCTAGGCTGTTTTTCCTTTATATAGCTGAAGTCCACTTCTTCTCTTTTATTCTTTTTGACTTTTCAACTCTTCTTTTCTTTTTTTTTTTTTTTTAAATTTTTGGATAAAAAGTCCAAATATTACAGTCACAGCCTCACATTGATCAGGGCTCAAATTCTTCCAATCTGGATTAGGGCTTCAAACTTTGTCACTACAAGATCATGCAAACCTTGCCGAGTCATGGACAATTCATCATTCGCTGCAACCCGGGTTATGATAGAGAGAAAGAATTGCAGGAATTCGACGAGACCAAGGCCGGTGTCAAAGGCCTTGTGGACTCTGGCGCGACCAAGATCCCCAGAATCTTCTTCTTCCCACCCGAGAACTTGCACGGTTTGTCAACTGATGCAAACAGGACGGCAATCCAGTTGCCAATCGTCGATCTTAAAGGCTATCGGGATTCTCGGCGGGGAGATATCATCGATGGGATTCGCGAAGCATCAGAGGCATGGGGTTTCTTTCAGATAATCAATCACGGGATTCCGCTCGACGTGATGGACAACATGTTGGAGGGTGTGAAGAAATTCCATGAGCAACGAGTGGAAGTGAAGAGAGAGCTGTACTCTAGAGATGGTACGAAGAGAGTGAGGTACTTTTGCAATGGAGATCTGTTCCTCTCAAAAGCAGCGAGTTGGAGGGACACTGTCATGTTTGATTTCCAGGATGGTGGCCTAGACCCAGAGGCTATTCCTCCTATTTGCAGGTATGTGTATCGCTTATGAAAGCTAAAATTGGAGTTGCTACGTGAGATGTGAACAGTTGTGGCCATTTCTCTTACTAAGGACAGGTTGAGGTTCAATTTAACATCCTCTGTAACTGTATTTTCAAAAACCCAAAACCGTGCAAAGCGGATCATTCCGTGTAATGCATGTCTACACGGTTGAAAGCCCGGTTTTTGAGTACCCTTTAACAACCTTGGTAATAGTTGAGGGAGTGCAAAGGTGTTCCACAAGTGGAATATGCATTTGGTTCGATAAGAAAAGAACGAGTTCTTTCCTACAGACCTCGATACTGAAAACTCACACACAATGCTTTCATGTGCTCGCTTGCAGAGAGGCAGTTTTCGAGTACGAGAAGCATATGGCAGAACTGAAGACATCTTTAGCTGAACTATTATCGGAGGCATTGGGCCTTGGTTCTGATTATCTCAGTGGCACCGAGTGTATGAAATCGGAGACGGTCCTAGGCCATTACTACCCAGCTTGTCCTGAACCAGAGTTGACTCTTGGTACAGTCAATCACTCGGACATATCGTATCTGACTCTTCTCCTTCAAGACCACCACGGTGGCCTCCAAGTCCTACATGAAAACCACTGGGTTGATGTGGTTCCCGTGCATGGAGCACTACTAGCCAACATTGGAGACTTCATGCAGGTAAAGAAAGTTCCAACTTTTTTCGGACCTTATGTTTTCTGACCTACATGGCAAATACAAAATTGACCTCAAAATATGTCTAGCTGGAGTCGAGTTATATCGCCTTTCATCAGATCAACAACTATATAATGAGTCTGGACAAAATTTCTGAGCGACCAATGGAATGTAGTACGATCTAAGCATGATAGCTTGAACGCTTGAGAAGAATCATAAGTGAAAAAACATAGCCATGTTGCGAGGCACAGCTTTATTTCTACTCTTGATCTTAAACATTCGTGCCATGCACTAATTAGAGGACGACATGAAAACACACTGCCTTCTATGCCCGGCTCTTGGCATTCATCTTTACCCCATCTTTTGAAGTCATAACTCCTTTTTCTGGCCTAATGCGATGGTTGCAGCTTGTTACCAACAACAAGTTCAAAAGTGTGGAGCACCGAGTACTTGCCAGGCCGGTCGGACCCCGTGTTTCTGTCGCGTGCTTTCTCTCCCCAAGCAAGACGGAGAAAACCACATCCCTTGGGCCAATAAAGGAGCTTCTCTATGAAAATAATCCACCCATATACAAAGAAACCTCTCTTTCGGAATACGTCAACTATTACATATCCCATGGCCTGAGTGGCAATTCAACACTTCCTCATTTCAGGATAAGTGACTCCAAATAGAGCAGAGTTGTGGAAAATCTGAATGAGAGTATCATGACTGGTTATATCATGTATCTGAGTTTGTGGTAGGACTTTGTAACTACCTGTTTTGGTTTGTGCAATACAATCGTACTTGTCGAAAACAAATCAGTGTCAAATTTAATTCTTCCGACGCAAAGTGGAGTGTGACTATGTTCTTCAATTGATTAGCATTAGGTTTTGGCGCTTACCAGTGTCCCTCAAACAATAGTTACATCTTCAAGCACCTCGAGTTTTAGAATGCGATGGAAGATTCATTGTAATTAATAGTAAATATTGGAAAAAAGTGTACATCTTCTCATTAATTTTGCACTAGTGATTCTAAAATTTTAATGTAGTCCTTGTACTTAATAATTTTTTACCCATCAAGTCTCCTTGTTACCAACTGCATCAAATCCAAACCATTGTGTCAATCTATTACAGCGTGAAGTTGACGTTGAAATAAGTGATGGAACTATAGAATGAAAAGTTACTGATTGCTTGTTCTGCTACTTGATCTGCACAATATAATTGTCAACAACTTACATCATATTCTTGACCAGGGTTGACAACCACGTAGGCTTCAATTCATCCGAGTCAGGAAAGATTGGCTCGGTTGGACAAATTCTACAAGTCAAGAACTTAATTGCATGACGAATTTGGTAAAGACATTAGAAAAAGAGTGCAAATTCATGAACCAAATGTATGCTTTTTCCTTGAAAGTTTCCCCATCCCCTCTTCATTGGAAAATGACCATATGTTTATCTGAGGTATTACCCACGATTTTCTGATTGCCAACAAAATGCAAGGTCGTCATTTTCCTTCATACCATCCACATAGACTATTTTCACCCCCAAAATTCTTCTCCCGAGGGTGAGAGCAGAACACAGAGTTGATGTACAATCGTGTTCAGGAGACAAATCACGGGCAAATCAATTTAATTCACCGTTAAGTGCACATCATTCACAAATGTGCCCAATGTACCATGAACAGAAAAGAGAGTGAACTTATTTCCGGCATAACTATAAAACGCGTGTATTTTGAGTTCCTGCCATTTGGTACGTGTTGGAGAAGGCACCGAGGAGCAAATGCTAATATCTTGCTAAATTCACCCTCAATGCAACGGCATATAGCAGCAAAACAGCGGAGTGAAGCAAGAAAACTTGAAACTTGGAGCGTTGGAAACATCATAACTCCCATCATGATAAATCATTCAATGCACAGCGGCTCCAACATTGAAAAGTTTCAAGGAGGATGCGACTCGTGCGAACTCAAACCCCGGTCCCCATTCACGTGCTCATTAGTGTGTAACGGGGTCAACACTCATCTTCGCAAATGAACTCATCAGGAAAACAAGGATTCCTCCCTATTGCCAAGGAGAAACAAAACACAAAGGTCAAACTAGAATTGGACCAATCCATGTCGTGGATGACTTACGTGCACATATTACAGAGCATCTGCTGGATTAAGGCCAAGGGCTGCACGTTGCGTTTCAAGCTGAAGTCTGGGTCTGCGATATTTGCGTGCGACCAGAAAACATCCATTCTGTGGATGCTTATTTTGTTGAGTGTGACAAGAAAGAACAGAATGCAACCAATATTAATGTATTTCATTCTTGAGCAAACACATCATTCAGATATCAAGATCAACCACAAAGCATATCCGTATCTTCTCACCATGTTCTTCGGTGACACCTCTTTAAGATTGTCAGACCCAAGCTTCTAATTGCTTCTGCTATCTCAAGAAAATGGCTGCACTCTTCGCACGACATCTGCACACATCAACCAAATTTGGATGGTACTCATCAGTTAATTCAAAAATGGTATTTGCGGACCAAAAGAAAGCATAAGGATTATGTTAAAAATGGAAGCTCCCTCCCACCACTACCCACTTCATTCGGGAGATGCATGGCAAAAGCAGTTATTATCAAACCCTTTTTTTCTGGAAATAATCATCGACTTTCCTCCCCTAATCACAACACGGTATAAAACAAGATCTCTACATGATAACATGTCCATACCTCCACAAGCAGCTGGCTTCTTACAAAGATTTTCGACCCTGATTGAGTAAACCTTGAGATCGATGCCCACTCCACAGTCCAGCTCAATCCTGGTTCATTATTGGAGGTTCCGCGTAAGTCTGGTTCATTATTGTAGTATAGGTGCAATGTGCCCTAGATGTCTAATTGATAGGATGACCTTGTCCAGATATCTATGAAGATGAATATGTGGAAAGTAAAATGAGCTGACAGAAAAAAAGCATGTCAAGAAGATGCCGATAAACTGCAGGCTGTTTTCATCTACAGTTTTTAGGAGAACGGTATTTTGACCTTCGATTCGGCGCACTTGTCTTGCTTGCCAGCGTTCTAAGTGATGCTCTGTAGAAAAAGCATATGCTTGATTATGTGCTCCAAAAGTGCATCGATACTACACTGCAATGGTTTGAAATTTTGTTAGTGCAGAAAGGAACATATAATCCTGACAAGAAGCAAAACCATCAAAAGCAAGAACACAGCAATTACATTTGAAATTGCTTTTGACCCACTGGGCACCAACTCTCTTAGTTCCTTTAGACAATCTTGAATCAGTTGTCTGTCCCTAGGCCTGGGCGTGAGAATTTTCCCCAGGTCTAGCCCTCTTTTGCTGTTCTTCGCAAGCTCTGATGACCCATCTAAGAGCTCGCCATGTGAAGTTTAACAAGAAGAGGAAATACTTGTGCAAGACATCGCAAGACTTCTGTCTGATGAACTTAGGCCTAGTCCTTCCCTATGATAGGGGTGATCAATTGAATAACCCACTGATTGAGCAGTGACCTTAGAAGGGCTAGAGCTGGAAGCTTCTGGAACTCTTCCTGAAACCACTGGAGACCATAACGATTTGGAAATGATCCCTCATTTTTCTCGTCATGACCACTCTGACAAACTTTAGCCGCTACAGCTTCCAGAAGATGCTCTGAGTCTGATTCATTCGTTAAACTGCTATTGCTGATCCCTGCTGATATCTGCAATGGTATTTCAGCTTCTGCTCTCTCTTCTTCCCAAACAGTTATTGCCTATTTGCATGCTCACAAATAAGGTACATTTCAGAATTAGATATGAGATATTTCTCGTGATGTTCCACTTTTGTGTAGGTGAATATCGGTGTCAGAGTTTCAAGGCCTGAAACTAAACTTTGTTGCCTTGGTCGCATTTCAGGCCCTCCATCGATATATTGGCATTCTATGTGAAATATGATGTGATAATTGCTAGTTAATCGAAGCAATTTGTTTTTCATTGCTGATATAAAGTCAATGCACCTGATAAATGCTTGAGAGAATAATAAAACACTTCCCTTATTTTATTAATTAGGCCATGGTCATCAGCATGTGGCCAGATTGGAAGTTTCATTTGACTAAAATTCTAATCCAGGCACTATCCGGGGATAAGAGAACCTTTCGATCTCCGTCAATGCGACCGGCACGTACGGGCTCTCCTTGTTTCTGCAAAAAATAAATTGTAAATAGCCTCACAGAAAGGGTGCAATTCAATCCTCTTACTAGGCTTCAAAATTTCCCCTTACAAAGATGCAAACCTTGCTCAGTCATGGAGAATCCTTCACCTGTAGCGGACCACATTACGACAGAGTGAAAGAATTGCAGGAATTCGACGAGACCAAGGCTGGAGTCAAAGGCCTCTTGGACTCTGGTGTGACCAAGATCACTAGGATCTTCGTCCACCTGCCCGAGAACTTGCACGGTTTGTCATCTGACGCGAACTGGACCAGCCTCCAGGTCCCTATAGTCGATCTAAGAGGCTGTGAGTATTCGCACCGGCGAGATATCATAGATGGTATTTTCAAAGCATCGGAGGCTTGGGGGTTCTTTGAGATAATCAATCACGGGATTCCGCTTGATGTGATAGACAACATGTTGGAGGGTGTGAAGAAGTTTCATGAGCAACAAGTGGAAGTGAAGAAAGAGCTGTACTCTAGAGATCGTACGAAGAGAGTGAGGTACTTTTGCTGTGGAAACTTGTTCCTGTCAAAAGCAGGGAGTTGGAGGGACAGTGGCTTATTTGATTTCCAGGATGGTGTCCTAGACCCAGAGGCTGTTCCGCCTATTTGCAGGTATACGTATGACTTGAGAAAGATAATAATCGGAGTTGCTACGTGAGATGCGAACAGTTTTGGCCGTTTCTTTTGCAGAGGACAGGTTGGGGTTCGCTTTAACATACTTTGTATTTTCAAAAAAGCGAAACTGTGTAATCAGGATCATTCAGTGTAATGCATTTTGATACAGTTCCGAGCTTGGTTTAGGGTACCCTTTAACAACCTTTGTAATAGTTAAGGGAGTGCAAAGGCGTTTCACAAATTGAACATGCACTTTTTTGGGAAAGAAAAGAACGTATTCTTTGCTACAAACCTCGATATTGGAAACTGACACAGTGCTTACATTTACTCGTTTGCAGAGAGGCAGTTTTCGAGTACGAGAAACATATGGCGAAACTGAAGGCTTCCTTATCCGAACTATTATCCGAGGCATTGGGCCTTGGTCCTTATTATCTCAGCAGAACCGAGTGTATGAAATCGGTGAAGATTCTAGGCCATTACTACCCAGCCTGTCCAGAACCAGAATTGACTTTGGGCACGATTAATCACTTTGACATGTCGTTTCTGACTCTTCTCCTCCAAGACCACCACGGTGGTCTCCAAGTCCTCCATGAAAACCACTGGGTTGACGTGATTCCAGTCCACGGAGCACTTCTAGCCAACATTGTTGGGATTTTTGCACCAAAATCCCATAGAATTGAATGAGAAATGTGTGGGTGAAAGTGTCCCATATAGGGTAGAAGAGAGATGGGAGATGGGTTCAAATAGTTAAGCCTCACAAATGGGTTTGGGCCCCAAGGGGTACCCCACTTTTGTGGAAGAGAGAGGACCTACGTCAAGCTAGGTCGGTCCACCCCCCGCGCCACCGCCCATCCGGCCGGTTCAGGTCCAGGTTCACCCTCTATCGGTTTTTATTTTTCCCGAACAGACGTGTTGTTTAGAATTTAGTTATTATTATTATTTTTTGGAAATACAAACATGTCTGTTCGAGGTTCGGTTCGCCCGAACGAAGAACCGAATCCCTTCGTGACTGTTCACGAACCGAACCGGTTCGAACCTTTGCTACTGTTCACGAACTTGGAACCGCCAGCGCTCTCGCAACTCTTCATTTTTCGCCACTCTCATATAACCGAACGGTTGAGTTCGGGAAGAGACACTTCATGACATTTTTGCATTCCCAGAGACATTTTCCCGAGACACTTACGCATATTCACTTCATCATTATCATTTCTTGTGCGATTGTTCTGCGAAATTGCGTTCGAAGGAGTCCTCCGAATACGTACCACTTCGGAGGAACGAGATCCGTTCTATCCTGGGAGACGATTGTCCGATATCCTCGGGTACTAATTGAGGGGCCAAATTCGTCTTAAGGACACGACGTTATTTCGTCGGGCTCGGATCAACATTCTGCTTTAATTATTTGTGCTGCTTTCAGGTTAGTCTTCTTGTATTTGATTTCGATTTCTGGTATACGAACTTAGCCGAACATAACCAACTACAAACATTGGAGACTTCATGCAGGTAAAGAAAATTCCAAATTTTATCTGACCTCATTTTTTCTGGCCTACATAGCTAATACGAAATTGACCTCGTGATGTGTTTATCTGGATTCTATTTCGATCCCTTTCATGGCATCAACTGGATAACGAGTCTAGACAATACTTTCTAAGCGACCAGTGGAATGTAGGATGAACTTCCTATGATACTCTGAACACTTGAGAAGAATCACAAGTGAGATGACAGAGCAACGTAGCTAGGAACGACATTTTAACTGATCTTAAACATACTGTATTCTATCCTGGCTCTTGGCACTTATCTTTAGCACATCTTTTAGAGTCATAACTCCTTTTCTAGCCTAATACGATGGGTGCAGCTTGTTAACAACGACAAGTTCAAAACCATGGAGCATCGAGCACTTGCTGGGCGGGTCGGATCCAGGGTTTCGGTCGCGTGCTTTCTCCCCCCGTGCAGGATTGAAAATGCCAAACCCTTTGGGCCAATAAAGGAGCTTCTCTCTGAAAACAATCCAGCCGCATAAAAAGAAATCTCTCCTTCGGAATACGTCGCCTATTTCAAATCCCATTGCCAGAGGGACAATTCAGCACTTCCTCATTTCAGGATAAGCAATTCCAAATAGAGCATAGTCGTGGAAAAGCCTGAATTAATGTGTCTTAACTGATTATATCGTAATCTAAGTTTGTGGCAGTACTTTGTTACTACCTGTTTCGATTTGGGCTTTAAATCTTACTCATCTAAAACAAATTTGTGCCAAAATTGATTCTTATGATGCATAGTGGAATGTGACTGTTCTTCAAATGATTAGCGTAAGGTTTTGACGCTTATGAATATCCCTCAATCTGTAGTTACATCTTCGAGCAACTTGAGTTTTAGATGCGAAGGAAGATTCATCGTTTGTGATATTGACTGTTGTAAAAAAAGCAGATTTAATCATCAAAACTTGTGTAAGTGATTTTCAATCAAATCCTTGCAATCAACTATTTTCCCTACTTGTTCAAAGCTCAAACTCCTTCAACCAAGCAACCTAGTTTTCCAGCCTCCTTCAAACGGAGGGAGGCTGGCAAGAACAGTACCAATTTGAACTATGGAGTCAACAGGTTCACCGGCAGTTCGCAAGCCCAACACAGATGTTTTGGCCTTGTGTGTCAGAACTCATGACACAGAGCAACAGTAGTTGTAGGACCACCAGCGAATATATTGAACAAGATATGCCCCTAAACTTTTAGAGAGATTTGTCTCCCGTCATGGCATCGAACTACTTGGCTCGGGGGACCAGAAAAGGCGCCATGAAATTCATGATTTTGTTGTCAAAGAATAATAGGGATACGTGCACCAAAAGTCTTAAATCTTGTGATAAGATTTGTGTAATTCCTCTATGAGATTGAAAGATTAGTTCATTAGGAATTGTGGGGCTGAATACTACAAGAGTTATTAAATGTAATTGGAGACTAAGAAACACTGGGAGTGTTTGAGTAACTTAAGTGTGATTGTAATTTTCATTACATTGCTTGATCTATGGTGAAATTATTTGCTGCTCTCCCCGTGGACGTAGCTGAACCAAGTAAATCTGATGTCCAATCTATTTTCTCATTGTGTCTATTTTATTGGTCGATCGCTTGCTTCCACAACATAAAGCATGGTTAGTGGCTTTTCATTTACCAAGACTCATAGGAAAATTATAATTATGGAGGACAATTACGAAGCATGGCTACTAAACTACTTAAGACAATTTAAGTTATTTTATTAGTGCATGTTCCAGCCCGGGAGGGATGAATTTCTTTTATTTGCGCACTTATAATTACTTTTCAGAATCACTGTTAGTTTCAGTACCCGAAAACAACCTTGCTGCGTCGGTAGCATTTTAGGCCCTCCATCAACATGTTGGCATTTGAATGTGAAATATTATATGACAATTGCTAGTTGATCGAAGCTATTTGTTTTCCATTGCCGATACATTGTCAATGTTCATGTTGAATTCCGCGTGGTTTTGATACCGCTGTTAGCTTGTGGTTTGATGTACAAGTGTGTATGCGTGTAGGATATGGATGGTAGAGAATAGCAATGGGACGAGGTATACATATTTTCAGGGTTTCATGGGACAAGGATAGCATGATTAGTTTAACAGAATAGCTGTACATGTGATAGAGGAGCATTACAAGAGATGTGGTTTCTGGTTTCTGTATGTTTAGCTCCCCTCACGGTAGAGGACTTGACCCCACACGTCTACAGGAATGAGCCAAGCCTTTTTATAGCAATCTCCTCTGACAAAGTTGAAGAGACGCGCGGGAGAAAAAGGATACCACAAATGATATCATATTTGTATAGGCTCACTTGAATGTTATCATTTTTCTTAAAAAATCACGACATTCAAGTGATCGAAAAAAATATTATGACACATTAGCTAGCGTTGTACGAAAGTTATGGCACATATAGCTTCCTTATGCCAATATTTTGGGATTCTTCTGCACACTTTTCGTGTGCTCCTCTGTTTTTTTATTCACAAAATCCAACTACTCCTTGAGAGTTGGATTCTTATACACACTCTCGTGGACAGCAGTAGATTCAACTACCCACCATTAGACTTTCGTAGTTCTAGCCATTTCTTTCAAAAATGGATCACGTTTCAACACAATGAATGCGACAAATGCTTGAAAGAAAAGCAACACTCTCCTATTTTTTTATTATTATCATGGCCACGTTTATCAGCATGTTGCTACAATGACAAGAAACTCCAATCCAGGCACTATCCGGGGATAAGATTATCTTTCGATCTGAGTCGATGTGATTGTCACCTACTCTTTTTTTTTGTTTGGTCGATAATTGGCACCTACCGGCTCTCCATGTTTTCTGCAGAATATAAATGGTCATATAGCCTTACCAGAAAGGACACGACTCAATCACCTTGATAGGCTTCGAAGTTTCCACTTACAAAGATGCAAACCTTGCCCAGTCATGGAGAACCCATCGCCGGCGGCGGACCACACTACGACAGGGCGAAAGAAGCTAAGGAATTCGAAGAGACCAAAGCCGGAGTCAAAGGCCTCGTAGACTCGGGCGTGGCCAAGGTCCCCAGGCTCTTCATCCACCCACCCGAGAACCTGCGCGACTTGTCCCCCGACACTGATGGGGCCGCCACCGGCCTCGAGGTCCCAATCATTGACATGATGGGCTATCCGGATTCCCGGCGGCGAGACGTGGTCAACGACCTCTGTAGAGCATCCGAGACGTGGGGGTTCTTCCAGATAATCAACCATGGTGTTCCGGTCGACGCGATGGACGGCATGTTGGAAGCTGTCAAGCAGTTCCACGAGCAGCCTGAGGGAATGAAGAGAGAGTGGTACTCAAGAGATGATGCAAAGATATTTAGGTACTACAGCAATGGAGACTTGTTTAGGTCCAAAGCATTATCTTGGAAGGACACTCTCACGTTTGATTTCTCGCGTGGAGTGCCAGACCCAGAGGCGGTCCCTCTTCTCTGCAGGTCTGAATCATGATTGATATACTATTTATGCCGTGTTCCTATGTTATTTTGAAAGTGAAAGAGAACAGTTTTCCTTATAATTTCAATATAATTACAGTGGCGAGATATCTCGTATTCGATACTTCACTTTTTTCTTTTTTTTTTCTATTTATGATTTTCCCTTCTTTATACATGTGGGTTCATTATTTCCACATGTATTTGGACTCGCGCATGTTGACCTTTTTTCATCTTACTGTAGGACTGTTCAGATAAGAACGCGCGAATTGCGTCATACCATTTCATTGTGAACTTTTAGGACATTTGACTGTTCATTCGCCCTCTATCACAGTACCAGCCCTCGATCAGATTTCTACTTCCTTCATTTACTCGTTCGCATGTGGCTACTTGCCAACCTAACTCTCTTATCTGCATAGGGTGTTTACGATTCCCAGAACACATATTCAGTGGGTCAAGAAAGCATTTATTATTGTGAAAGTCTTGACTAATCCAAAACCAGAACCGCATCCGTGTATTATGTTAAAATGAGAGGAAAAGGTAGAAAACGTTCACGGTGCTTTCCTTCCCTCCTCTGCAGAGAGCCGTTTTTCGAGTACGAAAGACACATCGAAAAATTGAAGATATCTCTGTCTGAACTACTATCAGAGGCATTAGGGCTTGATTCAGACTATCTTGGTGACATTGGATGCATGAAATCCAAGAGTATGGCAGGCCATTACTACCCAATTTGCCCAGAGCCAGAGCTGACTATAGGCACAATGAATCACTCAGATGCCGCATTTCTCACTCTTCTCCTCCAAAACCACCATGGAGGCCTCCAAGTCCGACACCAAAACCAGTGGATTGATGTGTCCCCATTGCCTGGAGCAATCCTAGCCAACATTGGAAACTTCATGCAGGTACAAAGATCATTCACATTTGTCATTTTCCATGTATGTTTCCGATTCGATTAACGTCGAGTTATCTTCGAGTCAAAGAATGATTTTCCTTTTGCCTGATTTGTGGATGCAGCTTGTTAGCAACGACAAGTTCAAGAGCGTGGAGCACCGGGTCCTCGCCAGGCGGGCCGGGCCCCGGGTCTCGGTTGGATGCTTCCTTTTACCAGGAGAGATGCAGAAGTCGTATGGGCCAATAAAGGAGCTTCTCGATGGGAACAATCCACCCGTATACAGACAGATCTCTTTCACAGATTATTTCGGGTATTACCTCTCCAGTGGCAATGGCCTGAATGGTGAATCTGTACTTCCTCATTTCAGAGTTAGCGAGTCCAAGTAGAAAGTACAAAAATGTGTAAAAGCTTCATCGAAGGTGTTGGTGTTCGCATGAAATATGACGGCTCAATCTTTTCATTTGATATAGTAACAGGACTACGAGTGAACAAAATATTCAGAGTCCACATTGGTTACATAAGACTGAAACAAGAAATAGCCAAAATATGATTGCATGCCCCCTTCAATCTGTGAACACAGTTGAATCTCTTTGACCTCACTATGATAATAACTACTACTTTAATATAAATTCTAAATTTGTAACGAGTTTCATTGTCTCTTTAACTCTCATCCAATAGAGCTCTCAAAGTCGATGCGGCAATCGCTCCAATGGCAAATTTTAGGACTGTAAATTTGCGTCATGGCATCATATTCGATTTTCGTCTCATGTGTTTCGCTTCTTTCGAATTTCATAATGATGAAAAATTGTTTTTGGTAAAAAGAAGGCAACCAAAACTTATCAATTTGTGTATATTTTGAGTTTGTCGAATTAAATTCAAATTTCTCTCGATAAGCCTGTGCTAGATACAACTTGAATATGATCCACTTACATCAAGTCCGCTTGTGATACGACACACTACATATCATAAAAACTTTGAGGATCAGTCTTAGTATTCCACGGCACTGACCCTTGCAATAAAATACCCAAATTGAGTGTTTCATTAATTGGAGAGCTCTCTTTTTAGGTTGCGAATGATAATCATTATGTTTCTCTATTTTTCAAATTTTCTATTCTTAAAAACATGTTTGGAACATAAATCCGTTTAGTAACGCAATTTCATTTTTCTATTTCTAGAACAAATTTTGATTTCAGAAATAGGTTTGGAACAGAAATGAGAAATAAAAATTTTCTAATCTGGAAAAAAATGAGTAATAAAAAATTTTCTCATTGCTCGCTTTCGTTACTAGCCGGTTGCCCATCCACCACCCACTCGCCGTCTGTTGCCTCCCGCCGTCCGTTGGCCGTTGTCCCTCGCCGCCACCTGCCGCCAACCGTCGCCCACCTCCCGCTTCTACCCTACGACAGCTGCCTCCTATTGCCGTCCCCCACATTGGTCCCCCACTGCTTGCTCGCTATTCACTCGCCAGTTGCCCGGGAGTGAGAAATTTTATGCTGTTATCAAATAAATTTTTATTTCGAGAACAGAAATTTGTGTCATTATCAAACGCATATTTTTACTTAGAAACTCTTTCATGGAATAGAAATAGAAAAATATGGCAAGAAATTGATTTCTGAAACAGAATTGTTGTCATTCACGTGTAGGAATTTGACGACTAACACTATCTCATATTTGTCACACCCCAGCTTTATAGGTATAGGAAAAATGACACAGTCCTCCTTATGAGGATGCAGCCTCATAGATAAGCAACATTAAATTATTATAAAAAAATATATCTACATGTGTGATAAAACAGCAAGTTGATTACAGGAACATTGTTCTAAAATCCCCCATTGACCAACAAACAAATTCCAACAAATACTATTTCAATGTAAGTGCAACTATATATAATCCAACTCCTAAATTCCCCACTGATACCACTCTTGTTCTATTTGCCGACAGCTGCAGAACTTGAAAAAATAATTAAGATGAATGTTATAAGCAAACCACTATTCAGTAAGAAGTAAAAATCTCTTGTAAGCAAATCGAGTATCTATCATGCACATTTATAAACGGTACAATAAACATATTTATTGAAATCTAGTATAATATATACATATATAGGGATTTCAAAAGGAACCACGAGAGCCAAAACCCAAACCAAACACCAAATAAATAATTTCAAGTCTTTTCTAGTTGAGTTTCCTTTCTATTCGGCCAGTAAATAAAACAATGGGCTTCTGATGTTTCCATTCGGTTTAGTTTTAGGTCATAAACCTGAACCAGCCGAAACACATTATTGAACATGTTTTGAGACCAAAATAATCACGGTAATCACTAAACACATTCATGAACATAGAAAAGGAAGCCCAATGTCTTCCGCTGGCTCGTCCAATTGTCAGCCACTCCTTGCCTTCATCTCCGTCGTCGCGGGCATCTCCGTCATCGCTTTTGATTCCGTCATAAATGTTCTCAATTGACAACCTATTCCCCGTGTCATCGTTGTTGTTCCTGTTCAAGGCTTGGTTTATGAGTACCCCTTAACAACCTTAGCAATAGTTGAGGGAGTGCAAAGGTGTTCCACAGATTGAACATGCATTTTTTTTATAAGAAAAGAACTTATTGTATGCTGTAAACTTTGATAATGAAAACTCATCCAATGCTTTCATTTACTCGTTCGCGGAGAGGCAGTTTTCTGAGTATCAGGACTACATGGCAAGACTGAAGACATCTTTATCCGAAATATTATCCCAGGTACTGAGGCTTGGTTCTGATTATCTCAGTTGTACTGGGTGTATGGAAGCGGAGATAATAATAGGCCAATACTACTCAGCTTGTCCTGAATCAGAATTGACTCTCGATACGATTAGTGACTTCAATGTATCGTTTCTGACTCTCCTCATTCAAGATCACCATGGCGGCCTCCAAGTCCTCCATGAAAACCACTTGGTAGATGTGGTTCCTTTGCATGGAGCGCTTCTAGCCAACATCGGAGACTTCATGCAGGTAAAGAAAGTTCCAACTCTTTTCTGACCTTATGTTTTCTGGCCTACATAGCAAATACGAAATTGACCTCAAGATATGTCTCTCCGGAGTCGATTTTGATCGCCCTTCATTACATTAACTATGCAAGAGTCTAGATAATATTTTCCGAGTGGCCTATGGAATGTAGTACGAACTTCCCACGATACCATGAACAACCTTGTTACACACTAAGTAAAGGACGACATGAAGCGCAACGCATTCTATGCCTGGCTCTTGGCATTCATCTTTGCCACATCTTTTGTAGTCATAACTCCTTTTCTGGCCTAATATGATGGTTGCATCTTGAACCAACGACAAGTTCTAAAGTGTGGAGCACCAAGTACTTGCTGGGCTGGCGGACCCAAGGTGTCGGTTGCATGCTTTCTCACCCCGAGCAGGATGCAAAAAACAGGACCCTTTGGGCCAATGAAGGAGCTTCTCTCTAAAAACAATCCACCCATATACAAAGAAACCTCTCTTTTGGAATATGGCACCTATTACAAATCCCACAGCCTGAGTGACAATTTAGCACTTCCTAATTCCAGGATAGATGACTCCAAATGGAGCAGAGTTGCGGAAAATCCTCAATGAGTCTGTCTGGACTGGTTATATAAGATATCTGAGTTTGTGGCAGAACTTTGTAATCACCTGTTTCGATTTGTGCAATAAAATCTTGCTCGTCTAAAACAAATCAATATCGAAGTCCATTCTTCCGATGCATTGTGGAATGTGACTATCTTCTTCAAATGATTGGCATTAGGTTTTGGCACTTATGAGTTTACCTCAAACTGTAATTGCATCTACAAGGACCTTGAGTTTTAGATACAAAGGGAGATTTGTCATTATTTGTCACACCCCGAACTCTCACGGACTCGCGACATCCCGTCCATGGTCAATCATTGAATGCGACGTCCCAGGCAGGTCGCCGACCCAACCCAAACATCAGAGATTAGGCACGCGCGGAAACAAAATGAAATAACCCGGACAAATAATAATGAAGAAGGGGTAGCAAAAGCACAATCAAAACTTGCAGTTCATACACTTGGTAGATGCATACAATGTTCACAAAAATCAACTGCCAACTAGGCCAAAAACGACAGAACCACATTCAACAAAAGAGACCGTGATTCGTCAACTTAACTACTCTACAAAATGGGTCACTCAAAATACAGGGTACTTGATCCGTCTTCGATCCCCGATATTATTCTTGCGGGGTCTCCAATCAACTACGGTCGCGGACCTGAAATGGTTTGGTTAACAATCATGAGAATACATCTCAATAAGCAGACAACCTAAACCCCACATAGGCCAATGCATACCCAGACGAGTATAAACATGCAATCTAACTATCCACATAACAATTTTCACATAATATACTTACCTTGCCTCAAATCATACACTAACTATGCACATTAGTCAAATCACTATAATACAATAACACTTCACGTACATATCACAATCACTCGAACACCATACACACGTACGATTACCCAACTCAATTAATTTAAAAACACATGCGCATCCATTCAACTTTCTCATGACCCGGGTCAACACCCCGTAGGTCCTTTCTCGCCACTCGCGTCAACACGCTCTAGATTGGCAGCCCTCCGATCAATCCGGGCTTTGTCTCGCGTCAACACGCTCCAGGGCTTTTCTCACGACCTGAGTCAACGCCCTACAGGTCCTTTCTCATAACCCGGGTCAACACCCTACAGGTTGGCAGCTCTCCGATCAATCTGGGCTTGTTCAAGCAAATACACACCCCACATAATTCAATCAATTACCGTGTCAATCATATATTCAAATATCGTTATAATATGCTCAATCGCCACTCAATCTAATCACACCAAGCCACAGCTCCCATAATAGGCGTCAAATCCAACCACGAACAAACAACATGAACCGTCGCCAAGCGGACGTTAAATCATACAAGAACATCCAATGAACTTAACATAATTTCCAGCACTAATGACCACCAATCCAGCCATGATTTCAACAATAAACCACCTCATTTCGATCCATAATCCGACCCATTCACTCACCCTGAAACCCGCCACCAAATTAGCATCAACCGACACAAAAATCAGCATTAAATCGTCAAAAAATCAGCACCAAACAGTCGCGCAATTAGCCTTACTAACATGTCATTCCGATATAACATAGCTAATATTTCATTCCATAGATTACCCAACATCGGCTCATTGAACTGGCCATTCCCCGAGCCAAAAAAATCAATCATAAATCTCGCGATGACCAACCACTAAACAGTCAAGATTCCCCCCGCACATCGCTCCACTCGACTCATAAAACAACCTATCACGATCGCCATTCAAAAATCGCCGCACCAGCCATCGAATCCTCCCCCTCAATTCAGCCACAAATAAACAACCCAAACAATCGCCAATCGAGCATTGAATCATACACAAACAACTAATAACTCGACTTAATTTTCCAGCATTATGCGACCTTCAAACCAGCCATAAAATCAGCGATAAACCACCTCGATTCAGCCCATACTCCGGTCCATTCGTTCACCTCGAGCCAGCCTACAATTCAGCCACCAAGTCGCACTAAACGACCATTAAATCAGCCCCGAACAGCCCCTAATGAGCCGCCAATCTCACCCTAAACGACCCCTAAACAAGTCTAATAATACACAAAGTCCTAGACAAGGTTTAGGGTGTCGCTCACCTCGATTTGAGCAAGAAAACGAGGCTGGACAGGGGGAAAATTGTCGGGACAGCGGCGGCGGCGGCGATTGGCGAGGCTCTCGGCCACAGCCGGGCGGCAAGGAGCTCCAGCTGAGGTAGCAGTAGCTCGGCGGTAGCCGGGACCTTGCCGAGACGGCAACAGCTTCGGCGTCGAGTGGCGGCCCACGGCGGTGACGGGAACAGGGCCGGTGAGGGCAGAACAGAGGATGGGGCGACAGAAAGAGGTCTCGTCGGAACAGTTGCAGCGACGACGGCTGAGGGGAAGGCTGGGTGGCGGCGACAAGGTAGCAACAGCGGAGCGGAGCAAGGAGGCCGGCTGGGTAGGGGCGAGCTCAGGACGAAAGGAAACAGGGGAAGGAGAAGGAGAGTGGGGGGTTTCGTGGCGGCGATGGCGCGGCCGGACGAACGGGGCGGTGGCTGGCGGGGCGGCGGCACCGGGCGAGCAGCCGGTGGCAGGGCGATCGGCGGCGATGGGCTCGGGCGGGCAGCGAGCAGGAAGCAAGAGCAGAACTAGATGCGGGAGAAAGAAGGAAGTAGAAGAAGAAAAGAGAGAGAAAGAAAGGAGAGAGAAGAAGAGAGAGGAGAGAGAGAAGGTCTGAGGAAATGAGCGTGAAGGACACGTGCAGGGGGGCCATCGTGCGCGGCAGAGGGGAAGAAGAGAGAGAAAGAAAGAGGGAGGGAGAGAGAGAAAGAGAGAGAGAGAAAAATAAATATTCATTCAAATAATTATTGCGATCCAACTGCCCATATTTAAAACCGAAAACGCTCCAACGGTCCAAATTAATCCTAGAATATAATAAGGGACAAAGGCCAAATTAATTAAATCAAACTACCCCGAGGGAGGTCTACTAGTCCAAATTCGCACCCGGTCAAAAATTCACTTTTCACATATTCCGAGCAATCTCGAGGCCGAGCACAATAATATCGACTCCATCCAATTAAATTCATCCCGAAACTCCGAAAAATTCGACACCAAAGTTTGGGCTCTAAATAACGGCAAAATTCGATCGAATGCGATTCTAGCGAAATCTCAAATTTAAAACAATAATAGGGAGTGATCAGTTCCCGGACGAGATTTTACTATAAGCACACTGACGAATTACACGTTTTATAAATCCCAAAAATGGATCGAAATTCGGAATGTCACAACTCTTCCCCCCTTACAAAAATTTCGTCCTCGAAATTTACAATCCAACCCAACTATTCAAACAAATGGGGGTATTGGTGTCGCATCAACTCTTCACTTTCCCACGTCGCACCTTCGGTCCCATGGTGCTCCCAAATCACCTTGACCATCGGAATTGTCTTGTTCCGCAACACTCTCTCCATTCTGTCCTCGATCCGAGCTGGCTTTTCCACGTACGACACTCTGTCGTCCACGTCTATTTCCTCGTAATTCAGTACGTGGGTCGGGTCCGGTTCATACTTCCTTAGCATAGACACGTGGAATACATTATGAACATGAGATAAATTTGGCGGTAGCGCGAGACGATGGCCAAAGTGCCGATTCTCTCTAAGACCTCGAATGGACCCACGTACCTCGGGCTCAATTTTCCTTTCTTGCCAAATCGTGACAATCCTCTCATCGGCGATACTTTGAGGAAAACGTGGTCCCCAACTTGAAACTCCAAAGGCCTACGTCTCCGGTCCGCATAATTCTTTTGGTGACTCTGAGCGGTCTTAAGTCTGTCTCGGATAACCTTGACCGTCTCGACTGACTGCTGAACCAACTCTGGACTCGTGATGCTCCTCTCACCCACTTCATCCCAACACACCGGTGTTCTGCAAGCTCTGCCATACAATGCTTCAAATGGGGCCATTCCGATACTCTGCTGATAGCTATTGTTGTAGGCAAATTCAATAAAATGTAACTGTTCCTCCTAGCTACCTTTAAAATCCAACACACATGCCCGTAGCATATCCTCTAAAGTCTAAATTGTCCTTTCAAACTAGCCATCCGTTTGGGGGTGATAGGCCGTGCTAAATTGTAACTTTGTCCTTAATGCCGTATGAAGACTTTTCCAAAAAGCGGCAGTGAATTTAGGATCACGGTATGAGGTAATCGTCACTGGCACTCCGTGCAGGCGGACTATTTGTCGTATGTAAATCTCGGCATACCTTTCCAAGGCGAAGTCCTTTCGCACTGGCAGAAAATGTGCAGACTTTGTCAATCAGTCGACTACTACCCAAATCGAATCATGACCCCTTTGACTCCTTGGTAATCCCATCACAAAATCCATCGTGATGTGTTCCCACTTCCACTCGGGGATCTCCAATGGTTGCAACATTCCACCCGGCTTGCAGTGTTGCGCTTTCACTTGCTGACATGTTAAACACTTGGCCACGTGTTTGGCTACATCTACTTTCATGCCGCTCCACTAATAATGTTGTCGCAAGTTCTGATGCATTTTCGTACTATCCGGGTGAATACTATAATTACTACAGTGTGCTTCAGATAAAATCTCCTCCTTGAGTTCTGCATCACTGGGTACACACAACCGTCCGCGGAACTTCAGAATCCCATCCTCGGATACCTGAAAGTCCGATTTCCTCTTTGTGACATCCATATTCAGAATCTTTTGAATCTCTAGGTCCGTCGACTATAAGGCCTTGATCTTAGTTTGAATTTCCGGCTCAATCCTTAATGCGGCAAGTAGACTTGAGACCCGACCCACCTCAAACTTCAATTCCGAATCCCGAACTCCCTCCAATAGAGTCCATTCCTTGATCATCATATGCGCAATACTTGATTTCCGACTCAATGCATTCGCTACTCTGTTAGCTTTTCCGGGATGATACATAATTTCGCAGTCGTAGTCTTTAAGGAGTTCCATCCAACGACGTTGTCTCATGTTTAACTCCTTTTGGGAGAACAAGTACCTTAAACTTTGATGATCCGTATAAATCTGAAATTTCTCCCCACACAGGTAATGTCTCCAAATCTTAAGGGCAAAAATAATCGCGGCCAATTCCAAATCGTGAGTCGGATAATTTAGCTCGTGCGGTCTCAATTGTTGCGATGCATACGCCACTACTCTTCCGTGTTGCATTAGCACGCATCTCAATCCTCTTAGCGATGCATCACTATAAATCTCATATCCTCCCGAACCTGACGGGATTGTCAATACTGGCGCGGTTGTCAACCTCTCTTTTAGCTCCTGAAAACTCCTTTCGCACTTATCTGTCCATTCAAACCTCGTCTCTTTCTTTAGTAACCACGTCAATGGCATCGCTAATGCTGAAAACCCTTCCACGAAGCATCTGTAATAACCTGCTAAACCCAAGAAGCTCCGAACCTCAGTAACTGTTATCGGCCTTGGCCAATTCACAACGGCTTCACTCTTCACCGGGTCCACTGCAATTCCTTCTCCGGATACCACATATCCTAAGAATGCCACTCGATGAAGCCAGAATTCACACTTGT
Organism: Syzygium jambos; assembly: GCA_031216235.1. Lineage (NCBI taxonomy): Eukaryota > Viridiplantae > Streptophyta > Magnoliopsida > Myrtales > Myrtaceae > Syzygium > Syzygium jambos. The sequence goes on from CM062230.1 coordinate 26,826,811, forward strand.
TGAACTTAGCGTAGAGCGCATGTTCCCTTAGGGTCTTTAGAACTTTTTCCAAATGTAACTCGTGCTCGGCGGAACTCTTCTAATATACTAGAATATCATCTATGAACACGATTACAAATTGATCCAGAAATTCCTTGAATACCCTATTCATCAAATCCATAAAGGCTGCTGGGGCATTCATCAATCCGAACGGCATTACCGTAAACTCGTAGTGCCCATATCTTGTCTTGAATGCCGTTTTTGGTATATCTTCCTTCTTAATCCTCAATTGATGGTACCCTGTTCTCAAGTCGATCTTTGAAAATATCGATGCTCCTTGCAACTGATCAAAAAGGTCATCAATCCTTGGCAGTGGATACTTATTCTTAATAGTCACATGATTTAACTGTCTGTAATCTATACACAACCTCAAGGACCCATCTTTCTTTCTCACGAATAACACCGGTGCTCCCCATGGAGACGCAATCGGGCGGATAAAGCCTTTATCTAGCAACTCCTGCATTTGGACCTTCAATTCCTTTAATTCAGAAAGTGACATCCTATAGGGCGCTTTTGAAATCGATTCTGTTCCTGGGGCCAACTCAATCACAAACTCCACTTCTCTATCAGGTGGCAGTCCTAGCAATTCCTAGGGAAAGACATCGGGAAAATTGCACACCACGGCTATGTCTTCTAGCCTCGGCTCTCTAGCCGTCGAATCCATTACCATCGCCAGAAATCCTTGACATCCTTCATCTAACAGCTTCGTCACCTCACGTGACGAAATCCAGGGGATCGAGGTTCCCCCTCGGTTTCCCTTAAACTCGAATTTAGAGTATCCAACTGGATTAAATTGGATCACCCTGCTACTACAGTCCATAACAGCTCTCTGTTTGACTAGCCAGTCCATCCCAATAATCACGTCAAAGTCATGCATGGTTAAAACCGCCAAGTCTATCCTCTCCTCCCTATCGCCAATCACTATCTTACAATCAAGGCATCCAAACTCAATCAACACTTTATCATTCAATGGCGTAGTCACACACAGCATAACTTCAAGCGGCTTTGGCTCAATCTCAGTTAATTTAACGAACTGTTCAGATATAAATGAATGCGACGCCCCTGGGTCAAACAAGGCATATGCAGCATGATCACAGAAAGAAACCGTACCTGTGACCACGCCAGGCGCGTCCTCAGCTTCCCTCCTTGCCATTGCATACACCCGTCCTTGGGCCGGAGGCCTATTCTGATTGGCCGACTAAGTAGCCCCACCTTGATTTCCATTCCGGAGCGGCGGTGGTAGTAGCGCAGATGACCCAGCCTGTCTATTATTGGGGCATTTCCTAAACTGATGGCCGACTCCGCCACATATAAAACATGCTCCACCCCTATTCGGGCAAGGTCCGTTGCCATGCCTCCCTCCACATATCCGGCATGAGGCATTCTGATAACGATTTGGCCTACCAATATTCCTCTGAATAGGAGGGACAAAACGGTTATTTCCTGCCACGGGTCTTTTCCCAAATTGACGGTTGTCCCTAGCCGGGACATACCGCGATCCAGAAGCGGTAGCCCGGTCCGTTTGATCTAGCTCAATTGCCTGAGCCCGTTCATAAATCTCATTATAGCCCCTCAAGTTCAGTGAGATCATTTGACTGCGAAGGTCCGACTTCAGCCCATCTCAGAACCTCCTAGCTTTGTCCGTTGGGTCCTCCACCATTCTGGGGGCAAATTTAGACAACCTTGCGAACTCGGCTTCATACTGATCCATCGACATTTGACCCTGGCGAAGTCTCATAAATTCTGCCAGTTTCTGCTCTCGGGCACTTTTCGAGAAGTACTTGCCATTGAAGGTCTCGGTGAAGATGGTCCAGTTCGGAGCAGTACCAGCGGGGAATACTTAACCTCTGGTGGCCCTCCACCAATCGCTTGCATTGTTCTAAAGCTGGTAGACTGCTAGTGTGACCTTTTCTTCCTCAGTACATCCTAGCACCTCAAAAAACTTTTCTAGTTCTTCCACCCATCTTGGGGCAGCCTCAGCATCGCCTTTCCCATCAAACTTAGGGGATTTCAATCTTAGAAACTGCTCTACTAGCTTGGACATTGGCCTGATCGCATTTACTTGCACTGGACCAGGATTTCCACCAATCACATTATTCCCCTGACCTCCATTATCCCCAATAATCTCACTGGCAACTGCAGCAGCGACAGTAGCACTTCTTTCCCTCGTCTGTTTACCCGATAATATTCACGCATCCTCTAGTGCCCTCTACATTTCATCCACCCTGGGGTCCCCCATTAGTCCAGCTAGCGGGACTACGTGACCTCGACCTCGACCTCGACCTCGACCTCGACCTCGACCTCTACCTCGACCTCGACCTCGACCACTCATCTTACTAAATCTCACAAAAGCTCACCTACTATAATCCCACGTAGGAATTAGAAACCTAGGTGAACTATCCCAGTTTAAAGCCCTAGGAAACAAATCACAACAACAATTCATTAAGTAGGCAGCCAATTACAAATAACACCCAATCACAACCAACAGGGATCATGCACTAACCTCAAGTCCTGACGCACCTGCATCTCACATAGTATTGCATAAAAATCACTCAACAATCACAATCACATAGTCTGGGGTACGCATGGCACACGAGTCTCCTTGCTACCCTAAAGTCATCGTTCCTTATCACTCCAGGCTTCGACCAACTTGGATCGAGCTGACCTTGCTCTGATACCAAATCAATCGAGAATGTCATGCCCCGAACTCTCACGGACTCGCGACATCCCGTCCATGGTCAATCATTGAATGCGACATCCCAGGCATGTCGCCGACCCAACCCAAATATCAGAGATTAGGCACGCGCGGAAACAAAATGAAATAACCCAGACATATAATAATGAAGAAGGGGTAGCAAAAGCACAATCAAAACTTGCAGTTCATACACTTGGTAGATGCATACAATGTTCACAAAAATCAACTGCCAACTAGGCCAAAAACGACAGAACCACATTCAACAAAAGAGACCGTGGTTCGTCAACTTAACTACTCTACAAAATGGGTCACTCAAAATACAGGGTACTTGACCCGTCTTCGATCCCCGAGATTATCCTTGCGGGGTCTTCAATCAACTACGGTCGCGGACCTGAAATGGTTTGGTTAACAACCATGAGAATACATCTCAATAAGCAGACAACCTAAACCCCACATAGGCCAATGCGTACCCAGACGAGTATAAACATGCAATCTAACTATCCACATAACAATTTTCACATAATATACTTACCTTGCCTCAAATCATACGCTAACTCTGCACATTAGTCAAATCACTATAATACAATAACACTTCACGTACATATCACAATCACTCAAACACCATACACACGTATGATTACCCAACTCAATTAATTTCAAAACACATGCGCATCCATTCAACTTTCTCATGACCCGGGTCAACACCCCGCAAGTCCTTTCTCGCCACTCGCGTCAACACGCTCTAGACTGGCAGCCCTCCGATCAATCCGGGCTTTGTCTCGCGTCAACACGCTCCAGGATTTTTCTCACGACCCGGGTCAATACCCTACAGGTCCTTTCTCACAACTCGGGTCAACACCCTACAGGTTGGCAGCTCTCTGATCAATCCGGGCTTGTTCAAGCAAATACATGCGCCACATAATTCAATCAATTACCATGTCAATTATATATTCAAATATCGTTATAATATGCTCAATCGCCACTCAATCTAATCACACCAAGCCACAGCTCCCATAATAGGCATCAAATACAACCACGAACAAACAACATGAACCGTCGCCAAGCGGACGTTAAATCATACAAGAACACCCAATGAACTTAACATAATTTCCAGCACTAATGACCATCAATCCAGCCATGATTTCAACAATAAACCACCTCATTTCGGTCCACAATCCGACCCATTCACTCACCCTGAAACCCGCCACCAAATTAGCATCAACCGACACAAAAATCAGCATTAAATCGTCATAAAATCAGCACCAAACAGCCGCGCAATTAGCCTCACTAACACGTCATTCCGATATAACATAGCTAATATTTCATTCCATAGATTACCCAACATCGGCTCATCGAACTGGCCATTCCCCGAGCCAAAAAAATCAATCATAAATCTCGCGATGACCAACCACTAAACAGCCAAGATTCCCCCCGCACATCGCTCCACTCGACTCATAAAACAACCTATCACGATCGCCATTCAAAAATCGCCGCACCAGCCATCGAATCCTCCCCCTCAATTCAGCCACAAATAAACAACCCAAACAATCGCCAATCGAGCATTGAATCATACACAAACAACTAATAACTCGACTTAATTTTCCAGCATTATGCGACCTTCAAACCAGCCATAAAATCAGCGATAAACCACCTCGATTCAGCCCATACTCCGGTCCATTCGTTCACCTCGAGCCAGCCTACAATTCAGCCACCAAGTCGCACTAAACGGCCATTAAATCAGCCCCGAACAGCCCCTAATGAGCCGCCAATCTCACCCTAAGCGACCCCTAAACAAGCCTAATAATACACAAAGTCCTAGACAAGGTTTAGGGTGTCGCTCACCTCGATTTGAGCAAGAAAACGAGGCTGGACAGGGGGGAAAATTGTCGGGACAGCGGCGGCGGCGGCGATCGGCGAGGCTCTCGGCCACAGCCGGGCGGCAAGGAGCTCCGGCTGAGGTAGCAGTAGCTCGGCGGTAGCAAGGGAGAGCCGGGACCTTGCCGAGACAGCAACAGCTCCGGCGTCGAGTGGCGGCCCACGACGGCGACGGGAACAGGGCCGGTGAGGGCAGAACAGAGGATGGGGCGACAGAAAGAGGTCTCGTCGGAACAGTTGCAGCGACGACGGCTGAGGGGAGGGCTGGGTGGCGGCGGCAAGGTAGCAACGGCGGAGCGGAGCAAGGAGGCCGGCTGGGTAGGGGCGAGCTCAGGACGAAAGGAAACAGGGGAAGGAGAAGGAGAGTGGGGGGTTTCGTGGCGATGATGGCGCGGCAGCACGAACGGCGCGGTGGCTGGCGGGGCGGCGGCACCGGGCGAGCAGCCGGTGACAGGGCGATCGGCGGTGATAGGCTCGGGCGGGCAGTGAGCAAGAAGCAAGAGCAGAACTAGATGTGGGAGAAAGAAGGAAGTAGAAGAAGAAAAGAGAGAGAAAGAAAGGAGAGAGAAGAAGAGAGAGGAGAGAGAGAAGGTCTGAGGAAATGAGCGTGAAGGACACGTCCAGGGGGGCCATCGTGCGCGGCAGAGGGGAAGAAGAGAGAGAAAGAAAGAGGGAGGGAGAGAGAGAAAGAGAGAGGGAGAAAAACAAATATTCATTCAAATAATTATTGTGATCCAACGGCCCATATTTAAAACCGAAAACGCTACAACGGTCCAAATTAATCCTAGAATATAATAAGGGACAAAGACCAAATTAATTAAATCGAACTACCCCGAGGGAGGTTTACTAGTCCAAATTCGCACCCGGTCAAAAATCCACTTTTCACGTTTTCCGAGCAATCTCGAGGCCGAGCACAATAATATCGACTCCATCCAATTAAATTCGTCCCGAAACTCCGAAAAATTCGACACCAAAGTTTGGGCTCTAAATAACAGCAAAATTCGATCGAATGCGATTCTAGCGAAATTTCAAAGTTAAAACAATAATCGGAAGTGATCAGTTCCCGGACGAGATTTTACTATAAGCACACTGACGAATTACACGTTTTATAAATCCCAAAAATGGATCGAAATTCGGAATGTCACATTATTCATATTCAATATTGGAAAGAAGTGCACATTTAGGCATTAAACTTGCGTAAGTGATTTACAAATTGTCTATTAACAACAAGTAGATCTATAACAAGGGAATTAGTAATGTGTCAAGAAAAATTAGTGCAAGAAGCAGTGAAAACACTTCTTGATGATGGAATTCGCAGACAACTAATGAGGGATGGTCATAACAAGGTTTACAAGTCGATTTCGGATGTAATTGGAGGCAAAGAGGGAAGATTTTGTGAGACTCCGCTTGGCAAACGGGTCGATTATTCGGGTCATTCTATCATTGTCGTAGGACCCTCACTTCCATTACATCGGTGTGGATTGCCTGGAGAAATAGCAGTAGAGCTTTTTCGGATATTTGTAATTCATGGGCTAATTAGACAACATCTTGCTTCAAACATAGAGGTTGCTAAGAGTAAAATTCGGGAAAAGGAGCCCATTGTATGGGAAATATTGCAAGAAATTATGAAGGAGCATCCCGTACGGTTGAATAGAGCATCTACTATGCGTAGATTAGGCATACACGCATTTCAATCCATTCTACAATCAAGTCCTTGTATTCATGAAACTTTTTCCCAACTAATTCTCTTTGTTACCAACTACAGCGAATTGAAACTAGCGTATCAATCTATTCTTGCCAAAAGTTTGTTGTTGAAATAAGTGATGGAAACTGTTGACACCTGAAAATAATTAGATATCGACGCTTAGGATAGATGAATAAAACGATAAGAGATGACGTCACCTGTATTAAGATGATTCATGTAAGATAGCTGGTAAGTACTGGCAGTCATGAGCGGAAGATTTGAAATCCAGATGAATGGAGATCAAAAGTGTTGAAGGTAATTTCATCGAAGACGTCGACAAAGAGGAGAACGAATGCCAAGCTAGGAATGATTCGATGAAAACCTTTGCTCCAGAAAAGCAGGCGTCAAATCAGGGAAAACTGGACTAAAGTGCCAAAGGTATTTTTCATCGAAGATATCGATGAAAAGCAGGTGTCAAATCAGGAAAAAACTGGACTAAAGTGCCAAATGTATTTTTCATCGATGACATCGATGAAAAGGATGATGAGTGTCAAATCAGAAAGCTCGACAGAGGTCCCTATTTTCAGACAACAGGTGTCAAACGGAGGAAAGCTCGATGACGGTTATCATCTCGAGAGACAGGTGTCAAACGGAAAAAAGGCTCGATGACTGTTATTATCCCGAGAGACAGGTGTCAAATGGAGAAAAAGCTCGATGACGGTTATCATCTCGAGAGACAAGTGTCAAACGGAGAAAAGCTCGATAATGGTTACCATCCTGAAGGACAAGTGTCAAACAGAGAAAAGTTCGATGATGGTTACGTGTGACAAATAAAGAAAAGTTCGATGATGGTTGTCGCCTTAGAGAATCAATGGGCTCGATGACGATTGTTGTTTCAGAGAATAAATGGGCTCGATGACGGTTATCATTTCAAAAGATAAAAAGGTTCGGTGATAGTTATCATACTAAGGACATATGTCAGCACAGGGAAAGCTCAAGAGCGGTTATTACTTCATATAAAAGATAAGATCGATCACAGTTGACAAGCATGTGCCATTAAATGAACGGTGAAGATGAAATCAACGATAGATATCGGATACAACACCAAGAACGATTACCAAGTTTGTGCTATAAATATCGTCTGATTATCAACAGAAACCCCCTCGGCACACATGAACAAGAAAAATGTTGTCTTTTATCTTTAATTTCTAGTCTCGCTCTTTCAGTTTCCATAGCTATAGTCTTTACTTTCCAGTCTCGCACTTTCAGTTTCCTTAGCCATAGTTGTTTAAGTCCTTGTAAATTTTGGACGCTGCCAGTGAATGAATGGTTTCGTCTGAATATCCTGTAAAAAATCAAGTTCTGTATTCACGCCTGGATTATTCCTATCTGGGATTGGATCTAGAACTCAATCTCCTTTCATTAAGAGCCGAAGAACAACTTTCGGTAAATTATATTTCGTTGCGAGAACATTTCCGATGAAATAGAAACACCGAACGAAAAGCTATCGAACATTAGCTTAATTGTTTTGCAACTTGATCAGCACAAATTGATCGTCAACAATTTACATCATATTCTTTACTAGCATCGACAGGCACGTCGGCATCAATTTGTCCGAGTAAGAGAATAATTGGCTCAATTAGACAAATTCTACAATTTCAAAAACATGATTGCACAGAAAATTTGATAATGACTCAGAAAAAGAATGCAATCATGAACCAAATGTGCGCTTTCTCCTTGAATTCACCATTCGCTGGTCACTGTTTGCAGCCGTGGCTATCCCAAGTCTCCGCTCGCAATCGTCCACTTGCGTGGGCTATGGGGGCGAAAGCTTCTGGTGGGTTCCAGAAACCGCACCATTCATGCAGGTCACGGGTGTAGCTATCCCAGGTTTGAGTTGGCCTAGGTCCAAACAACTTTGTGCATAAATGAATCTCACTTCCCATTTACATCTCAAATGAAGAAAAAAAAATGAGTTGGCATGTATCTGTACACGCGGCAACCTATGAATGGCCTGTTGTGTCCGGGGAGCCTTAGGCATTGACATGGTCACAGCCTTACATTGATCAGGGCTCAAATTCATCCAATCTGGATTAGGGCTTCAAACTTTGTCACTACAAGAACAAGCAGACCTCGCCGAGTCATGGACAATTCATCACTCGCTGCAACCCGGGTTATGATAGAGAGAAAGAATTGCAGGAATTCGACAAGACCAAGGCCGGAGTTAAAGGCCTTGTGGACTCTGGCGTGACCAAGATCCCCAGAATCTTCTTCTTCCCACCCGAGAACTTGCACGGTTTGTCAACTGATGCAAACAGCACGGGCATCCAGTTGCCAATCGTCGATCTCAAAGGCTATCGGGATTCTCGGCGGGGAGATATCATCGATGGTATTCGCGAAGCATCAGAGGCATGGGGGTTCTTTCAGATAATCAATCACGGGATTCTGCTCGACGTGATGGACAACATGTTGGAGGGTGTGAAGAAATTCCATGAGCAACAAGTGGAAGTGAAGAGAGAGCTGTGCTCTAGAGATGGTACGAAGAGAGTGAGGTACTTTTGCAATGGAGATCTGTTCCTCTCAAAAGCAGCGAGTTGGAGGCACACTGTCATGTTTGATTTCCAGGATGGTGGCCTAGACCCAGAGGCTGTTCCTCCTATTTGCAGGTATGTGTATCACTTATGAAAGCTAAAATTGGAGTTGCTACGTGAGATGTGAACAGTTGTGGCCATTTCTCTTACTAAGGACAGGTTGAGGTTCAATTTAACATCCTCTGTAACTGTATTTTCAAAAACCCAAAACCGTGCAAAGCGGATCATTCAGTTTAATGCATGTCTATACGGTTGAAAGCCCGGTTTTTGAGTACCCTTTAACAACCTTGGTAATAGTTGTGGGAGTGCAAAGGTGTTCCACAAGTGGAATATGCATTTGGTTCGATAAGAAAAGAACGTATTCTTTGCTACAGACCTTGATACGGAAAACTCACACACCATGCTTTCATGTGCTCGTTTGCAGAGAGGCAGTTTTCGAGTACGAGAAACATATGGCAGAACTGAAGACATCTTTAGCTGAACTATTATCGGAGGCATTGGGCCTTGGTTCTGATTATCTCAGTGGCACCGAGTGTATGAAATCGGACTGTACTAGGCCATTACTACCCAGCTTGTCCTGAACCAGAGTTGACTCTCGGTACAGTTAATCACTCGGACATTTCGTATCTGACTCTTCTCCTTCAAGACCACCACGGTGGCCTCCAAGCCCTACATGAAAACCACTGGGTTGATGTGGTTCCCCGTGCATGGAGCACTACTAGCCAACATCGGAGACTTCATGCAGGTAAAGAAAGTTCCAACTTTTTTCGGACCTTATGTTTTCTGACCTAAATGGCAAATACAAAATTGACCTCGAAATATGTCTAGCTGGAGTCGTGTTCTGTCGCCTTTCATCAGATCAACAACTATATCATGAGTCTAGACAAAATTTCTGAGCGACCAATGGAATGTAGTACGAACTAAGCATGTTAGCTTGAACGTTTGAGAAGAATCATAAGTGAAAAAACATAGCAATGTTGCGAGGCATGGCTTCATTTCAACTATTGATCTTAAACATTCGTGCCATGCACTAATTAGAGGACAACATGAAAACGCACTGCCTTCTATGCCCGGCTCTTGGCATTCATCTTTACCCCATCTTTTGAAGTCATAACTCCTTTTTCTGGCCTAATGCGATGGTTACAGATTCTTGCCAACAAGAAGTTCAAAAGCGTGGAGCACCGAGTACTTGCAGCGCAGGTCGGACCCTGTGTTTCAGTCGCGTGCTTTCTCTCCCCAAGCAGGACGGAGAAAACCAAATCCCTTGGGCCAATAAGGGAGCTTCTCTCTAAAATCACATTTCATTTTAGTAAGTCTCACCCAGAGCTGATCATTTTAGGGATACTAACCAAAAGGGGTATGGCTAACTAGGAAGATGGTACGTGGATCAGGGACTCGATCCCAAATCGGACACCAATTTTGAGAAATGATGAGGGAATATTTTGGGCCAACGTGGGCCGATCTTAGAAAAAGTGACGGATTTGATTTGGCCAAGGTCAACGATGTACAATCGGATCGCGGGTGATTCTGCAAATCCGAGAGTGCACGTGGCCAACCAGTCCTAAGCTTGAACCGAACGATCGCGACCTCTGGAACTAGCGATAATTCCTCTCTGTCTCTGAGTGATCGGAACCATCATAATTTGGATAACCCTAGGTCGATACGCGTAAATCCTAAGCAGCCGCCCGTTAGTAAGAGACCTTAAAATTTGAAATCTAGCGAGTTTCGGTCACGAAATTGGACCCGGACTTCGATATCGACTTTCGAGGGCTTAAGAGATTATTTTCGCGATTCTGACGTCGTATTATGCTAGCCACACATGTTTGGGGTGAGTATGGTCGAAAAATGGAATTTCGACCCGGAAGTCAAAAATTACGATTTTGCCCCTGTGGGCGCCGACATTGGTTTTTGAGGTCGTTTGAGGTTATTTTCCGAGGCCGATGCCATTCTTGGGTGGCCACGCATGTCTGGAGTGGTTACGGTCAAAAATTGAAATTTTGGCTCGGAAGTGAAAAATAATATTATTTTAATCCCCAGGACTTTGCAATCGATTTTCGAGGCTTAAGAGGCTATTTTCACAAATCCGACGCCATATTATGTTGGCCACACATATTTAAAGTTGATTTGGATAAAAATTGAAATTTTGCTCCAGGATTGGAAAAATGATCATTTTGCTCCTAGGCTATTTTTGGTCCGAATTTTTGGGAAATTATTTGGGATAATTATTAAGGGTTTTCAGCTGCATTATTGGACCCAATTACCCTTTTGCCCCTCAATTAGTGGATAGGATTGAACGAGGGCTGTCGGATTAGGGGTATTTTGGTCAAATCTCCCGGATCGAAGACACGTGGCGCCCCTTAGCCCCCTATATTTGACCAGTCTGACCTCCTCTCTCTCTCCTCCCTCATTTTCGGCCAGACCCCCCACTGAACAGCTCTCCCCCTCTCTTAATTTCTCTCTTCCTTCGTCGGTTTTCCTTCTCGTCCGTACGCTGGAGCTCGTCGGACCGCTGCCGTGTCGTCGTTGTCCGCTGGTGCCGCTGCTCCGCCTGACCTCGCCTCACCACCCTCATCCCGACCTCTATTTCTCTCTCTCACCCTCTCTGCCGTCCGTACACGTCCGTACGGTGTCCATACGGCCACGGCGCCAGCCACCACCGCCTTGCCGGCCACCGTTCCCCGCGCGTCCGTACCGTGTCCGTACGGGGGTGTTCGTACAGTCCACCGACAGTATCGTCGTTCGTACGCCGGCCGCCTTGAACCGTCGCCGTCGCCGCCTCCGAAACACCGCCGCTGATTTCGCCGTTCATCAACAATCGGCCGCTCGTTTCTCATCGTCATGGACTAGAAATTATGTGAGTGTATTTCCTAAACTCGGATTAGGACTGATAGTGCATTTTCTGGACTGGATTGAGTATGATCGATGTACATTGGGAGAAATTAGTGAGTCGAACAATGGTAATTGTGACCGGGATAATATTAGTGATTTATTGGGCTAGCATGGACTAGTTGAGGATTAGGTGACTGGACTGCCGGGTATGCCCAGGCTGAATGAATGGTTGATTGTGTGCCTATTTATTGGGGAATTGAATAATGCCATGTTGCGTGCTCGTGTGGTCGACTCGTGCAGAGTGTGATCGGCCATTTGATGGCTTGAGTGGGTTATTGATTTTGGGCCGCATGGTATTAATAGGCCAAGTAAGCACGTGGCTTGTGAATTAGGCACTGTGGAATGACTATGATTGAACTGTGTGCCTGTGCCTATGTTATGTGGATGCTCATGTTGCATTTCATGGCACGCGTTATGAATGCCGAGAATGAGGCTTGTGATGAAATTGTGCTAGACTACGTGCCTGTCATGAGTATGTGATCACCTAAAATACCCTGATGCGTGTTACGCAAGGTTTAGATAATAACTTGCCGTGTGTATGTGTGATCACAATTCGCCAGATCAGGCGTGGTGACGCCGGATCTGGCGAGGGGAGCCCTCGTCGAGGCTCGCCCTCACCCATGCGAGGCGAGGCCAACCTCGCCGGGGCTTGCTCGCCATCGCCCAAGCGAGGGTCGGCCAAGCCTCGCTTGTGGCGGCCGGCAGCGGCCTCATCCGGGCGAGGCCAGGCGGCCGGTGGCTGGCCTCCGGTCACCGGCGGTGACCCAAGGGAGAAGAAAGAAAAGAAAAAAAGAAAAGAAGGAAAAAAAAAGAAAAAAATTCAGAAAAGTATTTAAAAAATCGAAATATATACGTGGAAATGCCACGTAGACTAATTTTTTTAAAAAAAATCCAACTAAGATTAAAAATTTAATTATAAATGCCACGTATTAATTTGGCCGGAATCTCTCGCCGTTGGCACCAAAGTGATCATTTTTCCTCTGATTTGGCACTTAAGTGATCTAAATGGAACTTTTGACATCAAAGTAAACTCCGCACACAACTTTTGGCACTTATGCTATTCTTTTCCCAAAATCCAACTACTCCTTGAGAGTTGGATTCTTATACACACACTCTCGTCGACAGCAGTAGATTCAACTACCCACTATTAGACTTTGGTAGTTCTAGGCATTTCTTTCAAAAATGGATCACGTTCAACACAATGAATGCAACAAATGCTTGAAAGAAAAGCAACACTCTCCTATTTTTTTTTTTTTTATTATCAAGACCACGTTCGTCAGCATGTGGCCACAATAACAAGAAACTCCAATCCAGGCACTATCCGGTGATATGATTATCTTTCGATCTGAGTAGATGTAATTGGCACCTACTCCTTTTTTTTTTTGTTTGGTCGATAATTGGCACCTTCCGGCTCCTCCATGTTTTCTGCAGAAAATAAATGGTCATATAGCCTCACCAGAAAGGACACGACTCAATCACCTGAATAGGCTTCAAAGTTCCCACTTACAAAGATGCAAACCTTGCCCAGTCATGGAGAACCCATCACCGGTAGCGGACCACACTACGACAGGGCGAAAGAAGCAAAGGAATTCGACGAGACCAAAGCCGGAGTCGAAGGCCTCGTAGACTCAGGCGTGGCCAAGGTCCCCAGGCTCTTCATCCACCCACCTGAGAACCTACGCGACTTGTCCCCTGACACTGATGGGCTTGCCACCGGCCTCGAGGTCCCAATCATTGACATGATGGGCTATCGGGATTCCCGGCGGCAAGACGTGGTCAACGACCTCTGTAGAGCATCTGAGACGTGGGGGTTCTTCCAGATAATCAACCATGGTGTTCCAGTCGACGCGATGGACGGCATGTTGGAAGCTGTCAAGCAGTTCCACGAGCAGCCTGAGGGAATGAAGAGAGAGTGGTACTCAAGAGATGATGCAAAGAAATTTAGGTACTACAGCAATGGAGACTTGTTTAGGTCCAAAGCAGCAACTTGGAAGGACACTATCTGGTTTGATTTCTCGTGTGGAGTGCTAGACCCAGAGGCGGTCCATCTTCTCTGCAGGTCTGAATCATGATTGATATACTATTTATATCGTGTTTCAATGTTATTTTCAAAGTGAAAGAGAACAGTTTTCCTTATAAATTCAACACAATTATAGTATCAGAGCGAGATATCTCGTATTCGATGCTTCACTTTTTTTTATCCATTTATGGTTTTCCCTTCTTTAGACATGTGGGTTCATTATTTCCACATGTATTTGGACTTGCGCATGTTAAGCTTTCATCATCTTACTGCAGGACTGTTCAGATAAGAACGCGCGAATTCCATCATACCCTTTCATTGTAAACTTTTAGGACATTTGACTGTTCATTCGCACTCTAACACAGTACCAGCCCTCGATCAAATTTCTTCCCACTTCCTTCATTTACTCGTTCGCATGTGGCTACTTGCCAACCTAACTCTCTTATCTGCATAGGGTGTTTTCGATTCCCAGAACACATATTCAGTGGGTCAAGAGAGCATTTATTATTGTGAAAGTCTTGACTAATCCAAAACCAGAACCGCAACCGTGTATTATGTTAAAATGAGAGGAAAAGGTAGAAAACGTTCACGATGCTTTCTTTCCCTCCTCTGCAGAGAGCCGGTTTTCGAGTACCAAAGACACATCGAAAAATTGAAGATATCTCTGTCTGAACTACTGTCAGAGGCATTAGGGCTGGATTCAGACTATCTTGGTGACATCGAATGCATGAAATCCAAGAGAATGGCAGGCCATTACTACCCAATTTGCCCAGAGCCAGAGCTGACTATAGGCACAATGAATCACTCAGATGCCTCATTTCTCACTCTTCTCCTCCAAAACCACCATGGAGGCCTCCAAGTCCACCACCAAAACCAGTGGATTGATGTGTCCCCTGTGCCAGGAGCAATCCTAGCCAACATTGGAAACTTCATGCAGGTACAAAGATCATTCACATTTGTCATTTTCCATGTATGTTTCCGATTCGATTAACGTCGAGTTATCTTCGAGTCAAAGAATGATTTTCCTTTTGCCTGATTTGTGGATGCAGCTTGTTAGCAACGACAAGTTCAAGAGCGTGGAGCACAGGGTCCTCGCCAGGCGGGCCGGGCCCCGGGTCTCGGTCGCATGCTTCCTTTTACCAGGAGAGATGCAGAAGTGGTATGGGCCAATAAAGGAGCTTCTCGATGAGAACAATCCACCCGTGTACAGAGAGATCTCTTTCACAGATTATTTCGGGTATTACCTCTCCAGTGGCAATGGCCTGAACGGTGAATCTGTACTTCCTCATTTCAGAGTTAGCGAGTCCAAGTAGAGAGCACAAAAATGTGTAAAAGCTTTATTGAAGGTGTTGGTGTTGGTGTTCGCATGAAATATGACGGCTCAATCTTTTCATTAGGTATAGTGAACAGAATATTCACAGTCCACATGGTTACATAAGACTGAAACAAGAAATGGCCAAAATATGACTGCGTGCCCCTTCAAGCTGTTGAAACATTTGAATATCTTTGACCTTACTATGGTAATAACTGCTACTTCAATATAAGTTCTAAATGCGTAACGAGTTTCGTCATCTCTTTAAATCTCATCCATTAGAGCTCTCAAAGTCAATGTGGCAATCTCTCTAATGGCAAATTTAGGACCGTAAATATGCGTCATGGCATCATATTCGATTTTTGTCTCGTGTGTCTTGCTTCTTTCCAGATTCATTATGATGAAAATTTGTTTTTTGTAAAAAGAAGGCAACCAAAACTTATCAAGCCATATATATTTTGAGTTTGTCGGATTAAATTTAAATTTCTCTCGATAAGTCTGTATCAAGTTCAACTCAAATATGATCCACTCACATCAAGTCTGCTTGTGATACAACACGTCACTTATCATACGAACTTTGAGGATCGGTCTTAGTATACCCCGGCACTAACCCTTGCGATAAAATGCCCAAATTCAGTGTTTCATTTAAGCAGAGAGCTCTCCTTCTAGTGTCTAGGAATTTGATGACTAACAGTTTCATATTTGTCACATCCCAACTTTACAGGTATAGGAAAAATGACACGGCAGTCCTCCTTCTGTGGATGCAGCCTCATCAACAAAAGCAACATTAAATTGTTATCAAAATATATATCCATCAACATATGTGATAAAACAACAAGTTGGTTGTAGGAACAGAGTTCTAAAAACCTCCACTGACCTACAAACTAATTCCAGAAAATACTATTTCAATGTAAGTACAATTATCTCAACTTATACCGAAATCCAACTATCCCAAATTCCTCATTGATGCCACTCGTCTTATTTGCCCGCAGCTGTAGAACTTGAAAAAGAATTGAGATGAATGATATAAGCAAACCACTATTCAATAAGAAGTAAAAATCTCTTCTAAGCAAATTAAGTATCTATTATGCACATTTATAAATGGTACAAGAAACATATTTATGGAAATCCAGTATAATATATACATATATAGGGATTTCAAAAAGAACCACAGGAGCCAAAACCCAAACCAAATTGACCCAAATAAATAATTTCGAGTCTTTTCTAGTTGAGTTTCCTTTCTATGCGGCTAGTGAATAAAACAATGGGCTTCTGATGGTTCCGTTCGACTTAGTTTCGGGTCGTAAACCTGAACCAGCCCAAAACACATTATTGAACATGTTTCGAAACCAAAATAATCACAGTAATTACTAAACGCATTCATGAACATAGAAAAGAAAGCCCTCTGTCTTTCGCTAGCTCATCCAATTGTCAACCACTCCTTGCCTTCATCTCTATCGTCGCGGGCATCTCCATCATTGCTTTTGATTCTATCATAAATGTTTTCAATTGACAACCTATTCCCGGTGTCATCGTTGTTGTTCCTGTTCAAAGCTTGGTTTATGAGTACCCCTTAACAACCTTAGCAATAGTTGAAGGAGCGCAAAGGTGTTCCGCAGATCGAACTTGCATTTTTTTTGTCAATTCAATTATAAACATTTTTTTTGCCAATTCAATCCTAAAATTTTTACATTTTTGCCAATTCAATCCATTCAGCTACTTTTGGCCTGCCAGACAGCAATTTTTTAATATTTATTTATTTAGTTTTGTTTTTATTTATTTATTTATTTTCCATTCTCTTTCCTTCTTCCCCTGGCCGATCTGGCAACCGGCCAGAGACTAGGTCTGGCAAGGTCGAAACCTCGCCATGGCCGACCTCACCCACAGCCATGGCGAGGCTCGACCTCACTCGAGGTCGACCTCACCCAGCCATGGCGAGGCTAGCCATCGAGCGAGGTTGAACCTCGCCATGGTTGACCTCGCCCACAGCCATAGCAAGGCTCGACCTCGCTCGCAATGGTGAGGTTGAGGCTCGCCCTCATCGACCCTAGCCTCTGGCTAGTCCACCGATTGGCCAGGGGAAGAAGGAATGAAAAAACAAAAAAAGAAAGAGAAAGGAAAAAAATAAAAAATCGAAAAAAATATTAAAAAAATTACCTCGTCAGCGTTGGCCAACGCCAGTTAGCATCCACACAGGTGCCGGTGGGGGTCCACATCAGCGCCGGGTGGCCAAAATGGCCGGATGAACTAAATTGGCATAAACACAAAAGGTTTAGAACTGAATTGACCAAAAAAGGAGGTTTAGGACTAAATTTGCACAATTGCAATAGGTTTAGGACTGTTGTGGTAATTTTCCCTAAAAACTTTAGTAATAGTTGAGGGAGTGCAAAGGTGTTCCACAATCGAACATGTATTTTTTTCGATAAGTAAAGAACGTATTCTATGCTGCAAACTTTGATGATGAAAACTCATCCGGTGCTTTCATTTACTCGAATGCGGAGTGGCAATTTTCTGAGTATCAGAACCATATGGCAAAACTGAAGACATCTGTATCCGAAATATTATCCCAGGCATTGGAGCTTGGTTCTTATTATCTCAGTTGTACTTAGTGTATGAAAGCGAAGATAATAATAGGCCAATACTACTTAGCTTGTCTTGATACAGAATCGAATCTTGACACAATTAGTGACTTCAATGTATCGTTTCTGACTCTCCTCCTTCAAAATCACCATGGCAGCCTCCAAGTCCTCCATGAAAACCACTTGGTCGATGTGGTTCCTTTGCATGGAGCGCTTCTAGCCAACATCGGAGACTTCATGCAGGTAAAGAAAGTTCTAACTCTTTTCTGACCTTATGTTTTCTGGCCTACATAGCAAATACGAAATTGACCTCAAGATATGTCTCTCCGGAGTCGACCTCGATCGCCCTTCATTACATTAACTATGTAAGAGTCTAGACAATATTTTCGGAGTGGCCTATGGAATGTAGTACGAACTTCCCACGATACCATGAGCAACCATGTTACACACTAACAAGAGGACGACATGAAAGCGCACTGCATTTTGTGCCTGGCTCTTGGCATTCATCTTTACCACATTTTTTGTAGTCATGACTCCTTTTCTGGCCTGATATGATGGTTGCAGCCTGAACCAACGACAAGTTCAAAAGTGTGGAGCACTGAGTACTTGCCTGGCTGGTCGGACCCAGGGTGTCGATCGCATGCTTTCTTACCCTAAGCGGGATGCAAAAAACCAGATGCTTTGGGCCAATGAAGGAGCTTCTCTCTAAAAACAATCCACACGTATACAAAGAAACCTCTCTTTTGGTTTTGGAATATAGCACCTATTACAAATCCCACGGCGTGAGTGGCAATTCAGCACTTGCTAAATCTACAAGTGGGCTATGGGGCGAAAGCTTCTGGTGGGTTCCAGAAAATGCACTATTCATGCAGATCACGGGTGCAGCTATCCCAGGTTTGAGTTGGCCTAGGTCCAAGCAACTTTGTGCATAAATGAATCTCACTTCGCATTTACATCTCAAACGAAGAAAAAAAATGAGTTGGCATGTATCTGTGTATCTGTACACGCGGCAACCTGTGAATGTCTTGTTGTGTCCGGGGAGTCTTAGGCATTCACATGTGTTGAGGAAAATTCCTACTGATTTTGAAGTTGACAAAACCTTCTATAATAATCTGAACTATTTTTGTTTCAGGAATATATATGTGCTGAAATTATTCAGACGCAGAAAGACGCTGAAATTATTCAGACGCAGAAAGACGCTGAAAATATTCAGACGCAGACAAACGCTGAAATTATTCAGACGCAGACAGTCGCTGAATTCTTCAGAAGAAGACAAAGATGCAGTAATTCTTCAGAAGCTGAATTCTTCAGAAGAAGACGAAGACGCAGTAATTCTTCGGAAGCAAAATTCAGAACGAAGAATAACAGCTAGTGATCTGGCATGGATTTCACAGAAGGGAAGTTTTTGAATTGTTCAATCTTAATCAAAATGATTGACAATCAAATACTAAGACAAGAATGCTTTACAACGGACAAAACTCTACTTATGGAAGCCAAGATTCTGATTGTATGGGCGACCAGAATCAGCGGGATTCAGAATTTATCATCTAACGGCTACTCAATCCTTATTAACAAATCTGTCCAAGGTGTAGATTGGAAGATAATCCTCTGCAAGCTGTCCAACGGCTAGTGTAGATGAGTATTTAAGGAGACCACGAGCAGCAGAAGAAGACAGATTCAAGAATCAACAAGTCCAAAGTCTGAGCATACTCCGATCATTTTCTCTTGTCTTTCTGAGCTAAAATATTCAGATCTTGAGGGTTACTTTGTAAGAGTGATTGTGTGAGATAGAGAGTCCTATCATACACAAGAGTGATATCACTCAGATTCTGTAAATTCCTCTTGATTACATAGTGAAATCCAGCCAGTAGGCTGTAAGCGTGGAGAGTGGACGTAGGCTTACTATAAGCCGAACCACTATAAACTTGTGTGCAGATCCTCTTCTCCTTATCTCCTTCTTCATTCTAACTTGAATCTGAATCTTATTCAGACTCTTCTGTAACTTGTTTTATTTCCGCATAAATTTTATAGAACTGTTTAGGATCACCTATTCACCCCCCTCTAGGTGACCCTTGCTAGCCACTTCAATTGGTATCAGAGCAGGTTACTCATTTTACTGAAGTGTTTTACTTCCGAGCTAACGATCTACATGGCTAGTTATGGTGCTCCAGGACTCATTGAAGGTCAAAGCAACAACAGACCATCATATTTCGATGGCAAGGAATATAGTGTCTGGAAGAATAAGATGAAGGCATTCATTAAGTCATGTGATCATATGCAATGGGATGTCATCATCAATGGAGTCAAACCAAAGTCTTCATATTCAAAAGAAAAGGCAGATGCAAGCAAAGCAGCAGATCCTCCATTATCTCAAACTGAGATATCCAAAAGAGAAACTTCAGATTCAAAAGCAATTTATTCTCTCTACTGTGCTTTATCTCCTGTTGAATATAAGAAAATTTCTGCTTGTGATTCTGCTAAGGAAATCTGGGATACTCTCTATATTACTTATGAAGGAACAGATCGAGCCAAGGAAACTCAAATCAATATCTTGCTTGGTCAATATGAATCCTTCAAAATGAAGCCTGGAGAATTAATTGCTGATTTTTATGACAGGTTTACTGACATAGTAAATGGTCTTGCCTATCAAGGACAACTAGTCCCAGATGCATTGAAGGTCAACAAACTTCTGAGAGGACTGACAGATCAGTGGGATAACATCAAAACATCTCTTCGTGAGACTCAAAGGATCAAGCCTTTATCAGCAAATGAGTTGATTGGAACCCTTCAATCATATGAGACTGAGAAACGAAATGAAGAGATTGAAACCAGAGGTAATAAGTCAATTGCTTTAAAAACTAACATTGATTCTGATGCAGATTCTGAGGATGAAAATGTTGATGATGAGGAACTAGCTCTCTTCATAAAGAAGTACAAAAGAATGAAAATCAGAGGAAGAAACCTCAAAGGAAAAAAATATTTTGAAAATAAGAAGCCTATCGACGAGACAGAGAGATCAAAGGAGATAATATGCTTTCACTGTAGAAAATGTGGACATATCAAGCCTAACTGTCCACTTCTGAAAAAGAAGATCAAATTTGAGAAAGCAAAGAAGGCCTTAAAAGCAGAAACTTGGAGTGACACAGAGTGCAAAGATAGTGATGAAGACATCTCAAATTTCTGTCTAATGGCAAAGACATATTCAGACTCAGACTCTGATTCTGATCCCAAAGTGAAAATCGAGGTAAGACCTTCTGAAATGTCTTTTGAAGTATCAAATTATATTGATGATTTATGCTTTGAATTCAAAACTGCTCTTAAAAGAATCTCTTCTCTGAAAAAGGAAAATTCTTCACTAAGGCAACAGGATACTTCTCAAAAGGAAAAAATCGATTTCCTTCAAAAAGAATTTCATCAAATCAAGGAAAATCGAGATCTTCTTTCCAAAGAAAATACTGTTTTGAAAAAGGAAATTTCATAAATCACTTGCAAGTTTTCAAAAGGTTCAGAAACCTTGAAGCATATCCTTTCCATTCAAATTCCTTACTACAACAAATCTGGTCTTGGATTTGTAAAGGAAAGTGACAGCTTGATTGATTTTCCAAAAGTCAAGGAGAGATTAAGACAAAGACCTCCTAGACAAGTTTATAAAAACCATTTCAAAAGGAATTTCGTAAAACCTGTTG
This sequence comes from Syzygium jambos, assembly GCA_031216235.1. NCBI lineage: Eukaryota > Viridiplantae > Streptophyta > Magnoliopsida > Myrtales > Myrtaceae > Syzygium > Syzygium jambos. The sequence goes on from CM062230.1 coordinate 26,848,181, forward strand.
GCCGAAGTGCTCTCAAGTGCTCAAAATGTGGAGATTCACAACATTTTGAGAATGAATGTCCTAAGGTCTGGAGACCTATTCGAAGAGATTTTGTTAAGACAGCCTATACTAATGCTCTAGGACCCAAACAAGTTTGGGTACCAAAGAAAACTTGAGATGTTGTATTTCTTGCAGGTTACCACAAAGAGAAAAAGGAAGTGGTATCTAGACAGTGGATGCTCCAGACATATGACAGGAGATCCAAGCATATTCGCTAATCTTCAAAGTCTGAAGGGTGGAAAAGTTTCCTTTGGAGGAAATACCAAAGGAAAAATCATTGGCAAAGGAACAGTTGATATTGGAGGACTTAGAATCAATGACGTTTCATTGGTAAAAGGACTCAACTACAATTTGATTAGCATAAGCCAGCTTTGTGATACAGGTTTCAGAATCAACTTTCAAGAAGATACATGCTCAGGAACAAGCAAAGATTCTTCTCAAACATTCACAGGAAGAAGACATGGCAATATTTATCTTCTGGATGTTAATCCAAACTCCAATCATTGCTTAATCTCAATCAAGGAGGATGAAGATCTTTGGCACAGAAGGTTGGGTCATATCAGTATGAAACAAATCTCAAAAATCTCAAACAAGAAATTGGTTCGAGGTTTGCCAGATTTGAAATACAGAAAGACAGACTTATGCAATGCTTGCACGCTAGGAAAACAAGTAAGGAGTTCTTTCAAATCTATACATCATGTTTCTACTGATCGAGCCTTGCAGCTTCTTCATATGGACCTGTTTGGACCAACCAGAACACAAAGTATTGGTGGTAAGAAATATTGTTTAGTTATTGTTGATGACTTCACAAGATTTTCATGGGTGTTCTTTCTTGCAAATAAAAATGAAGCATTTTCACATTTTACAAAATTTGCAAAAAGAGTTCAAAATGAAAAGGGCTATACCATTTCCTGCATTAAAACTGATCATGGGGGAGAATTTGAAAATCAAAGTTTTTCAGACTTTTGTGAGGAAAATGGCTTTCAACATAATTTTTCTTCTCCATACACACCGGAACAAAATGGTGTTGTGGAAAGGAAAAATCGTTCTTTGCAAGAAATGGCAAGAACCTTGTTGATTGAAAGCAAGATTCCTTTTCATTTTTGGGCAGATGCAGTTTTTACAGCATGTTATATTATCAACAGAGTTTTTCTCAGATCCATTCTTGAGAAAACCCCCTATGAGCTTTACAAAGGTAGAAAGCCCAGTATTTCATATTTTCGAGTGTTTGGATGTAAATGCTTTATTCTTAAGAATCCAAATGATCGTCCTGGAAAGTTTGATGAGAAAGCAGATGAAAGAGTCTTCCTTGGATACTCCACCACAAGCAAAGCCTACAGAGTTTTCAACAAGAATTCTCAGACTATGGAAGAAACAATGAATGTGAAGTTTGAAGAAAATATTCAGACTCACAAAGATGAATCTGAATCACCTCCCCACATTCAAGTATCATCAGAGGGTCATCTTGAATCTCAAAAGATCGAAGATTCTATGGAAGAAGGAAAAGAAGACAATATACAGACTCAACCAGAAAATTTAGAGTCTGCAGATATTCAGAAGGAAAGATTTGACAAGAACTGGAAACATAAATCCAGTCATCCGAAAAACCTCATCATTGGAGAAATAGAAGATGGTATCAAGACAAGATCCAAATAAAAGGAGAATATCAGCAACTTGGCATTGATATCTGAAATAGAACCAAAAGATGTTGAAGAAGCTTTATCAGATAAAAGCTGGATAGAAGCTATGCAAGAAGAACTTCAGCAGTTCAGAATCAATGAAGTCTGGGAGCTTGTGCCAAGACCCAAAAACCATCCAGTAATTGGAACAAAATGGGTATTCAGAAACAAACTGGATGACAAAGGGAAAGTTACAAGAAACAAGGCAAGACTGGTTGCAAAAGGCTATTCTCAAGAAGAAGGCATTGACTATGATGAAACATATGCACCAGTTGCAAGGTTAGAAGCCATTCGGCTATTATTAGCTTATGCTTGTTTCCATAACTTTAAACTTTTTCAGATGGACGTGAAAAGTGCCTTCTTGAATGGATACATTAAAGAAGAAGTATATGTGGAACAACCACCTGGTTTTGAAGAACCAAGAAAGACTGATTGTGTTTTCAGACTCAAAAAGGCCCTTTACGGTCTGAAACAGGCACCCAGAGCTTGGTACAAAAGGTTAAGTAATTTCCTTCTGCAAAATGATTTCACAAAAGGTAAGGTAGATACAACTCTATTTGTTAAGAGAAAGGGTAAGGATTTTCTACTTGTTCAAATCTATGTAGATGATATTATCTTTGGATCTTCTAACGAATTACTTTGCAAAGAATTCTCTAAGAATATGCAGAACGAGTTCGAGATGAGCATGATGGGAGAACTAACATTCTTTCTTGGCTTACAAGTGAAACAAATTAAAAATGGTACTTTCATTTGCCAAGAAAAGTATACCAAGGAAATAGTCAAGAAGTTTGGACTGCAAAATTGCAAGAAGACAGACACTCCAATGTCTCAAACATCCAAGCTAGACAAAGATGCAAATGGTAAAAAGGTTGATCAGAAGGTATATAGAAGCATGATAGGTTCTCTATTATATCTTACTGCATCTAGACCTGACATACTTTTTAGCGTCTGTATGTGTGCGAGATTTCAATCAGATCCAAAGGAATCGCATCTCTCTGCAGTAAAAAGGATAATCAAATACATTGGAACTTATCCAATGTTAGGACTTTGGTATTCCAAATATTCAAATTTTACTCTTACTGGTTATTCAGATGCTGACTTAGCTGGATGCAAAGTGGACAGGAAAAGCACTACAGGTACATGCCAACTGCTTGGAAATATGCTAGTATCCTGGTATTCAAAGAAGCAGAATACAGTCGCACTTTCAACAGCAGAAGCAGAATACGTAGCCTTAGGAAGTTGCTGTGCACAGATTCTGTGGATGAAGCAACAGTTGCGAGATTTTGCTGTTGAAGACTCAAATGTTGCAATCAAATGTGACAATACCAGTGCGATTAATCTCACTAAGAATCCCATTCTTCATTCTCGAGCCAAGCATATTGAGATCAAACATCATTTCATTAGAGATCATGTTCAAAATGGTGATGTAAATGTTCAACATATTGATTCTAAGAATCAATTAGCTGATATATTCACAAAACCCCTTGATAAATCTTCGTTTGAATATATTATAAATGAACTGTGCATTACTTATTCTTTGTGAAGTGTTTGACAGATAGGAATATTTTTCAGACTCAAGTGATCTCGGTCTGAACATTTCTCAGACTCTCAAGAAAGGTACGTACATAGTTTAAATTTTTGGCGGGAATATTTTTGGCAGGATATCTTCACATTTGTTATATTTGGAAGTAAATCAGGTACGTATCCTAATTTATTTGGGAAATTGCATTTAGAATATTATCTTGATCTTATTCTGATCTTTTATGCTTTAGAAAAGCTATCTCCTTCCTATTTTACTTTGGCCTATTTTTACTTTCTAAAAATAACCTTTTATTCCTAAAAGTCGTCCTTCACCTTTATAAACCTTTTCGACTCTCATCAAAACCCTCGCTTTTCTGCTCAAACGTTTCCGAGACTCAGAGACACTCCTCGTCTTCATTCCTCCGAAAAATCAAAACTTTTTGTCCCAGAAGGAATCAAAATGCCTTTCAAGAGAAGATCGTCACGGATTCTGAATCAAGAGTCTAAATCTTCTACACCACTAGAGGTTATGGACATCTCAGACACGGAATCGGAACAACTTGGAAAACCTGGTCAAGCGATACCACCTCCTCGATCGTCATCTCCCAAATCGACGGGTAAAACAGATTTCAGATTCAGCAACATTAAACTTGTGTGGAAAAATTATCAAAGATTGAAGAGAGGTAATGCTTCTTCTTCGGCTCTTCTAAAATGTCTCAAAGACAATAACCTTCGGTCTGAAGCTCATCTTGCTCAACAATATTCTGAGTTTACTGCTGGAACTAATCAAACCCCTGCCAGCACGACCACACATATGCCTCCTTCGAGGAAAGGGAAAGAAAAGGTCGGAGAAACATCCACTCTGTCGGCAAAGAAATCAGTAAGCCCTAAATCTTCGTCAAAGTTTGTGGTTCCTGAAGATGATGCTCGGCTCTTTGAGCTCTTTGAAATGAAAGTGGGCATAGCATCTGGACTGCCAGGAACTGGTAGATTATTTAGAAGCAATGAACATCAAGTCTGTTATAAATTGTTCCTTGCTCGAGGAATCATGAACTACAGAACTGTGGATTTCTATTACCTGGAGAAGATTGGACTATCAATATAGCACCTTTTTGAAAAGATAGGCATTGGTGAATTCTGTCTTCAAGCTACAGATGTCTATGCTGAACTAACCGCATATTTTTATTCTAATCTTTCTATTTTGTCGCCCAACTGGCTCCAGTTTACTGTGGGTGACAAGAAATTTGATCTAAGGGCGAATGACTTGGCCAGAATAATTGGAGCAAAACACTCACAGTTTACTCCTCTGACAGTAAGTCTTGAAGATGTTTTCAAAGCTGTTTCTGAAAATCCACACTTTGATCAAGGATCAAAGCGGCACCTTTCTTACTCTGACTTATCGAGAAGATCAGTGATTCTGCACAAAGTCATCATCAACTGCTTGAAGCCTAAGGCAGCCTCCAAAACTGACCTCTCAAAATCAGAAATCAAGCTCATCTGGGCTATCTTGACAGGTCAATCCTTTTCTCTTCCTCACATCATCCTATTCCATATGTTCAGGGCATTACATAAGGACAAGGGACAATTGCCATACGGTGCCTTAATCACTCGAATCTTCATGTTCCTGAAAATATCGATTCCTGATGAATTACGCCAGAATCCTATTCCTTGTATGTTTGTGGGAGAAAGAATGCTCTCCAAAATGAAACACTTTGATGATGTAAGGGAAAAAGGAAAAGAGGCTCAGAAGTCTGAATCTCAATCTGCTGAGAAGTCTAGTGTCAGAAAGACAGTTCAGAGAAAGGAGGCAGAGTCAGCGAGTAAGAAGAAAGAATCTCCAGTTTTCACTAAGGGTGTATAAGAAAAGAAAAATTCTTCTGCATGACGAAAGTAATGAAGCAGAAGCAGAACACCTTAATACAGGAAGTGCAAGTGCTCCAGAACATGTTCCTAATTTCTCATAACCAACTTCTACAGATCATGTTTCTGAACAACAAGCACCTGTTCAGAGGGAGATTCCACAAGAAGCAACCAAGGAGTTCGAACAGCCTGAGCGAGATAATGTCCAAGAACAGTCTTCCACCAATCAAAACATCCTCTCACTTCTGCTTGAAATCAAAGACAAACAGACTGCACTGGAACTAGAAGTAAAGAATCTGCAGAACATTGTTAAGGAAAACAACCATTCTCAACGACTTCAAGCAGCTGCAGACAAAGCAGAACTGGAGAAGGCAGTGGGTCAATGCAGTTCGAGGATTGAGGAGGCTGTCTCGATTTTGGAAAATTTTCAATTAATTCGTACTCCTTCAAAAAATTACTGCTTTTCTTTACAAACATTTCTCTCCCAGTCATATATCTTTCAGATGGTCTGTAATATTACTAATATTTCTTGTTAGACTGGTTGATTACCTAATATATGCTTTATTCTCCTTATTATTCTTTTGCTGATGACAAAAAGGGGGAGAAATTATGCAGATTTAACATGCAGGATCATACGAAGAAAACAAAGACACAGATATCAACAGAGTTTGCTCTTTCATTTTCTATATGTGATTCATACTCTAAATATACTTCAAATCTATATTGATTCGATCTGCAGGAAAGTTTTGTCACCATCAAAAAGGGGGAGATTGTTGAGGAAAATTCCTACTGATTTTGAAGTTGACAAAACCTTCTATAATAATCTGAACTATTTTTGTTTCAGGAATATATATGTGCTGAAATTATTCAGACGCAGAAAGACGCTGAAATTATTCAGACGCAGAAAGACGCTGAAAATATTCAGACGCAGACAAACGCTGAAATTATTCAGACGCAGACAGTCGCTGAATTCTTCAGAAGAAGACAAAGATGCAGTAATTCTTCAGAAGCTGAATTCTTCAGAAGAAGACGAAGACGCAGTAATTCTTCGGAAGCAAAATTCAGAACGAAGAATAACAGCTAGTGATCTGGCATGGATTTCACAGAAGGGAAGTTTTTGAATTGTTCAATCTTAATCAAAATGATTGACAATCAAATACTAAGACAAGAATGCTTTACAACGGACAAAACTCTACTTATGGAAGCCAAGATTCTGATTGTATGGGCGACCAGAATCAGCGGGATTCAGAATTTGTCATCTAACGGCTACTCAATCCTTATTAACAAATCTGTCCAAGGTGTAGATTGGAAGATAATCCTCTGCAAGCTGTCCAACGGCTAGTGTAGAGGAGTATTTAAGGAGACCACGAGCAGCAGAAGAAGACAGATTCAAGAATCAACAAGTCCAAAGTCTGAGCATACTCCGATCATTTTCTCTTGTCTTTCTGAGCTAAAATATTCAGATCTTGAGGGTTATTTTGTAAGAGTGATTGTGTGAGATAGAGAGTCCTATCATACACAAGAGTGATATCACTCAGATTCTGTAAATTCCTCTTGATTACATAGTGAAATCCAACCAGTAGGCTGTAAGCGTGGAGAGTGGACGTAAGCTTACTATAAGCCGAACCACTATAAACTTGTGTGCAGATCCTCTTCTCCTTATCTCCTTCTTTATATTCTGCACATCATTCTAACTTGAATCTGAATCTTATTCAGACTCTTCTGTAACTTGTTTTATTTCTGCATAAATTTTATAGAACTGTTTAGGATCACCTATTCACCCCCTTTTAGGTGACCCTTGCTAGCCACTTCAACATGGTCACAACCTCACATTGATCAGGGCTCAAATTCATCCAATCTGGATGAGGGTTTCAAACTTTGTCACTACAGGATCATGCAAACCTTGCCGAGTGATGGACAATTCATCACTCGCTGCAACCCGGGTTATGATAGAGAGAAAGAATTGTAGGAATTCGCGTGACGAGACCAAGGCCGGAGTCAAAGGCCTTGTGGACTCTGGCGCGACCAAGATACCCAGAATCTTTCTTCCCACCCGAGAACTTGCACGGTTTGTCAACTGATGCAAACAGGACGGGCATCCAGTTGCCAATCGTCGATCTCAAAGGCTATCGGGATTCTCGGCGGGGAGATATCATCGATGGTATTTGCGAAGCATCAGAGGCATGGGGTTTCTTTCAGATAATCAATCACGGGATTCCGCTCGACGTGATGGACAACATGTTGGAGGGTGTGAAGAAATTCCATGAGCAACAAGTGGAAGTGGAGAGAGCTGTACTCTAGAGATGGTACGAAGAGAGTGATGTACTTTTGCAATGGAGATCTGTTGTTCTCAAAAGCAGCGAGTTGGAGGGACACTGTCCTGTTTGATTTCCAGGATGGTGGCCTAGACCCAGAGGCTATTCCTCCTATTTGCAGGTATGTGTATGACTTGTGAATTGGAGTTCTTTTTCTTTTTTATGCTTGAAAGCTAATAATTGGAGTTGCTATTAATAATTTGAGAACAGGTTTGGCCCTATTCTCTTACTGAGGACAGGTTGGGATTGATTTAACGTACTCTGTAAAAAGCCGGAAACAATGTTGGATCATTCTGTGTGATGCATTTCGATACAGTTCAAAGCTTGGTTTTTTGAGTACCGTTTAACAACCTTAGTAACAGTTGAGGGAGTGCAAATGTGCTCCACAAGTCGAACATGCATTCTTGTCGATAAGAAAAGAACCTATCCTATGCATTTTCATTGACTCGTCTGCAGAGAGGCAGTTTTCGAGTATGAGAAACATATGGCGAAACTGAAGACATCTTTATCCGAACTATTATCAGAGGCACTGGGGCTCGGTTCTGATTATCTCAGTGGCACTGAGTGTGTGAAATCGGAGACACTCGCAGGCCATTACTACCCACCTTGTCCTGAACCAGAATTGACTCTCGGCACGGTTAATCACTCGGACCCTACGTTCCTGACTCTTCTCCTTCAAGACCACCGTAGTGGCCTCCAAGTCCTCCATGAAAACCACTGGGCTGATGTGGTTCCAGTGCGTGGAGCACTTGTAGCCAACATTGGAGACTTCATGCAGGTAAAGAAAGTTTTTTAACTTTTTTCTGACATTATGTTTTCTGGCCTACATGGAAAATATGCGATTGACCTCGAGATGTCTCTCCATAGTCGATTTCAATCGCAATTCATCACATCAACTAGTTAATGAACGACCAATGTAATGTAGTACGAACTTGCCACAATTGCCTGAACGCTTGAGAAGAATCATAAGTGAAATAACAGAGCAATGTTGCGAGGAACGGCTTCATTTCAACTCTTGATCTTGAACAGCCGTGTCACGCAAATTAGAGGACGACCGGGAAACACACTGCATTCTATGCCTGGCTCTTGCCATTTATCTTTACCGCATCGTTTGAAGTCAATTAACTCATTTTTCTGGCCTGATATGATGGATGCAGATTGTTACCAACAAGAAGTTCAAAAGTGCGGAGCACCGAGTACTTGCCAGGCGGGTTGAACCCAGGGTTTCCGTCGCGTGCTATGTCTACCCGAGCGGGATGCAAAAGGCCAAACCCTTCAGGCCAATAAAGGAGCTTCTCTCTGAACACAATCCACCCTTATACAAAGAAACCTCTCATTTGGAATACGTCGACTTTTACAAATCCCATGGCCTGAGTGGCAATTCAACACTTCCTCATTTCAGGATAAGCGACTCCAAAGAAAGCACAGCTGTGGAAAATCCTAAATGAGCGGGTCTTGACTGGTTATATCTTTCATTTGAGTGCGTGGCAGGACTTTGTAGTTATCTGTTTCGATTTTGTGCAATAAAATATTACCCGTATAAAACAAGTCAGTGTCGAAGTGGATTCTTCTGATGCATAATTGGGTGCGACTGTTCTTCAAATGATTAGCATTAGGTTTCGGCGGTTATGAGTTTCTCCCGAGCTGTAGTTACATCTTTAAGCACCTCCGAGTTGTAGATGCAAAGGAAGATTCATCATTGCTAATACTAATTATCGGAGAAAGTGCACATCTAGTCAGTAAATTTGCACGAGCGACGCTCAAACTGGAATTTCTACAATCAAGTCCTTGTACTCACAAATTTTTACCTATCAAGTTTCTCTGTCACCAACTCCAGCAAACTGAAACTAGCGTGTCAAATAATTCCAGCCAAAAGTCTAACGTTGAAATAAGCGATGGAACCATGGAATGAATAGCTATTGAAGATTTGCTTAATTGTTCTGCAACTTGATAAGCACAAATTGATCCCAAGAATGATCGACTCGATTGGACAAATTCTACAAATTCAAGAACTCGATTGCACTGCAAATTTGATGACATAGGAAAAAGAGTGCAGACTCATGAACCAAATGTGTGATTTTACCTTGAATACTTTCACTAGCACTTTTCATTGGAAAGCAGTTTCCAACTAAAGAAATTTACAACTGTTCATCTGAGGTATTTCCCAAGATTTTCTGTTACAAAATGGGAAGTCATCATTTTCCTTCACCCAAAACCCATCTCCAGGGGTGACAACAGAACAAGACATTGATATTATATTATCGTGCTCAGGAGACAAACCACATGCAAATAATCCTTGGACACCAAATAATTCACCATTACATGCACATAATCCACATGCCCAATGTACCATGAACTGAAATGAGAGTTGACTACTTATTTCCGGCATAACTTCAAAATGGATGTATATAAGTTCCAACTAATTGGCACATGTAGCAGAAGGGAACAAGGACCAAATGCACATATCTTGCTGAATCCAACCTAAAAGCTATTGCATAGAGCAGCAAAACAGAAGATTGAAGCAAGAAAACTCGGAAGTTAGAGCTTTAGAAACATCATCACTCACATCACAATAGGACTTTCAATGCACAGCGGCTCCTACATTGCAAGGTTTTAAGGATGACGTGACTCGTGCAAACTCAAACTCCATTCACGATACCTAAGAGGGTCAACACTCATCTTCACGCACAAACACACCAAGAAAACAAGGTTTCCTCCCAAATCCCAAAGAGGATAAAAACTAGAATTGGACCAATCTGTGTCATGAATGACTACATGCATACATTATAGAGTTTCTGAAACACTTTGTTATGTTTCTGGATTGAGGCCAAGGGCTGCACGTTGCATTTCATGTTGAAGTCTTGGGTTGCAATATTTGCACAAGTGACCACAAGACATCCATTCTGTGGATGCTATTGTTATTTTGCCCCTGCAACCATCCAAGCATTAATTGAGTAAGGTAACCACAGGGAACAAAACACAACCAATAACGATACTGTATTTCATTCTTGAGCAAACATATCATTTAGATATCCACAACTTACCTCAACCACAAAGCATATCCATATCTTCTCACCATGTGCTTCTGTGACACCTTTTAAGATCGTCAGACCCAAGCTTCTAATTGCTTCTGCTATCTCAAGAAAATGACTGCAATCTTCACACATCATCTGCACACATCAACCATATTCGAATCATACTGATCAGTTAATTCAAAAATAATGTTTGCTGACCAAAAGGAAATATAAAGGTTAGAAATCGAAGCTCCCTACCACCACTATCCACTTCATTTAGGAGATGAATGGGAAAAGCAGTTATTATCAACCCTTTTTTTCAGGAACTAGTCATTGACTTTCCTCCCCTAATCACACAATGGTATCAAACACGATCTCTCCATGATAACATGTCCCTACCTCCACAAGCAGCTGGCCCTTCTTACTAAGATTCTCGACCATGATTGAGTAGACCTTGAGATGGCTGCCCACCTCCACTGCCCAGCTTGATCCTTGTTCATTACTGGAGGATCCCAGTACGTCTGGTTCATTGTGATGGAGCTGCAAAATTCAGAATATGGAACATAGTTCAGATAAAATCTCATTTGACATAGGTCGCAGACGTGCTATGTGCCATGGACATCTATTTGAACTCCTAAGGATCTGGAAAGAAATATTACACTAGGGTAAAGTATGATAGAAAGACCTGGTCCAGATACCTATGAGGTGAATATGTGACATATAAAATGAGCTGACAGAAAAATGCATGTCAAGAAGATGCTGACAACCTGCAGGCTGTTTCTTTCATCTAAGTTTTAAGGAGAACAATCTCACCTTCGATTCGGCGCACTTGTTCAGCTTGTCAGCATGCTTAGTGATGCTCTGTAGAAAAAGCATATGCTTGATTGTGCGCTCCAACAGTGCATCAATACTACACTGCAAATGTTTGAAAACTTTTAGTTCAGAAAAAACACATATTCTGTTAGGAAGCAAAACCATCAAAAGCAAGAACACAGCAACTATATAAGAACTTACCTTTGACCCACTAGGCACCAATTCTCTTAGTTCCTTTAGACGATCTTGGATCAGTTGTCTGTCCCTTGGCCTGGGCCTACGATTTTCACCAGGCCTAGCCCTCTTTTTGCCGTTCTTCGCAAGCTCCGATGACCTCTCTAACAGATCGCTATGTGAAGTTTGACAAGAAGACGAAATGCTTGCTGAAGACATAGCAAGACTTCTGTCTGATGAATGGAGGCCGTGTCCTTCCATATGATAGGGCTGATCAATTGAATAACCCACTGAACGAGCAGTGAACTTAGAAAGGTTAGAGCTGGACGCTTCGGGCACTCTTCCTGAAACCATTGGAGACCTTATTGAGCTGGAAAATGATCCTTCATTTTTATTGTCATGACCACTCTGACAAACCTTAGCCACTACAGCTTCCAGAAGATGCTCTGAGTCTGATTCATTCGTCGAACGGCTACTGCTGATCCCTTCTAAAATCTGCACTGCTCTTTCAGCTTCTGTTTTGTCTTCTTCCCAAACTGAGGGAGCACTCATCCTTGAAAAAGCTGGTCCAAGAGCTTCATGCAGTTCTGAAATACCTGGGAATCCAAATGATCCTCTGGATTTCTCTAGGTTATCATCAATCTCCAAACATTTCCCTAATTCTTTTTGTGCCATTTCCGGTAATTGAAGGAGCTCATTTGAAACATCATCTGAATTACGAGCTCTGACTCTATCATGACCAGAAGAAGATCCTAACTGGTCTAAAGGGAGATATGTGCAATCAACACCAATCTCTTCAGTTGGAAAGGCATTTTCAAATAAATAACAGTTGGATGATATATTTTCCGTGAATGGACTGATAGTGGGTGCCAGAATGGCATTTAGACCATCCAAATTAGGTTCTTCTTTAAAAGGTTTCTTATTGCATATATTTTCTTGAATATGATTCTCCAAAGAACTTGGGCTCTGTTCATGATTGTGGAGAACCTTAACTTCTGTTCCCCGATGACTTCCGAACAGTGGCAGAACACCTGATCTCTCGATGTACTTTCCAATATATGGCGAAGGTGAACATATATTTGTTTCTTCTTTAGATTCATTTAGGTTGCCAGAGCAGTCAGAAGTGGCTTCCGATACCAAACCATCCATAAATGAACTTGCCTGAGAATAAGAAAGCAGAAACATGCGAGAGTATAGCCAGAAATGCAAATAATGATAGTGGACTTCACGCTCTGCTCTGTGCTTGAGCACATGCATGCATTTGTGAGCACGCATTTATGCGTTCCTGTGTGAGTGTGCACACACACACGGCTCGGTGTCTAAGCGTGTGCAAGAGAGAGAGAGAGAGAGAGAGAGAGAGACAGAGAGAGAGAGAGAGAGAGAGAGAGAGAGAGAGACCTGCTGTAGTAAATTATCAGAACATGGCAAGGGAACAGATTTATGCCGTAACAAGGAATCTTGGAAAGACAAAAATGCATCTCGGATATTGGTCACCAACTTCACATCCTCGTTCACCTGCTCTCTCACATAAAAGCCACATGAAAGAAAGATAAAATCAAGACAAAATCGTGCGAAATTTTGACACATATCTGACTTCTCCATAGCAAATTAATCCAAGTTAATGCCAAATAAATTCTTCACTAGTAAAAAAGACAAAGGATTCATAGATAAGGAAAATGGTCTGCCACAAAAGGCTGGTAAAAACAACAAATGTGGAGGTGATCAGCTATATGAACCCGGAGAAATTCCAAGCCTTGTGGTAAAAGGTTAAAGCATTTTCTTTTTCAGCAGTGATAAGAAAGAAAATACAATTCAAACAAGACCACCTCACAGCAGATTCATATATTTGACAACTGGTAGGATATTCAGCAACAAGAGAAACCATAAACACATTTCTCAGGACACAAGCTTTAAAGCATATATACCCGTGCAGTGTTAGGAGAATTATAAACAACTTGGACATAATAAATATATGGAGCTTCGTGTTAATTGAATATAGTGCCATCCTACTCCAGAAAAGAAAAGGGATATCGACGAATTAATCTGCAGATTTCAAAATATTGGAAGTTATCTTACTTTATTTAAAGAGCCAAGCTGCAGAACTCCATGCGGAAGAACAGCGATGACAAGAACAGCCTGCAGAGTTCAACGGATAGACTGACATAAGAATTTTATAGCAGAAAAGTTGTAAAGAAATAGCAACATATGACAAACAATAACGTCCTACAATGTCATTCATATCATTTGTTTATCCGATCCCAACAGATGACATCACTCTTCCAGACAGACTTTACAAACTAATGAGTTTTTAACAGCGAATATTAAAAAGTAGAAATCATATTTGTGTATGTGTTAGAGACTGTGCGTGAAATAAAAAAAAGTGCATGCATGGGAAAATATTGGACTACTGTCATAAAACAATCTTATTTTTTAAAGGATGACTTATTAATTTATTATCCATAGTGACATTACACATATAACAGATATAATTAGAAAAGTAAGCACCTGCACTACATGGCTGCTTCAACAACCACCGCGTTTAATTATACATGTTATGCGCAGTAGATAACCCATCACTTTTTTTCATTACTCTAAAACAAGAATACAATCACAAATTGAATACACACATTTATAGTGAATATTAATACAAAATGTGCAAAAAGAGGCATAAGTTACTTTCAAAAGATTGTCGAGTTAACAAAAGTTGAAAACTTTCACATTGTCCCAATAAAGAAGTCAATATAGGAATACAACACTACAATTAGATATGTTCCACGTCATTAAAGTAGAAACAAAAAACAATCTTCAACTCAGAATATGGCAAAAACCGATAGAAACAAGCATACCGCAATTCCAGCTGAAAATTGTGTCTGCCAGATATCACAGTCCTGAAAATCACCCAAAACTCATTCAATGAATGGATAAATGGAAGATTTTGTAATTTGTGGATATCAATCCAACGTCAATATTAACCCAATTTATCAAAAAACAGAAATATGAGGAGTATATTGCACAAGGATTAAGGTGGACCTCCGATGATAAGCAGTTATTGGCTAGATAAAGACTGGGACATAACCACTGATGCTTCCCACTAGCTGCCACCTGCCCCACAATCCTGTTGGTATTTGGTTCAGAGAAAGAAACGGAATATCCTTAGTTTGTAACCCTCACAATTACTGACTCAAAATAGAAGAATAAAGCATTTTGCATATTCTCTGTCTTGCAGATTTTTCAGAATGTTAAAATGTACCCTTCCCCAAGAGAATACACGTAGTAGGACATCTTTGCCAAAGCTAACTCAAGGGGATCGCGTGAATATCCAAGACTGTTTGAGTGGTCCAATGTCTCCTCGGAGCACTTAAACTTGGAAAGACCAGTTTGTCCATGGCTGTTATAGTACGCATCCTCCCAAGTCAAAACCCTGGAAACATTCCAAGAACCAATGACCATAAGAACCTAGAGATGGTAAAAGAAAAAATATGAAAGTATACATTGAATTGCGTAAGCTATAATTGAGGGAAGAGTTTTTATTAATGCTTGACATGCATCTGCCCCTACTTTCCTTTGTGAAACTTTTTCAATAAATAGTCAAACGCCGATTCAAGTTAGAGCTTTTTCAACGAATAGCTGTCTTTATACAGATATGTTTCTTCTTAAAAATATATTTACATACAGAAACCATTAGAATATATATGCCCATGCACGCTACCATGCAACCGTCCAGTTCTAACTATCAGAAGAATTGCGAGTTTGTAATAAGGTGCTGTTTCTAGTTGAAAGATGGTGCATGGAAAGGTTCTGCTGGCATAAGCTCCAGCAATCAGTAGGTGCACAGAGTTTCTCCCTATCACTCTGCCAGATTACTTTGCCCTCCTCTTTAACTAAAATGTCAGTGCAGCTACTTTGTCTGACTCAATATTGCATATTTATTCCTTCTTGAGTATCCCAACTTACTGAAGATTTTGAGTGCGCGATACCAATAAATGACAACACCTCCTCGAAAGGCAGGCAAACAAGTCAGCAGGTAACATCACATCAATACGTCAAACGATATCGCATTACATCAAATACTTCCTCAGTGTAGCTGACAAATACAGCAGTTATGGGCATGGCTGACCCAGACTAACTACTGACCATCCTCTTAGTAGATCAATTATCTAATTGTTATCTAGCAGCTTCTATCTGGACAAAGAAAAGTACAATTTTCGACTTAACATAAGAACCATCACAGGCACATGCACAAACCAACATTTTAGCAATTTGGCCATAAACACCAGCCGAAGGGAGGAGAGAAAGCTTCAATCGACTCACATGCGCGCCCGATGCTTGAGCTTCCAGAAGACGGCATACGTCCACTCCGAACCGGAACAGAGGCTCTTCAGCAGTGGGTGCACGTACGCCCCCATTTCGGTCGCCAAGACAATCCTATCAAGCACAACAAGAGAGGGCCGCCGCCGCCGCCGCCTAATGCCCCTTCCAACTTTCTAGGCTCCCCACTTAAAAAAATTCCAAAGAAATTCCAAAATCAAGCACCCCAATTGTCACCGCGAATCCTAACCCTAACTCCCCCGATACGATCCCCTACCGGCCTGTTTTCTCCTTAACCCGGCTGTCCCTAGCTTTATTGGAGGTCCTACAGTCGGAAGCAGAAGACTATCCCTGCCCATTCCTCTTTCTACTTACACGGGGTATAACAAGAAAAAGGGGGGGAAGGGGAATGGAAAGGAAAGAAAGCGCCCCCACGACTCCTGCTCTACCGGATTCAGCAAGAAAACGGAACGGGGGCAGGGCAGATGAGCTCACAACCGCGACGAAAAGAGAATCAGGCTCGCGAGACGACGGCCCGATCGGACACGCTTGCTGAGTGGAGCGGCTGGAGCCATGTACTCAACTCTCTCGGGCAGCAAGAATTCCCCCAAGGGACCCCAAACAGAAACAAGAAAAAAACCCGAGACCCCTCGAAACCCCAAGAAAGCCTCGCCGCGGAGCTGATTTGTGGTATCTAGCTAATGTCGGAAGACATGGAGGAGGAGGAGGAGGAGGAGGAGGCGGGTTCGTCCACGACGGAGCTCGAGCAAACCGGGAATTCCCAGCTTCTTGGCCCGCGAGGAATTCACCGAAAGGCCGAACGAGCAACCCGGAACACCGCGCCGCAGATTGGCGTGCAGAGAGGGGATGAAGAAGAAGAAGAAGAAGAAGAAGAAGCGACAAAATCCACAGCAGCAGCAGCAGGAGAGGGGCGCACGACCGGCGGCCCTTTTCGATCGCTACAGGAGAGTGATCGACGGCTCCGACGCCAGTCTCGTCGATCCACACACACGAACAGCTTTTTCCCTCCGATTTCCTCTAGAGAGAGAGAGAGAGAGAGAGAGAGGGCAGGCCGTAGAGTAAGAGGGAGAACCGTCGAGTCGCTTTCCTCAGAGGTAGTAGAGAGAGAGAGAGAGAGAGAGAGGAGGAGATGGTTTTTTGGGTTTCCGGCAAAGGGAAAAGGGACGCCGGGTTCGGGGTTTTATATGCCATTCCCATCACGCTCCCCCTCTCCCTCTCTCCTCGCTTTTTAACCAGCTCTTTTCCTCTCTCTCTCTCTATTTTCTTTCGTTATTTATTTTATTGATTCTTTTTTCTTTTTATTTTTTATTTTTATTTTTTATTTTTTCTTTTTATTTTTCTTTTTTTTTGTCATCTTTTGCGGATTTTTCTTCTCCCCTTGTGTTTTTTTTTTCCCGTTTCCTCACCACTTTCTTGTCCGCATCCGACATCATCGTACCGTCGGGTAACTTCACCTCCGTGTCGCCGCGAGGCAGTTACCGAGGGCGAAGGACGTAAATTCGCGTCGCCCCGGAAGAAAATCTCGAACAAAAAGCCCTGAGGTGAAATCGCGTTGGACGGTGGCCAACTCGGTCTCAACCGAGTATCCGAACGGTCATGCGCCTCGAGGTCGCGGATTCGAGGGCATTTTCATCAAGGAACTTCTCTTTCGAACTTTGGTCCAACCTCCTTTTTTTTCTCTTTGGGCAAAACTTGGGTCCAACCTTGAATTTTTTAATTTCTTTGAGCTCTGGTCCAACCTTGAATTTATAATCTTTTCGATGTGGTGCTTGAACTATTTTGCGGAAAATAGATTTTTCACGTATTTATCACCAATCAAAGGAAATATTTTGCGGAGTAAAACTTCAATATATATTTGAGGACAGTGGCAGCGCCCCATATGCTTGAGGGGGGACAGTGCCTCCACTGAACATCCCATTTTCTATTTCCTAATATATGTTGCTCTTGTGGTAAAAATCAATTTACTTTTTTGCATCGGACGTAACCACACTTTACACAGATTATTATGCCAATCTATAGCTAAATTTTACATATAAACATTTGAACATAAAGAAAACTCCACGATTAATGTACTTATGTTACAAGATTCTGATTTTAGCATAACATCAATCATTTCAAGCATCCCATACGGTAAAGCAATCTAACGTGACATTTTGACTTGTTGTATTTCGTTTGTTACATACTTACTAGGACAGGTAATTTATATATTTTATTTTAGTAAAGTTAATTGTATTGTTAATGGTGAGGTTGGAAATTTCCCTAATACGAAGGAGTTATCATTAGAATGAAGGAAAAATGAGAAGAAAGGGAGAGGAAGAAGGGCAGGTAATAAATAGGTAGCAAGATGAATGGACAGGGTTAAAACAAAATATTTCTTATAAAAAAAATGCTCGACTTTTTTGCAAATTAGAGTGATATATGTCAAACTTTGATTGCATATATGTTCTATCATGCTCTCCGCCGGTTCTTGAATAAAGACAATGAGGTTCAAAAGTAATCCACTCTTAGGCATGATTGGAAGGTTGGTGCGTGTTTGACTCAATTATCGATTTTTTGGTTTGTGATTGTTGTTTTCAACGTTAAAAATGTGTGTAATTGTTTTGCATAAAACCTTTAGAATACTTTAGAATTAGTTTTTAAAGCCATCTCAATTTCTTAAATTACTTATAAATTAAGGCTCTATTTGTTTCGCGGAAAATGAATGATTTAGAAAATATTTTCCTAAAAATGATTGTATGTATCATGTTAAATAATTAATCGATAAAAAATATTTTCATTACAGATAATAATTTGTATTTAAACATTTTCGTAGACAATGAAAATATTTTTCCATTCATTTATTTTTGTAAGCGATTATTTTTAAAAAAATTTGAAATTACTTATTTTTTACAAAACAATTGGAGCCTAAGATATTATATTTTTTTCCGTAAAAAATTCAAATGCTGCTTTTATGGCCTATTGATATGCAGACTTAACTTTTTGGTTTGACTTTATATTAAATGTGAATTTGGTTTTCTACTATCTAGGTTCAACTGGGATTATTGCTAATTGTAACAACTATTCATATTCATCACTCTATATAAATATATGATATTGATGTAAATGGGTTTTTCTATAGTTATTTCAACATTTTAAATTTTTCTTAGACATTAAATAGCATCTTGATATGTTAAAGATGGATGGTCCGAGTGACTTACACTTTTAACATTTTCTTTTATTTTCTTCCAAAATGAGATGGCTCGACGAACAAAAATGTTACCTAAAATTTGGTAGATGGTTAAGCTTTTGATTTGAATATACAAAATCCCATATTCAAATGGGAAGTTTACATGCATATACACGTGAGGATTAATCGAGTCGAAAAGTTTAACTATCTTGTATTATTGTGGAAAAGAAAAGGAAATGACAAGCACAATGAGTATCTTAGTATTTCGATCTAGGAGTATGCTTTTTGTAAGTGAGGTATTCAACTCACTGCTTTTTGACCAAAAAACAGTCATTTCTAATCTCATCTCCTAGCTTCACATCAATGTTTATTCTTTATAATTGGCAATCTCATCTTTTCACTAATGCTTCACGTAGATAGTAAATTTTGAAAAATATCTCGCTAATTTTATGAACCGGATAGAATATAAACCAAAATTCGACTTGATGGCTCAAATATTAAATTGCTTGTATTTGATTTTGTGGAGTATCGAAGCTATCTCATATGATTAATCCCCATAAACACACTTGGTAATCCATAGTCCAAACTTGCGAAGAGCGGTCAAATAACATGAATATCAAAATATCATAACCCCGTTAATACTAAATGTGTTTTGCCCATGGAGGGATCGGGGTGAAATGGAAGTGCGAGATGAAAGAGTAATGTTAGAGCGTAATTAGACATTAACACAAGTAGATCACGTTCAATCACCCAGTAAGAGTTTGCAACATTGGTTTGGTAAATTGATTGTATAAATCAATACGGGTATCTCTAACGATATGCAAGATAAAACCGGCTTCCCGTCCCACTTTGGTTCTAATCTTACTTAAATGACGGGGTAATCCTAATGAACATAGGGGGAAAAGGAGAAGGTTAATCTTAAATTGAATGACAATGAAGTGAAAATGGGTATTTTCTATATCAAAAGCTAGTAATTGCATCTAAAACTCAAACTTATAATTCACTGGTAGGTGAAAACATCGTTTGAGTACCTTCTAGATATCCTTACCATCATCAATTCACGCAAGATTTCGTCCCCAGATATCCATTTTACAATTCATTTGGAGAATCGAAAAAGGAATAGAAAAGGAAAATCACCAAACCCTAATTCTGTTACGCAGTGAAAAATCCCTAAAATTACCCGATTATTTTTATTATTCTTTTCCCCCATTTTTTTTATGGTAAAAGGGGTCATCGATCTAATAAGTATGCTTTTCTACCAGTGTCATTTGATGGCCAACAACATCATGCCGAGGAATGGAAAATGCTCCTTATCTTCACATCATGTCTCTCTCTCTCTCTTAATTTCCCAAATCCTTGAACTTGCCCTCTCGATGGGCTTTTCAACAATGATTTCCACTGCCAAAAAGTTTAGTGTGACACCTAAAGTCCCTCCATTTCCCCTTGTCCCCATTCACACTCCTGCATACATGCCAATCTTCTTTTTTATGGCCTCCAAGTGTTCAAAATCGATGTGTAGTCTCCATTCCTTTTCTATGCTCAGTTGAGTGGCATTTGAAGACCATGATTTGGACTTGAATGACTCACCCATCTTTGGGTCCATTCCATTCCCTTTAATATCTCTCATAATACTGCAAGTTCTTGTGTTCCCATGGCACATTCATTAGCGAAATGCTTTCTCTTTTTGTTTTTTCCCCCTCTTCACGACGGCTCAACATATCTATGGAAACCCCATGATGTGTGTTCCAACAGGGCCATATCTTATGATCATGCATACTAGCAATCGATTTTCATGCCACCCTTTTGATAAACATTCTTTTTGTGCAACAATAATAGTGCACAACGGCACATAAATGTGAGGAGCTAGCTAGCTCTCAGCTGTATTTGCTGGTCATAAAGAGCAAAACTACAAAATTAATCAAACTTTTACGGTGAAATCATTATAAATTACACGATTATTTATCAAAAGGAGCGGAAGAAAAGGAAAAAGGGGACTGCTCAAAAGCAAGGCTGCTTTTGTAGATAAATTTGTATGGACTGAAGTCATTTAAGAGAGTACATTCAGCTCCTTGTAGGTAACAATGATTAATATTAGGGCATAATCATATTTATCTTTTGCTCATCCCTACTTATATATATATCTTTTAGGAATGCGGTTAAAAAGCTACACCATAGTTAGACCGAGGATAATTTGGGCGTAAAAGCTCCTAATCTCAAAGATTTTGTGAGTCAACTATAGGCAGCAACATGATTGCAACTGTTGCACTCCAAAAGGAATAAACTTGGACATTATTCTAAGAACGAGGGTTTCTACGCTCTAACCGGCGGCCTCACCTTTAATTTCTTGGATAATAGGTTTTTTTTTATTTAACTATGCTAGTTCTCATATTTTTGCAGTAATTATGTATATATTACCCTTTGGAAAATTGCACGAAAAATCCTAAACAATTGTCCAATACACAATCAAATTATACACGTTTCAATGTGTACAATCAAGTTATTTCGACAAGCGCAGGCAAATTTGCTATACCTTATGCCAAAATCTTACATGAATTTTTTTTAAATATTTTTTAGTAAATGTGGCGCCGATGTGGCGTCATGATAGAAAAAGTCAATTTTTTTAAAAAAAGAAGAGCATAAACAAAAAAAGTTTGGAAAAAATTTAAGAGAAATCAAAAAATTTAAATCAAAGAAATTTCATAGAGAGAGAGAGAGAGCACCGTGGGTGGGGTCATGGCTTTTGAAGATTGGGGCACTGGCACAGCCGCGAAGTCACCAAGGCCTCGTGAGAACATGTGAGCCCTCACCGGCGGCGTGGGGGTCGTTACTATCTTTGATCTTTGATTTTTTTTAAGAAAAAAATCGACTGGTTAGTACTTCTCCAATATTTTTGGTTTCTTGACTTTTGAAAATTGTTGCAACAAGGTTTCGAATTTGCTATATGAGAGCCACATGATGAATGACACGTGATGAATGATGAATGATCAAATATTTAATATGAGAGCCACATTTCCCGATACTTCAATTCTATGAATTCTATGGACAGGGACCTCGAGATCTGAGCGGATCTTTTTGAAAATATTGAGTTTTCAACTAGGCAAAAAAAACAAAAGAAAAATGAAAGTCCTCAATTGACCAACGGCGGGAAGGGCCTTGGGTTCAAATATTCTTCGCAGAGTCATCGGTCAAACACGTAGCCGCGGGAGGGCTTTGATTCTCAAAGCTTTTGAAGTTTGCCGGCTCCATGATTAACGGAGCCCTCTGGACTATTTCAGGCAGATAAAGAAGCCTCCAAAAATTTCGAAATAATTCAATCTTTTCTTGTAAATATTTTAGAAATCGATGTGCCGAAAGTTCTAAAACTTATCATGAAAGTGCGATTGAATTTTAAAACTTAAAAAAAATTAATTAAGTACTAAAACTTATCAAATTGATGCAATCAACTCTTTCCGTTAATTCCGTCTAACTTGGCTGACGGATAATATTAATGTGACTATTTTTATTATTGACAATGATGTGACTAAAACATGAAGTATATGGTTACAAGGATGCCATTTTAGTCCTAATCTGATTTTTCTTAATCCAAATTTAATTTAAATTAGATTCAAAGATATGCTAAATTAAAAAAAAAAAGGAGAGAGAGAGAAAAAGAGAAAACCAAGGAGGGCTAGCCGGCGAGGCGATGATGGGGCAGCAGCTCGCCTATTTTTTTCTTTTCTTTTGTTTTTTTTAATTAGCTTATTTTTAATTATATTGAAATATCATATTTGGACCCAAATGATGTCGTTTTAGTCACGTTAGCCCTATGTAGGACGAAGGAAATAATAAAAATAGTCACGTTAGCATTTTCCGCTAACTAAGTTAGATTGCATCACTATTGTACTTTTTTAAAGTTTTAGAATTCAATTGCACTTTTGTGACAAATTTTAGTGATTTCAGTGCACTTATCCAATCTTTAACATAAAAGTCTAGACATATTAATCGAAATGTGGATATGAGGTTGAGTAATTTTACTTGCATAACTAGCTATATATTACAATAGAGGAAATGCTCCAATCAGTCATAAATCTATTATACGAATATCAATTCAGTCTTAAACTTTTTTGTGAAATTTCAATATACTCTTTCTGGCCAATTTTCGTCAGAAGTCACCAACATGGCGGTGTGCCACGGTAGGACAGTCAGCAATGATTAGACCACTACATCAACAATATTAGAGAAAATATCTCTCAACAACAAACCAATTCAAAAAATTGCTCTCAATCATATCAAGACTAATCAAGCAATTCTTGTACTTTTCGTAAGTAGGAAGAGTTTCCTAAGTTGACAAACTCATTTTATATTTCTTTGTAAAGAGGATGTTATCTTTCCTCGGTTATCAAAAAAAAAAAAAAGTTGCTAACAAGTATTATGATCCTCAACAAAACAAAGTCTCGTCGCTGGTGTTTGATGAGTCCATTTTTCCTTACTCCAAACACACTAAACTGCTTCATTGTGCCAGTTTTCAATCCCTCTCTCTGCCACCTCAAAGTAGCTATGCACCCTTTCATTTTTTTAATAGCAAATTCAGCTACCTTTTTCCAACACCAGACAGCTAGGCCATACCATGCACGGTCAAACAAGTCTTTCAATTTTAATGGTTGGAGAAGATCTCTATCAACCTTTGAAAGGCCTCACAACTTTGGTGGAGAACACCAATTTAACGTCCCCCAAGTGCAGATCCATCAACCATTAAAGCTCCATCTGTGCCTCCCATGGATTCAAACACTTTGTTCGGCCCCTCCACTATAATTCCACAATGCTCACACATTCTCATCCGATGATCGCTCGCTCTCATAATAACATTTACAAACCCAAACAAATACATTCGACCACCAAACATCCTTTGCCTCTCTCACTTAAACCAATGTGTGTTTCCCGGGCATTTAAAGATCCAAAATGGCATGCTACTATGTCGGAGGAATTTAATGCAATTCTCCAAAGTGGTACATGGCAACTTGTACCACCTCAACCTCATCACAACATCATTGACCGCAAATGGATATTTCGAGTCAAGACAAACTCATATAGTAGCATAGCTCGGTACAAGGCACGACTTGTCATTAAGGGATTCCACTAACGGCCAGGACTTGACTATGATCATACGTTTAGTCCCGATGTTAAATCCACCAAGATACGGATCATCCTTTGTATGGCGTTATCAAACAATTGGCCCCTTCTAGAGTTGGATGTCAACGATGCCTTCTTACATGGCACTCTTACGGAGGAAATCTACATGCATCAACTACCGGGTTTTATTAATTGGTCATATCCTAATCACATATGTTGATTGAAGAAGGCTATTTATGATCTTAAGCAAGCCCCTCGGGCGGGGTATGAAGCACTCAGTTCCTTTGTCATCTCATTTTAATTCATCCAATCCAAATCAGATTCCTTGCTCTTTATATACAAACATAATGGCCATTGCTTATTTCTTGGTCTATGTAGATGGTCTGATCCTGACAGGAAGTGGCACAACTTTTTTGCAAAAGTATTTGAGAGCTCTTGCAGGTAAATTTTCACAATAGGATACGGGGGATCGATCTACATTACTTCTTAGGAGTTGAGGTGATGCGCATAAAGTCTAGTCTCTTTCTCACACAATACAAGTATATAAGGGACATTCTTGATCGAGCAACCATGGTAGGAGCCAAGGAGATTACCTCCCTAATGGTTACCGGAACCTCTCTCACTCTTGTTGATGGGTCACCTCTTGCAGATGCAATTAAATATAGGAAGATTTTAGGTTCTCTTTAACATCTTGCATTCACAAGGGTTGATATTGTTTTTGTCGCCGACAAACTATCTCAGTTTATGCATCCACCAACAAAGTTATATTTGAGCGCTATGTGTTTAACGTTATCTCAAAGAGACCATAAATCTTGGCCTACACTTGCAAAGTAGTCCCTCTCCATCACTTTATGCATTCTCTTATGTTGATTGGGCTGGCAATCTGGATGATCGAAAGTCTACAACTGCCTAAATAGTTTATATTGGCCAGGATCCTATACCGTGGTGCTCTCGAAAGCAACGATTTGTTGCTCATTCATCAATCAAAACTGAGTATCGCAATGATGCTATGACAGCTTCTAAGCTCACATGGATTCAATCTCTCCTACATGAACTTGAAGTATCTTCTTCGATCACATATAACATCTATTGAAATAAAATTGTTGCTATGTATGTGCACGCTAATTCCGTTTTTCACTCCAAGATGAAACGCATTACCATTGATTATCACTTTGTTCGCAATAAGGTTACCAAAGGCCTGTTATGAGTGTGTCACGTCCACTCACGATCAACGCGCTGACGCACTAACAAAGCCTCTTGCACGACAAATGTTTCTTTGTTTACGGTCCAAGATCGGCATTTGTGATGGAAAGCCTCTCTTGTAGGGACATCATAGAGAAAATATCTCTTAACAACAAAGCAATTCTAAAAATTGCTCTCAATCAGATTAAGACGAGTCAAACAATTCCTGTATTCTTAGCAAGTGCAATGAGAGTTTCCAAAGTTGACAAACTCATTAGACGATTTATCTGTCCATGTATAAGGCTGTAGCTCAGGAAAGTTATTGTATTGCAGTTATTCTAGTTAATGTCTTTCTACAAACCATTAGCTACCTTTATACTTCAAATACACTTAAGATATGACTGTAAAGAGTGTCTTGTCCAAATCTCACAAGTGATTCTAGGCAAAATTGGGTGGAAGGACTACATTAGAATATCGCATAAAGATTTAGGACAAATTTGGCAAAATTGAAAAGTTTAGGACTAAATTGGCATCCGTGCAATAAGTTTAGGACTGATTGGGTAATTTTCCTGATAGAACAATATATATTCTGTGTATAAATTACTTTATTTCAATTTTATTTTTCCTACCACTTATTCAATTGTTTTCTCAATCAAATTCTTATATAACTTGCACTATAACTATCTCGAGGGAAAAGCGTTAGAAAAGTTATAAACCTATTGCATTGATACCAATTTAGTTTTAAACCTTTTTTTGTGTCAATTAAGTCCTTTTGACTAGTTTTGGCCCGATCATGCTGACGTGAAAGCCAGCTAGTCTACGTGGCACCGCCGATGTATAGTGAACAATTTTTAATAATACTTTAATATTTCTCTTTTTTTTATTTCGTTTATTTTTTTCTTTCTTTTTCCTTTGGTGATCGGCCACAGGCGATGACCGGCCATTGGCTGTGGCCAGGTGCACTAGCCTCGCCTAGGCAAAGGTTGTCGTCACCCTCACCCTTGCTGGGCTAGGCTTTGCCTGTGGCAGGTGACAATGACCCTCACCAAAGTGAGGCCAGCCCGCCTAGCCATCGCCTATGGTTGATGGCCGGTCACGGATCAAAGGAAGAAGAAAGAAAAAAGAAAAGAAAGAAAAGAACAAAAAAAATAATGAAAAGTCGAAAAATAGTAAAATATTATTAAAATTATCCACATCAGTGTTAGTAGTTCCATATCGGTCGGCTAGTGTTCATGTCAGCAATATCTAGCCAAAATTGATCGGAATAACTAAATTGGCACTATATCAAAGGTTTAGGATTAAATTGATACAAAAAAAGGTTTATGACTAAATTGGCATAAACACAATAGATTTAGGACTTTTCTAACACTTTTCCCAGTATCTCGACGACGGATGGCAAACGGCATGTGGGTTTTCACGTACATAAAATTGGTGAAAATGAGATGACTAGAGCTTTCAAATTGTGCCCCGAAATGAGGAGGTGAAAAAAAGTAGGATGATGAGCACAAGAGGACAAAGGACATCGACACATTCAATTCATAATTGAGTGAACCCATGATGTGGTCTAATTCCTAGATGATGTAAGGATCATGTAAGGATGCCAGTTTAGAAACAAAAGTGAGATGGTGGACACAACAGGGGTGTTGGATGTGCGATAGCGACTCCAAGGGACTACAAATTCTATGCAAGCCACTGTTGTCAATTTTTTTCTACTCGTAATGATGAATTACTTTTTATTGGTAGGACGGGAAAAGGCGACCGACGCTAGCGACCTTCCTCTGATAAGCAAAACCAGCTTCAGTTCAAAGGAAGGGGATGCAAGAGTGAGAGTATTACGTGGTGCACAGCCCGCGTAACCCGTCTTTTACATTATCCGCCCCTTTTTCATCAATATAGGCAGTTATAATTTGAAAAATTGACTAGGTATCCAAATTTACAATGAAGAAACGGCTGTGCAAAAGAAAGATTTACATAGGCTTCTACTTAAAATAAGCTAGAAATATTCATGAGACTTTACTTATTTTGCAGCTGCCTGCACTCTTATTTGCTATGTGCATTGCATATGAGGAATAGATAAACCTAATAATTCAATGTAGCTACCTTTAAACAACATAAACATTAATAGGTCAGTGAGCGAGTGACTATATTACTATTATTTTGGCTAAGTTATAGATGTTGTGGTACTAGAAAAATTGCTTAAAGGTTGTAGTTCATGCTTATAGGAAAGGCAAGAGAAAATTGGCTCAAAACGTGCTAGGTTGTCAACCTCAAATCCTTAATTATACTCGTGGTCCTACTAAATCTAATGAAGGGATAGGGAATCTGATGATGGAATACCAGCTAGAGTTTTAGTATAGTTTAATTGGCGATCAATATAAATTCATTATGCGATTAAAGCGAGCTCCTTTGGCTTTTGGCCAAAAATTAATCCAGCTCTTAATCAACTACTTCTGGTAGATTTTAAACTCATTTCTCGAAGGTAACTCGAGCTGGTCCGGATGAACAACCTGTTTAACGTCGACTCAGCGGTTCCACCGGTCGAATCTCTGGTCCGCCCATTTCGATGACTAGCCAACATTTGGTTAAAAGTAAAACCGAAATTCTAAATTTTTTGTATGAAATGCAATAAAGTCCTTATATTTTTAAAAGGTGCAATCGTTTTTCAATTTTCTGAAGTTGCTATATCGAATCCCAATCAAGCCACTAAATTTTATGGAATTTGGATTTTTGGAAATATCAACCATTATTGCGACCGTAATTAGATAGTAAAGTGCGTGGGTTCCGTCGATCCTTGAGTGTGTGGCTTGATCTGGGGTACCAATTGAAAAAAAAAATTCAAATTTTATGTAAAATGAAGTGAAAAACAATTTTAAACAGGAAAGTTAAAACTGACTAATTTCAATTTGAGCCACACAAAGTGTAATTAATCATTCACAGATACTAAAAAGTCAACAGAGTAATTCGACCATGAGTTTAGTGTTGACAAAACAATCAAAATCATATCTATAAAGTTGAGTAGAATACCCTTGCGTGTCCCACGATGTGAAAATGCATGAAAATTGTTTTAGACTTGAGAAAGAGCAGACCAAAACATTTGAATTTTCAAGATGTTGAATATACTCCGTGTTCTATTAACTTAAGTTTTTGGGATATACAGTACGTGTGCCGGTCTGGACCGATTGCTTACGTCTCCTTTCACTCGTTGAGTTCTTTTTT